>BSAI01000012.1:16694909-16825597 GCA_036245035.1 Adrianichthys oophorus | reverse complement strand
GACCCACGACATTTTAGTCGCGACCCACGACATTTTAGTCGCGACCCACGACATTTGAGCCACGACCCATAAGATTTGAGCCACTGGAAGTAGGTTGGAGCTATTTGCAACGCCTGCTGTCTCTCGAGCAAAGTCAGCCCATCCGTCTCTTGCAAAGTGCATATATGAAGGCCGCAGCTAGCAGAGGAGCTTCTTATGCGAGGCACAAAGATAGAGTGGGGGGAAAAAAAGCTTGATGCTGCATTGTTTACAATTGCATGTGCTGTGAGACCCCCCCACCCCACCCTCCTTCTGCTAATCCTCCCCGCGTAGGGTTCAGCTGATGAAGGAGCAGGGTATGCCGTGATTTCCAACAGAATCCACACATAACTGGAGGATAAAGTTCCTGGTCTAATAGCAGGAACAGAGCATGTAATAAAAGTGTTGATTTGAAGACAGCGGTGTTGTTAGACAATGACGCTATCATGCTACAAGTACGATGCTATATGCTGCTATGCTAACAAGTTATGAGGTTTTCACTGAGTGGACTTTAAGATGTGATGGATAAATACAACAAAAGTAATTTATAGGAAGTTTATGAATACTGTATTTTATAAATTTAATAACAGGCATGAATTCACTTTTTACTAACTTTATTTTTTAGTAGTCTCTTGTAACATTACGAAGCCGGTGTTGAACTGAAAGCCCTCCCTGTTTGTTTACTGTTAGTGGAACAATGGCAAAAATTCAGAACATTCAAATGTTTTTAAGCTGTTTTTGTTATGATTTCATATAAAAATGAATCACCTGGAGGCAGAATTAAGAAAAGAAAATATTTTCTATTATTCTGCCCTGCCCCTTCTCTACTAAATCTGTCTTTGCTTTCTCTGCATGTTTTGAGTTTACAGCTAGCTTTTTTCTACTGACCACCTTGGCTGGTGAGTCAAAAATTTGATTTTGATTACTGGTGTTGTGACTTCAAATTCAGAGCATCAAACCACACACAGCAAAATAAGTTTGGAGACTGCTGCTCCCAAAGTCTTCTGCCGAATGAGTGTAATATTTTTCTTTATAAGATGCTCAAGCTCGTGGTAGCGCACTAAACACTTGCTGCATTTATCTACAAGCATTTTTACTGCTTGTATTTAGTTCCACTTTGTCTTTGAGCGAATTTCCAAAAGGAAAGTTAAAATAGTTTTTTGTTAAATATGTTCTGTCATTTGTAACCTTTGTTAAAGAAAGTAAGAGGAGGGAGAATAAGAATCGAATAAAATTGAAAATTGAATTTGCAATGAAAAAAAATCAGACTTTATCTTTTGGCCATATCACCCAACCCTAGGTTTATCAAACATCACTGTGTTTGTGTTTATTTTATTACACAAAAATTTTGCTTGTTTTGTGCTCAGCTAAAGGTTTTTACAACGGATGCACATCATGCATTCTTTCAGATATACATCACAATTTTGTTACACTGTTAATCTGTTCATAAAATATTTCAACAATTAGTGAAAATAAGAAATCACAATTGCACTACTACAGTGTGTCAAAATAAAAGCTCAGTGGAGCATGGAGATGGACACTAAACACAGACTTGCACAAAAACACACGGGCTCTTTGTTCAGACTTGGCCTCGTCTGCGGAAAAATGATTTATTCTCTGTTGGTTCTGCTTCCCACATTACTGACAGACTGAATGATGGAGCTCTGAGTTTGTGTGTGTGTGTCTGTGCACGTGCATGTTTAAATGAACTAAACAGGGTTAGTGTCTTTATTTAACGTACAGAAGCTGAAAACAGAGTTACATGAACTGAGACAAATCAGGACATACACAAACACTCTATATAATGTTCCAAGTAAGCGTGTGCTTTAATAACACACACAGATGCTGTTATGCTGTGTTATGGTAACAACTCTTCCAGCACCAAAACATGTGTGTTTACTCAGGCAGGGGTTCACTGCCAAAATGCTAAATCATTTCAATAAAATATTAGTTTCTTTTTAAATTTCCTTTGGAAAGCCAATTCTTTTGCATTGTGGATAACTATATTTATCTATACTTGCTTTAAAAGCAAACAAAGTTGGTACTTTCATTAATTAGATTAGAAATGTGTACATTAGGCAATTGTTTTTTTTGTCTTTTGAAGGAAAATAAATGCATGTATTTGATAAAAAAAAACTAACATTGTGTCCAAGTAGGATGAATTGGATCAAATTTTAAACCAAACTCTACTCTGAACACTTTGTCCTTACATTTGTATTCAGCTTTTGTAATGGAGAATTTGCAGCGCTTTGCTTTAAGATGAACTACAAACATTGAGGTTTTTATTATTATTATTATTATTATTATTATTTTAAAGTGAAAATCTTAGTCACTAGTTGGATGTTTGATACTGCACAGAAGGAAATGTGTGCAGGCTTGAATTTCCTGAGTGGTTCCTTCCAAAGAGCTCTGAATGCCAATTAAAGCCCCAAAAGCTTTGGGAAAGAGGCCCAAAAGTGTGCATGGGATATTACATTTTTCTCAAATACACTGTGTATGTAAAGGTGGATGTCTTTTTTTCTTGCCCAAGCGTAGCCACAACGCAAACACTCTGCGTTCCATCATATGTGAAGGTGGTTTGCACCAAAAAGTCATTAAAATAGAAATTCTTCAACATTTGTGCAGGCAGTGGTTGGTGTGATTTCTGACTCTGCCACTCTGTTTTTAATGCACCCTTTGCGGTTCTGGAAGTGCAGGCTGAGTGAAGTCCAGGGAGAGCTGCTTTAATAATGAACCTATTGAGAATGGGGGAGTTGCCAGCACTTCTCATGTAAAAACACAAGCAGAGTTCACCAGAAAGTTCCTGACAGGGCTGAATGGTCATAAATGAGCCACTTTGGAACACAATTTTCACCAAGATCATAGTATGAAAGTTAATGTACGAACAAAAAAACTTTAAAAGTTGTTCTGTGTGACCTTTTATTACAGTTATGGACACTATTGGAGCATTAGTGTTTATATATTGGAAAAAACAGTTCTTCTTTACTGATATATAGGCCTCATGGGTGTTGCATTTTCCATAGACACTCCACTAATCTCCTTTCTTGGTGTGTTTATTATGAGGACAAGCGAAGTGAGCCAAAGAACACTATTACAGTGTAAAAGGGAAGGACTGGAGCCGATCACTGACAAAGAGAGGAGTAACTTGGGTAGAAAAATAAGGGTAAAATAGGATTTTAGTATTGGAAAAAAAAGGAAATCCAAAATGTCTGCAATGTAAGAAACTCTGGGAAAGGAAAAAGGAACTATATGAAAAAAAACAAAAAAAACCCCACAACATTGAGACAATGTAGTTGTAAGATGGAATTCTACCCATAACAGCTAAACACTAATAGGTTTGACCAATTATGCTATATTTTGCTTCTTTTTTGCTTTCTGTCACAGAAAATGCCCCTTTTTTTTGCTTTGTCATGTAAGTACATTGCTTTTGACCAAAAGAGAATAACTAATCCTCTTTCCGTTGCGCTTAATTTTGGTAAGCTTTTAATTTTTCAACGTGATAGCTCCCAGAAAAGCTTCTTTTGGTGTCCCCTCTCTGTGGAATGTATAATGTAGCCTAGTAGTCCTAATGGGGTTTTAAAAATTCAGAAAAAATAGCCAGTGGTTCTCATAAAGAACTGCTAATGTTCTGTGCATCTGCAGCTGTAAACTGTGGCTCTATTTGTGCATGGAACACAGAAGTGTTTCATTTCAGTTATTTGGTTTGATAATAAAAAAAAAAAAAAAAAACACTTTTGGTCAAAAAGTCTCCTAAACTAAAGAATTTCAGTTTTTTCCCACTACAAAACCTTTTTTTTTTGTGACAAAAACATTGCCATGCAAAGATGAAAATGACGAACTTTTTTTGTTTTAACTAAGCAATCATTAAAAAAATGAGGGATAATTGTAAACATAGTTTGCGCTGAAATATTTTTTCTGAGCAAGAATGTATTTTTCTCTCCAGGATACCTTTATTCCTTCCTGTTTTCTGCTTTTTGGCATGTGAGTGCACTTTGGTCCACATTTTTCTGGGTTCCAATCTAGGAATGATGGGAAAGTAAAAACTAAATGTCTTGTACTTTCTAAAATTCACTGTGCTCCTTATTTTCCTCAGATGTCAAACACCCCATGGGAATTCATTAGGAGCTAAAAAAAACGCACATCCAGCTTTACTAGAAGTCAAATATCTGCTGTGATATTAAACTGTCCTTTGGGTGAATGTGTTGCTTTCACAGAAAGTTTTATGCTTTAAATCTTTTCAGTAGTTAGCATAAGTCCGTGTGTCAAATGAGAAAACTCACAAGACTTGGAAGGGAATGTTTGCCCATCATTTTATTTTATTTCAACTACACATTTATAATTTTGGCAGATTACATTTTTTAGCTCCTAAATGTGTTTTGCCATATTTGCTGTATCTTGCCAATTCTCCATTTAGAAGGTCTGCTGATGTATTTTAGCAGTTTTCTTAATCCTTGCAAATTGCCTTTTTTTATTAGATATTCCTCCTTTATAAAAAGTTCAGCAGAAAGTGTCATGAACTAAAAATCCATCATAACTGTGGAATTGACTTGGCCATTCATAAAGTGCTTTAAAGCTTTTTTACTAAATGAGGTCAGTGCCAATATAAAATGTTGTATCTATCTGATGTTGAAAGTAAAAAACAGGTTGGGGTTTGACATTTTCCACTTTACAAGCACTTGCCAATATGTATTTAATTGTTGCCCCACCTCTTTTAACTCTTTAACACCGGAACTGTCGCAGGCGACAGCTAAATAACACATGCTCTTTAAAAAAAAAACTGTAAGTCTTCGACCATTTATGCTTTTACTGTGAATCGGTTGATTCTGAAGTGGAGAAAAGCGGCCTTTGGCTTTGTGGTGTTACACAATACTTTACAAAAGCAAAGCTGTTTTTCTCAGTGACAGAATCAGCTGATTTACTTTGATTATGTAACCGCTAAACTACTGTGAAGCGCCGCACTTCAGAGTAAGACAGCTTTTCTCTGCTTCAGAATGTGCTGAATTACGTTAATTGCGTCAGCGGTTGAAGAGTTATCGTAGTTGATAAAAAAATGTAAACACTGGAGTTAAAAGGTGTTAAAAGGTTAAAGTGCTAAATTTAAGATAATTTTTAAAATTTACTGCTGTTATTCACCTTTCGGCACATGCCATTCTCATCCCATCAGGGGTCGCTACAGCATATCAGCTTTCAATGATTCGCTGTTGATGTTTTGGCAGATATTTTTATGCCGCGTGGCCTTCCTGACACATTCCTTTATTTATCCGGGCTGGGGACTGATACAGGGAAACCCAAGCCAAATCCAAATTCTTTCTCTACCCCTATGGCTTCTCCCTACTCCTCCATTTGAAGGGGCAATTGAAAGGGTAGTGCTATCTGAAATTGATATTTTTAAGAGTAAGATGAAGGGACTTTGAGCTCTGTAACCCTCTGTCGGTAGGGTGAGCTGGATTGTGCTGTGTGGCAGAGGAGAAAACGCATTTTTCATGTGTTCGCTGCGATGCACAGAAGTTTAAATTTAAATGACATGTCTATAGTCACTTAAATGGCTAATGACTTTTTTGTTTTAATGTGAGTTTTTAAAGTTCTAGATCTCGATGTTGTTATGTGTTTTCCGAGCTAACGTAGATGACCAGTGAATATTGATGATGTTATCGAGGGTTAGTGCTTTCTGAATTCTAAGAGACTATTTTTCCATATCTCTCCGTTTGGAGGACTAAATGTAGGGGTAGGGAGAAGCCATAGCGGTGCGGTAAGAATTTGGATCCTGCCCCAGACTTGAGATTCCTTGTGGCTACATAAGTAAGCTGTAGTGTGTAGGCGTTTTGATGACGTGATCAGCGGATAGATTCCAAAACCAACATGGAGGAGAATCCGATTCTTCTCCTGATCTTTGCATTATTTTCTTTTTTCTATCAGGACAACAATGAAAAGATTATCTATGAACACAGATATGGAGATGTGCTCACCGAGGCTTTTGTAGGACTCATCAAAATAAAAACTTGTCCATGCATTGTAAATGAGATGTACAGTCAATTGTGGTAAATATTGTGGTAGGAGAATGTGCTGGAGTTAAATTTTTTACTGTTTGTTTGCTGAAATGTCCACACTTTGACTAAAAAGAAAAGTATTTTATGCTTTAATATGCATAAAAGTTGTGTTTTGTTTAGTTGGTACCTACTAGAGGTAAAGTTGGGGATTTCGTCTGCATTTATTATATCATACTCGTCCTATTCAAAGTCTTTGTATCAAATGCTAACAGATTGACACTCAACCAATTTGTGTTGTTCTCCATTGTCATCACATTTGCCTGTCGAGCCAGTCCTAAAGAATGTGCTAAACATTCCTTTTTGCTGCTCTGCAGGATTTTAGAGCTCAGCTGCAGATTACAGAGCACGTGTGCCGAAACATACTCTTGCTTTCAAACAGATGTGAACTCACGGAGAAAGGAGGTGGGACAGTAAACATGGAGCATGACTTCGTGAGGAATGGGGGAGTGCTTTAAAAACACGCTGAAAATCCACACTGCTGTTGTCTTGAAAGGTTTCCAGGAGTTGCTTCTCTAGAAAACATCACTTGTCTTTGCTAAAACATATTTTTTTGTTTGCTTCGGACAGTGGGTAGTCAAAGCTGCAATTAGCCATGTTTTAGTTCTCGTTCTGAAGAGCACAGACTGTGTGAATTTCTTGTTACCTCAGATGACAAACTGTGCTTCTCTGACACTAAGACTGTGCAGAAGCTGTCACTTTTAAAGAGTTTATCTTGTTCAAAAAGGTCCAAAACAAAAACATTTGAGGTTAAGAATGAAACCTTTGAAGCTCTTCTGGATATTTCTTTTTTTTTTTTATTTGCTATCTGCAGGTGGAAATTTAACCTCCCCTTGCTTATTTCTCTACTTTGGTTGCAATTCAAACATTGGTGTTCGAAAATATTTTGTTTGTGTGATAGAAACTTTGGTTCTGGTTAAAGAGCGTTCTCACCAGCTGGACAACACATGTTGTTCAAATTGCTTTTTTTTGGTTTCAACTTTAACCCAGTCTTACTGTCTTTTTCAGACCGTCATCAAAACACTTAAAGACATCAGTGAAGATATAAAATACTTAAGTCACAGTATTGCAGAAAAACTCCTAACTCTTTCTTCTTACTCATCAACATTCAATGGCATTGGAAAGGATGATAGGGGTTGCACTGTAGCACGGTGAGTAGTGCTCCATTGTTGGTTTTCTCCAGGGACTCAACCACGTTCTTCATGGGTTAATTGGTAACTGAAGTATCCATAGATGTGTTTGGGACTGATTGTGTGCCCTGCATCAGACTGGCGACCTGTGCAGGGTGTACCCCACCTTTACCCAACATTAGCCAGGACAGACCTTGAAAGGGATACAGAAGGTTAAGGAAATGGATGATAGTTTTTTTTTGTTACATCTAAAAAAAAAAACCAGATTCTCTGTTGGTATGAGTTGAATTTCTTGCTACACATAGTTCTAATCTTAGTTTTTTGGCCCTTGTATTTTCTTTTAAGATGAAATAATGTTTTAAATAGAAGAGATGGTGTAAGTGAAAGATCATGAGTCAGTAGTTGGAGCCATCTAGTGACCATGACAATACTTTACTCTGCAGAAAATCTTTGGTTGTTAAATCCTTTTGGTATGCGAGTACCTATGACTGCTGAAACTGAAGTCGCAACTTTGTTGCTTAAGAAGAAATTAGAGTTCCAAAGATATGAGGTATTTCTAGTCTTTATTAACAATTAATGAAAAATAAAAAGGTGAAAGGTTGTGTATATGTGCCAGTACTAAAAGAGTTGTCATAATTATTCATTATAAAAAGTCATCCAAGTTTATACTGCATGTTCTAGATAATTTAGAATATTAAACTTTATTTTTGTTTTCTTTTTAAAATAAAAGCAAATCAGACAAACTGTGTCAAAAATGTTGATTGCCTTGTTCAGACCTGTAGTCATAATTTTAGCGATATGTAAACATAATAAAAGTCAACAAAGGTTTTGCTTTTATTTTGATTTTACATCATTTAAATAATTTAGGTCAATACAATGACTTTTCCGTAAAACTGGCTGTGCAGTTTTGTCCACCAGATGGCAGCAGATGACAGCGTTTTTAAATAAGAAGTAAGAGTCATCACTTCAGTTTTTAATTTAAAAAGAGAAAGACATTTTTTCCTAAAAAAAAAAAAAAGAAAAAAAAGAAAATCTTGTGTGTACTAAAAGGACAGGTAAGGATGGTAGTACTTATTTGAACAGTGAAGTTTACAAAGTCACAGACGGACTCAGATTACGTGACAATAAATACAATGATATCAGACTTTTTAACATCCTTAAAAGTGAGGTATAAATTCTGCTTTAATATCCAAGAATGACCCCTAATGAGAGGTTCCGAAAACAGCATAATGAGGATTGATCAAAGAAATGCTAAATGAGCGCAACCCAGCTGTTTGCTTTGTTTGGTAGAGCGCTTTGATGTCAAATGGCAAACAGATTAATTTTTCCTCTTAAATAGGCAGATCTAATAAGACAGACCATATTCATTTCTAACTGGCTGCACAGATTATGTAAGAATATTTACATTTGTTTAGCAGCGTTTTGAATCCAAAGTGACTTCCAAGCCTGATAAGATATCAATATTTTAGCTCCTGAGCTCCTGCAGGTCAGGGTTTTTCTCCCTGCTGCTGTGGAGGGTCATCCAGTTTTTGTTAATCCTTGTAAAGAGGATTTTATTTCCTTGGAGCTACTCATACATTCTAAATAAAATTTTCAAATAACTGAGCAATGACAGATTTTTGTGGTTGTTTTTTTTATCCCAGCCTAAAAAGAAGCCGGCTCAGTCCTCGAGTGCTAATTCGGCTATCTCACTTTAGCGGCAGGCTGACAACAGAGTGTGAAGATTTATTGTGTTTGTCGAGTAAAATCTTTTTTTTTCTACCAGTTAATGAGGATATAACGTGTCCTTACTAGTAATTAATTATGCAAAAAGAATTTATTTTCCTTCTATGTTGTCACATAAGTTAAGACTTGGACAGATCTTCTTGGTAAAATCCTTTATTCTTTTACCAAACTAAAGTAGCAAATTGACATGTAAACCGATAAATGATGGTAAATGATGGTACGTGTTGTAAAAGTAATCTGATGGCAAATGTGCATAAACATTTACGATTTAGAGTGTAAACATGTTTATCTGGTAAACAGACTGTCCCCATGTTGTGTTTACTTTCCTCAATGGTTGGATCATTTATAAATGAATGCCCCATCCGGTCAACTTCAATGTTTGCATGCCAATATTGTTGACTGTGGTATCCACAATGCTAATATGAAGCGTGCATGCAGCCAACAAGGGCTGCAATCTTTAATCTTTAATTAGAAGTTGTCATAGAAACAGAGAAAACGAGCAAGAAGCTGTACCTAAGGCCTTACAGATGGGTACAGGCTGTCTGCGGGCGAAAATGGGCAAGCCCGTACAGAGCACGCAGGTGGCCCCCATGAAATTTTAAGACCTATGAGCCCGTATAACAAAAATGTTCTTGCAGTTTTTTTTTTCTACAGGCATGCTACAGGCAGGTCATAGCGAACACGTAAACAAGACGCATAGATAAGTAAGAGAGAAATGCAGTTAGGTGAAAAAATAAGCACGCCCTATGAAAGCCTGTATTTTTTTCTCACGTATTTGGATACATACACATTTAATATCAATTTGAAGATTGAGTGATCCAAGTGGTGTACTTTGACATTAAACAATGTATTTAGCCCATTTAAAACTTTCCATGAAATGTAATTTAAAAAAATGTAATTTCTGTTTATGTTTAAGTTCAGATCCTTCTTCAGATGCCACAAAAAAGGTGTCTCAATGATGCAATTTTACCTAGAGGAGCAAAACAAAGAGGGAGGAGGTCTAAACTTTGATCATGATTTTTTGTTCAGATAATTTTCTCTATGAATAGAATTATAGTAATGTTTTTGTTCTTTTTTTTAATTAAATCACTCTCTTTTTTAGAATATTTTCAAAATAAGATTTGAAATTGATATATGAACGTTTTTTAAGACAAAGCTGGTTATTTGATGAGGGTTTCCTAATTTTTTCACATGACTGTAGATGAGACACAGATGAGTACATATTTTTCACTGGGCTAGGACCCCGTTCATACTGTTCAAGTGGTAAGCGCGCGCTCCATTTGGTTAAAACTGAGTAATTTAGCTAATTGGAGAAAAAAAAAAAGTACAGTTAGGGCACTGTACCACAGCATCACCTGTACGCCATAAGTGTAAGTTTACCTACATTATCCTTACAAATACTTCATGATACACTTACCTAGGGCTGTCAAATTGTTGCGTTAATCTGATCATTTAATTACAGACATTTTAGCGTGTTTTAATTTTTTTTTGCGTTAGTCTAATTCCTTAATGCACAAGCATCATCCTGCTCATACCATGGCCATTTGCAAAAAAAAAATAATAATATTAAAAAAATTATTAGAACTTCAGTCCTGTCATATTTGTTAGTTCAAATCGTTTTTCACAAAAAAGTTGACTATATAAAACAAGGTGCGTCTTGTTGTCATGGTAACAGCTCCAGCACATACATCAACTGCGCTCTGCTCTCATTTTTTCCTCTCCGAGGAAAGCGATTGTCCAATGAAACCAAACAAAGCATCATTTCAGAGAGAAAGTTTCCCTCGCCCCGCATGTTTTTGTCTAGATGATGAAGCAAAAGTTTTTTTTTTTAAGGAAACAAAGTCTAAATAGTTAAATTCTCCCGGTGTCAGGTCCTCGTGTTTCATTTCCTACTTCTAATGTTCTTTTCTCTCTTTCTCTTCTGCTGCATCAAATTCACTCAAGGAAATCTATAAAGTCACATGCCTTTTCTAGTCTTACTTTTGTGATAAACTGTGGCATAAAGTATGTCAACATATGTCTTATGATATTAATAAGAAGTTTGTGTTTAATATTCTTGGGTTGTTCAGAAAGGTGTCAATACTGTTTTTTTTTTTTTTTTTTTAATAAGCGCACTCTGGACCAGATGTATTTTTAAAAATTATTTGGGATTTTAAAAAAATCCCCCTTTGTGGTGTAAAATAAAACCCTTAATAAAGCCACTTTTTTAAGTTATTTTGATCATTTACTGTGCCACAATCTCAAAAAGTTAAAAGAAATTACATCAAAATTAGGCTTTTCATAGCAATTATTAGGTTAAAAATATATATGTGTATTTGTGTGTTAATATCGAATAATTAAATTCATTCATTTGCAGGTCACTATTAAGTAGGCGCACAAAAGTGTTAATCACATGACAGTTCTACACTTGCCACACGCACAATAATGGTACTTTCCATTTTCATGACATCCGTTGAGGCAGCCGCAAGAATCATGGGTGCTCCAGTTTAAGGGTTTAATAAAGTTTTTCTGTACAATTATGGACAGTTTTGGGTTAAGCTTTAGGTAAGTTTCTGCTCTCGGCCAATGATGTTTGGAAAGAGGGACCTGGCTGCAGACATCATTGGCCGAGAGCAGAAACTTACCTAAGTGTCCCACCCCTTCATCTTAAAAACTAAAGTGGTTTGGACCAACACATTTACTATTGTTTAGAAGTAGATTTCTTTCAGCATTGATTTATTTTAAAAGGAAATACCTTTAATTGTTTAATTTTAATTTCTACTTGATTTGATATTTTATCACCTTTTTAAGAACATAACAGCAACATTAGGTGTTTATTTATCCAAATGCTTCCTGTAATGATAATTTGTTGTAACAAAAGTGAGACAAAGGGGACTAAAATATTTTCTTAGAGAGAGAGGAGTTCAGTTCTCACTTGCAGGGTTTGAACTTCAAACAAAATGTTCTTATTTAAGTTTGGTCTCACACTGCTTACGCTTTGGAGTGGTTCCAAGACAAGGATCGATAGAAACCTTGTAGACCAGCGTCTCCTCCATCTTTTCTGTGTTTAGAGTGTGATTTGATAAAATCTCCCCTCGTAGAGCCGCGCCACGATGGACCGTTTGCCTCATAGCCTAATATGGGGGTACCCTCTGGGTTAGGGAGTGATCCTTGAATCTTCTTTTGTGTCTTCTCCTTTTCCTCCCCATCTTCATTCTCTCCCTCTTCTTTTTCTTCCGTTGCTACTTTAACTGATGTGGGGATCTGTTCCACTCCCTCTCTTCCTCTAGCTCTCTGGTGCTCTCTTTCACTCAAGCCTTCCCTCACTTTGGTAAGTGTACACAGTCTAAGAGGGACTAGAGCTTGGTGGGTTTTTTTTCTTCCTGTCTCTTCAGTTTAGAAGCCTTTTGTGTTACAGTAAGTAAACTGTTTGCTATGAATTATTGCCAGAGTTGGAGAGAAACTTGGGGTCCTGAATATGTTTTGTTTGATATTGCAATCCTAGTCTTATTACTTTTGCAGGATTTATGTGCTGCACAGGGATGGATGTGTCTCACAGATTGGAAAAATGAAATTTAACTCGATCTAAGTCAATTTTTGTACATGAAAACCACACATTTATAGCTTTTCTTAGAGAAAGTTGTATTCGTTTTACAAATAAAATGCTTTAAGTCAGTACATAGAAGTTTGTATGCACGCGTTTTCCTCCTTGGGGAAACTTTCGAGAGCAACCGGCCAATAACGCCTCACACAGGAAAAAGTGAACAGCTTATCTCTCCGTGCTTTTATGTTAGAGGGGTTTGGTTAGATAATGACATCATGAGAACTGTAAGTGAGGGAGTTTGGGGGTCCCACAGAGGGCTCTTGGTAATGAGTTCCAGGTTGTTTTGGCCCTCTGGATGACCCATCCCCCCTCCCCGTTAAACCGCCTTCGCTATTTCTAGAAAAATCACTTTTTTTTTCTTAATTCTGTTGTATCTTAAATATTAAAAATTTAAATGATTTTATTATTCTTTCTTAAACAAATATATTTATTAAAAATAACAGAAAATATTTGTTGTTCATTTAAAGACCCACTCTAATAAAAATTATGTTTTTGATGTTTTCAACATGTTCTTGTGACATTTTTTTTTATGATGGTATAGAAAAATATGCTCAAAATGGCATTTTTGATTGCGGTGAGGTTCATGGCTGGTGTGGCACTGACATGATCAGTCAGATTTACAAACATGAACCTTACAGAGTAGCTGATTCACCATTTGATTGGCAACGGTTGAAGTGTGTTGTTTAAAATTTAATTTCAACTTTTTTCTGCCGTTTACAAACTGTAGCAGAGAATAAAAGCACAAAAATTGTTATTATTGATTTACTTTTATTTATAAATGAAGTCTGTGCACCGCTCCTTCTGAAGAAACATGAATAACATATTTGTAGAAGTGTTCTTGTTTTTTCTTCAGTCTCTCTGTCTCAATGGAGATCAATGCCAGTGACGTGTCCAAACAAATTCCTGAGTTTAGAGACATAATCCCCCATTTAGAAAATTACGCTAAACAATAATAAAGAATGACTGGATGGCTTCAACTGACTTGCTACTGCTAATTCTAATATTCTTTAGGTGCGTTATTCATGCATGTCACATTCTCTGAGCTCACCAGCACCCTCTGCCTTGAGGCAGGCGTACTGCAGTGAGGCATGCATACTTCGGGCCTCACTTAGTGTATTGTTAATGTGCATTTTTAGCAGATAAAAAAGACTAAATGAGTCACAAACCGGCACCAACAGAATCAGAAAACAAAGTAAATATAGATAAAGTGTCTTAAGTAATTTGAAAGATAATTTTGAAAGATCGAAACAGTGAAGTGCATGCAACAACAGCAGCTCGAGTCAGTGTGTGCAGCACAGTCTTGGTACAGGGTAGACATGGAAGGCTGGTGTCTCATCTCCCGCTTTCTTGTGTATTTGAACTGGAAATTTGTAACTTAGCTTCTTTTTCACCAAAGAAAAAAAAAAAAAAAAACACACAGAAAAAAGTAATCATAGAATAGACATGTCTAAAAATATTATTATATTTTAAATTTTGAATTATAAAAAGTATATTAATCATATTTAATTTATGTATTTTTTAAGCTATATTTTGCAGGTTAGGCACAGCTCCCTCCCCTGAGTGAATGTCAATGAATGAGCGGGCCACAATCTCTCTGCTCTGCTCCAATCCGATGCATCTACTTGTAGACAAATAGATCCATGTACATCTTCGTTTTCCTTGTCTGAGCTGGCATCTGGCTCAAGACTGAACGGCCGGATAGTTCCAATAATGCTCGCCATTTTTGTTACAACAGTAATGTTAGTTTGGGGGTTTGAGGGGCTGTAAGCTAGCGAGAGAGTGTAAAACAGAGAGTTCAGGTAGGGGTGACAGGAAGGGTGGGCGGGGTTGCTCCTCACCAACAGTCCCAACCACAACTCAGAAGCAAATTTCTAATGAACTACTGCGGCCATGCTGAGACTATGTCCTAGAAAATGACAGGTTTTTGGGATTTTGGCTAAATCTGGCACATTGGACTTTTCCTATCAAAACAACAGTTTTCCCTTTCTACTTCCACTTTAAACCTCTCTAATTAGATAACACAATCCTTTCCCAACAGGTATCTTCATCTTCACACCTTTTTTGTTTTAGTGACTACAAGTTGCTGCTTTACAAGTGTGTTGTTTTCATTTCATGGCTAAAAGGTATTTTATTTGTTTAAGGTTTCTTTTAGGAAATTTGTGCATTTATTTTTGTATTTTCTTTCTCCTATTTTCATTGTGTTTTGCTTTATTTTGAAACAAAAAAATAAAAAAAATGTAATAGTTTTTTTGTACTTTGCTTGGAGCTGAAAATGTTCACATAGAGAGTACAACTACAACCTTTGAGAAGTTGTTCTCACACAAAAGCATAGTACTTTGGAATCAGAGGAAAAGCTCCAACTGCCACTGCAAACGTTTCCTTGTGAATTCTGCAGCGGTGAAAAAGACAGAGCAGGATACAGCAGTCGTCTGAAAATTTTTTGGTGATGCAAAGCAGGGTTAGAAGTTGTTTGCTGAAAAAGCGGACACAGATGCATAAATCTGAAGACGGAATTGCAGAGAAAGAATGGTACTCGGGGCGTTCTGTCACTTGTTTAACCTGACTGAAGATGTCTGCTCTGCTTGTTTGGGTGTGCTTGGTTTATGTCTTTAATATTTGGCTTGTGCACTTTAAGACGGAATTGGACCATCCAGTTGCCAGGATACCAGAGCTGCTGAACATACCTGGCTCATGAACAAGTGTTTAAATATTCTCGGTCCAGTTCATTTGTCTTGCTGACCGAGCGGGGTGCACATTTTCTTCATTCTCTCAGTCCTATCTGTTGGTTCTATTTTTGCTGCAATAAAGCAAACACATTTTGAGTTGTTTAAAGAATATCAGGAGTAAGAGGCAATGTCAGGCTGAGACCTACAATATTTGTCTGGGTGTAATGGTCTGAAAAGCCTTGAATACACACTCTTTTGTGACGAAACAAAATCAATGACGAGTTTATAAATTGTTTATTATTTGTATTTATTTCTATGTCTTTGCAGCAATTATAAGATTATTTTTGAATTTAGGGCATAGGATAGCTTCTTTTGTCTTAAGTGTCGGATCAATAAAGATTTATTCTAATCAAAAAACCCGTCATTTTCTAGGATATTGTTTCTGCAAAGTGACTGTAGTTCATTGGAAATTCGCCTTTGAGCTGTGGGCGGGACCCATTGACTGCATAAGAGAACTGTACTAAGTGACCCCACCCCCCTGGGGTTCCAAACAGGAAGTACCCCCTGGCTCCAAGAAGCCAAAATTGCATAGACTTCTATTAAGGAATAAACAGTTATTACTCAGTCATTCTATTTGTCAGAATAACCATTCTTGCTCTGCTTTCTGTTTTTAATATGTTCTTGCTAATATATATATATATTTTTAATTTTATTTCTTTATTGCAGGTTATTCAAGTTATAAATTGGCCAATCAGATGCCTCTATAGACTGGCCAATCAGATGCCTCATTAAAAGCATGTGGTGGCCGATGGTCCCCGCCTTGAACGTTTGAAACGTTTGATGGACAGATTCTCCCGAGTCCGCTTTCAGTGGAAGGGGTGTGGTTTTCCAACAAGCTCACTCCTGATTGCTGTCAGTATTTTAAATAGAAATGTTCTCTCAAACCAACTTGGCCTAATCACTGTTACTGATGATGTCTGACTTCAAATGGCAGTGGAATTTACTTGATTTCATTGTAGCCAGAAGTAAGCCGTTTTCTATGTGTGACATCACACTCGCTCGGTCCAGTTTTTAGATTCAGTCCATGGCGGGACCGTTTTTGTGGAGCAACCATTGACAGTATATCGACATGGACAGAGCACCTGTGATATCGCCCATAGAAAATGCCTTACCTCTGGTTAGTAAAATTAAGTCAATTTTTGCGCAATACGGACGTCACCATTTTAGGACCAGACGACATTAGCAAGCAGTGATTGGTCTCAGTCTGTCTGAGTCGACATTTCTATGGCAACCACTCTGGCAAATCAGGATTGAGCTTGTTGGAAAGCCACACCCCTACCACTGAAAGCGGGCTCTGGAGAATCACTCAATCAAATGTTTAAAACCATCGAGGTGGGGACCATTGGGCATTACATGCTTTTGCTGAGGCCTCTGATTGACCACTTTTTGACTTGAATACCTTGCAGCAAAGAAAATATATAATTAAAACAATTTGACTTAGCAGAACTTCTTAAAAACATGTACCAGAGCAAGAATGGTTATTCTGGCAAATGTAATGACTGAGTAATAGCTGTTTATTTTTAAATAGAAGTCTGTGGGGTTTCGGCTTTCTGGGACCAGTGGGTACTTCCTTGTAGGAACGCTAGGAGGGAGGGATACTCTGTCCAGTTCTAATAGACAGTCACCGCCCACCTTCCCCTTCCTCCTCATTGTTAAGAGTGCTCTGTTTACACTCACCCCCGCTAGCTAACATCTCTCTAACCAATCATTAGCTGTATAACTAAAATGGCGAGAACCATTGGCGATATCCAGCCGTACAGTTTTGAGCCAGATGCCAGCTTGGATGAGGAAAACAAAGACGCAGGGAGCTTATGCCCCACCCAGCGTATTTTCTATGTCACAAATACATGCTTTTTCAAAAGGCATTTCTTGTCTTCTCCTGATTTACAGCTATTTGAATAGGTAAATACTCAGATATGCACATTTGAACTTAATTTTATGTCCTCTATCATGAGAGAAATGCCACAAGAACATGCTAAAAACACCAAAAACAGTGGAAAAGGGGACTAAAGGTTGATTTCTCTCCTGTGAGCTTAATGAAAGAATAATATCATTTGTTCTGTCCAGGTTAGAATGTTTTAAAAGCTCAATGTGGAGCTGGATGTTAATGATATTTTGGTATTCCTGGAGTGTCAGTGTGGTGGAATAATTTCTCAAGAGGTCAAAGCACTATTTTCTTTAGCTTGTTTGTTTATTTGTTTTGTAAACTTATGTTTTTAGCATATTTATATTATTTTTAAATAAACCGTCCACTGTCGTGGTGGGAGTTCGAAGATAACTGGGTTCGGTTCTGGAATAGGCGTCGTTTGTGGAGGTCAAAGACATCAAAGGAGAGGGCTGAAGATGTGTGCTGGTAAATTTCAGGGAGTCCAGTCTCTGCTTCGTCGCTGCCCTGCTCACTCATGCATACTGAATGCATCCGCTGTGACATGCATTATGGCACCAGGATGAATCACAAAGTTTTTTGCATGCTTGCTTTTGAGCATGTCGATGGGAATCTTTGTGCACGCGCGTTCCATCTTAAAGTTCAGTCATCTGAGCGGTGCCCCTGACTGCCCCCTTGCTAATCCCTTCCCAGAATGGCTGTTGCCAGGCAAAGAAATGACCCAACGGGACACTAATGGGACTTAATACTTAATACTCATTTGTGACAGTAGTTTATGTGGATTGTCACTTACATGTAATTAATCTTTGTCCTCAAAGATGCTCTCATGGCGATAATGCTGCTCTCTTTGTGCTGCTGTTTGATTGTAGTCAACATACTACTAAAAAAATAATCTGGAGCAAAAATGTTAGAATCTACTCTGTTCAGTTTGCTGATAGCTAACCTATGCAGCAGTAAAACTTCAAAACGGATGAGCAGAATTAGTGCAGCTGCCTCGAGTCGGTATAATTTGCCTGTCCTGAGCTTTGGCAATTAGCATTTCCTGTACACTCGCAGTGTAACACGAGCTACAATGTCATATTAGTGGCAGCTGTCTAATACAGGCTCACTTCTACTAACTAGCTAAATAGCAAGATCACTGGTAATGTAATCTTAGATGAAGAAGAGCATGCCGGACGTATTGATGTTGGACGACCTTCACTGTGTTTATGTAATAAAGATGAAATACAATTATTGCCCTTCTGTCGTCTGTGACTGTGACCACATTTACTGCAGTTTGTCTTTCTGTCACATATCAACACATTATTTTTTTGTTGTTGTTTTGTTGATATTAAAGAAGAAAATGTTAACCTGTTTATAATTTATGGATTCATAAATCTACTGTAGAATTAGCCAGTTTAATCACATTTCTAAAAGTGTTCTTGTGATTTTTTTATTGTTTGTTCTTTCATTTTTAGTTGTATTAGTCATTTCTGTCTGTCATTTTTGTTGTTGTGTTTAAGATTGAGAACATGTTCCAGGATAAGAACTGAGCTAGAGTAGGTAAAGACATTAACGGGTAAAAGTAGAGTATCTGCTCTAGAACACTTGCAATAAAAAAAAAAAAAAAAAGGTTTGAACTTTATTTCTGTCGCCTAAGAAAATGGCCAGACCTCGACATGAATGCAAATCTTTAAAATCAATTGTTAAATGCTAAGTAGCAGAGTATTATGGAGTCGGGTAAGCATGTCAGGATTGGGTATAAAAATGATTGTGTCAGCACAGTTAAGGTTTAGTTTTATAAATACACCTGGAATTTGTGTCTAAAGACGTCCCCAGAGGAGGCCTGAGCACATTTGAGAGTCAACTCTCTTCTGGCTTTTTGACATTCTGATTGACTCAACACACTTTCTGCAGGTGATCAGCTGCAAGATAGCAAAATCCATGGATTTGTTTTTCTATTTAGCAATTTTTTGGGTATTTTTCCCATCTACAAGTTTTTAATGTTGTTTATTTAAGCATGTATTATTTAATCAATTGAACTTCCATCTTTTTTAATGTAAATAACTTTTCATGGAGAAACAAATGTTATAAATACTAGTGAAACTCAGTTGCCCAGCCTCATTTTTGTTTCAGTTTATATTATTGATAGTACTGATATTGAAAAAAAAATTCTCTGATACATAATATATAAAAGCAGTCAATTAAAATACTTTTTTACAGACTTGCATTTGGAAATAGATAATATTATCAGAATGTACAGAATATGACATCTTTCAATCTGTGTGGATGTTTTAGGACTATACATGCCAGTGGAATTGCTTCTCCTTCTTCTACTCCTTTCACTTTTCCTTTCTAAACGTGCATTTTGGTTCGTCTCCCCTCTCCTGGGATTGCTCAGATCTGACAACAGCCAGCCTACACCCTGTGCAGGAAACCCGTCCCTCTGAGACAAGTACAAAGTCATGTATTTTGTACTGCATCTGGGTCTGTCTGTTCCCCACATTATGTCACAAATGTCAGTTTCTCATCTTACAAAAAAAAACTGAAGCACCTCATCATTTAACTTAGTAAAGTGACTACTTAATTAGCTCTTCTCTACTTTTTTCACTTTACAGTCACATGTTTCATTTATGCACACATTCACACACTGATGGAGTCTTTATTGCAATACAAGGATCAACCTGTAACCACCAGGAGCAACTACCTTGGCCCAGTACTCTTCGACACATGGGCAGGTGAGGCCGGAACAGGACTTTAATAGTTTGTTTCCCATTTAACAAGCATCAAACTCGTCCTTGGATTTGGCACAAATATGAATTTTGTGACATTTTTCAACATACATGAACCTTAAAGTCCCAACAGCACCTAAGTGTGTGAAATTTCTTCTCCGCATTGGACCCACCTCTTGACAAACCACAGAGACTGTCCCAAAACAGCTGTTTGTATACTGAGATTAAATTACACACAGGTGGATTCCATTAAGTGGACTCTGTCACATGTTAAATCAACATGTGATCAGTCACCAGTCATCAAGCAACTTCTGAAGGCATTTGGATGCACTCAGAGAAAGGGGGGCTGAAAACTTTTGCGTACTGCACTTTTCATTTTTTTACTTGTAAAAAAAAGTGAAATCTTGTATAAGTTTCTTTCCACTTCACAAGTGTGTGCTACTTTATGTTGGTCTTTCACATAAAATTCCAATAAAATATATTTATGTTTGTGGTCATAAGAAGTTCAAAGGGTTTAAATACTTTTGCAAGCCACTTTACCTGTGTACTTAACAGTGCAGGTGAAAATTTTCTGATTGCTTGTATTTAATTTAAGATAATCAAGTGTAAAATAAATATGTGTACAAACAAACAACAAGAATTGATGGAAAATCCATTTAAATTTAAAATAATTCATTTTACACATCTACTTCCAAACATGAAGCCAAAGAGGTCTGTCTGGTTTGTAGTTGAAGCTGAGTGTCTGCTAGGAAAATGGACTGAAAAAAAAAACTTGAAGCTGCTTGACCAAAACACAAAAACTCAAAAGATATACTCCTAAAATGTGAATTCTCATGGATTCAATATAACCACCTAACAGTGTTGTTCACCTTTCGGCACACCCTGTCAGAGATCGTTTGGCAGAGAGTTTTAAGCCGGATGCTCTTCCTGATACAATGTTGATGGACAGCAGTGTGAAAGGTCTTGCCTACGTCAGCAAACCCAGGTTTCCTGAACGCAGACCTGCACCAAGCCAACTGAGCTGTCTAGCCGCCAATATGACCACCGAATAGTGTCAGACTATCATTTATGTATCGCTTATTGATTGGAAGAAAAACAACAGACCAAACTCCTACATAAACCAACCATTTTTCAACATTGCCAAAGGACACAAACTTGAAATAATTGAAACAATTGAGTAGTCTCCCATCTCCAACTCTACATGAAATTAAATTCACATTTATTTGAATTGTTTTCCAGGCATATGTGGTTGTTAACTGCTTCATTAGTTCATAAGCACGCTGCATACTGGGTATACAAGTAGTCTGCAAAGCTTTGCTTTGAGCTCTAAGCAAGTCACGTATTTTGTAATGATTCTTTTTCAGGTGAACAATTATGTGATGAGCAGGGAGGAATGCAGCCTCATCCATCCTGCCAATAAACTCCTGCTGTCTTTGCCTGGATGTGTCCACCTCAGGGATTCTCCCAGACCACGGAGTGTTGTCAACAACAGCTCAGCACGCCCTGATCTTCACTGTGATCCAGCAAGGTTCGGATAAGTTTGAACCCAACAGGATTAATTCATTTGAAAAACAAATACCAACGCAATTTGTGGAACTGAGATTTTTTAATTGCATTTCTGACAGGTGTCTATTTTAAAGTTAGTAAACATAAAAAGCTGTTGCTTACATAAACCTTGATTTTTTTTTTTTATACCCTTAGGTTCTATAGCCTCCTTCGCTCTGTATTGCAGTGATAGAAATCTAAAACCGTCGTCACACGGCCCTGATGGGTGAATACGGGCTGTCTGCTGGAAAAAATGCGCAAACCGTCACGGGTCACGTGTACGTGCACATTCTTTCTCCGGACATGCTGCAAGTGACAGGTTATAGCCATTGACTGTATATATAGATCTGGATTGAGCAGGTGTCACCCATAGAAAATGCCTTACTTCCGGCTCAAACAAAATGAAGCAAGAGGGAGAATCAGTCCATCAAACATTTGAGGTGCGGGTCAGATGCTTTTACTTTGGCATCTTATTGGTAATTTTATAACTTTAATAACTTGTGGTAAAGAAAAAAATAACAGAAAAAAATTGGAATTAGGAAAACCATGTTAAGGAATATGTATTAGAGCAAGAATTAATATTCTTACAAATAGAATGACTAAGTAATAGCTGTTTATTTCTTAATAGAAGTCAAGGAATTTTGGCTTTTTGGAGCCAGTGGGTACTTCCTGTTTGGAACATGAGGAGGTGGGGTCACTCAGTACAGTTTTCTAAATACAGTCTGTGGTCATAGCGAACACTTGTATAAAATGCAAGGATAAATAAGGGTAGGTGAGAAACGGTCGTAGGGATATTTTAATTTTTTCATCTACACAAGGAACATGATCACTGTGGCAACAGCTGACTCCAAGAAATCGTGAAATTACACCAGCATAGTACTGTTTGTGTTGACATCCTATGGGCGTCCTACATGCACTTAGGTACTACGTGCATACTAAATGCAAGCAGCATTGCGCGCAGGTAGTGAAGAGCCAGTTCATGTGACTAAAGCTTGATTTACTCTGCAGTTATTTTTCTATGGTCTATCACTGTTTTTACTTGTGTATTTCTTGTGTTTAGCATGTCAAACAACTTAAGTAATCACTTGAACAGTTTTTTTCAACCCTGGAGTGTTATACTACCTCACTAAAAGTGCTCAGTTGTGCTGAAAATCCATTTTTCTTAGTTTGTAAATTAAGTGCTGATTCTCAGCTGAGGTTGACTCGAGGCAAACAACACCAGAAACATCAAATTAGACAAGAGTTTTTTTTTCTAGTTGTCATTATTAAAAAATCATTGTGCTTTTTTCCAGGCTTTACCGTGCTTGTGGTTGGAGGACCTCACTGTGTTCCTTGCTGGCAGGAGCCATCCTAGAGGCCGCCGTGGCTCTCTGTGCTCGCTCCTCTCTGCTTTGTCCTCCACTCCAGTGCTCCAACAGCCACGCTGTGCTGAAAGGTACGTCTCAGACTCTACTCTTTAATGCAGACTATATTCCATTTTTTTTTTACTTTTTGGTTTATGACGCATTATCAAATTGATGTAGTTTTGATTATCTATCCTCGATGGGGTTTAACATGACACAAGTGTACAATTCCTCCCACTTTGACGGTAATTAGTGGAAAGGAAGGTGAAGCAAAGACTTCTCACTATTCCCCTGAGGTCTCCTGTTCTACTCCTTCTCCTCCTCCTTGCCCTTTTCCCACACGGTTCTTAACCACATCACGGTCTGGCTTGGTTGGGGTTTGCTGTTGATCCCAGTGGTTGCACTTTTCCTTTTTCTTTATTCCCTTGATGCCATTTTTTCCCCTCATTATACCTCCAACAATGTTTCCATGACATTTTCCTATTCAGACTCATATTTAAACAACATTCTAAAGTGGTGTAAATATCAAGAAAAAGCCTCATGTGTGGGCACACTCAAGATTATTACTTTAAACTGCAAAATATGCATTTTATGTATTTTATTAATTCAATTATTTTCCTCCAAATGCATTGGAAAACACAACAACTGAATTCTAAGGTACTTTTTTTCCTTTCAAGCTGTAATTTTAAAAGTTGACACTTTCAAACACCTCTTCATGTCGCGCTCTTATTGTCTCCTCATGACTTCATTGTCAAGTCAGGCAGATTGTGCTCACTTGTTCAGCTGATCCACAATATTCAGCATAACTTCAATGTAAGCTGATCCTGATGTTAATTTCCACTGGCACAAAGCCAGAGGACACTGTGTATCTGGCAAGAGAACTTTGAACATGGAAGTATGCAAAATAATTCATTTTGGTGTTTGTGTGTTGGTGACATGCACAATAATTTATCCTGATCATTAGAGAGCTCGGATTTTATCAGACAAGATTTTTGCTCTGCGTACAGGGGTAAGTAGAGGTGTGTGGTTGATGTCCTCAGCAAAACCACTTGTAATCAAGCTAAGATATGACAACATATTGAAGTCTTGGCAGGAGTGAGGTTTGATTGATCTGCTTTTCTTTGGTTCTTTAATGCGGCATCAAAGAAACAGTTGCTGAGCGTTTTGCAGAAATAGGACTACTTGTGGAAAAACTGGCATTTAGATTTGGGGAAACACCTTTAGTGCTGTGTTTACATAGAAACTGGGCTCTATCTCCAGAGATAAGAGACAAAAAAGCATTTTCTTTTTTTTTAAAGTTTAGTCATCAGCTCGATCGAGAGAGGTTTTGTCTGGCAAAAGACACACCCGGCTCCGGATGACTTTTCTGCTGCAGCTCTCACAGATGTAATTGTAAATTTCTGGAAGCTTTACACAGGGTCTGAGTTGGGTTTCAAACTTGGAGATGCTTGGTGTAGTTATTGTTTTCCTACCATTTTTGGTATTGTTTCTCTCTTCTGTGTTTCAGTGCTCTTAATCTTGAAAGTTGAATGAAAAGTGCATTTTTTAGCCAAAATATTTTAAATTTAGCTGAAAAGTATGAATGTCTGCGACAGACTGGCAACCAGTCCAAGGGTGTCCCCTGCTTCGCCCATGAGTAGCCGGGTTAGCCTCCGGCAACCCCGAGACCCCAAAAGGGATAAAGCGGTTTGGAAAATGAATGAATGAAGTATGAATGTACTAGTATAGTATGATACAATACAATAATATTTTGTGTGATAAAAAAGAATGATGTTATAGATTTTTTTTTTTATTTTTGTTTGCCTGTTTATTACTGACAAAAATCAGTTTAACCCTGGAACACCCACGGGGTCAGATTTGGCCCTAATTCATTATTTTTTTTATGTTTTGCTTTTCTTGTTTAATTACTGTTCACTATCACTATCGTAACAAATTGTTTAGATTAAAAACATAATTGATGATTTAAAAAATAATCTGTAAAAATGGCACAATTTATATTATTGTGGGTTTTACAGGAAATATAATGTTAATTTTTGTTTCATAAATACTGATATTTTGCCACAGCAGAGAAAAGTTCACAAAAAAACTTAGCGTTTGACCTACTGAATATGATTGCAATAGCACAGTTGCTTTTAAGAATGGCCAGAGTATTTGGAATATTGGATGGGCGGTGATGACTGGAATGTTTTTCTCCAGATTATCTACACGCCAACGTCACCACAATGGAGGGGAAAGTGTTTTGCTGGTTCCTCTGATGTGTATAAATGATTTAGTGCATTCCAGTCTCATTAATCATTGCATTCTTGGAGGGAGGTCAGAAGGAACTTTGTGATAAACTATATTTTACAAGCCGACCGGTCATGTGACTTGGGAAAGAATGGCAGGTTCTGGTCTGGAAGGTAAACCACTGATGGAAAGAGACAAAATGGCGTTGTTGGAAAAGACCGGGGTGAGGTCAAGGTCAAGAAATGGGTTGAATGTGGCATTTTTTTTAATGAAGAGTTTTTGGGTGATTTATTAAAATGTAGGAAAGTGTGTTTTTTCATCAATAAAACTAATTTAAAAAAGCATAAATTAATGCAATGTTTATATCTTATCATGCTTTCTTATGGTCCGGATTCACAACGGTTTAAATAAAGAAATACTCAGAAAATCAATTTTGAGCTTAATCTTTCTTATATATGTGCTCCATCATGAGAAAAATGAACATATTAAAAACAACAAAAACACCTTTTTCACTGGAGTGGGGTCAGAGTGGAGTGGGTTTTTGAGTAATAAACAAAAAAAAACTAATCTGGGTGTCTTTAATATAAAAGTAAAGACTGCAAAAGTTCACAAGTAAACATGGGAATATTAAAGATATATGATGCATGCTCTTAAATATAAACATGGTAGTAACTGATGAATATAGCTTGCATTAAGGGTTTTATAATGATGATGAAGTGTTTTCCTTCAAATTAGCAAGAATTGTGTGTGACTTCTTTAACTTCCAAAACAAACCAAAGGGTCATTGAAATCGTGAGGACTGTGGGATCCAGCCATATTTCTGTCATTTTTAAAGAGCTGTCAGTCCAGAGCCTTTCTTCAGATCACTTCCTTTATTTTCAAATCCAAAAGTGCTTCACTGAAAGGAAAGCATGCAGCTCGGTTACACTTTTTCTCCCATCTTTTCATGTCTCTTCTCCCCTCAGTCGTCACGTCACATTGTGCTGTATTCCGGCATTTTAAAATGTGTCGGGGAGTCAAAGTGACGGGAAGTCTCAAGGATTTCAAGAACACATATTGTTTAGATGACATTTGCTGCTAAAAATACTCACTGAAAGATTGTTGAAAAACAGTGAATATGGCTGCAAATCCTCCCCATATTCACAGTTAGTTTTGGTTGTTGTTCACTGGGTTGTTATATTGCTAACAGTTTCATAAGGACTTCAATAAAGCAACTTGCAAATTCACAATTTCCGCATTATAAAAGGCAATATATATATATTCTTTAATAAATCTACTTTTTTTTACTTAAAAGTTTCTCTTCAAAAATAAAACTCCCCTTATTGGCTAATTCTTCTGCTTTTTAATGCAACTATGTAAAAGAGTTTATCTCTTTGGCCTTTACCAAGTTTATGGATATTTTCCCTCTCCTGGCCTCTTTTATTTCGCAGTTTGGCCTCCCTCTGTTCCGTCTATGGGCATAACTGACACCGAAAGGCAACCGGCTGAATCTGTGTTGAACTCTTTGTAGCTCTTTGTGTATTTGTTGGGGTCGTCAGAGTTGTGTTTGTGTGCTTTGAGGAACTCTGGATAAAAAAGCTCTTTTCTAAAGAGAACTTTTTTTCCTGACTGTTGTAGTGACACTTCTGACTGTCTGTATGGGCATGGCGGGTTGTCTAAATGTAACGCGTGGCTGTGAACTATGCATGGTGTCATTGGGAGTGGGTGGGAGGCGCAGGGAGACTCAGTTGTGTGCCAGAGAGAAAGAGTAGCCGTAAATCCAGTCAGCAGGGAAAGAGGAGTGCGTCTACACAGGGAGGCAGGTGAGGGACGGGGGAGCGCGTTGGGTTGACTTGAGTTGTGAAACATTGAGCGCAGAGCAGTTGTAGGATTCGCATGTGGACAAACGTGCACCAATCGCTCCGGCGCTGAGCTGCTGGTGTGGGAGGCAGAGCGGTCAGCTGTTTCTAACAAGCATGAAGCACTCTAACAGAATGGACTTCAAGCTGATGAGTGAGTATGGGAAATGTGGGAGTGCAGGTCTACTTTTGAGGGATGCTGGGACTTTAAAATGTTTGCAAAAGTCTCAACGTTCACTTTAAAAGCCTTTTAGTTTTGTGTAGATTTTGCAAAGGTTTGTACAGAGATTTTTCTTAGCAATGGTCTCATCCCAATAGAGTTCTATTTGGGAAAAAAGTGATAAGTGATAAGCCTTTATCTTACCCACAGCTGCCCCTGATGCAAAAACAGATTCCCCAGATGTGTAAAAAAATAAATTAATTAAAAAAAATATATATTTAAATAAGCAAAAAAATTGCCAATGATGTAAAAAAGGATCTTACCAAAAATTCTTATTTTAAGAAAGAAATTCTAGTCACTTAGAATTATTTTCTCAAATTATTTTACTATTGAAAATTTTCTTAATAGGATCATTTTTTGCAAGACAGAAGATAGGATTTTTTTTTTCTTGAAACAAGGGTCTTTTTACTTTCTTGAGATTCATTTTTTCCAGTGCCGGTCTAATTGGGTCACATTTATGCATAATAGAAACCCATGAGACCATTTGGGTTTGTAGTCAGAGAATTGGGTTAGTGGGTAACTTTCATCTAAACTGAAATCTGTTTTTTTTTAAGCCTTTAAATGTTCGATTTCTCTGTAAAGTTCCAGTTACCTTCCGATAAAATCTGAGTTCTTGTTTGGGTTAAAAATAATATTTTCAGGAATAAAGTTTTTTTTTAAATTATCTCGTAAAGTCAGCTCTGTCAGCTTATAAGCATAAACAAGATACAGCAGCAAACATCAGCTTAATTTAGTTTTATTTGCGTGTGTACTGAGTGATATTACTGTTGGACAGTTGTCTCGAAACCACCCTTCAACTCAAGAAGAACCTGGATGCGCGTTGTATACCACCTTTAGGATTGTAGAAATGTTTATGTTTTAAGGATTATTAACCCCATGTAAAGAAAAAATCAACCGTCATCTCTATTTAAATAGAATTTATTTAATCTGTTTTTTATCATACAGAATTGATAATCTGTTTATTTTTGCTGCTGCTGGATTTGTGTATTCTGTTTTCTAAAAATGTTTGTGTTAGTACTGGCTATGTGTACGCCTGCTTGCTGCTAAGGATTTACACGTTTCAAGCTACACTTGTTTAAATGTTTGTTTAATCTACAATTTAATGCATGTTTTTGTTTAGTTTCTTTTTTCTACAACCACTTAGATAAAGATATTTTATGGCTTGTTTTTAAAGGTTTAGAGAACAAGATGAGGATGAAGGAGCAGGTTTGTAACCATTATTTGTTCAAATACAGGATTTTTCATTCACATAGACATTAACTTTTAAAAATATATTTTTATTTTTTATTTTTAAGCTCAAAAGAACTGCATTGCTTTGGAAAAGAATAGTTTCTCACAAACAAAAGAGGTGAATTGTAATCATATAGGTATATATATTACGGTGAATTCTTTAGACAGAAAGTTATCATCTGTTTTATTAACATTAAAAACTTATGGGGGGGGACTTTTTAAAACTATATATCTTAATAAAATGCTGGCCTGCGCAATAGGTGAAGTATACTTCAATAATGACCTTAAATGTTTGCTTTCTATAGAAATTCTACACAAATATGGTGACCAAAAATAAAGAAATACTATTTTTGTTGATTAATTTATACTTTTTGTAGCTCTTTACTAGTTTATTACTAGAATTATAAACTGATAATATTTGAGAATATTATGTGCTTTAGAAAAAATATTCTACTCTCCCCTTTACTTTTAAATAAGGGGCTGACTAGCAAATTGGGATCGATTTAAACAAATTATAAGCTTGAGAGAAAGGGTTATGGAGAGTTTTGACCAGTATAATGATGTTTAGAAATGTGAAAATGTTGTAAAGTAATTAGTGTTTATGCTGATGCACTTGAGTGTTTTTAGGAGTGTTCAGTAGATGCAGTTAAAGTGACCAGGGGCTGAGAGGCTGTCAGCATGTTAGCTGATGACATTGTGATGTCCAGCAAAGGACCTCTGAAATAAAAGTTGGTTTAGTTGGTTGTATCAGTAGGTTGGAAATGATTCAAATGTCAGGTTTACCCAGCAATGTTCAGTCATGATTGTCAGTGATGTGAGAAACAATGAGAGTTAGTTAGTCTCTGGTTTGAGAATTACCCAAAACAATTAAAACACTTGATCACACCGAGCCTATTACAGTCATTCTTGCAGCATTATGATGATCATTTACATGATTTTATTTAGGCTCAAGTATAACACCAGATTTGTCTCTCCGCTGGTTGATTTAGGAAAATTAAAATTCTGTTTGTATATCCCCAGTACTGGAAAAAAGGCAGCAATCACCCCCTCCCCCCTTTTACTAGCTTATTTTTTCTATTTTAGGGAATGAAAAAGTCAGAGGTACTTCACCTTTGTCTGTTTTTTCTTGGTTCTTTCTGACAGTTTTTAACCTTATTTAGCTTAGCCCATTACCCTCTCTTTTCTCTTTTTTTTAAACCACATTTGGTTTCATTCACTCTTAATGTAAACAATGTTAAGAATATTTTTTTTCATTAAACTTTTCATTAAGCTGAAACAAATATTTAGATTCATGCTGATAAATCACAAGCTATAAAACAGGATGACTTAACTGAGATGTGGCAGACAAAAATGTACTTTGATATTCCTAATGGGATTAATAGACTGGAAAATAGTGAAAAGAGAAGAGAAAAATGAGTGGTGCTGTAATATGTATATATATATATGTGTGTGTATATATAGGTGCTATAATAAACTTTAAAGGGACAAGTGTACCAACATTTTAAAGTGGTCAATTCTCATTTATTTTCCTTTTAATTTTAAAAAAGCAGATCTTTTACTTCCTAATGCAAAAGTATGCATCATTTTAGTTCTTCTTTTTATTTATTTATTTATTTTTTTAACAAAAACTGACTTCATTTTATCAAGATATATATATTTTAAAATTCCTTGATTATTGGCAGCTGATAAGTAAATTTAAAAGTACACAAAATAATATATATATTTTTACTTAAAAATCATTTTCGTGACACAAAAGAGACATATAAGACACAGACATACCTTTTTTTGCATATTTATTGCGCAGATGCTAATAACAAAAACCTATTTCCTGTGATTACAGGAGCTTTATGAAAGGATCTAAAAAGGATTATTCATCTTATCGCCTTTATAAAAGCAGACACACTGAAATTACACACATTTAACACCTTAATTGTATTTTATATGTTTTCTAGAGCTATAATAATGTGCAAAAATTGTTTCATTTTTTATTTAGCTCAGGTCTTGAGTCATGTTTGTTGCTTAATAAATATAATAAGCAAGATAAGTTACCATTACTATTACAAATCTGGGAATATTATCCATATTAATGCTCATTTGTATGTAAAAATCACCTCTGAATATGTTAGGAGTCTTTGTGTCTTGGTCTTGGCGGAAGGCTTTGTTTTCAAGCGTATTTCCCTCTTCATACGATGAATAAATGAATGAGAAGAACACTTGCACGCTCTTAAAATGTACATGAATACTCTAAAGTGGATCTGAACAAATCTTGTGTCTGTTTAATTCGTCCTTTGAATCCACTTAGTTTTCCTCTTTTTTTTTGTTTGAAAGTACAACTAAAATAGCCAAACATTTTAGGTTTTTTGAAGAAATAGCATATATGATCAGTATAGCTTAATTTATTGTTATTGTTATGTTTGTTAAATGAGTTAAAACAGACTTTACAACAAAAATGTATATAAATATTAAATGTTTCCACCTTTGAGGTTCAGTCCAGTCATTGTTCATGCATACAATAAAATATTAGAAGAATACAATTTTTACAGAATGTGTAATCACAAGAAAATTTGTGAAAATTTCTTCTTTTTGTTTAACTTGTCCTGTCCAGCAGCTGAGCAAACAGATGAGAGTTTATGGACTCTTGTGTTGGACCAATTTTTCTGTTACATTAAAGGAGATTTGAAATTTGGACACCCTTTAAACGGGATAATAATGGTATCCCGTATTAAGAGTGGGGGATGAAGGTGCAAAACAAAAGGGAAAAAACGGGGTGGAGGAGGAAAATTTAGAAAAAATAATTGGAGAGCGTAAAATTACCATATTTTCTGCACCATAAGGCTCACTTAAAAGTCTAAACTTTTTACGAATGTCGTAAAATTATCACAAAATCTATAAAAATGTTTTTGTGCGACTTTGAGAAGTGCTCGGCTTGATTGACTGATGGACCGACATAAGCATTTTGAGGGACTCAGTTGGGTCACAGACAGTGATTCTGGCAAGCTGGGCTCCTAGGAAACAAGGTGGCTGGCGGTAAAGTTATACCACATCCTGAGCTTCTACAGAAACCCACCTTAGTGCAACCAAAACATAAAGATCAGTACAGCATTTGAAAGCGCAAGCTTTACCAGGCCTGCACCATTACGGTGCAGTCCAGTTCTCATGTGCAGTCACACTACAGCCACACTCATCTACATACTTAAAACAAACTTGTTGGCTCCAAAAACCTTCACACACATACACGCCTACATGCAAACAATAAAAATAAGTAATTCTTAACTGTTGTCTTCAGTTATACTTTTAGTTTTTAAAGGAGATGTTTGAAATGATCTATGTGACATGAAAACATATCACTACAGTCATTTTTTTTCCATTTCCTTTATTTAAGTGGTGGTTGTTGTCTTCTTTCATTTATAAGAAATGTCTGCTCTGGTCTCTTTAACAAGCACGGCTTCATGTCTTGTTCCTTCCCTTCTTTCTTGTTCTTGTTTTTTCTTCTCTCTTCTTTTCCACTTATTACAAATGTTTTCTGGTTGTCCTTCGTTTTAATTTTAAGTAAAACAAAATGTATTCTACTTTTTGCTCAGTGTGCCTTCTCTGTGTCTGCTGTGTCCCCATTTCTTCCCCAACCCTACTATATTTTCTTGTAATTTCCAGTGCTTTTATATGTTTCCTCATATTTTTTGTGTGTTTGTGCTCATATTCTTGACACACACGCGCGCACTGAGAGTTCATTAGAAAAGCTGTGAGTCCGGATCCACAAATCAAACAGTGTAAATAAGCAAGCTTTGTTCCCGCTGAGCAGTCACCACTGTTGCCATGCCTACCTGTTCCACATCTCAAGAGTTACCAGGGACAACCTTTAAGTGTGTGTCTGCATACAAATCCATACTCAGTTTTGTGTCTGTGTGGTTAGAAGACTGGGGTAGATGGGCTTTCTACATTTGACAATTGACAATGAGCAGAGAGTCTCTGTGTTTCCTGTCTATTTTTATTTGATGTACGTATCCTGGTTTAGGGTGAATATTGCATCACTCACCAGGAAAATATAACAAACTCTTCTCTTGTTCTGAGTAAATCTGAATAATTGTTGTCCCGTACATTCAGTGTGATCACAGAACTTACTTTAGGTCACTTTTCATCGTGTCCTAAAAAGCGGAATATGTAACTCTTCAAAGTCACACTGAAGTGATTCCAGGCAAAACTCCAGGGAAAAAGCTTTGTTTGTATGGGCATTCATCCCGAAAATGTACAGAATGTCCACCTGGCAGCTCCTGAAGCTGTGTTGAAACTCTCCATTAGTCCTTTGTTAGCAGAGATCAGGACAGTTTTAGATTTTTGTGTGTGCGTGTGTATGTGTAAACAGACAGACTAATGGACCCGACTGAAATCCAAACACAGGAACCTGCAGGTGATCAGTGTTGTTTACTTCCAGAGGGTGAAGTGGGCTTTGTTCCATGGATTGAAGAAGTATTATCGATGGATCTGCAAAATAAAAGTACATTTTATATTGAATCTTTTAAACTTTGATGAGTAACAGGAAACACGAGGAAAGATAATAGTCCTCCTAATCTCTGTTGCATTCCTGCTTTATGTACTGTAATCTTCCTGCTATTTTTGCCTTTGTCTTTTCTTTGCATCTCCTTATCTCCTACCTATTTCTGGTACAACCTGATCCAATCGTGTTAAAATTATGTTCTCTCTTTGTGTGTCCTGTCATCTTTGTCTGCTTGTGCAGAGCGTCAGCTTGCCAACAGCATGACCAGCAGTATCTCTCTTCCTCAAAATGTCAGTGGGATCAGTAAGGAGCTAGCAGAGCTGCGGCACCTCATCCAATTCCCTGAGGAGATTGCCTGTGTCCTGACTGAGCAGGAGCAGCAGCTTTACCAGCAGGTGAGAGTGTGAAGAGGCAGGTTGGCAAGTTTTAAAGTCCCACTCTAATCATCCTTTGATCTATTTAAAACCCGCCCCAAATAGTCTTTAATTATGATTACGTGGTTTTAGTCAAAATAAAAAACTTTGTTTTAGACATAGTTTCTGCAGAAAGGCAGTAGTGTATTAGAAATTTGCCTCTGAGTTGTGGGTGTGACTGTTGGTGCTGTGTAAGCCTGCAAACACTTCCCACCATCCCTTTATTTACATTCTCTCCAGCTAGCTTATAGCCCTTCATAAACCTAACATTACTGATGCAACAAAAATGGCAAGCAATTTCGGAGCTATCCAGATATACAGTTTTGAGTCAAATGCCAGCTGGAACAAGTAAAACAAAGACGTACATGAATCTATTTGTCAGCAAGTAGATGCATCGGAATGGAGCGGAGTAGGGAGCTTGCTGATAAGAGATTTTACAAAACAAATGGCATTTTTTTTCATCTGCCCTTGATTTACAGCGATTTAACTAAAGAAATACTCAGAAATGCAATTTTAAGCTTAACTCTATTACCAAATACCCTCGATCATGAGAAAAAATTTCACAAGACCATGTTAAAAACACAATTTTTATTGGAGTGGGTCTTTTTACTGAGTTCTTCGTTGCAAGTCATCACAGTTTTAATTGCAGAGTTCATCCATTACCTTTTTACTAGGGCTACTTAAAAAAAAAATATTATTTGGTATGGAAATCCTCTAGACTGAAAATTAATTCCATTCATCAGATCCATGAATAACATTTCCTTCTATGTAATTCCTTGTACAATTTCCAACCCTAAAATCTGCTTTCAATAAGTTATTTATGTAGGAATCCATTATTTTCTTTATGAAAGTTCGACCTTTATTCTGTTGAAATCAAGTGTTTCTAAAAACAGATCGTAATTGGTATTGCATTGTGAAACAATTTAAATCGGAGACTTTTGAATAGAAATTGAATATTTTGGCGGTCACTGCCCGACTCTTTCATTGGGATAAGTTCCTGTAATGTGGGTATTTGTCCCCCTGCAGGTGTTGCCCTTGGACTACCTCTGTTTCCTCACACAAGACCTGGGCAGTCCTGAATGCCAAATTAAACACCACCCGAACCTGAGAGCGTCTCTGTCAGCACCTAACATGCCAACTCGGAGTCCCCGGAGAAGTAACACTGTGGAGGACCTGGTGGCTCGCTTCAACGAGGTGAGGTGTTTGGACTCTGGTATCCCTGTGTTGTTTTTTTTTTTTTTTTTTTTTTAAATAAGATTTGCCCCGTTGGCTAGACAACCAAAATTGAAGTGATGTAATTTAAATCCCCACATCCATATACTGCAGATCTTTTAAGTCTTAAAACACATCAAATGGTTTAGTACCAAACTTTGGCTTTGAATTAAAATTAAGTCAAGATTTTAACTACATTGCTTTCATTAGTCAACAAGATTAAATCTCAGTTCATCACTACAAAATTTTTAATTGTGGAGAAAATTTTAAGTAAACTAGTCGACTTCCTTTTGCCGACCTGATCAGACAGTACATTTCAAAAGCAGGTTATTATTGTATCTTCTCTATAAAAGTTCCAGGATTTCTTGTACTAAAATGTTATCATTTTGCAATGGTGACTCTAAGAATGTTGGAAACAAGGATTTTTTATCTTTGGCGTAGAGCTGTGACAACAAATAACAAAGAAGGGACTGATTGGCAATAATGGAGTTATCTTTAAGTTGCATTCTTTTTGCATCTGCTGGTTTTATTTAAGTGGGATGGAAGGGAGACACGCAAATAGTTTCATGAATGTGCAGTGTATCCATATATGGGCACAACGAAGGAAAGGTCCAATGACAACAGGGATTCTTCTCCGGAATCACAGATGAAGGCCTGACATGGCTTTCAGCTGTATTGGAATAGTAGCTTTCCTCAAAACTCATACTCCAGAGCTGGAGGCTTGTTCGAAATAAAAAAAAAAAAAAAGTTTTTAGAAAAATAAGAAAATAAAAACACCTCATAAACAGTCGGAACAATATAGTGTGCCTATCCATATTGCAACCAGAATGCACCGCAGAGTTAACTTGAGAGTAGAAAAAAATCAGTTTGAAAGTTTAAAAAGATGTAGTGTTTTACACTGACTAAATATTAGTTTTCGTGATTTGTGGAAAATGGATGCAGAGAAATCAAGATGAAATATAAGCAGAAAGCAGAATAAGTAAAACTAGGGATGCACAATAAGAGGAAGCTTTGCAATGTGCAATATTAGAGATTAGTATTGCGATGATGACATGATTGCGATACATGAACAAACAGCAAAACAAAAACAACTAAAACATTATTTCCATTTCACTGCAACAGTTTAAAAAAAAAACAAAAAAACAACATAACTCAAATAATACTGCAAAGAACCCATTTCTACATAGGAGGGGGGCATAAACAGGTTCATTTTGATTGGTCAAATACAAAAAGGACTTTCTTTTCTTAGTTAAATAGTTCAAGCTGCCCTGAGAGTGTTTTAACGTGTGTGTAAACATTAGGGTGTCACAATTAATTGACTTAATCAATCAATTCATGTTCTTATAATCCAACCAGATCGATTTGTCTTTTCAACTTGGTAAAACAATAATTTTTATCCCTGTTAGTAAATCTGTTTAGGGATTTTGTTGTGTTTTTGTAGATGTCTCTATGTGTGCATGTTGGTACATTTATGTAGGAGTTCATGGCTTGTTTTAGTTCTTGTGAGGTCAGATCGCGGTGGGCTTTACAGATTCTTACATAAGCTCATATTAGATGTCTGGGTTGGGGAGGGGGTGTTTTTACCACCTGTAAGTGGGTTAGTGACATTCAGTGTGAGCGTGTTTTAATGTGTGCGTGGCCACATTTAATACGTGAAGACAATGACATGAAAGAACGGAGAGATTTAGCGCGGGGTCAGAGAGTGAACATGCTTGCGTCGGTCAAAGAAGAGCACGGGAGGAAGCTGACATCGATACAAATCTGGTCTTTCAGTGTGGTGTACTCTGCACATATTTGAGGGTAGTCACTGTAGGGCTGAAGAACAGCTGATCATATCTTCTTGTGTGTGTCTGTTTGTGTCTAAAAACCTCAGTCACAACTATGGACAAGAATTTAGAAGCAAGATCCTACAGTACGAACATTTGCAGATAAATCCTATAAGGTCACACTTGCTTATTTCTTCACTGTTTCATTTAATGTAATGCTCTTTTATGACTATATATATTTTTGCATTTTGTTTTTGCTGAAAGACTTCTGCGTGCCCCAAAGGTGATCTGCAAATAAAATGTCCTTGCTTGTCTTATTATTGCATCTCATACAAGCATTTCAAAAACACAGACATGTAAATCTAGTGGTTTCCCACATGATGTCGTCAGTCTGAGACCAAAACCTCCCCCATAAACAAATACAAATTCATAAGAAATGGTAAATGGTGTTTTTTTATAAAGCCCTTTTCTACCTTCCTTGAATGCCCAAAGCACTTTATAGTTACACCTTAAAGAATTTCAGCTTTATAGCAATTCACCAATGTGCACACACACACATTCACACACTGATGGCGGCTTCATTGACTCACACCGGCACTGGCCTGTAAACACCAGGAGCAATGTTGGTTTCAGTCAGTGTTTGTCCAAGGTCTCTACACCTCGGCTCTTCATCAGATATTTCACACTCATTAATTTGAGTCAAGAAAGAGTTTCATACATATGATTTTTGATCCTTTTAGGTGAGTTCTTGGGTGACATGGCTAGTCCTGACAGCGGGCACCATGGAGGAGAAGAGGGAAGTTTTTTCATACTTGGTCCATGTGGCTAAATGCTGTTGGAACATGGGCAACTACAACGGCGTCATGGAGTTCCTGGCTGGACTGAGGTTTCAAATGACAAATTGAGAAGGCCTCATTGTTGGCATCATTAAAAACAGAATAAAAACTAGAAAAACATTTTTTTATTGACTTGCAGGTCCCGCAAGGTTCTGAAAATGTGGCAGTTCATGGACCAGTCAGACATCGAAACCATAAGAAGTTTAAAAGACGCTATGGCTCAGCACGAGTCATCATCTGAGTACAAGAAAGTTATGACCAGAGCGCTCAACATCCCAGGGTGCAAGGTGATTAAGAAGATTTTGGTGTGTGTGGGGAGTGATTGTGTGGTCCAGCATCAGACGGCGACCTGTCTATGGTGTACTCCGCCTTCGCCCAACAGTAGCCGGGATTGGCTCTGGCAAGCCCTGTGACCCCAAAAGGGATATAGCAGGATAAGAAATTGGATAGATGGTCTATAAATAGCATAAGTATGACTTGATTGATTTTTATAATTTTCTTCTCCACCCAGGCAGTGCCTTTCTGTGGCGTCTTTCTCAAAGAGCTAAGTGATGCATTGGATGGCACAGCAAGCATTATCAGCCTCAAACAATCTCCAGATAATACTGATGATTCAGTGGAGGTATGGTAAAATAAAAAAAAAAGCCAACAAAAAAGTATCCTGCAACTTTCCAAAAGTCATTTGTTTTGTTGTTTCCAGTTTATGTCAGACTACAGCGGTCAGCACCATTTCATGACTCGGTCGGGTCCTGACGGGCTGCATGTGCCAGAAAAAGAGGCAACTGTTAGCAATATTCTACAGATTATCAGGTAGAAAAATGTGTCTAGAAGTACTCATTGAAGTTTGTCTCCAATCCATTAACCTTTTTTCTAACTCCAGGTCTTGCAATCGCAGCTTGGAGGCAGAAGATCCTGATGACACATCCAGCAGTCCTTCTTCTTCTGGCACAACCCTCACATTCAGAAGCAACTCCTTAAAGGATCGCTATCGCAATCAGTCAGTTCTCTTGTTCTGCACTTTTTATTCTTATTGCACTCTGTAAGAAAGCATCTTGGTGATGGATTTGTTAAAACAAAGAATGGTCACACTCCATAGATTGTATTGTTTAGGACTGTGACCCATTCTACTCTAAAACTGTTCCCAACATGAATTCCCATTCATTCACAGACAATGAGTCATGGGTAAAGAAAAAATGTCACACATGATTTATATCAGAACTTTGAATACTGCCATGCTGGGAGTGATTGGCATGGCTTTTCACCTCTGTCTGAAAACACAGCTCATGCTCCGCATAGTTGGCCTGAAGGAAAAGTTATTTGTACACGAGGAACCGCAACATTTAGTTTGTTTAGAGGAAAGTTGATTCCCAGCCCCTCCAGGTGTTCAAACCCCTGTGAGGACAAAGAAAAAAAACTGATTTGTGGAAGGAAATTTCAAATTTGTTTCTTCCACAGAAGTGTTTGTCTCAAAAGGAACAAAAGTTGAGGCAGTGAAGAGTGAAGACGTCTCTAATCGCCTCAAAGAATTTTACATTTTACTCCCTGTCACTCTGGATTCGGTTTAGCTAGCTTTCAGGACACCATCGTTCCACGTCAGAGGAGCCATTACACACGTGGAAACACTCAAGACAGCCACTTATCTTCCCAAGTTGTGAATGTGCCAGCAAATTTTCAAATTCCAATCTGAGGTCAGAAGAAATGCCGGGAGAAATTACTTAAAGTCAGTGGCCACATTTGCAACTGCAGAACGAGGTAGACAGCGCAGAAACAGAAAATGACTTGTTTGGAAAAGAAGTTCAGGGAGAGTTCAGAAATGATGTACTGCAACCACAAAAGCTAGGCATCATTCAGTCAGCGAGACAAACGTTACCTTTCTCTTTCTGTTAAAAAAGTTTAAAGGAAGTTAGCGTTAGGCTGACTTGTGCAACAGCTGAACCTCGACTGAAATGATGCAGAGTGGAAAGATCTTAAAAACCCACTTTGATGAAAATTGTCTTTTTGAGATGTTTTTATGATGATGGCGTATATAAAGATGTATATAAAGAAAATTAAGCTGTCAATTGTATTTCTGAGTATTTCTTTATTCAGATCGATGTGAATCAGGAACAGACAAAAAAAAGTTTAAAAAAAAAGTATTTGTAACCATTGACTGTATATAGAGACTGTATATGGAGAACTGTCTTACCTCCAGCTCCAGCGAAATGAAGCTTAATTCAGTTGCCATTTTTTTTTGGATATGTTTGTTGCCATTTGGAGCCAGTCAACAGTGATTGGTCCAAATAAACCTTAGTCAACGTTTCTATGGCAACTGCTGTGGCCAATCATGAGTGAGCGTGTTCAAGGTCCACACCCCTCCCACTGAAGCAAGCTCGGGAGAATCTGTCAATCTTATGTTCCAGGTGGGGCCAGCGAGCACCGAATGCTTTTACTGAGGCATCTTATTGGTCAGTTTATAACTTAAATAACTTGCGATAAAGAAAATAAATATAAAAAAAATAGGATTAACAAGAAGATGTTAAGAAAAATAAATCTGAGCAAAAATGGTTATTCTGACAAATAGAATGACCGGATAATAGCTGTTTATTTTTCAATAGAAGTCATTGGGAGTTTGGCTTTTTAGAGCCAGAATTTCCTACTTGGAGCGCGAAGAGGGGGATGAGTTACAAGGTCCAGTTCTCTGTTAGTCAATGTTTGTGACACAAGCTTGATACTCTGATCTCTTATTAATGAAGAGAGGAAGGGGGTGGGGGTCCTCTGCGCCAACAGTCCAGTACATATCTGTCTGTTGAATAAGAAGCTCTGTAAGTTTGTGTTAGAATGTATGAAATAGAAACAAATACTGAAGTGCTCTCTAGTGCTTGGATAGATAAGATATGACCTTTTTTAAATGCTTTATCTATTTTTAGTTCACACTCCTCACTTTTGATTTTTCTGTTATTAAAGTATACTAAAAGGCGTGTATTTAGTTGAATTCTTTTGTTTGTAAAGGAACATTCAGGCTATTATTGAGATGAAGTGCTGTTCAAATAAAACTCTGTTGTGGAGGGGAAAAAGAAATAACGGGTTTGTTTCCTATGAGGACAGGAAGGAAGGGAGCTCTGGTATTTTTCAGCGCTCTGTTGGCAGGTAGTCCATAACACAAGCTGGAATTTAGACAGTGCAGAGAAACTAGTTTCATCCAAGCAAAGACCTGTGTTGTTTGTTTATTTCAAGATGTTTTTCTATGAATAATCTTTTGGTCATGTTGGAGTTTAGTTCATTTAAAGCTGTTTTATTGTGCCCCCCTCTCTGGTGTTGACCCACAATGCTTGTGACTTTAACCCCTCTGAAAGCAGTGATTCGTTTCTCTTTCGGTTTTTTTTTATCTTTCACAGTCTCACATGTGGTGATTTTTCATCTTTCTTCTCATGGTTTCTTGTTTTTGATTCTTCCCTCCTGGTTTAGGACTGTTAAACTCAGGCTTTGTTCTGTGTGCATAATAGCTGTGTTCTGTAAGTGGTTAAACTGCAGGAATTTGATTAAGTTGAGCTACAGCTTGAAAAAACACATGATGAATAATTTCTTAGGAAATGCATGTTGGATTGACGCTTGTTTAACCACTTCCTAGCAGGTGGAGCATGTTTTTGTTTGACTTAAAGGTTGCAGATGGTTCAATTAAGATAGTTTGTAAACCAGATTTTTAAATTTGGGTCTTAGCTATTTTTTTTCTTTCCATTTTTCTTTAATACAACAGATTCACAGTTGGGGACCTGTCAGACTCAGATGGCGACCTGCCAGTGGAACCAGTCGTGAAGGAGGTGGAGTTTCAGGGGACTGAGGAGACCCACAAGGCTTTCAGCCATGGCACAGAGCTCATTCCATGGTAACGAAAAAAAAATCCTGTCTGTTTTATTGCTAGCGACATGTCACTAACTGAGTTTTTTCTAGGTATGTTTTGTCACTACAACCAGATGTACACCAGTTCCTGCTGCAGGGGGCCACAGTCATTCATTATGACCAGGACAGCCACCTCACAGCCCGCTGTCTGCTGCGACTGCAACCTGATAATACAACGCTCAACTGGGGTAAATTTCATCCCCACGGATTTCAGTTATCTTTTTTTAAAATATCATTTCAAGTATTTGTCATTTCGTTGCATAAAACTATTAGTCTATGTTCACACTGAATGTGATTTGCTTGTTAGGGGCGTTCAGTTTCATTGTTGACTCTTAGTAGTCTCTGTGCTCACTGGTAAGTTTGACAATCACATCGACTTTACAACAGCATAGTAATGACAGCAACCCTCAGTCAAAATTGAATGTGAGGATTTCAATAAGGTTTTAGCTTAGAAATGTCTGGTGTAAAACATAATAAGAGTTTTGAAATAAAACTGTGATATCTCTTTTGAATAAATCCCTAAAACATTGTAAATAGTTTAGTGCCTGTTTTTAAATGCGTTTTTTTCTTTGGTTTTCTCTTTGCCTGTTTTTGGATTTATTATTATTTGTATTTTGTTTGTACACTTTAGATTTTTGTTGTAAAATGTTGAAACTTTTTCGTCAACAATTTTTGGGATTTTTGCCATATAAAAATGACGACATTTAATACTCGAAATTGAGTTTTGGTGCAGTTTCAGGTTTAACATCTGTTAAAAAAAAGAAGCTAAGGTTGTACTATCAAGCATTGGTAAAAGAAGTGTTTTAGAAATAAATTATTTATGTAAATTCTAAAGTAGTAAAAAATGCTCAAAAAGGCCCCAGAATACCAAGTGTTAAGTTGGTGTACAGGTGCGATGAGAGGTTATGCGGTGTGTTATTAGTGTGGGGTGCAGCATGACTCTATAGCAGCAATGCTTTCTGCACAGGCGGCAGAGTGCTAAAATTAAGCGCACATCTCGTCAACCAACTACGAACTCAGCTTTGGTAGCAGTGTCGGGAATTGTATTTTAAAAAGGTAATTAGTTAGAGTTATCAGTTACTCTGCCCAAAAAGTAAATAAATAAAAGTAATTAGTTTGTTGCTGTATTTTAAAATACGGCAATCAATTTAATTTTTTTCCTCAGCTGCCCACAAACATAAAACATTAAATGCAATAATTTAATTAAAATGAGACTTCTAGTATACTGGTTTAGTTGGTTTATACTGGGAGAGTCTGAATTACCTCATGAATCCAAACATGGCAACATTTTCATTTATTGCAGGAATTATGTTCTAAAAATAACTCACTAATGTACAGGAAAATCTGCAAAGTAGTCAGCTTTATTTTTTTTTACAATTATTATAGATCTCTTAAGGATGTAAAATGCCTCACAACACACTTTATACATGTTTATCAAACAGACTTGAACATTTTCATACTATTTTTTTCTTGCTTAAACTCTCAAAGTTCAAACATATGTAGAAACATAATAATAATAGAAAGAAACCAAGGATCTGCGTGTGATTGAAGATACATTTAGATTTGGCAAGATGAACAAATTCTCTACGGGAGACACGACACAGAGGAGATTGATTGTCAAGGTCTACAGCCAATCAGGATATAGAACACAAGGCACTGCAAAACAAAAAAAAAAAAAAAAAAAACATGCAAAATTGCACTAAAAGAAAAGATTGCAAAATGTGCTCTGCATTGAAGCAGGAGACCACCGTAAATCCAAACTACTCTCAACATCATCAATGATCTGTATTTACTGTAAAATGTTTTGACCAAATCTCTTTTTTTTTTGTTTAGTATGCAAATAAATTGATTTACTGAAAATAAACTTAATCCTTATTCAAATATGAAACAATATTTACTCATGTGTCAAGGCAGAATAGGAGACACTTCCTTCACCATTAGAACATTTTAAAGACCTTGATTTAGCTTATAGCTCAAACAGTCAGACTCCACTTTCTCTCACAATTATGTCTGTCAAACAAATCCAAAACAATAAAATTTAATTTCCTGTCCTGGGGTAAACTGGAGGTGGACGTGTTCAAACAGGCGTGCTTCATTGCATTTACAGTTTAAATAATTTGTAATGTTTGTATAGATCCTGTAATTTACTCTTGTCCTCAAACATCATAAATGTGTTGATATGTTGCAGGGAAGCCGCAAAGCGGAGGCACTTCTCTGACAGAGCAGCCGCTGGGGTTAGGGCAGACTGTGGTGGCTGGGTTAGCAGAAGGACTTTTAGACCTCGGGGTTGTGAAGGTTTGCTGAAAAGACATTTTTTTATTCAATGTTGCTGTTATTTTGACAACTTAAATTAGCTGGTTTTGACATAGTGTTTCTGTGAACGCACAGGCAGTCTTTTTGGGTCATCAGGGAGTCGATGTCCAGGCTGTGTGTTTGCAAAACAAGCTGAGCCACATGACTGTGGAGGAGAACGGTCTTACCCTTCTCTATGGTCTCAGTACTACTGACAATAGGTAGGCCTTGTTTTTCAATCCCTCCCTTGTGAATCCTAACACTGGTAAGTGAATAAAGAAAGCACTCTATGACATATGTGAACTTTTCTCCCAATTCCATCAGACTTCTGCACTTTGTGGCCCCCAACCACACGGCGCGGATGCTCCATAGAGGTCTGTCAGAGTTGGTGAATGCAAGCAGGAAGATGAAAAAGTTTCCTGACCAAAGGTTGCAGTGGCTGAGAAGGCAGTATGTCAGTTTGTATCAGGTGATCTCATCTGGAAATTTCCTAAATACAAATATTTTGTGAAGATTCACAATGTGCTGATATACATCTGCAAGCTAAACTAGTGCTAGAGTTATGAAAACAGCACCTAAAGCTATGAAAATTAATATTGTTTATAGTTTATGATAAGAGGGAAGGTTTTTTAATAAGCCTCAAATTCCAAATATAATGAAGTAAATGTGTAAATACTTAATTTATTATTGTCCAAAATGTTAATTCATTAATACAAAATCTCGTTTACAATTGTCAACATTACACACATTACACATAATTTTTGCTTTTAGATTTTTTTTAAGCAAAAAAAAAAATACACAGGTTTCTTTATAATCTTACAACTGAAAATAATATTTAAGCACTGTTCTTTCTATTGATGCTGCTTAAAAATAAACTCAAGATAATAGGAGTTTTGATGAAGAAAATTACTTGACTTAGATTTTTGCAAATAAGGAAGAGTTTCTGATTGGTAGAAAAGGGATGTAACTGAAACCAGTCTGCGTCTCTGCCTCTTCAGGAGGATGGCAGGTATGAAGGCCCGACGTTGGCTCAGGCCATTGAGCTGTTTGGCGGCCGGAGGTGGAACATGGGTACAGCCGGTGTGGAGAAACCCGGTGCCCAGAAAAACAGCCCGCTGTGCATCAACGACAAGTCCAAGAAGAAGAAGAAGGTTCTCGCAAGGGTCAGTAAATGACTATAACTGCTGCTTTTCACTGAATTAGCTTTTTTTGCTGGGGCCGTAGGTAAGCAATTTCTACGGGTAACTTCACAGCTGGCTTTGTCATCTCTATTCACAGTTTTTGGCTGTAATATACCCTTCATTCTCGCCTCTGTCCCAAGTCAACCTAGTCAGAGCTCAATGTGCAGATTAATGAAAAATAACAACAACACTTTATCTCCATAGCAACTTTTTTTTTTGGTCGCCTGGAGGTCACAAACAGGTCTATGTAATTTTTCAAAAAATAGGCAAAAGTAAATTTTTTTATTACATTTTTGTTAATCACATCCACATTCTTAATATGGCCATATTGTATGTCATATTGTTTCGTCCGGCTCAAGCCAAGGATTAATGTATTAAAATTTTGCAACATTCATTTTTGTGAGTTTGTTCAAATCCTACGTTTTTTTAAAGTAGCTTCGAGGAGTTAGGAGCGGATGGATCAGAATTCTTATGAGGAGTTTACATCTATAGCTGGTACTAAAGGTGTTTTTTTTTTTTTATTGTTTGTTTTTTTTAATTAAAGATGGCGGCCTCTTCCTGAGGTCAAAGGTCAACAAAACGTATGTTGTGGTTGTAGACTTAAGCTGGTGGTATGTATAGGAAATTTTGTGAAGATTGCTCATACAAAAGTTTTCTTTTCCGATATTGTGAGAAAATACGAAAACCGTCAAATTTCACAAATTAACGTAGGTCCTGTGATGGTACGTTGCCATACTATAGTAATTTTAAAACTTCCTTTGAACATCCTTGACATGTGTGTTTTGGTTTTGAAATATTTTTTGAACCACATAAGAGATTTTGGCCCCATTTTTCAAACAGTTTTTTGTGCTGTGATATCATTTTTGGGGGGAGGTTAATCCACTTTGTCAAAAATTAATTTTTACAGGGTATGAGGTGCGTGCACATTTTGATAAATTTTTGAGTATGTGGTGGTGGTGAAATTTTTGCATAAAGGTGCAATAAGAAGAAGAATTGCAAAAACAATGTGGCCCATGCAGTCCAGGACTACTGGGCCATAAATATAGCAAAACAACAGTATAAAAAGAGGCGGAGTGAATCGAATCTTCATAAGGTTAGCTACACTGGACTCCACAGACAAATAAACGTGCTCCTGTGAAAGTTTCCATTGCACTTTCCTTGTGTTTGCTCATTCATTATTGCACACCACACAGGGGGACAGTGGAGATGCCACCGATGATGAAATGGTTTCCAGGAAGACGCGGAGTTGTAAAGAGGCGCTGTATCGGAACGGTCCAGAGTCTGAGAGCGTCGACCAAGAAGATCCAGGTAATGGTTTAAATGTCACCCAGACTTCATAACAAACCAAAAAGCTCCAATAATCTACATGATAGAAAGGAAATGGTCATCGACTGTCTTGTGCACAGCTGATTTCATTGTGCTTTTTTTCTGACTACAAAGATGACAGCTATCCTGGACCATTCTCACTCTCATCTAGTAAGAGCCCTGGACTGCTCGCCTCCTCTTCGTCTTCATCCTCGTCCTCCAGTATGACAGGATCCAACCACTCCCGACCTCAATCCTCCCCAGTTCTTTCAGGAACCTCCAAGTCACAGCCCGGGTATGAAGTCAAAGGAATTATTGACTGTAAAAACTGCAGTTGAGCAAATTTGTGACCTAATTTTTTTGTCTTTGTGATGCAGTGCTTGGAGCAGCAGATCATGGCACGGTCGAGGTAAAGGCTGCTTTAAAAGCTTCCAGAACCTCATGATCTCTGACAGCACCATGAGCTTCATTGAATTTGTGGAACTCTTCAAGTCATTCAGGTAAATTTAAACAGATCTCACGTCATCTTTAATTTGTGGTTTTTAATCAAATCTGCTGCAGGAAGCTTGGATTGTTCAATATTAATCTTAAAAGTAAAATTAGTTTCTTTTCCATCTTGCTTCAGAAAAAAAATCCCCTTTTTTCCTTTGACTGTGTACATCTTTTGCTCAGTTCTTTTGATGTCTGACTCCCTCCTGTTATAAAACTCTGATAAGAAGTACTTTATCACATATTGAAATATTTCAAAGGGCTCTTGTCTTGCTAAGATTCAACTTGTACATTTTCTTTCTTGTCAAATCAAAGTGGTCCTAAATTTTTGGTGCTGTGATGCGTCCTTTTCATCTGTTTCCCAATCTTTACTATGGTACTGCAAAAGAGTTTTTCATCTAGGTTTTAAAAGTGCAATAAAAAAACACATGGCTAAAAATTCCAGAATTAGCCAAAGAATAGTTTTCATCTGTAGGTAGTCCCTTAGCCATGGTGTAAAAAGGCCAAAACCACACATACATACACAATATTTTACAAAATACATATGCGAACACTCACTTTAAAATTAGGAAAAAATATAACATTGCAACCTTAATTCACAACATTAAAACAAGCTTGTCTTTTAATGTTGGCAGTTATAGATATTGATAAGCCATATTTTCAGTTCTTTGTCTGGGTGGATACTCAATTCTGAATGGCTTTTGTGTGTGGACACACACCTAAAAAAAGTTCTGGTCACATAACCCAAATGTTCCATATCACTATGCGGGCTTCTATAGAATGAACTTTTGCTTGATCTTCTGGACAAAAACAAGCGGTAAGAGGTGAACTTTCTCTGAACTGATGCTTTATTTATGTAACCTATCGTCACAATCAACATACAGTATACCGGTATATCGGTTTCCTTTGCCGCTGCAGTCGAGGTCAGTGTCGGCTCAGAGACACGACGCTTTGTCATGTTACTGGGATAACAGGCCTTACCATGTATGAAATAGTCCATTTTTTCTGTAAAAGCAATCTGAACACCAAGAATCAAGTACTGAAAATTGATTGAATATTTTTTTTTCTGGAGAAGACCATGGTATGAGTGGAATAGCAGTAGACTGTTGCTTAGTGACGTGCAATTAATTAGCGTTAATGAGTATAAATAGGTTAATTTTTAAAAATTAATTACATTGTTAACACGTTAACAGCCCTAGTTGTAAGAAATTTGATCTTTAAATTAAAGAAAAACAGAAAAATTAATTTTGTGAACATATTGTTCTGTACTTAATGAATACATTTTAACCCTTTAACACCTTTAACGCATGCCCTTTGACATAACGTAACTCCTTGACCATTCACACAATTAACTTTCTGTCACCGAGAAAAGCAACTTCTCACATTGGCTTTGTACCGATATGAAACACTTTACCAACATAGAGTGTTGCCTAACGGCTCAAAGCCGCTTTTTTCCCCGACAGAATCAGCTGATTTATGTTGATTGCGTTAGCTATTCATTAATGTTAGGTATTGTTAGATATCAGTGCAAAGCTGCTTTTCTTTGTTTCAGTCTCTGCTGGACAAGTTACTGTTGTTAAAAAAATGTAAACACTGGAGCTAAAACTCTGTTGTAAAAAGGGTAATATACCCTTAAGTGCAAAGGATGTTTAATAATAATATTTGGGTTGTTTTACTGAGCTTACTGTTTGTTCATTTCCCACAGTATTCGAAGCAGGAAGGACCTGAAAGAGCTGTTTGACACCTTTGCAGTTCCCTGCAGTCGCTCATGTTCAGAGTCGCCCCCACTTTACACCAAACTCAGGATAGATGACAATGACACGGGTCTACAGTCAGACCTCGGTAAACCCACACTACTCGTGAGTTTTGCTAAAGCTGTACGTTTTTGTTTTCAATATTTTGTTGTTTTTCTTTTTCCATTCCTCATCAGACCTTTTAACTCGAAACGGTTCTGATCTTGGCCTATTTATCCGCACGCGGCAGCACATGTCTGATAACCAGAAGCAGATTTCAGACGCCATCGCAGCAGCCAGCATTGTAACCAACGGCACAGGCGTGGAGAACGCATCATTAGGGGTCCTGGGATTGGCGATCCCTCAGCTCAATGACTTTCTTGTGAACTGTCAGCGAGAGCACCTTAGTTACGACGAGATTCTCAGCATCATACAGGTAGGATTGTGTTAGTTTAACAATTTTAGTCAAAGAATTATAAAAAATAGTGAGTAAGTCAGTGATATATGAACTTTTTCATGGAAAACAGCTTAAACATAGAGAAGGAAAAGAGATCAGAAGTATCAGTGGGGTTTGTCTTGCAGAAATTTGAACCGTCTTCCGTTATGAGGCAGATGGGTTGGATGTCATTTGAAGGTTTTGCAAGGTACAGTAAATAACAAAGGAAAAAATAAAGTATTTCCATTATAAAAAGAACACCCTCAAATGTCTGTTCAACATCTTGATGCCTCTCGTTCACCAGGTTCCTGATGGACAAAGACAATTGTGCTTCCCGAAATGAGGAATCGCAGATGAATCCAGAGGAGCTGCAGTACCCACTGTCATACTACTACATTGAATCTTCTCATAACACTTATCTTACTGGACATCAACTCAAAGGAGAGTCTTCAGTTGAGCTTTATAGTAATGTAAGCCAAACTTTTTTTTTTTTTTTTCTGCACCCCACTAGTGCTCAAAGGTTATGGGTATTCTTGCTCATCTTGGTTCCTCAGGTGCTGCTTCAAGGCTGTAGGAGTGTGGAGCTGGACTGCTGGGATGGAGATGACGGCATGCCAGTAATTTACCACGGACACACACTAACCACAAAGATTCCCTTCAAGGTTAGCCATAACCCAGATCCAGATCAATATGTTGACCTAGTTTTCAACTCTCGTTTTGCCTGTAACATTTTCTTATTCGTCTTAAATATTTCAAACTAAAAATAAGATTTAAGCTATAGACTCTTCAGTGTCATCAGTTTGGGAACATTTTAGGTCAGTGGTCCCGAATGCCCGGGGCATGGACCTGTATCGGTTGAATAGAAAAACAAGATAATAATTTTTGGTTTTTATTTATAATCTGCATCTGAAAGAAGTTTTATTTTGGGAGACTACTAGATTCTCTCCATGTGACTGATTCTTGACATGTGTCAAGTTGCTCAGTCAAGTGTTGAAAATTCATCCACTACTTTGTTAAAGTGTCTTCACCAACTGCTAAATTGAAGCCTCAAGCGAGCAAAGTTCACAAAAAAACCAACATATTTGGAAAGCTTGTTTTTCACAGAAAAGAGCCAATGAACACACAGAAGAAGAACCTTTGACTTCAAAATAATAGAAAGCTGCTTTTAACAGACAAAAACCAGGAGTTTTTACTCGAAATATGGATTTTTTATGACAGTTGTTCCCAATCACAATGAAAATAATTCATAAATTCAGTAACTGGCTGTCTAATGATACTAGGATGCTGCTAATAAAGTTGTTCAAATGGTGGATTCATGTTTAAGGTTTTATTTAAAAAATAATTGTTTCAAAGATTTTGTTTTTGAATTATCCGCACCTTAAAATCAGACGAAGCTAAAGTTGGTATCAGATTTTTTTAACTTCCACTTTGACAGTTTTGAGGTAAGGGAGAATCTTAATTTGAATTGTTCCTACATACAATCTAGTGTACAAATAAAGTTTAAAGCAGCTGCAGATAGTTTACAGAGGTTAAAGGAAACTGGACACTAAAAAAAATAGCCGCTCACTTCAGCTTTGTACAGACCTATCTGTGAAAATGTTGTCTGACATTAAACCGGTCCATGGCCTGAGAAAGGTTGGGGATCGCTGCTTTAGATAACAGAACCGAATGTCTTTGTGGTTTTCTTTCTCTTTTTGATCCTTCAGGATGTGGTGGAGGCGGTCAGTCGTTCTGCTTTTGTCCACTCCAACATGCCAGTCATCTTGTCCATTGAGAACCACTGCTCCCTTCCACAGCAGCGAAAGATGGCTGAAATCTTTAAGGTATCAAAGATGTCATGACTATCTTTTAGTAAACTCGTTTTCCAGAGCCCCATTTAAAGTTTTGGAATAAATGTTCTCGTTTTTTTTAAATGTATTCTTGGGTTTAAAGCTGAGTCTGCAGGACACTACAGATCCTGCATGTTCAGGGCCACACGTCTTTGAAAGATTACTGCATCATGGAATATCATTCTGCTTTCATCTAAAGACACTTCCCAGTATTTCTTACTCCCTAAAGGCTGTAGAATCTGGATAAAGAGAAGCCTTTTAAGTTCAGATATCTCCATGCCTTTGGCTGGCTTACATCACTGCTCTTGTTTAAAAACGTTTTGAAGTGATGAAAGTGTTCTCGTTTTTATGCCAGTTACCTTTTTATGTGCTGTTTCTTATCATTTGTCTGGATCATGCTGATTTTGTGTTTTTGTTTCCCTTTTTTTTTTTTTTCTTGTAGAATGTGTTTGGGGATCGACTTGTGACACGCTTCCTTTTTGAGAGCGACTTCAGTGATGATCCTCATCTGCCGTCCCCACTGCAGCTGCGCGGCAAAATCCTGCTCAAGAACAAAAAGCTCAAGGCTCATCAAGCACCAGTGGACATTCTCAAGCAGAAGGTCGGAGAAAGAAGGAAGACTTCCTGTCCTCGTGTGCTTATCTGCATTTGCATTATTCATATTTCTTTAAAGCTATCCTGCAAGGGAACAGCTCAACGCTTGAGTGCATTGAATATTTAGTACTGTGGATTATCAAAGTGCTGTCAAACATGAATAATAGATGCAAATGCATACACTGTTTTCACCTAGCCAAACAATATACATCATTTTCTGTTTATTTGCAGCCAACCTCAGAAATGTTTGACATTATTTGAACCCTTTCAGGCCCACCAGCTGGCTCACATGCAGGCGCAGGCCAGCAACGGATCACCAGGGGTTTCTTCTCCTAACAACCACAACAATGAGGACGAGGAGGAAGAGGAAGACGAATATGACTATGACTACGAGTCTCTATCAGATGGTAGGAATAACTTCATAACTGAAACTGTTTCCAGACTTTTTCTGAACTCGACCTGCTCAACTAAATTGGACTTTTTTTTTCTATGAAATGTAGGGTTGTGTGTCTTTCCCTTTCACATGATTCAATACGTGGTCCACACACCGATACATAAAAGATTCAACTAACTTTGTGGTGACATCATATGGTCCAATTCATAAATATATTTGTTTGGTGTTTAAAACTATACATGAAAATGCTTTTTAACAGAGAAAGGGTCCTTTAAACTAGTGGTCCCCAACCCCCCAACCCAGAACCCGTTTGTAGGACAGTAGCTACCAGATCACGACCTGCATTTTTTTTTTTTTTTTTCCCCCAATCTGATTCTGAAGGAAGTTTTATTTAGGAAAGCGACTGGATTCTCTCCATTACATTAGACTCATTCTTGGCACGTCAAGTCGCTCAATCAGGTGTCGAAAATCCATCCACTACTTTCTTAAAACGGCTGTGCTGACCACAAAATTCAAACCCCTGAGATAGCAAAGTTAGCAAAAAAGTACCTTTTAGAAAAGAGAAAAAGAGTCGGGGAGGAAACAAAAAAAAACCTTCAACTTCAGAAAATAAAAGAAAGTCGGACAAGGCAAATTTTTTAGCTTGCACTTTGACATGATTTAATGTAGGGGTGAGCCCTTTTGCTCATAAAGCAGGGCTGGAATAAATGACTGTATATTGATATGAATGCTTTATTTTCCCTCTACCCATAGACTGTGCACAACAAATATATTGACTCTTGCTTAGGTGCACAAAGCTATGTTGCATTCATGTGGTGTTGGAAAATGTGTTGTTTTTCTGATGTTCATATGTGTTTTCTGAGTCAGAAAGTCTAAAGGCAGTTTTTCTCTACATTTTCATTTTTCCCTGATTGACATCAACCCATCGGTGCAAGTGGCACTAAAATGAGAACAAAAGTTTAAAAAAAAAACTTCATAATGTTCTGTTTTAAAATAAATTAATCAATTGTCAATCAAAATTAAAGCTTGTTTTTGTCCAGCTTCCATGTTGTTTCTTTCTCTTGTGAGTTACCAAAACACACAAAAACTTTGCGCACCCCAGGGTTAAGGTAACGTCTATTTAACACTTTAATTGTTCCTACACAAAATCTAGTGTACGAATAAAGTTGAAACCAGCTGCAAATATTTTACAGAGGTTGAAGATAAACTTTACCCTTAAAAGGCACAGGGAGGCAAAAAAAAAAAAAATTAACAAACAAAATTGGATGCCCACTTCAGCTCTGTACAGACCGGTTCATGAAAGTATTGTCAGACAATTGACCGGTCTGTGGCTTGAAAAAGGTTGGAGACCACTGCTTTAGACTGTTTTGTTTCTTGTGGTTTAAAAAAAAAAAAAGCTTTTATTTTAATGTATTTAATTTTAAGTAATTTGTTCGATTTAGTGACATACTGTGAAAAAAGGGTTATATTTATTATTTAGTGCAGCCAATTGGAATTACCCAACAAGCTTGTGATTGGACGTCTTTGTGCTTATATCACATGTACATAAAAAGGCAAACGCACAACAGGGAGAGAAACGGACAAAGTTTACCAGAACTTGATTATTTACTTTCCGATCAGTTTTACACCATTGTATCAACATAATCTTGTTTGTATCTTTGCTTTTCAGCCGTTACTCTCATCACATAATTCCATGAAGTTGGTTTCTGATTACCCCTTTGTTCGTCACTCCTCTTTTAACGCTCCAGTCTCTGGTTTATGCTGACACTTCGTTCTCCTTTCTTTTCAATCTTCCTTTTTCTGGCCTGCTTCCCACTTAGCTGATGTCCTCACAGCTTCTACTGTCGCATATGGCCTTGAAGGTAAACGCCTTGAAACACCAGCGCTTCGTCTTGTTTCTCTGCTGTTTTGCTGCAATTATTTGTCCTTTTAAAACAGAGGTATTTATGATATTTGTTTGATAAATTTGAGAAGCAAAGGTTACCAAACTCTTTCCATCTATCTCTATCTGAAATGTACTTTACAAAAGGTTGCAGTTGCTTTTAGCATCTAGTGCTGAAACAGTTCTGCTCTTTGTTGCTCTTGTTCATTGTTACAGAAATCATCCCAAACTTTTAGGATTATCTTTATATATCTGTGTTTCTACTTCCCTTTTTTCCAGCTTCAAATCTAATTCTATCTCCACAAGAACTGTACAGTTTAATGTCAGCTGCTTCTTTTTTTCTTTGGGCCATAACGCATATTCCAAACAGTGGAACTTTTTCCAAATACAAGTTGGTTTTCCTTAGGTGATATTCCTGACAAAAAGTAAAACATGTTAGAACAGTTAGAATTCCAAACTGCTTTCTGCAGTTTCTCCCACAAACGCATCCCATCCCGTCCTCCTTCCCTCCATTCTGTATTTGTCTGTGACCTCGCCAGCGGCTGGGCAGGCTGATCAGGGAAACAAAACAAAGCCATCTGGTTTCTCAGGCCCCCGCTTTGCCCCCCACACCAAACAACAAATCAGGGGAAACTACCCCGTCCCGCTCCCAGTGCTGCCCTCTCCTAATCCCCACACTTTGCTTTTCCCTGTGTGACACACTTACCGCTCAGGGACCTTTCAATAAACACATTTGAAGCCTAAAGCTTCCTTTCCTTTTCAATGGAAATGCAGACTCTCCCTGCGCTCCACCGCCCTGCTTCAGCAGTGCTGTGCTACAAAGTAAATGTGCAAGTAATTCAAAAATACATCCTCCTAAAGACCAAATGAACCCTGAAACTAAAACACACAATGACATTAATCACATTAAACATAAAATGTATGAAATCTATTAGTTTTCTACATCCTTATAATCTAGAAGCAACCGACGAACTACAAAAGATAATCCATACTTTTATAAGTTTGTATTTCAGGTTTTTGCCCTGAAATGTTTGACTTTGTGACCAAAGAGCACATAGATTATTGCTTCAGAGTGATGTGAGGCTAAGATAAAGAAATGAGAATGTCCATAAAACCTTTAGGTGTATTGATTTCCTTTAAAGGTAAACATCTTGCTTCTTGATTAATTAAATTCGCATCCAGTTCATGGTTGGACATTTTATCTACTCCAGTTTCTTGTCAAAATCACTCAGTAATAAAATAAATTTATTCATCTTTTATTCTGTATTCAGAAAATAACTCAAAAATTCTTTTTTTCTGAATAACTAAGAAGGCGTTGTCATTTCTTCTCTGAAACCATATGCTGGGTTTTTGTTGGGCAGACAACATCCTGGATGACAAACCAGATGCAAAGAACTCTGTGGACAAAGAGGAGCCTCCTGTTGATGACATCCCAAAGAGGATGAAGAAGCCTGACAGCGCCGTGCAAAGCAAAGGAAAGGTCAGAACCTTTCTTTAGCATAACATATACATTTTCCCCAAAATTGAAGAAAAGTTTAATTTTTTGCTTTTATTTTTTTTTTGAAGTAGTAAAGGTTTAAGATACAAGTTATTTTTAACTATGCTGGTCTTGAAAACAAACAAGCAAAAAAACAGATCGTAAGGTGTTTCCATGTTGGTATATACCCTCCCTCGTTTGTAGGTGTTCGACATGGAGCTTGGTCAGGAATTTTACCTTCCGCAAAACAAGAAGGAGAGCAGGCAGATTGCCCAGGAGCTTTCTGATTTAGTGATCTACTGTCAAGCTGTGAAGTTCCCTGGTAAGGACTATTTATCTGTTCTCCTCTCTAAGTTCCTAGGCTTTCTTATTTTTTGTAATTTCTCTCTTAACTGTGTTCCATCTTCCATTAAAGTCCAATTCCGATCATCTTTTGATCTATTTTAAAAGCTTTCCCAGTGGCCTTTTAATTATGACTATGCCCACTTTTTGCCAAAGTAAAAAACCTGTCGTTTTCTAGGACATTGTTTCTGCAGAGCAGTTGTTTATTAGAAATGTTGCCCCTTTTCTATCATTCTTTTCTTTACACTCTCTTGCACTAGCTTACAGCCCCTCACAACCCCAAGCTAATATTACTGGTGAAACAAAAATGGTGGCCAATATTGGAGCTATCCAGCTGTGCAGTTTCAAGCGAGATGACAATTTGGATGAGGAAAAATTAAGCTGTACATGAATCAGTTTATCTTAAAGTGGATGCATTAGAATGGAGCAGAGCAGGGAGCTTGCGATCCTCCGATTGTTTCACCTACGTCACTACAACAAGCTTTTTCTCCTGATTTACAACGATTTGAAAAAAAAGTACTCAGACATCCAATTTTAATCTTAATTTTTTTTTAAATAAATGTCCTCCATCATCAAGAAAAAGGTTAAAAACACCAACAGAACAACATTTTACCGGACTGCTTCTAAAAGAAGATGTTAGAATTGTGTCTCTTTTTCCTGTCTTGTCTCAATATAATCCCATGTTCAGTGCTGACAATCTTTAAATTCAATCTATGGTCTTCCCTTAATGTCACACTCTACTTTTAGCAACTAATATACTAAGAGTCTCACTTGAAATGCTCTCAATTCATCTTTTCACTTGTGGGTTGTGGCTTCATTGCCTCAATCAAACTTATCTTCTTTTTACTCAGCCTCTTTATCCACTCGTGCCTTCCTCCAGGATCCTCTTGTGTTTTTGCCTCTTCTTTTACTTTAAGTGATATAAGCCCTTCTAAACCCGCCCATCTTTCCACTGCTATTTTATTTGTTCACAGTTTCCAGGGACTATTATCTGAGGAGGAGCAAGCAGGAGAACTGCACTAATGTAGACAGAAAGAAGGATGGTTGATCCTCGTGTTTCTCTTCAAGCTCTCTAAACAAAAAACCAAACATTTGATTGGTCATGTTTGATCATTTAAAAAGTGCGAAGGATATTACATTTTTTACAAAATTTCTGAAGAAAAAATATTTTTTTAACCTAAAAATGATCATCAGTGTCAAAATTCTGTATATCACAACTAAAACATGTCATTATTAGTCTTCTTATGATGGATAACTCGCTTAGAAAAGAAATTCTATGAATGAAATGAATTAATTTATGCATGAAGTGTATTATCAGGGAAAAATTATGGAAAGCTGCAAGTTCAATTTAAAGGAAAATGTATCTGGAGCATCAGAAAAAAGGCAGATTTTTTTTGGTTTTTTTGAAGATAAATGAAGTGACCCTGATCCGATCCGTCTTGCAGTGTCATCAGTCCGTTTACTGGTAACCACTCTTCTGCTCAAATGCTTGTCATGTGTGGGAACTTAGGCCTGTCCACCCTGTCTCCGGCTGGCTCCAGCAGAGGGAAGGACCGAGGAAAGAGCAGGAAGTCTATATTTAGTGCAGCTCCTTCTCGCAGCAGCACAGCCGGGGAGGTCACAACCCAGAACCGCACTCCTGGGAAAGGTAGGAGAGCTGCTGGAGAATTTTTTTGCTTATAAAAATATAGATTTTTTTTGTACCTTTTTGGAGTAAAAATGAATTCACATTACTACTCTGCAGGTGTTTCTGAGCGGCTCAGCTGGGAGGAGCAGCAGACGTCTCCGGTCCTCAACCCCCCCACGTCGCTCAGCGCCATCATCCGGACTCCGAAGTGCTACCACATATCATCTGTCAATGAAAACGCCGCCAAGCGCCTGTGCCGGCGCTACTCCCAAAAGCTAATCCAGCACACGGTCTGCCAGCTGCTCCGAACGTACCCGGCAGCCACCAGGATCGACTCCACCAACCCCAACCCTCTGCTGTTCTGGCTGCATGGAATCCAGCTGGTGGCTCTGAACTATCAGACTGATGGTGAGCTCTGCCTGTGGGGGGTGGGGGTGCAGATACTTTTGGACTTGAAAAGATGCAGGAATTTAAGAAAAAGATTTTTAACGAAGTAAGGATAAAAATAGATGGAAGATATTAGCTTTATTTATAGAGCACTTTTCATGCATCCGTAATGCAAAGTGATTAAAACAAAAAAAAAAGAATTAAATACCCACAATCCCTTTATCCCTCCTGACCCCCCACACGCAACATAAGGAAACATAAATGACTCATGAATAAAACCCAAAGTATAATCAAAAAGAAATAGAAACAGAAGTGGTTTTGAAAAAGTGTGTTTTATTAATTTTTTAGGTAAAATAAAAAAAAACTTTACTTCTAACACATTTGACATTGTCGTTGTCTTGCACATACAATAACAAATGCAAAACAAGTGTTCTTTTATGCTGTAAAACAGGAAACTGTTTTGAGGGCTCTTTAAAATAACTGGGGACCTTAGAAGGGATTAAGGGAGTTTAGAAAAAGGGATGAAGTCATTTGTAGTAAAATTAAAAAACACCTAATTCACTTTATGATCAAATTGTAAAGCCTGAGATCATTCTGTGAAAACCATCCCTCTTTTTGGAAACTCTGTGCTTTCTGTCTGGACTTTGATGAATTATCCTCTTCCTGTAAAAGTCAAAGTTCATACAAAATCCTGGAACTCCTCCATCTTTTCTGCTTTGGGTTATCTCTCCAACACTCTCTTTCTCATGTCTTCTTCTCCCCTCTTCCCTAAATCATCTTTCTTCCTTTGACATTCGAATGTAGATTCTCCAGACTTGAAGGTTGTTCTTTTCTGTTTTTCCTCAGACCTGTCCATGCAGCTGAACACAGCCTTGTTCGAGCTCAATGGTGGCTGTGGATACGTTCTGAAGCCGGCTGTGCTTTGGGACCGGACCTGTCCGCTTTATCAGCAGTTCTGTCCGATGGAAAGAGACACGGAGAACATGAGCCCTGCCAACTACTCCATCACTGTAAGTTTCATGCTGCGTTCACACCGAACGCATATCATGCATCAATGTCTTGGTTCACAAGATCATTGAGAATCTCCCAGTATGGTGAGGTTCACCATCTACTGCAGGAGCTGCATATGAGTGACCGCTGCCTTCAGTGGTGCTTCCATCTCTCTGTGACTCAGTTTGAGGACTTCCTGTCCAGCATTAGTCCGAGCAGCGAAAAGATAAAAATAAAAATAGATGACATTTTACTGTCTTAATATAAATGAGAAGAATATTATAGAGTTTAGGAGGAGAATGATCAGATTCTCCTCCATGTTGTTTAGGACTCCACCTGCTGATTGCATCATCAATTTGTCATGGGTCAAAGCTGAGTCCCTGATTGGTTAACACAACGCAAATTCCTCACCAAAGTTTACATATTTGAAAATATCAGAACATTTTTTGATTCCCACAAAACATGCTCCCTCCAGACCGTTGCGCTATGCCTGATGCTCTAAACGCGCCACAGGAGCTCTGATCGTGTCTGTATAATGACACAACATTAAAACTAGACGCCCTTGACGCACAAATCGCGTTCAGTGTGAACGTAGCCTGCGTGGAGTCCTTAATGTCAAAGGATTCCTAACCGTCACAGGTTATTGATGCTTTGTCTTCATGTGTTGTTCAAGTTTATCCACATATGTGTGATGTTTAAAGTCCCACTCTAATCATCTTTTGATCTATTTTCAAAGTGTTTCCAGGGGTTTCTTTATTAGGATTTTACCATTGTATCTGTCGTTTTCAGGGACATAGTTTTTGCAGAGAACAGGAGTTCATTGGAAACCTCTGAGTTGCAGGCGGGACGGTTGGAGCGGAGCAAACCCGCCCCCCTTCCTCTCCCCATTGCTGAGAGCTCAGAGCAGGGAGCTGTAGCCAGCCCAGAATGTTTTCTATAAAAACTATTTTTCAATTGTGATACTTTTTTATCTGATCCTTATTCACAAGGATTTGATTAAATATACACCCAGAAATGCAATTTTGGGCTTAATTTTCTTTATATATGTCCTCCATCATCAGAAAAAACCCACAAGAACATGTAAAAAAAACCAAACAAACAATTGAATAAAATAAAATTTTCATTGGAGTGGGACTTTAAAGAATATTAAAAACTCTTCACACATGTTGAAAAAAATGTTAATTTAAATACTTTTAACGAAAAATGATCAATGAAACGTTTTGTTTTTATGTATCTGGAAGAACAGGGACCATAAAGAATCTTTGTCCAAATTGTAATTTTCCTTTAGGTTGTTTCTGGTCAGAACGTGTGTCTGGGCAACAGCTCTGGCAGCCCCTGCATCGAAGTGGATGTTCTGGGCATGCCTGTCGACAGCCACCATTTCCGCACCAAACCAATCCACCGCAACACCCTCAACCCAATGTGGAGTGAGCAGTTCCACTTCGCCGTGCATTTCGAGGAGCTGTGTTTCCTGCGATTCGCTGTGGTGGAGAACAACAGCTCCCAGACCACAGCTCAGAGGACTCTGCCGCTGACGGCCCTCAAACCAGGTGGGATTCAGAACTTTTTGGACTCAAGGCTTTTGGGATGGTCTACAGTGTTGCTATGTTTGTGTTCTTTCTAGGTTACAGACATGTTCAGCTGAGGACGCAACACAACGAGCCCCTTGAAGTCTCAAGCCTTTTTATTTACAGCCGCAGGACAGAGGAAGGCCCTATAGGGGGCGCCACTCCCTCATCTTTGGTAAGACTTAGGCATTCAAACAAGGGTTCTTGTCCGGTTAAGTGCACTTGTAAATCTTCAAAGCCTCCTTAATGACACACACTCATTAAAATTTCAAACTAGGACGACGGATCCACGAACGTTCAAAGAAATGCTGCCGGCACTGTCAGCAGCAGTGCAGCGAGCTGCGGTCTGACTTTGACAGCTCTGCAGATGCAGAAATGGCATGTCAGGACGTTCTAATTCCTGCTGCCTTCTGCTTTTTATGCAGCTCTTCAGCTCTGAAGAGAAACATTTGTCTCAGCAACATAAGGTCACCGTTCATGGAGCTCCAAGTCCTGAACCCTTCACAGTTTTCTGCGTCACAGAGCAGACTACAGCTAAACAGCTTCTAGACATGGTTAGTACATCAGAGTTGATGCACTGCATGGCGTTAAAGTGTTTATTTCTTTAGAATTGGGCTTTGCAGTATTGTTGTTTTATAGTTCTGTTTTGTGCATCTGCAGGTTGTGGCGTCAGCAGTAAACCCATCCGCGCACATCTTGTGTGAGGAGAAGGTTCCTCTGTTGAAGGAGCGCAGTGAGGTTAAGCGCTGTGCCCAGTATCGATTTTTAGCGCCTGAAGAGGAGGTGGTCAGGCTGGTCAGCAGCTGGGACATGGAGGAAGGCTACATGGGAAGGATCTGCCTGAAAACAAAAGAGGAGGTGCTGAAAGCAGAAGTTTAAGCCTAGACTCGTTGTTTTGACTCTGGCTCCCTCTTGTGGTATGCATGCCAAAGTTCACGTTCGTCCTTGTTTTGGGGCTGTGTGTTTTTACAGAACTTGAATGAGAAAAACACAGAGCTGGAGACGGAGGAGGAGACTACGTTAGGAACAAAAGACGGAGGAGGAGAGGAGGATATGTTCTTGGTCCAAGTCCATGAAGTTTCACCAGAACAACCTCACACTGTCATCAAGGCCCCGCGGTACAGCACAGCGCAGGACATCATACAGCAGGTAGAGCCTACTTAAGAAAGAATCGATCATAACAGAGAAAGAGTTAAAAGTAAAAAATTGTAACCTTTTTTTTTTTTTTAAACAGACTCTATCAAAGGCAAAGTATTCGCTGTCCAACCCAAATCCCAGCGAGTACGTATTGGTGGAGGAAGTGACCAAGGACTCCACCTCAAAGAAGTCATCAGCCACCAAGCCCCTCCAGCGGGTCCTGCTGGACCACGAATGCGTCTTCCAGGCTCAGAGCCGCTGGCGGGGCGTGGGGAAGTTCATTTTGAAAATCAAGGATCAGGTATCTCCGCGGCTGATGCCCGACTCCCACTACTGATATTTTTATGTTCCTTTATGCCTATTTTAGCTTAGCTATCTTTGTTTTTATTTGTTTGTGAGTCAAAATGATGTCTTAAACGATCACCACAAAGATTTCTGTATCATTGCAAGAGCTGCTGCATCCCTCTTTGTTTTAACATCTGTTTTATCAATCATGCATGTGCTTTTTTGTCTGTTTTTGTGTTTAGAGATTGTAGTTTTATTTGTCTTTTGTTGCATTTGAGAGCCATTGCTGTAAAATCCTGTGAATAAAGCACTTTAATGTCCCATTTTTCTGCCTGAATGTCAGTGCTGCCTCACGACCCATTACCCATGCCGACCCCTTTCTGAGCTTTTACTTTTAGAAAACTCCACCCTGTCTGCTTCCAGGTGGTGCGGGAAGACAAAAAGAAAGTAATTTCCTTTGCCAGCGAGCTGAAGAAGCTGACCAGTCGCAGCCGCAGCATGGCGACAGGCGTCAGCGTGGACGGCCCTGGCCAGAGTAAGGAGGAGCGAGCTGCATGCTGTGTGGCTCTGACTGAGCTCCAGGAGTGAGGCTCACACTCTGCCTGCTGTCTGTGCATGGAAGAGCAACAGAGGTACCGTATGTGCTCTCTAACACTGCAGGAGAAACTTTTCAGAATCAGTCTGGTTGATGATGAAACCAGTTTACTTTCAGTGTTTGGCATGAAAAAAACCAGCAGATTCTGGGATGTATGATCTCTGTGCGTTTAACTTTGAAGACCCACTTCGATCATCTTTTGATTTATTCTAACAACGTTCCCAGTGGTCTTTTAATTATGTTATTAGTTATGTTATTATGTCATTTTCTAGGGCAGCAGCAGTAGTTCATTAGAAGTTCACCTCAGAGTTGTTGGCTCTTTTTCCAACAGCATGTTTTTATCTGCTCCTGATTCCCAACAATTTGAATAAAGAACACTTAGTAATCCCATTTCAATCTTAATTTTCCTTATGAATGTCCTCGTCCATCAGAAAAATGTCACAAGAACATGTAGAAAACAGAATTTTCATCGGAGTGGGTCTTAAAACACAGAGGATTTAATATGTTTACAAACTATTTCCTAGCAGGTTTATAAGGATCTGTTTTTGTCTGTGCAATAGGGAAGGTTTTCTTCTTCATAGCTGCATGTCTGTAATCTGGCTCATCAAAATGCAACGTCTGAAGAAGATATGAGTCTTAGATTGCATGAACTGTGAATGAAAATAGAAAAAAAAATTCCTGTATTGGCAAATGTCCAGTTCGGTTCTGTTCAGAATTGTTAGAAACAGAATTTCTAGGCCCAGCCAGGGGCCGGAGGGGATCTGGTTTGGGAACCACAGGATTTCCTCTCTGCTCTTTGGAGATGATGTTGACCTGTTGGTTTCATCGAGCCAGGACCTCCAGCATGCATTGGAGCAGTTTGCAGTCGAGTGTGAAGTGGCCGGGATGAGGGTCAGCATCGCTAGGTCTGAGGCCATTGTTCTCGACCAGAGAAAGGGGGTTTGCTCTCTCTGGGTGGGTGGAGTGCTCTTCCTCCAGGTGGCGGAGTTTTAAGGATCTTGTTCACGAGTGAGGGAAGATCACAGCGCGATATCAACAGGCGGATTGGAGCTGCGTCCGCCATTATGAGGTTGCTGAATGGGTCTGTTGAGGTGAAGAGAGAGCTAAGCCAAAAAGCAAAGCTCTCAATTTACCGGTCAGTCTACGCTCCAATACTCATCTATGGTCATGAGTTCTGGGTCATGACTAAAGAGTGAGGTCCTGGATACAAGCGGCCAAAATGAGCTTCTTCCGTAGGGTGGCTGGGTGCTCCCTTAGAGATGAGAAGCTCTGTCACCTGGGAGGAGCTCAGAGTAGAGCCACTGCTCCTTCACATCGAGAGGAGTCAATTGAGGTGGCTCAGGCATCTGGTCCAGATGCCTCCTGGACGCCTCCCTGGAGAGGTGTTCCGGGCATGTCCCACTGGGTGGAGGCCCCGAGGAAGACCCAGGATATGCTGGAAAGACTACTTTTCTCGGCTGACCTGGGAACGTCTCGGGGTGCTTCCAGAGGAGCTGGAGGAAGTGGCCGGGGAGAGGGAAGTCTGGACATCTTTGCTAAGACTGCTGCCCCTGGGACCTGGTCCCGGATGAACGGAAGAAGATGGATGGCTGGATGGACCCACGTGGATGAAAATTGTGTCTTTGGTATTTTTATTATGGTCTTGTGGCCTTTTTCTGAAGATGAAAGACATTTATAAAGAAAATTAATCTCAAAATACATTTTCAGTATTTCTTTAAATGAATCAGGAGCCGACAAAAAACGCTGTTTGAGAAAGATCGGAATTGTGACAGCTCCCCACCCCATCCTGGTGGATCCACCTGCAGACAAAAAGATCCATGTACACCTCTGTTTTCCTTGTCTGAGCTGGAATCTGGCTCACTCAGAACTGGACGGCTGGATAGCTCCATATTGCTCCCCATTTTTGTTGCATTGGTAATTTTAGGTTGGGGTTGTGAGGCTGTAAGCTAGCAGGGTAAAACAGAATTTTAACTTAGTTTGTATTATTTGGGTAAAATTGAATCAAAATAATAAATTAATTGCTTTTATTTTGCTTTTTTGTCTTTAACTCTGCTGTTTCCTCCTCTGCAGGTTGTCTGTCTGCAGCCGTAGATCTGAAGGCCTGGATGACTGAGGGCAAGATGGGGATCGAAAGGTTCCTGAAGGTCTCCTCCTCTTCCTCCTACTTCAGAGAGCGCCCCGAATCGGACCACCTCAGCACCTCCTCTCTGACTCCCCTCAGCTGGAAGCTTCACCTTCTCAGGAACTGGAAGATCCACAAATGAGGCGGCAGAGCAGGAACTTGCACTGATCACTATTAAACTCTAAGAAAATTCCTTTTTTTCCCCCTACAGCTGGAGGCTCTGAGAAAATGTGGAATTCTGGGAAAAAGAGTCTTTAGAGGATGAGTGGGGCACAGGACGGCACTTTGCGCTATAAATCCGCTGCTCCTTTTAGTTGTAAATATTGTGTTTCCGGAGGGTCTTGAGGATCGGGCAGCTGTTTTTATTCTTATCAGGGATAACAAAAAGCACTAAAGCATTTCTCCATTTTCTGAAAAGAAAAATCGTATTTCCCTGAGTTGCTTCTGAAGGATAAAGAGTGGAGTTAGCTTGAATTTGATCAGCTTTAGCTGAAGTCATTTGAAAGTGATTAGCTAATAAACAACTATTTTCTTTCTTAAATCTGCTTTTTAAAGGCAGATTCAAAAAGGTTTTCTTTTAAAATTAATTCTGACTTGTACTCTGGCAATGAAGGTTAATGGGAAACCAGAAAAAGCTGAGTCACGTCTGCTATCATCTAGAAAAGGAAGTAAAGGTCAAATGAAGGATGAGAGGACTCTGCTTTCTCCTCTTCGGGTGACGAAGGCCGTTGTGAAGGGGGCAGACAAGCTGGCTTGTTTGGTTCTTCTTCTTTTCACTGGTCCAGTTTCGCAGTACTGTAAGCGGGAAGGGAGGCTCTCAAAGAGCGTCAACCTCGGGGAAAGTGATGGAAACGGAAAGGTTTCAGTTTCTTCCTTCGGTCATGAAGGAGGTGATCTTCGGGCATCGTTTTGAGGCAGCGCATATGTACAATATTCATGGAAAGAGAAGTATCTACGGCTGTCGACAGGAATGTTGGGAAGTGTTGCAATTCTGCCTCAAACTTTTGGTCTTTTTATCTTAAAGGATCATCTGCTTGTTTTCTCCAAAGTTTCTCAAAGCTGTTTTAGAATTTGGTTTAAAGGTTTCGAATATTCTGATTCTCAAAAAAGAAAAAGAACATGAATGAAAACCTGACATGAAAAAAGAGATTTGGATTCTGCTTTGATGTCTTTGGAAGAAATCAGCCAGATTTTTTCCTAAAAGTACGACAGAATATTAGGGCCACCAAAAAAAGTAACATTACGAGGTTATTGTTTTTGAGTTGTAGATTTACGAGAAAAAAAATCGTTAATTTACAACATTTTTCTTGTAACTTTACAAGATTAGACCTAAAAAAAAAATTTAAATTACAAGGAAGAAGTGGAAGTGAGCAGAGCAGAGGCCCAGTTTTCAGCACATTATTTTTAAAAATAATTTGATTCAGAATTTCTTAATTTCTAAGACCTATCCGTTAATACAGGTTCATAAAAAGCTCCACGTCTCTCATCTTGAAGAACGGCTCAGATAAACAGTCAACTTAGGTGTTTTTTCTCATTCATTTATGACTTTTTTTTTCTCATAAATGTATGTATTTTTTTCTCGGAAATTTACGCGTTTTAAAGTAAATTTTCATAGTTTAAGCAACTAAATTAACAACTTTAAAAACGCGTAAATTCACGAGAAAAGGTCATAAATTTAGCTTCTGAAATTGTAAATGTACGACTATTCTCACAATTTAACAATTACAACTTATTTATCGTAAATATACGACTTTAAAGTCGTAATTAAAAAAGTTTTTGTTGTTATAAACTGGACCCAATACTCTGTCGTATAAAAGCAATTTTGCACGTTTTTTTTTCTTACATCCTGTGTGTTTTCTGTTTTTATTTCAGCCCCGCTGGTTTAAAGTACTAAAGAAATAAATCAGTTAGTCTGTTTATATTAGCGCGCCATTAAAAAAATAAAACTGACATAAAACTTATACAAAATAAGCATTTCACTTTAATTCATTAGGCCAGGATTTACTGTGCTGTTTTTTTAATGAATATATATATTTTTTGTTTTTCTTTCTTTCTTCGCATCTTGGATTTTACTTTCTTGCTTTTGTCGTTTTGTGTTTGTTCTTTCATACTTTTTTTTATTCTTCCTTGTGAATCCAGCTGATCCAACAGCAGCTAAATACTTGGACTATTTGAAGGAGAATATTCTAGTTAAATGAATTTGGATGGTGTTTGAGATCATTTATCAGAAGAGTCCCATTAGGCATTATGGATCCACATTCCAGTCCTAATTTCAAAAGATAAAGATTTACAGTCACATTTCCCAAACATTTCTCCTTTTTGTCTTACGGTAAGACATTTTCCAGTTTAATAATCTGATTTAATTTGGGCAGGATATTGAAGTGTCACTTGAACTTTTGCGTTTCTCCACAGCCTGACAGCTGTTGTCGGGTGGGGTTTTCGCCTTCTCGCCCCTGAACTGTTGTATCAGTTCGGACTTCTCCTCAGCAGGTGGGCAGGCGGTGGGGCGATCTGATCCCTGAGGCTTATGCTAATTAAGCTAAATGACACACTGATCCCAGAAATCACAAGTTTATGTCGGCGATAATGAAGTTGTAATCCTTTTATCCTGTCAGCCTTCTGGCATTATTATGGATTCGAATTGAAGAACTGAAAAAAAGGCCATTACGTCCAGGAGATAACAAGTCCTTACCTTGGCTGGTTGATATGGCCTCTAATAAGTGTGAAAGTGGGGCAGCAGGAAGGGACTGTTGGTGGTAAACCGTAAATCTGCAAGCCATCTGCTTCATCCCGTTTTCCCTCCTTTACAGATCTCATTCTGAATGGAACATTTACAGCCTGAGAAGACTATTTATTTGAATGTGAAGCCCTGGTTGGCATTTTTCTGTAAAGTTCCTTTAACTCATTTAGATATGTGTATTTCAATGTTTATTAGCGCTCATAACAGTGCTTGTGGTGTCTTCATTTTATTGTCTTTTATTGTTCATGTGTATTAAATCAAAGCGATTTTTTTTTTTTTACATTTACTGAAATAATTGTATTGTATCTACTGAGTATGAATTGAGTTTATATTCCTTCATCTGTGTCTGTTGAGTGAACATCTGTCTATTTACTTGAATTTTTAAAATGGATAAAAACTGGTGGATTTGTTGTAAAGCAGGATACCAATAAAATAAAATAAAATGCAATGACGTTGTTTGTGCCTTACAGGCTGTTTGCTAACATGTAAACAAGGATATTTCATCAAATGCTTCTAAATATAATTGATCTGTTTTAATCCTACTTAAATCTCTTTTCCATGTTTGATGAAATCGAGTATTTACAGCAGTGTATGTCAACATGGGAATGTTGACATACACCTACTCCTACTGTGGTGTCCCACGAGTGTGGCATTGCTAAAAATACTTTGCTTTCACTGAACTGCATGGATTTTGTAAACGACTTAAGTTTCACCAAATGGTGCCAAATTTCTTTTGACCTTAAGGCGTCGATTATATTAAGTTGATATGAAAAAACAATACAAAAAAAACCCATTAAAACCTTTACTTCTGACCTAATAGCACAAGAAGTCTCTGAAAATAATAGTTTGAGCTCAAAAATAATATTTTTTAAATTACTTTTTGAGATCTTTTTTTCTTTCATGACATGATATTTTATTAGAATTGTCTGTAGGATCATGTAATACTTTCATCTGTGGTTAAATTGAAGGTTCCCAAAGGCCCGGTCTATTAATTATTTATCATAAAATTATTTTTAAAGTAATGCTCCAAAACGTTGACCTTTATATCAAAGTGTGCACTTGTTCTGACCACTACACATCTCAACTGTATGATACCAAACAAATCTTCTGGTATTTTTGGCTAGAACAAGTCCAACATTTCTAAATTAGAATAGTGCAGAGTTTGTGGGTTTCCACTTGTTAAAATTCAGTTTTTGTTGATATCCCAAATTCTTTTTTTTTAAACAAGTCAATTGTGAGATGAATTGGAATACGTAACCAGTCATTCCTGGATTCTGTGAGGAGAAAAATTAAGCAACAAACTCAACAAGGTTTTTTCTTTGAAAAGTCAGTTGGGTGGGACAAAGTAAAGTTCAACCCTCAATCAATACTACGCCCTCAAATAAACACAAATTTAAGCCCTAAAAAAATCAGAACAGCTGATTAAAAACTATTGGATTCAAATTCTACCGCTGTCATGAATTTGCAATGTAGATCCAAAAAGTTGCTGACACTAGGTTGGACATAATGGACTAGTTTTGATGGGAATTGCTTCCTTTATGACACCGGCCTCTAGTGGTTCTTTGAGGAACTGCAACATTTGGCATTTTCTGGTTTGCACTACACGGCATTCTCCTTTTTTTCGGGGTGTCCAAATAATTCAAGTACTACTAGTGAGCATCAATTCTGACTAGATTAGAAAATATAGACCACTAAGCATTCTGTTTAAACACTTAGTATTTTTTAAGTGTATTTAAGTTATTTTTTAATAAATCATTCAAGTTTTCCTTATCAGAACACAGTGTATTAACAAATACACTAAAATGTTCATATTCATGAAATTTAGGGTAAGCTCATATTCTCGGTTTAAAAAACTAATGAGCAAGTGTCCAAATTGTTTTAAAATCCAGGACACTAGATATCCCGCACTATATAGTCTTCGGAGGTGTTAGACTGAATTGGAATATAACCACAGTCCACACACCTGTCAAGGCTCAGGAAGGCTGGCAAATAACAGAGTGAGCGAAGAATCAAAAATATGTTATTTGAGGGGTTTAAGATTTTGTATAAAATTTTTGCTTTTGATGTGTTTGCACTATTTAAAGAAGTTTGAATTTATGTCAATAATAGTTAAAATATTTCCTTTAAAATTGGGGGGGATTTTTTTTGCTGTGGGGGCAGCTGCCCCCCATTGCTCCGCCCCTGGTTTTAATGGTGCTGTTTTTATTCATTATTCACATTTATTGTGCATATATCAGGGAATAATGTCAACGTTTATGTAATTTGAACTTGACAAGGAAATTCATTAATTAAAGGATTAAAGGATTAAATTAATTTTCTAATATTATTCCAGCCACTAATTAAACGTTTTTTGCTGTTGTTTAATGAGTCTCGTTTCCATTGCCTTTTTCTCCAGGAAAGAGCTGTGGAAATGGGAATCGGGCTCATATTAAGCATGTTTGATTGAATCAATAACAGCTGCTGAGACGTGCCCGGCCTTAAAAAATATTTCAAATATTATTCATCGGCTCAGTCCACTAATTCCGCTTAATAAGAAGTACTAGCTTTCAAATTTCCCCCCCAGTACAGCACTCTGACGAGTCCTTTAATGCAAAATTATGCAGTCATCAAATTAAATTACCAGTTTCAAAACGCTGCAGTTCTGCAGGTTAATGATCCGTCCTCTGCAAGACTTCAAATTAAACAATTCACTGCGATGTGTTCACAATTCAGAAAGTTTGCCTACCTTTGGGGAGAACTTCAGGGAGGTGGGGAGCTGTTAAATTGACTTGCTGGGACATTAAAAGGAAATCTTCCTTTCAGACACAAGCTGTTTAATGCAAACGTTCATCAAAGCAGACGAGAAGATTCTTTAACCTCTTCTAAAGCATCAAGGTGAAGTAAATCTTTATGTTTTTAAACGTTAGCGTGTTTCAACCATTGACTGTATGTAAGAACTGGACTGAGTGACCCTGCCTCCCCTTGCGTTCCAAACAGGAAGTACACTGTGGTTAAAATAAGTTAAAATCCCATAGACTTCTATAGAAAAATAAACAGCCATTACTCAGTCAATTAAATTTGTCAGAGAAAACATTCTTGCGCTGATAACTTTTGTTTCAACATGTTTCTGATACTTTACTTTTACAATATACTTTTTTGTTGTAGAAGTTATTCAACTCATAAACTGGCCAGTCAGATGTCTCAATAAAAGTAGGTGGTGCCTTCTGGCCTCCACATCCAAAGTTCGAAAAGTTGACAGATTTTGTGTTGCTCGCTTTCGAGTGGCCTTCCAACAGGCTCACTCCTGATTGGCCAGAGTGATTTTCATAGAAACAATGTGTCAGACCCACCCAGATCAATCACTGTTTACTAATGACATCTGGCTCCAACATGGTAGCAGCCATATCACGAAAAAATGGCGACTGAATTGACTTATTTGCTACTCTATCTGTACCAGAGACCTGATCTATACTTCACATGTGTGACATGCATCTACTTCCACTCGAAGCTTTTTGCACCAATTACCGTATCTCTTGAGATGTTAACAGAAATAATAACCCCCTGAAATGCTTGTGATATTAACAAAGTTTATTTTAATGTTTAAAGAAAAAACATTACAGGATTGCACGTTTGCAAAGTCAGACTGCATCTCTGGGTCTACCTGATCTGTCCCGCGCATGTGCAAATGTTTTCTTCTTTTTTTGTTCTGTTTGACTGCCAGTTTCCTCCCCAATATACCAGAATACCGCCACCTAATGGACATACTGTTATTATTTATTATGTTATTTGCAGTTTCAGCAAAAGTGGCTGCAGCAGCCTGGGGGCATCTCCCCAGACTAAAATGCCCTCAGTAAGCCTCTCTTAACATAAAAAAAAATAAAAACGATCAAACAAAGAGAAGACTGACTCCAAGCTGCACAGTTTTCATTATTTCATGCATTGTTGAGATTTTCATTGTCAGTTAAGACAACAATATAAGATTATACAGCGTTGCAATAGGTCTTACCTCGCGACACTGTAATGCAGTCAGGGGAAGCTCTCTATTGTTGATGAAAGCCAAAATGTGCGTGAAGACGGAGCTATCCGTTGTTTAAATGGTTCGGACAATCCCATAAGTGACAAAACTGTCAGGAAATGCTTAGCTGATCTAATTAAAACTGGTTAACTTTTGCAATGTTGGCGGCAAGAGGAAGTGATGCAAGAGTCGCACATGCAGGGTACCGATTAGGTTCTTGATTTTATTGGAGCCATAAGTATCGTATTTTTTGGAGTGTAAATTGTGGTTTTTCGCGTAGGGGTGCAACTTATACTCAGCAGCGACTTTTATGTGATTTAAAAAAAATAAATATTGACTCATAAATTCCTTATTTTCCTACTAACAACTGGTTTTGCAGTTGTTTCCCTCTAACAATCACTAGAGGGCGCTGTAGGTGTGTGTATCACTATTTGCCACCATCAGCAACCCAGAAGAAGAGGCGCTGCTCAAAACAAACACGGAGCAGAATCTGATCGTTCTCTTCCTGAACGTTAGCATTTTGCTTAAATGCAACGAGACATCATTATTTTAGTTTTTTCGGCCTTGAACTAATGCGGAACGGCAAGTCATCTAACTGGGTTACAGAGACAGAAGTATCGCTGAAAGAGCCGTCATTGAGATGCTGGTTCCTGCAGTAGACGGTAAACATCGCTGTAAAGACACAAACAAAAAGACTGATCTCATGAACCCAGACATGGAAGCGTGTTTACCGATGCTTTTGAAGAGCTTTTTAAAACTGATCTCTCAACGTCATCCATGTCTTTTGTGCATTGTAAATGTGATATAAAGTCAATGCTTCCATGCAGCCATGAGGTTTCAAAACTTGACGTAGATCCTCCCAAACGCAAAGGGAGCATCTAGTTTATGAACATGTTTTTTTGCATTGAGCCTTGAATTAGACGTCCGTCGAAAGAGGCAGCGAACACATGAATGGTTTGGTGTGAACGCAACATTTTGCCTGGCTTGGAGGATTTGTTCAATTGCTTTGAACTTCTTTTTTCCTGAAAGGGCCACTTGTACTCCGGAGCGACTATATGTTTTTTTTCTTGTTTGCTATGAAATTCTTTTCCTACTGACTCAAACTCTAGAAAAAATGCAGTTGAAGCCATTTTCTGCGGATGGCACGCTGATTCAGTCCAGTTCTCATATGTTTTTAATGTATGAGCAAATTTTACAAACACAATCTGCCAACTGTTATCATATTTTTTATGTTTTATGCTATTTTTGTGTTTCAGTAAATACGAATACTGAAATATTTATCCATTAAAAAATGCAAAAACTGTTTTTTTTTTGGTAAAACTGTTCAGTAATTATTTATCTTTGCACAATTTAAACCTAAATGTGTTATTTTGCTTGACGTATGAACTTGTTTTTAGACAATAAATTCACTCAAAAGTCACTGAACACATGAAGGGAATGACCTCATCACTGGATCACCTTTCAAAGGCGACTCTTTATTTGGATTCAGTCTGACAAGCAGCTTGACAAGAATAAAAAGGCCAAAGTGTGAATAAGTACAGGACTTGGTGTGTCAATGAAAGGAGTGTTTGGGATAAGGATTGTTTGATGCTAAAGAAACATGAGTTTGTTGCCACGACGATTTCTTAAAGGGCCAAAAAGAGCTTCGCTTCCTTTGTAAAAGTGCAAACGTCTTCCCATTCTAGGTCCAGTTAACAGAGAATGCTGCAATGCTGAAGGGAGACAATACAAAACCGATGTATGAAACGTAAATATACTCACCGTTTCTACATTTGAATCTTCAGTGAGAGTTTTTTTTGGGGGGCTAACTAGTGAATAAATTAGCTTAACTGAAGCATCAGCATTACTTACAGATGATAAACAGAACTAATGTGCAGACATTGGTCGATGTGAGCACAGTGGTGTGAAGGTTCAGTCAGAGTTTGGTCATGGGTATATGAAGGCTGTTCCAGGGGCCCATCCATAACTCTTCCTCGTCTGACTGCGTTCTGTCACTGGGGCACTCGAGAGGCTCCGCTCTGACGCCTCCATCGCCATCGCCGTTCGACTTCGACTCGCTCTCGCCTTTGTTCTCCTCCCTTCTGCCTCCCGAGGTCTCCTCTGCATGCCCCTGCGCTGATTTGAGCGCCTCTGTTTTGGGTGCAGCGCTTTCTGGACTGGCATTGCTGGTTGACCCTGAAGAGGCGCTGGATTGTCGAGTGTTCAACACATTCACTGCTTTAATGTTGTCGTTGTGGGAGGAAGAGGCCACTGTCAAGTTAGCCCTCCTTGAGCTTTGGAAAGTGCTCAGAATGCGTCCGCCCCCCTCTGCGGCGGAGTCGGGGCTGTTCAATGGTACCCTCTCCTCCAGGGTGGCAGCCATCTTGTCGAGTTTTTTAAAGTGCTTGGTTAGCCGTGAACTGAAGACCGGGGAGCTGGGTTTCAGGTGGTTGGTGGTGGGGTCGGTTGCGTTCGCAGACCGCCTGGTGCGGATGATGGAGCCGTTCTGAGACACGTAGATGCTGCCGTTAACGTGGCTGTTGTGGGCGGTGGGCACGCGGCCGCGATGGCTTTCCGGAAGGCTCTCGTCTCCAGTGGAGCTGGTCTCGTACTCTCGATCAAGCACCAACTTGATGCGGCGCTTTCTACTGCCGTGCTGGGGAAACACACAAAGCACCCGGGATTAAAGCTTCAACTGATATTCCTAAACTAAGGTTAACCCTTTACTCCGGAGCTTTAGATCCAGTGTTTACAACCTTTCGACTACCATAACTCTTCAACTGCAATTAATGTAATTCCAGCAGATTCGGAAGCGCAGAAAGCATCCTTTGGCTAAAATGCACAATCACTGGGAGAACAGTCGAAGACTTAAGGTATGTCAAAAAGTGTCTGCTTTTCAAATATCGCCGGTGACTGCTCACGTGTTAAAGGGTTAACTTGTACAAAGAGTGAACTTAGATAGTCATAGTAAAAGCAGGATTTGGAGCTGATGTTTTCATTGCAGACATCAGATTATTTTCACAGCAGTGTGGTTCTATGATAAACAAATTCAAGTTAAGACTTCCAAAACTACGATGAAGTCGACCTTTATATAACCTAAAAGCCAACCTAATGAATAGCAATTAGATAATCTTCAAAAAGCTAAAAAACATTATTTAGTGAAATATCTGGGCGATTTAAATCATTAAATCATTTCGGCTAGCATTTGGATATAAAGAAAATAAGGACCAACAGTTGGAAGAGGCTTGGTGTGAAATGTTGAAGCGGTGCAAATCAGGCTTTTTCTTTCATAGCTCGATTCTGATATATGAAAGACTTGGTGTCATAAAACTCCGCAACTTCTCCTGTATGGTCAATTTTAAAACGGTTCTATGAATTTAAAGGGATGTCGTCCAAATGCCGCTACCAAATCCGAGTCCCTGAATGATCCAAGTTCAACCTGCTTTCATTTTCATTGCGCATTCAGTGGGTGTGCGTTTTATTTGTTGAGCCCAAGAACAGTTGTGGAAACGTGGGTAGTTACGCGTGAAGATGGGAGTTTTGATCGCAGAAGCTCAAAAACCGGGCACGTTTACTTAACTTGGTCACTCAAAGGTTAGGTGAATGTAGCTCCAGATTTTTAGCATGAGATCATTTTATTATTTTCTCTTTGTCTTCTTTCCTCTTTTATTCACAGTCAGGGAAATCTTAAATGATGGGAATTAAAACCTTTGATGGGCGCTCCTGTAAGATGACCTCGCTGACCTTTCCTGGTGGTTTCCTGACTGCTACGAAGTGAGACCTTTACAAAGCAAAGGTCAGGAAACAGAATGTTTGGAACGGCTACAAACACTTTGTGAGGTCAAGTCTAACTAAGGATAATTTTTCTTCACTTTATTGGATATTTGTCCAATGGAATGAAGCTAAGTGAAACTAGAACTTTTTTTCCACTTCAAGCTCCTCTTTAGTGGTGTGGTGCTGAAACTGGAAGAAGTAAAGGAGCTTTTCTGTTTGAGCAAACAATGTTTACACACTTCGAGAGATGATCAACATGGATCCACCTTGAGAGTTTTGCTTAACCTTCACGGCAGAGGAGACACACCTGCTGTTTGCAATGAAACTGCCCTTCCTGTGCAGATAAGGACTTCCTGTGTGGAGAACGACACACAGATGGGAAAAGACTTGAGCAAACTTTCAGTCCAACAAAGGGAGGTCGGCGGAGAACCATGTTTGAGCTCCGAATCGGCCGACAGCCAGACTCCCAAAATCAAATCGAAGGAGTTTGCCCAAGACAAGAAGGAGAAAACTGATTAGGAAAAAAGGGATTGAAGACACGAGCAAATAAAACGGAATGAAGTACATAAGGGATGAGAGGAGAGTAGAGGAGAGGAGAGAAGGACTGTGGCATTTGAAAACTCCAGTGTGTGTAAATCACTGCAAACAGGGCAGAGAGGAGGTAGATTACAGTAATAGATTCCACTCAGGTAATGACTCCACAACCAATCCAAGCATCCCACAAAGCTCTTACTTAGTGGCAAAGATTTGAATCTCAAGAGGGGGGTAAAGGCTCATCAGTGGTTCAATCAGCAGACTTGTTTCCCAGCTCCCCCTCTTTCTCATCGCCTTGATGTGTCGCTTCGGTCTAGCTGCTGCCCTCGTCCTCCTCGGTGTCCTCCATGATGGGAGATAAATCTTCAGAGGTGTTTGTGCCGTTTGATCGAATCCACCCGCTGCCTGAGGATTCCTCAGACTCCTCCTCACTGTCGCTGGCTTGCTTGGATGAAGTTTTAGAACCTGGATAAGTTCTGGTGTTTCTAGAGTGTTTTCTGCTGGGTTCTTGGCTCCCATCGTCACTTTCAGACTCTTTCTCAGATTCAGAGCCATCTTCGTCGTTCGACTCATTAGACTCGTTGACTTCAGTATCTGCTGTGAGCGATGAAACGGCGCTGCTCCTGTCAGAGAAGTCTGATGGAGATGCTCCGCTGCCGTTCTCCGTCTCACTGTCACTGTTCTGCGTTCCTTCGCTCCACCTCCTCCCTCTGTCTCCTCGAGCGGAAACAGACGCAGAAACACTCATGTCTCCAACGGAGCTGTGCATCCGCCCACTGTCGGGGTGGACGCCGCTGCTCCAGGGGTCGTCCATCACGCTGGCGGGGCCCTGGAGTCTCCGGACCCAGGGGACCAGACCGAGGTGCTCTTTCAGTTTTTCTTTAAGGGGTGTAGGGTTGCTTGGTTGGGTGGATGTTTGGAAATAACTCCCATTGATGACCACAGTGCCGTCCCGGCTTAAAGACTGGGCAGGGGACAGCAAGCCAGGGAGCGCCCCCTTGTACTCTGGCGTGAAGTCTCTTCCTTCCCCAGCAGCATTTCTCATCCCACTTTTCCCCAAAGCTTCCGTTTCTCTTCCTCCCCCTTTTCCTAGCTCTTCACCCCTTTCTCCACCAAACCGGTTTCTTATCTCTTGTTTTCTGAACTCATAACCTTCTCCTCCTGCTGGACGCTCCTCCTCTTTGGCGGGTCCAATTCTGGCTTTCCTCCATGGGGGGTGGACAGCAGGAGGCTGGGTGGACGCTTTACCCACACCCACTCTCATCGCCGCTATCAGCCTCGCCACCGCACTTAAGCCTTTAGGTTTACTCGTGTTTGTTTGGTTGTTGTTTCCCTCTGCTGCCAGGGGCCCCGCGGTGTTTGGTGGAGGAGAAATGGAGGGACGAGCGGCCTTGGTGGGCCAGGAATGCAGGGCTAATCTGTCTTCACCAAACTGTCTCCTCACCTGTTGTCACGACAACACATGAGTTTATATTGTTTATATATTGTTTATATGAGTTCAAATTGTTTCACGATGGAATGTCAACAGCGTTATTTGGAGCAGCCGCAGATTTTTTTACTGAATCCTTAGAGGATTTTAAGCCTAAAGTCTGTGAATTAAAATTAGAAGTTAAAGGAGATCAAGCTCTGACTGAATCATGTTTCCTGAAGGACTTTGAATCTGAATTAATGGTCTTCTCTTAGAAAAAGGTCCAGTTTCACAACCCAAAATTTGAGAACACCATCAGATTAAAACTCTTCAACACAATTCCATTAAATTAAATGGATTCATTTTTCTAAACTTCACTCCAAAACCAATTCTTGTTTTCTTCATGAATCCATTTTCCTTTAACCAGTGAACTAAACCTGGGTGAAGCTTAAAAAAATTATCATCTGCTGGTGTATGACAGTTTTAAACTGGGGTCTTTTTCTTTTTGAGGCAATTTGTTGTATTTTTGAGGCAAAAAAATGCAATTTATCAGAAATGTTTTAATAAAAATATTTTAACTTTATGTTTTTTTTGTGCTTTTATTAAAAGAAATAACTTTTTACATCAGAACAGTTTTTAAGACAAACTGGTTTTTGATTGATTAAAAAAAATCAAAATATATTTAATCAAATGTCGTTTAATCAACTTCTGCATGTAAATTAAAAGCATTTTCTTTTACTTTTACATTCACTTTAGATTAGAAAAATGTTTTTTTCATTTCTTTAGTGTGAGTGATTTTTTAAACCTTTTAATCATGATTTTTCATGTCCTTACTCTGAAAAAGCTAAAAAAAAAAAAAAGTTTCACTAGATATCCCTGTTTAGTCCAGTTTGCACATCAGAGCGATTATCAGTGAGCTGCAGGTCGGGAGCAGCTGACAGCTTCCTGCCATCGCCTAGATTTGCTTCTTCTTTGCAGGATGACTGCTGCATGACGGTAAGGTTGTAATTTGTATCCCAACCACAGTTCTATTCTACTTATCATCTAATTTACTCCTCAAAATATAGTCTCAGCTGTCATCATGCCAGAGGTTTTGGTAAATGATCTGAGCGCAGTTTTGCCTTTGCCAACGCCATTCAAAAACTACAACTTCTTATTCAATCAATTTTAACACGTAGCTTCTGAATAATGCTCAGGGAGTTGGGAGGAAAACGATCAAAATCCCTAGAAGTTGAAATTTGAAGCTGGTATTAAAAGTTTTTTTTTTTCACCAATTCATTATCTCTGCCTTTTCCTGAGATCAAAAGTCAACAAAACTTGACAAACGTGACGGTTTCACTCGCTGCGATGTCATCTTTTTCCACTATGTCAAAACATTCCTTTTCACTGGGTGCTAGTTGTGTGAACGTTTTGGTAAGCTTTTGAGCGTGTGGCTGGGGTTAGCATTTTGGCTCAAAGATGCAGTAAGAAATGAGAACTGCAAAAACAATTTGGTCCCTGCAGTCCAGCACTGCAGCAGGACAAAACAAAAACAAAAAAAAAAACAAAAAAAAAAAACCAATGAAAGTTCTGAGTTTGATTTTTATTTCAGTCTGCATTAAAATTGGCATATGCGCACATGAGCAGCTGGGATAGGTTCCAGCAACCCTATAGACCCCAATCATGAAACTTTATTCTTTTGGTTGCTAGTTTGAAACTAATATGCCAACACATTTTTGACTTCTGTTTTTACCTCTCCTTCTGACTCTTGGGGGCTGTAGTAGTAGCTGCCGTCGTCATCGACGACCACTTCTCCATATTCATCGTAGAGGCCGGATGGAGAGATCAACTTCCTCCGGCTGCCGTACTGAGGAAGCTCATACCTGCACATGAAAACAGGAAACTGAGCAACAACCTGCACCTTCTCGTTTAGCTCTTCATGAGAAATTTATGTTATTCCCCCTCAACTAATCGCACCCCCAAGCTGTGCTGTTCTCACTGCACAGCCACTTATCCACGCAGTACCCATAGTGCAACAATGCGGCTCAATCCCCTGATAAGCATCGTCTAATGACTTGCCTAAAGACAGCTCCCTGAAACACAGAAGGGGCATTTTGTTGCTGGGAGACATCCTGTTGACTGAAAAACACTGGAATCGATTCTTCTCCCTTTTTTTGTTGGCTGTTGCCGGGAGCTCTGCCCAAAATCACTGGCCAAGAAAGCTGCTGTGTGTCATGACATGGACGGTCAGAAAAGAAAAGCAGTCCAATCTGTGGTGACTTCCATATCAAAGTTCTTTAGAGTTGTTTTGATGCGATTTCTCTACCAGTGACAGTCCCCCCTCGTTTTTTCTTTTTTTACATTAAGCAGCAAAGTAATAAAGAAATGGAGAAGGCATGGGGATGATAGACGGTGAGAGGAAGAGGAGGGTCGGAGAAAGGATGGAAAGATGGAGGAATCAGAGCAGAAACACCAGGAGATGCATAAATGTCACAGTCATAAACCGTTGAGTCAGACTCCTCAGCTTTAAAGACCCACTCTAATGAAAATAGTGTTTTTGTGTGTTTTCAAAATGTTCTTGTGACATTTTTCTGATAAAGTTGAACATATATAAAAAAAAAAGACCTTGAAAATGCATTACGAGCATTTCCTTATTCAAATTATTGTGAATCAGGAGCAGGCATAAAAAATACGGCTTATTTGTAATGTAGAAACTAAAATGAGCAGATCACCAGCTCCCTGCTCTGCTCCATTCTAAGGCATCCACTTGCAGACAAATAGATCCATGTGCATCTTTGTTTTCTTCGTCTGAGCTGGCATCTGACTCAAATCTGTGCGGCTGGATAGATCCGATATTGCTCCCCATTTTTGTTGCACCTGTGATTTTAGGTTGGGGTTGTGAGGGGCTGTAAGCTAGCATGTAAATAGAGAGTTCTCAGCAACAGGGAGGGAAGGACCGCCCCCTTCCCTCCCTCCGTGCCAAATGTCCCGCCCACAACTTAGAGGTGAATTTCTAATAAATTACTGCCGCTCTGCAGAAACTGTATCCTGAAAAACGACAAGTTTTTAGATTTTGGTAAAAAAAAAAAAAAAAAAAACTGCATAATCAGAACGTAAAGCCCACTGGGAACGGTTTGAAAACAGTTTAAAAGATGATTGAAATAAGGCTTTAAGCACAAACTAAAGCAAATTCTGATTTGCATTTTTGTGATTTCATTTTATTCCCTTTTGTTGTTTGTTTTCTAAAACATTTTGCTTCGTCTCACCATCAGGAGGCAGTGACAACCCAACAATCCCACACAAGGAAGCAGCAGAATCAGCTCTTTCATTAACTTTTCCCCAGTTGGATGTCTGCCTCACAACTCTCTAAGTTAAAAGTGTCAGAATCAATATTTGTACTAAATCCAAATGACAGACTCTTGGAGAGCCTTTAGACCAAACACACGATGAGAAGAGTTGTTCATATTTGCAATTCACAAAAGAGGGGATTTTTTTATGAGTAAAGAAAGACCCAAATAAAACCAAACACCCTCAAGAAATCGGTTTGTTTTTCCAGAAAAAAACTCCCTCAAAGTGGATAAAAATTCAAGCTTTACCAACTTTTCCAGCTAAAGATACTCAATTCTGTTCTGAGATTTTTGAAGATAAAGAAGTCGTTTATGAATAATGGATTTTTGGGCTACATACCACAGAGAAAACATTAGAACCCTGCTCGTCTTTAAGTATTTCATGTTTAAAACCTTTTTCCTCATTCGGAAAAAAATAAAATAAAATAAAAACTTTTGGCAGCATTGGCTACCTGCGCCTTGTATTCACTAAGACAAATGAAATGAATGGATTTGGCCTGATTTCCGGATCCTGCCTGTGTACAGACTCTGACAGGAGTTTTTGGGTATTGCTCTGAGCCACCAGCATCTGGTCTATTGTCTGCCTCTGTGGCTGGCTGCCTGATTAGCTGCTGCAGCAAATTCTTGGCAGGGAGAATTAGCTCTGCGTGTGAAGTGTGTACCTGAAAGAACAAGCAGGAGAGATTGCAAGAGGACAAATGTGCTTAAGACTGGAAAGTTTGTGGTGTCAGAGTGTGTTCATTTAGCTTCAGCAATATTGAAAGCAAAAAGTTTTAAGATAAAGAAAAAAAAATCCTAATACAAAACAGATGGCAGGGGTTTTATGAAATAACAGACTAGTGAAGTCCTGATACATTGTGGTTGAATGAGCTTGTGTGTAATCACTTCTGCCAGCACACAGAAAAGAAATTGAACCCTTCCTTGAAATTCAATTATGGTGCAGGGATGTCACAAAGCAGGTTTTAATGTCAACGTTTGAGGCTACGTTCAAACTGTACATGTGACGCGCGTTCTTGAACATGCATTTAGCCCACACTGGACTGTCGCTACCCGATGCTAGCGCATGTCCGCCACCTGCAGTTGGAAGAGGCTTAGTGCGAACTGTCGAAGAGGTGTAAATGTAGCGAATCTTGCTCCAGGCTTTTCCTTTCACAGCTCTATTCCGATTAAGAAAGGACTTGGTGTCATAGAATTCCGGACGGGCACAAGCTGCTAAAATCAACTTCTCCTCCATGATCAATTTTAGCCAAACCGTTGGCACTTCCATTAATTAAAATGGATGCCATGTACATACCGGTATGTCACTACCAAATCGGAGTCCCTGATTAGTCAACCTGGTTAACTTGAAACATGAGTTCAAAGCCCACGTGTTTTGTAAATAGAGCCCAGAAACGGTTGTAGAAACTTACGCAGCTATGCGTGAACATGAGAGTTTTAAACATGAAAGCCTAAAACTTGCATTTGTGTAAACTTATTGGCCGCGGCTGTTTGAACAAGCATCGCCGAGGGCCGGGTGAACGTAACTTAAGACCTGTGATGGCAAACTTTGTTTAAAAACAACTGGTCAGTTTCCTTAGAATGTCATTCTACACACACAAAGAAAGGAAATTGCAGATTTTTTCACCTTTTTTAATTAACAGTAAAAAGAGTTGTGTGCATTAAAAATACAAAAAAAAAAAACAACTGTTGAAAGGCAAACGAATGCAAAAATGTACTAACCCGTGATCATAGTTGTAGTAATCCTGTGTGTAATATTCCTGTCCGGGGTCAATGCCAGATTCCATTGATAACTCCTGCCGGATTACAAGAACATGAACACTTTTCCAGATACACGCATTTCACAGAAACATGCTGAGCTCGTGGAGTTGAGCCCAGACAGAGAAGAAAGGGAGGAGAGAATACCTCCGGCCTGAGGAGAGAAGGTCGGAGGAGCTGTTGTGTCTGTCAGCGGGAGAGAAAAGCAAGAACATAAAAAGTTGTGAGCCTCTCCTTTGAGGTTTCTGCGTATTACTCCATTATTTAATGGTAAATGGCCCAAACACGGGGCTAAAGTCATGCTGCCTCTTTCTAAATAAATCACAGATCACAAATTGTCTTCGAAGACCATTTTAGTTCTGTGCAAGGCTAGTTTTAGTGATTATCTGAGAATAAAACACCTGCATGCATGATTGTTCAAAAAAAGAAATGAAGGAAGATCAGAAAATGGAACATAAAACAGATAAAACATTTCAGATGTAATCCCTACAAAAACACCATGCCACAAAAGTACAAGTACCTCTTGTTGCCCAAATCCACGTCTAAAAGATAAAAAAGGAAACAAATATTTGTTTAGTTTTAATTGCTGGGAAAAATTGTTAGTAAAATGCTGTGATCTTCAATTGGTAATTTAATGATTAAATAGCAAACTGCGACTTAAATAATACGTTTGCATCAAAGGTCTGTAGTGAATCCTATTCTAGCATTATTATTCTAGTATTCGACATAAATAAATTTAAAATGTATTTTTTAAATCAATTTAACAAACTTGTACATGCACTTTTTTTAACCCCTTTATTGTGGGGTCAAATCTGACCCGCTTTTCAAGTAAAGGTATAAAAACAAAGAGTCATTTAGTGTTAAAGCTTTATGATAGTCTTTTAAGACACAAAATACATTTTAACCTTTTTTGAAAAATGCATTAACATTTGTTGGGGTGTGGGTCAAAATGACCCACTATGGTGCATTCGTTATTTTGAATATATTAGATTCAATTTGGACCAATATGCACCCACACAAATCAAGTACACAGATACAAGTACATACTTTTATAGTTACTAAGACATTCAGCTGAATTTTTTTTTTTTTAGAAAACCCAATTTTTTTCGCTCATTGAAGTCTCTGTTTCTTTATAGGCATATATTGATAACAAAAAAAGGTATAAAACACACAGAAGCAAACTTACAACCCACCATCCAAACTGAAAAAAATGCTCAAGATTATTCATTGACATTTTAATCAAAACCAGCAAACAACAACAATTATGTAAATGTGTACATAGATAAATAGAACGGTCTGTCTGATGCGTGCTTGTCTGCCTGCATACATGCATGTAGTTCTGCATTTTGGGGCTGCAACATCATGATGTATAGAATACTCTCATTAGATAGTAATACTAGTGTAATATGTTTGGCTTCTGACCCAATTTATAGTCATAACAGTGAAAAAATTAATGGAATTCCACTAAAACCAATAAAGAAAACACAAATTTTTACCCTAAATATGATTTAAAAAAACATAACATGAAAAAACACTGATGGCTCAAAATTGAATTTTTTTGTTTTGTAGATTGTCAGCTGAGGTTAATTGCAGATTATTGTTGACCTACAATCCTAACAGGCTACTGCTAGCATGAAGGGTTCAATGTTATCCTTATGATCATTACTGTTAATATTCAGTGTTGGGAGGAAAACAAAACTTCTGCAGCAAAGTTGAAGGACAGATGAAGATTCACAGCAAATTATAATACACAAGAGCTTCTGGCACAAGATGAAAACAACTAGAAAACAATGAATAAAACCCTACCGTCCATGCATTTTAAATACAAGATAAGAAAAAGTACCGTGATGTGAAACCAAAGTAATGAGCTGGCAAAATGAAGATGTATCACAGAACTACTTGAATGGACTTTTAGAGGACACGTCCGATTCTCCCGTCTGTTGTCGGAATGCAAAGACACACAAATGAGTGAAAACGATTTACCCAATTTCCTTTATTAATTTCTAAAACCTCAGATACGAACACGGCTGACAGTTCCACATCATAATGCACCATAAAATGACAGATTGTATTTCAGAAAGACAGAATAATATCAACCGTGTCGATGTAAACAAAAGTTGATAGGAATGAAATCGCTGATGGACTTGGAACAGAACAGACAGGTTAAATGGGGGGATAAATGGAGGGACTGATGTCTTGGAAGAACTTGATGGATTTCGGATGATTACATGTTAATGTGAAATGATAAATGAGAGTGAGTGTTGAGTGTGTGCATGCTTACAGTGCTAGCTCCTGACAGTTTTCCAGTAGGTGTGTTCTTGTTTGTGTGTTTCTCAGATAAGTCTATCTCTGTGCCCTTGCTGCTCTGACAAACACATTATGAGGTCCTCTCCAGACAATAACACTGACAGCTATCTTATCTCTAACTCACAAACAAACCTGCACATTTCGGGACATGACGGTTGCACTATTTGGGTCCGCTCCACCTTCTCTTAAAGGGGGTATTAAAAACAAGGTTAAATTTTACTGGGCCTTTACAGAAAAGCCACTAACATTTAAGTGTGGAATTCCTGCTGCAGAGCTTCAGTGCACTTTGCTTTTACACCCTTTTGTTGCTGCCCCCCACCTGTTAAGTTCTTGGTGCATTTTGCACAACAATATAAGAGAAACTACTCAGTAGACACTATTATCCTTTGAAAAAATAAGCCGAAAAAAAAATAAAATTTGCATTTTAAGCATTGCTGCATAAAACACCTTTAATGTAAAGCTGAATGAAATGAAAGGATTTTAAATTCCCAGATTAATAACCTATTAAAGTCAGAATCCTGATAAAAGGAGTTTTTTTTTGTGCATCTGTGTATTTTTTGATCTCATACTGTGCTGTTTGTTCTGGATAGTTGATTATATGAGAGCTGGACCCTGTGAGCGTGACATCACCCATAGAAAACAACTTAATTCTGGCTTGAAACAAATGACATCGATGCAGTCGACATTTTTTAGCAACACAGTGCCACTGTGTTGGAGTCAGACGTAGTCAGTGATTGGTCTCAATTAACGTTTCTATGGCAATCACCCTTGCCAGTCAGGAGTGAGCTTGGTGGAAGTCCACACCCCTACTACAAGAAGGCAGGATGCACGAAATCAGTTAAATGTTTCAAATGTTGAGACCACCAACTTCCACAATGGAATCTGATTGGCCAGTTTATAACTTGAATAACTTGCAACAAAGAAAAATGTATTATATAAAAGAACAAACAAACTGGAATTAGATTTTGGCTTCTTGGATTCAGCAGGTACTTCCTGGAAGGGGGGGGGGGGGGGGTCACTCAGTCCAGTTCTCATATATAGTCAGTGGTTTGGGTCACAGTTTTTTTTTTTTTTTTTTAACTGTCCTATTGTGCAAAGATTTTCCTAAAATCTGCTCAAAGTCAACTCTCTGCCAACCTGAAAAGTGAACTTGTTTTTCTGGAATTCTGTGTGAAACAAAACCAACCAAACGTGAGATTTTTGGGCGTTCCAGATCCAATAAGAGTACACCAGTTTGATGTGGTCTGAAGGCTCCATTTCTGTTTCACCCAGAGTTTATAAAAATTCAGAGCATAATTTCAATATTTTGGCTTTAGAAAAGTTGAGATTGAAAATAAACACCATGCTTTGAAATTGTTTACTTTCACTTTAACAGAATTTCACTGTAGGGTTGCTCCATTATTTAGCTTTAGTGTTTAGCTTTGCTTGTTTTTTTTGTTTGTCAAATGCCTGCAACAGTTTTGCTAAGTTCACTTTTATCGCAGATATGGAGCGTGCGTCTTCTTTCAGAGATGGAGAATTTAAAATGAGCTTTTTCTCCCATTTTCCATCATGGGGAGACTGGCTAAAAACAGAGGCGGCAACCAAAAAATAAAACTTACTTTGGCTAAATCCAACCACATAGAGACAACCCTACATACATTTAAACTCGAGTTATTTTTAAACTCAATGTTTTCACATTTATTCATTTATTTATTCACATTTAACATTGGAGAGCCCAAGCAATGTTTAAATTATTTTAACATTTTTTACTGTTCATTTTCAGTAGCAGTAGCCAAAAAATGTAATAAAATACATAAATAAAAATAGACAAATACAATTTACATAAAAATGAAATATAAAATCGAAGTCAAATTTGACCCTGTGAGTTCTCCAGGGTTAATATCAGTTACAATGTATTTAAGAGCAAAAATAACATAACTGGCTTTGTCAAAGTAACGCTATTGAATAAATAATAAACTGCTTCTTGCAGAAGCATAGGAACTGAAATGGTGAATAGATAAAGTGTATAAAAGTGTGCTTATAAATGATGATCAGCTACAGATGTTGACAGGGTTACGTCATCCACTGGTTTGTTGTTTGGATTTGAAGCCTGTTTTGTTTTCTTGTGGTTGTCACCATTTCAGAGAAATATCAGGGACAAACAAACCTGTCAGTCAGTGGAACGCGCCCACTGACTGACTGAAAGTTCATTCCAGAGGCGAAGATCAGATGTCAAGCAAAAGTCCACACACCACAGCTGTCAAACTCCAAACCTTCAGGGCCAGTGTCCTACATGCTCTTCAACTAAACTGCCATTGAAGCTCCTTATTGGCTAAACCGGATCCAGGTGATCAGCAGCAGATAAGGCAAAATATCTTAAAAACAAGCAGGATGCTGGCCCTTGCAGTCTGGCATGCCCTCAGAGGAACCCATGAACAAAAAAAGTGCAGGTTTGGTCATTTTGTTGTTAAAAAAGTTTCTTACAGTTTATTTTCTGTTTGGTCTTTTTCATACTGGTGTGAATTATACCCGCCTGTCTTCAATCACCAACCACCAAGTGAACAGTAGTGAATTGACTTGTCTGTAGACACTTTAAAGCTTCATTAAGTTCTTTTTCAAATTATTTTTTATGCTAAATTGAATAATCACAGTTATACCTACTAAATATTCATTTATTTATCTGTCTTGACACAAAAAAATCATTTCCATCCCAGAGGAGATACTCTAAAAACATCAGCTCTTCAGTCACCAGCCACCTAGTGGTTACTTTGGTGAACTGACTTGTCTCCACATAATCTAAACAAACTTCAATTAAGAAGTCAATGCTTTTTTAAAAATGTCTTTTGTGCTATAATAATTACAGTTATTAGCTTGTCATTTCCGTTTTCCATCCAAGAGGAGATACTCTAAGAAAATGCACCATTAAATGAATGACAGCTTGTTTTTGTTGCGGTTGATACTTGATAAAATTGATATCCTGGTGAGAGTTTTTGTTTTTACAGTCACATTCTTGTGTCAAAAGTTGGAAACTCCACAGTGAGTTATATTGAGCTGCAAATCATGAACCAACACATTTACACTGACATGTTCGGCATAATTAAGATGACATCTGCCAGCATGCCAGTGTCACCACAGTCCACTTGGACACTCATCCACACCTCTGAGCACAAGACCTTTCTGCTGCCCATCAGGTGGAAGCTAGTTTTGAATTTGTTCCGGATCAGGATGTACTTTCATGACACTCAAAAAAAGTAATCTGCATTTTATTAAAAGGATACTGGAATACCTTTGAATTTTGAAGTCGTTGTACTTTGAAAGTGAAAAGTATCAAATGCTAAACGAAAAGCGCTTTTATTTTTTAAGCAATGATCCACCAAAATCACCTCTGAAGTATGCGGGACGTTGGATCAAATGTGAGTGACACGCTGAATTACCATATTTATAAGATACAAATATAGCACACTACACAGGATTACCTCTGCAGGATTTTTCACCCATGTTTCCCTCAAGTGAAAAAGACAGCAGATTCTGAATGCTGCCATTGTCATGAGAGCTAATGTCCCCATTTACGAAAGCCCAAGGCAGGCTGTACTCAGACCGGAGGCATTTCTTTAAGTGGAAAAAATGCTATGAATTTACAACAAAATTTCCGGTTTCATTTGGAGAAAATGGTCTGTAAACAACCCTTTATTTTGTTCATTCTGATGCTTTTATCTTGAAATGTTCAAACTTTAAACTAAAAAGAAAGCCTTTACATTACGTTTTGCAACACCAGCTTTACTTAGAAATCGTATCTAATTATGAATGGAAACATCATAGAAAGTGATTGAGTTAGGCTAACATCTGGAACCCAAAAACAACGAAAACCTGAAAGACCAAAAATCTATAAAAACTTGATGCATAATACAAACAAACATTTGATTTTTTTTTCTTTCCAAGTCAGGTATTCATTTGTCTATATGCTAACATTTGTTTTATAGGAAAATAAAATTAAAAAAACAAAAAAACAATGGCCGTTGAGAATGGTCATAACAGTCTCAAAAAATAAATTATTTGTTTTGTCAAAATCAGATTCACTTATTTAGCAGCATTTTAATTTGAAAATTGCCAGTCACACTTATTTAGGAACACTGAACAGGATGTGTTGATAGCTAAAGCCACATGCACCCGTTTGGAGAGGGGCTTGACCCAAGCGGGTGCTGTGGGTTCTTGGGTTGTCCAGGGCTCGTGAAGGAACGTAGAAAGGAGCCCAACTTGTATTTCAGGCCATGAGGCAAACTTGAAATCCTTAAATTCTCTTAAAATTCAACAACAGTGCACCTTATAATTGCATAAATACATTACTTTTGAAAGGGAAAACTTGTTATTTTTCTTTGACCACAGAGCCACAGTGGAGGTGTGGAAGAGAAGATTCACTTCAATTTCATCAGTTGACAAACTCTGAAATTCTTTTTTGAATTTCAAATTCACAACAAGGTCAGCTTTTTAATAACTGACTGACTAAAAGACTAAGTTCTTTTTATTTAGTGTCATTTTGTACATATCCTAGAAACAAACCAAAAATAAATCAGACGTTCACATAACTGAGCAGTTACACAAATGCACAAAGTTAACAACATAAAAGACATATACTTATAACATGTGAAAGAGACCAGTAGATGTTCACAAAAAACATATGTTACATACAAAAGACTCAATTTTGTAGTCACATTTAGATTCTAAAGGTATAAATTCTTATAAATGTCTTACAAAAGCAACTATCAACCCTGTTAGGATTTATTTTAGTCCTGGTTAAACTTGTAGATGTAGGTATGGGGATGTTTCGTCCTGTTCTGAGTGATTCACAGAATTTCATCCAAACCAACCAACAGCTTGTTTCAGTAAACATCTGTTGACCAAATTAGAAACCATTTAAACTTTTGGCACCAAGGTTTTTATCTTCTAGTGAGCTTATTTTGTTCTTCAAATACAAAAAGATCAAGAGTGCAAACCAAGACGAGGATCCTAGAAGACCTACAATTCCATAGATTACTCTAATGGGGATAAGTGGACTTGACCTCAACTATCTAAAGATTACATTTCTTTTTCCTCTTTATTTTTTTGTGTGGTTGAAGAGTTTTGTAATATTTCAATATAATTCTTAATAAATCTGCAGAAATTACTTTATTAAGCCAACTTTAAGCTTTAAGTTATATCATGCTGGATGGGAATTATACAACCTTTCTTCTCCCTAAACCACTAGGCCTTCACAGCGATAATTTAATCCAGGTCTCAATTTTCCATCCATCCACCACATTTCAGTCCTCCTGTAAGAAACCTTGGAGCAGTGAGAAGATCCACAAGGTCAACAACATCAGAACAGTGACTGGACCCTCATGTTCAAAAACATGTTTTACACCAATTATTACTTTGATTGCAAAAGAAGCTAAGAAGCAAAGCAGATGCTTGTGGAGAATCCTAAAAATGATACAGTTCACCCTCATATCAATGACACTTTGACATAAAAAAATGTACCGTATATGTGAAAAGGTGGCTTCATTATTCTAAGCACATAAAAAAACTCAATATTTATAAAAAGATTACAAGTTTGTAAGAGCAGAAGTCTGGAATACATGTCCAGTTAGGTCCAGGTTTACTAAATTATAATGTATAATAATTATAATGTATATGTTCTCCTATTAACATCCTTTTAATATGTTAGCCGTTTTAGAAGCCAGAAGACTCCCTCAACCCATGCTTATTCTCAGCTTGCCATGACCGGAACACGTGGAGCTGAGCGATTTCAGATTTTTACAGACACCACGCCAGAAATCTACATTTTGACATGACTGAAAGTCTGGCAATTAACCAATTGCTGTTAATTTAGCAACAGTTCCTTTCTTCTTTAAGTTTCTCAAACAAATCTCCTGAGGAATGAGAAATCCTGTTTCCTTTTTCTCGCTTCCTTTTCTCTGGTAGAAAACAGTAAATCTTTGAGATTTGAAATAATTGCTTCTATGGGGAAAGCAGAGGCTAAAGCAGTGTGGACTGTGAGGGGAATCGTTTCTCAAGCTCTTCCACAATGGAGTTCATATTGGGCTTTGGGGTCTGCTGAAAAGGTAGATCTTCTCCTTCTCCCACAACTCCTCCTTGTCCTTCTCGGACTTCCTCTCCTCCCGCAACTGCTAATGAGTCCAAGGAGTCAAGAGAATCCAGCGAATCCACAGAGGCCCTGCTCTTCATGACTCTTTTGAGAGGAATCTGCTTCTGATCGATCTGGCTGAACATGTTGGCCACAGACTTTTCGATTTCCGCAATGTTCTGAATGTTCTTTAGAATTCCCTTTAGCTCTTTGCGGGGGGGCTCGGCCTCCACGATCAGGGGCGGGGGCGGCGGCCGGAGAGACACCGGACGCAGAGCCGGGACCTCTGACAGAGTTGGCAGAACAAACGTCGAGGGGCGGAGAAGAGAGGGAGACAAAGGAGGAGGGAGGGGTGGAGGAGGTGGTGGTGGTGGAGGAGGAGGCGGAGGTGCGACCTCTCCGTTGCTAGTGTGGGATAAGGATGAGGAGCCGGGAGGAGGGGATGGAGGGTGGTGTGAAGGTGAAGGGGGAGGAGGAGGAGCAGCAGTTGGAGGTGGAGGTGGTGGTAATGGAGGTGGTGGAGGAGGTGTTGAAGGAGGATCAGGGATAACTTCTAAGTGGACCTGAATTCTATCTTCCGAATTCCCTGTTAGGTTTGCTCCAAAGCGCCGCAACACCGGAGGAGTGGGCTTGTGGTTCGGTGGAGGGGTTCCTCCGTCGCTTTGAGTGATGATGATGCAAGGAGGTCCGTCAACATTTTGAGGAGGTTGGATATTGTGGGTGGGGCTGTGCTTGACGTGCTGTGGAGTCTCTGGAAGTACAGAGAGAAGGATGTCCGGGGATAAAGAACCTCGGGAATCTCTGTTCCGCCGTTGCCTCATCTCCTGAAGAGCCTGTTGCTCAAACTGCCTCGCCTGTTCCTTCACAGTCAGCTTCGGTTCCAGGCTTGGACTTCCCATCAAATCGGAATCTAGTCCGTGGTCAAAGCCTGAATCCAGGCCGGCATCTTTGCTCTCCTTGAGTTCCGCCTTCAGGAGCTCTAGCTCCCACTGCACAGGATCCATCACTACTTGCCTTCTCAAAGCGTCATACATCTCTTTATGATGCAGCCTGGATGGGAGGGTCCAGCTGTGGCCTACCCCCGACCCCCATCCACTGTCACTGCTGCCGATTCCCCCAAACCCCAAATCACACGCAGGCGAGCCCAGCCTCAACCAAGCCTCCTGCAGGCCATGCTTGGATGGATTGAAATTCCCAAGAAGGTGTTTTCTTCTGTGACTCCCAAGAGCCTCTGGACTACTCAGAGCTCCATCTTCATGGTAGATTGGATTTTTGGTTGTTCGAGGGTTTTCATCTGACAGGAAAGTGATGTTGGACTCAGACTTGGGGAGTTTGTTCAGAACCCCTCCGTTAGCAACGCACTGCCGGTGCGCAGCTATCGCCCGCGTGGCGAAATCGGAGATCAAACGCTGGCGATCACTTTCGTCCAAACTACCGAGACTCCCACTGCTTCCACCACCATGGTTTGACTGGCTGATGCGTGGATGCAAGGGGCAGAAAATGGAAAAGATGGGATAAAATAAGAATAACAGATGAAATGTGAAGGAAGGGGAAGGAATAGAAAATGTGTAATTATGTTAATCAATCCTTGATGAAATGGAAAAGGGAGATGGAGGACGGAATAAAATCTAAAATTAAAAAAATGGATGAAAAAGTTGGACAGGATAAATCAGCAGCAAAAACACATTTTGCAATAAGAGGTTAATGAATATGTGAAGCTACGTTCACACCGCCATTTTCAATGAAAAGTCTATGTAAATGTGTGTAAATTGTAAATGGCATGTACTTATACAGCGCTTACTACCCTTCTAGAAGGTAGAAAATGCTTTACAGTCACAGTCACACACACATTCACAAACTCCACTGCCAAACACCGGTGCTAACCTATTACAAATAGGAGCAATGTGTCTTGCCCGAGGACACTTTGATGGACGGGTAAGGCAGGTACTAAACCTGTAGTCTTCTGATCAGAGGTCAACCACCACAACTCTGCACCAAAGCCACCCAAATGCGTGCTTCATGCTTCAGCATTCAAAACTCAAAAGTTTTGGCACCCCAGGTAAAATGTTATATTATTGTGTATAAAGAACCCAAGGGACGATTGAAATATCACAGTGTTTACAAGCTGTGATACTTGCCAAGTTACTAACTCTACAGGGTGCCCAAACTTTTGTGCGTGCTATTATTTTGTTTTCTGTTAAAGCCTAACTTTTTTTTTACTTATTAAAAGAATGTCTCATCTATAAACATGCCTGATTCCTTGGGTTCTTTATGCACAATAATATAACAGTTTACCTGGGGGGGGACCCAAACTTTCTATCCCCACTGTATAGCTGTATAGTACACTAAATAGTGAGTAGTAAAGGCATTTGGAGATAGCCCAAGTCTTTTGAATATTGGAATAGGGCTGTTAAAGAAAAAGTCTGAAGTAAGAGGCAAATTAAGGCAATAAGCCAAATTAGCACTGCTTTGACATTTTGCACCAAGCGTCTTCCAACTGTAGGAAGGCGGAAATGTGCTAGTAAACAGTAGCAAAACAAAAGGTAGAAGAATCCCCTTCTCTTTGTCCTGTGTGACCATCATATGCTAAACGCGCATTCAAGAACACACACTTAGCGTGTCAAATGCTGTGTGAACGTAGCTTCAAGAAGAAAGCTGTTTTTTCTACACTCTAGTCACCTGAGAAATAAAGACGGGGGACTAACTTTCAAAAATAATGTGACGAGTGGAAATCAATTTCAGGTGTACAGCTGAACTCTACAGTATAATTGTGAGGGAGGGATGCACCAGTGTGTGCCACAAAAATCAATCGACTCCTGCTAGTCTGTCACACGTCTAGGTACTTCCACATTCATGACAACACTCTAAGGATGATCCATCACTAGTTTTAGAATCTATCTACAACCACTAAACTTACAATCAATGGTTAGACTACAAAATAAATAAATAAATAAAAAAAGCTTTGTATAATCAGGCATAGTGGTGCCAGTGTTTTTTCACATCTCACTTACTTTTGCCTGTCGGCCATGCATAAAAATGTCAGGATGGAAAGAAAAGGGGAAAAAAAGATAAAAATGATTAGCTGATTAGAAAGAATAATGTGAAAATAATCAGAGAATAAAGGTCAGCTTTAGATAGCTGTGAAACGGAACAAAGCTGGTGTTTCTATACAGACTCTCCAGCCCTTTTCTTTTAAACATTTATGGAGCCACAAAAGAGAACACTTCAGTTTGACCAGATGTGTCGGATAAAACAAGCTCGAACTCATCTCAGCATCTAAAAGCCCGATGTGCTTTATTGTGCCACAAAAAGCTGCTCAACAAACAACTTAACTGCCTCTTTGCTGTGGTGGAAAATGGCTTTGTAAATGCAGAGTAATGCTAGGAAACATGGACAAAAACCACAAAGAAAAATGTACTTTTGGTTTAAATAAGATATTTTGACACAATTACTACATTCCAGTGAATAAACTTCAGTTCATACATAGCTCATAATAATCAATTTTAATTTTTTTTAAACAAACAAACTATTTAGCCACAATTATCTTCAATTGACTGTTTTAATAATTCAATTGAATATTTCATAATTAATTAATTAATAATTCAATAAATTGAATATTCTGTTAAATCAAAGCAAAACAAAATCAATTAATTATAATCTGCTTTAGTCCAGATCATTAAAACATTATGCTGGATTGAAAAAAACAACAACAACAAATGCCATCTTAGTCTAACTCGTATAGTGAGAATGCAATTGGAAAAATATAAAAGGGAATACCAATTTTTTAGAGAATAAAGAAGAAAAGGTCAGTTGTTATGTGTTATGGCTTATCTGACAACATACCTTGTCAATTTATATTTTTCTCAAATATTTTTTTCATAGAAGACGATAAATTAATGTATTGACAAGAAAAAAGTACAAAACTTGCAAAATGTTATTTTGACATTTCTAAAGGCAAGATGACACCATTCATTCATTAACTGGAGCTCCATTAGTGCGTATGAGGCTACTAATAAAGGAAATATAAACTGTCTTTGTTTATTTAAATATTACTTAAAAAAATGTCTTATTCTTAACCTTCACTCTGGTGAAATCACATGGGTCAAATGTGACTGCAGTGTTTTTTTATTTTTTAATAAAAAAAAAATATCTGTGGAGGGTGAGAGGGGCGTTTTTTTTTTTTTTTTTAATATATATTAGGGCTGTCAACATTAACGTGTCAATGCACGCAATTAATTTTAAATTTGAAATGCATTTATATTTATTATCGCATACTAATAACACCTCAGAAGCAACTGTTTTCCGCTTTGCGTTGAACAGGTCATACTTGCGCAGCGTGTGTTCATTTCTGAAAATGCACACTTCGTCACGAAGGCTAGTACTTTTTTCTTGTTATTTCTTTGGTTTAGATAATTTTTTCACAAAAAGTGAACTATCCGATTGGTGGTGCGGCCCGTTCTCACGGTAACCCAACAAAGCGACCTCGACTGCAGTGGAAAAAGAAAGCGATGCAAATGCTGACCGTCACTATAGGTTCAATAAAGCATTAGATGAGGAAGAAAGTTCACCTGTTTTTGTCCAGAAGATGAAGCAAAAAGTTTGTTTAATAGAAACCTGCGCAGTGATATATAACATGTGGGCTATGTGACCAGAACTTATTTTTTAAATGCGCATTAACAACCGGGAGCCAATCAGATTTGAGTATTCACCCGTAGTATTATTTATTTATTAATTAGCTGCTGTTCATTGCTGCTACCTAAAAGGGGAAAAAAAAAGAATCAGATTATAAAAGCCAGAAAAAAATTGCACTCTGGTTCTCCAGGGTCAATTCAAAGAAGAAAAAAAAACAACTTAGTTTGGCACCTACTGCAAAAGTGCAATAAACCACTCCTGCTCCAAACCTACCTCAATTCACGATCTATATAAAAGCAAAAACATGCAATGTTTTTTTTGTTTTTTTTTTCATTGGTGGAAATAAATTCAGGTGTCAGGGGGTTAAAAGCAGTTTTTGATATTTTTTAAGAAATGTATAGCACAGTCACATTTATCCAATTGAACAGGCTTTTTTTAATTTTTATTTTTAAATCCCATTATGCAGACGCAGGACACCTTTGTTTAGAAATTTCACTCAAACCAGCTCTATTTAATAGCATATTGTCTAATTCAAGTGTTATACCTCAGTGCTCCCAAAATCAGATTATTTAGGTCACAGCAGAGCTAACATCATACCCATTATTAATAAATAATGTGTCGGTATATGTAGCAGTTAAAAACACGCTTCATTTAATGTGCTGCCAATAAGAAGTTAGGGGAATGCTTAATTTTCCACAGGTAATTAAAAACAGGCATTAAAACCTAACTTTGTCAAGAGAACAGCCAAAGGCAATAAAAACCGAGCCTGGAAACCTGTCTACAGAGCACTTTCATAATGAACCTTAACTCTGAATGTGCTAACTTTTGCATCTTGCAAGATTTTATGGGCTTTAAGGGATTTTTTTTCCCTACAAGATGCTAGTAATACAGAAAACACAAGTATTTTCACAAGAACTGTATTTTTTTTGACATTTCAAAACCCATACAGCCAAAAATATAATTCATTTTTGCCCAGGGTTGTCTCTATAAACTAAGAGCTATATTTATTTTAATCATCTCATATCCAAGTTAATTTCCACACACATTTTATAGAGGGGTTCTCACCCGGCGCACACACTCCTGTCATTCGGATGTAGTTCCTACTATCTTGCATATGAAGTGCTATCATGTTAATGGAAATGAAGAGGCTTATCAAGGACAGACAGGGAAGCAGTGATGCATGTAATGCTGATAAAAATTCCTCTCAATTTCTTCTTAACGCTCCAGTTAGGAATATTAAATGAATTGACTTGAGTGTTTCTGTGAGTTTGTGTGTTTTTATGAAAAGTTTATACGCTGTGTCACCCCTCCCTCATTAAACCAATAAATAAAAAATGAGTAAATTCTAAGATTAGACAGTGGATTATTCAAGAAGGGTTTCCAAGAAGAGTCACAGAAACATTCTGTCTTCTATGGAAAGACGGATTGACAGAATAAAAAGGACACAAAGAAAAATCAATCTAAAGAAATAAATATGATCTTAGAAATAAGACAAAAATATTAATTTCATTATCAAAAAGCTTAAACTGCTGTCAAATAAATGAAACAAACATTCATAAAAGCAGAGGCTCAAGTGAATGCTTTATAAAAGTACTTATGCAACTACACGCATGGAGTTAACCCTGTATAACCATTCATTTCATATTCAGCATACATTTCTCAGACTCATTAACCTGATCAAAACTTTCCTCAATATTTTTGCATCTTAAACTAACATTGCTGTGAGCAAATACTTGAATCACTTGGTACTATCTATAGTTCATAAGAAAACATATCTAGAAAAATTACTTTTGTGGATTTCATGCAAGGCTTTGAAAAACACCTTAATTCCACAAAATTGAATTTGATGTCAGTTATTTGATGGAGTGGGCTTTAAAAGGTTATGAAGAGGAACCATGAAAAATCCTTTTAGGAAAGCTTCCTTTATTCTATTTTTATAATTTTGAAAATCTATGTAGCGCAATGTAACACAGCACATTTGATCAAAATTTGATGTTCTAACATGAACTAACTGTTTTATTCAACTATGATCACCTTCAAAAACAATATCATTTTTGAGGAGCTGCTGTAAATTAACTGAAAACTCTGTCCTACCTCTACGTGTCTTATTTAAGGTGACAATTAGAGAAAAAAACAATTGTTAAAAGAAAAAAAAAAAACATTAAAAAGCTAGAATTTAAAGACCCACTTTGATAAAAATCAGAAACTGAGAAAATTAAGCTCAAAATGTATTTCTGAGTATTTTTTAATTCAAATTGTTGAGAATTGGGAGCAGACAGAATACTTCAGTTGGAAAAAGAGCTTATTTATGACAGAAAAAAAGCTGGGCGGGCCACAAACTCCCTGCTCCACAATGGAGAGGGAAAGAGCGGGCGGTGTTGCTCTGTGCCATTGGTTACAACTAAGAAACACATTTTTATTGAAACAATGCAGTTTTGTAGAAAGTTCATTTTTTGGGGTATTTTTTTTTATATTTTGTCTAAAAACTGCATTTTAAAGGATCACTGGGAAGGCTTTTACACTAGATCAAAAGATGAAGTGGGTCTTTAAATCAATATCTGAACTCCCAAGAGTGAACATATGTAATAATTGGGTCATTTTAAAAGAGTAATTGCATCAAATTAAAGGATTTTGTTTAAACAGCTGATTGAAATTAAGGTTCTGAGAGATTCGCATGGATTTTGTAAATAAAAACTGTTATAAACCACAATTTTTAAAGCTCAACCATTATGGTCTTGATCAGTTTTCACCTGAGAACAACTTCAGATTTCAACTGATTGGTTTACCTGCGCATAATGATGAATTATTCTGTGGATGGCTCGTTTGTTAGCCATTGATGTCAGGTGAATATTTCATTTTCTAACCTTTTAATGGTAATTACATGGTCTTATCGCTTTTACACCACTTCTTGTAGTTGCATATCATGTCCCTAAAATTGCCAATCAATGTTGGATGTCGAAATAAATCCAGAAACAAGTATGAATATCAGCATGTTGTTGGCATTTAAAAAAAAAAATTGTGAGGTGAAATTACTCCACTTTAGGAGAGCAGAGAGCTCCCAAAGCAGGAACACTGCCAATGTTTAAAGTTCAGCAGCTTTTAAACTGTGAGCTCGTCTCTGCTTTGCCTCATTAATGTAGATGGCACTTTAACGCTCACTCACATGGCATTGTCTCCCAGTTCCTCATACAAGTTGTTGGCAGCTCCTCCCCCAGGTTTACCTGTTGGCAGTGCCATCTGGATACGTGCTGTTTTGGCACACTCTGCTTGGCGCCTGTTGGTGCCATAAAAAGAAGCAAAGCACAAAAAAATGTGGTAACACCAAAATGTAAAGTGCTGTTCAGAAAAATCCAACAGGGAACCAACAAGTGGTATTTTGTTCACTACAAGATACACATCTGACGAAAGCCACTGGAATAGTGTTGTGTAATCGTTACTTTTTATCTCTCGCTTTAAAAATTTTCTTCACAATAAAAGAAAAAATTGTTGGTCTTTTTTTTTCTTTTAATTTTACCTAACAGTACTTTGTGTCCACTGGTTTCAGTTTATTCCATTAAAAATGAAGAACAAGCCAATCAATATAGCCACAATTCATGATGAATTAATAGATTTTTTGTTTATCTTAGTACCTGTGTAAATTGATCAACATTCTTAAAACTTTTATCTGGCGTATTTGAATAATTTTCCACTTTTGATGCATTTGTCTTTTGTTAATGTAGTCCAACAGTCCAGCTTTAAACTTTGTCCTCTTAGTGTCATACTACCCATTATTTGTTCTCTGCAAAAATAAGAACATTACCTTTTTTAGATTTTCCAATATTCTTTATGGTGTTCCTGTATATGTCGTTTTCCTGACATGCCATGTATCTGGCATTTTAGGCACTGCTTTTAGTTAAAGCTAGAGATGAGTCCATTTTAAAGCATACTTGCCGAAGCGCTTTCAAATTTTGAGGAAGTTTAAGCTGCCATGTTGACAGGAGAGTAAACCAAAACAATCAAATGTGCTTAGTGGTGATATGCTAACACATTTTGTGGAAAACTATACACAAGTACAAGGCTTTGTTAAATGACTGAGCTGAAGGAAATACAGCTAAATGTTGTAAATAAAGATCAAGACTTTGATTTTTCTTTCCAGTTATTCAGCCAATTTGTCTTAAGTAGCCTATCATCCAATCATTTTTCAATCCCTTTTGGGGTTGCTGGAGCCTATCCCAGCTACTGTTGGGCAGGGAAATCACACAAACTAATATTAACACCTATCTTGAGTATCATACAGCTCTTTTTGTTTTTTTTTTATTTCTTGTTGATGTTTTTACTTCTATGTTGGACTCAACAGGCTCCTGCACCTTGAAGACCCCATGGTAACTTGTCTGTTATATTTCAAAGTTTGGGTAAGCATTTCAACAGCAGAGTGATAGAGGCCATACTGAGAGTGAGATGTTAGCACATCATATCATAACAGGTAAAGAAGTACGAGAAACTGCCCTTAGTCATTAAAATTAGATTTGACAGTTTAGAATTGATTTTTTCTCATATCATACAAATTTCAATTGGCAGTAATGTTTATCGTCTGTTGCACGGTAATGATTTGACTAAACTGTATTATACAAACACGAACAAAAGCTTCCGCCTGACCCTTTCCATTTTCACTCCTTGGGACTCATTTGTTTGATTGTCTGGCATCCTCTCCTTTTCAAAGCCTCCAGTGTTTGATTGTACAGCAAAAGTCAACAGATTAATCACAGTGAAAGGTGTTTAACAATGATCCTGTTCATATTTCATCTGGGGAATGTGAAAGGGTAACTCACTCTTTGAATCTTGCGGCGACAGAGAACGCAGCAGATGAGACAGAGAAGGATCTATGGTTACTTCCAGCACAAACTACAGCAGAGGTTTGTCTTTTGTGCAAAGGAATACACTTTCTCTTCATTAAAGTTACTTAGAAACATACAGAAATGAATATCATGCTTATGTTTGTCCTTTTTTTGTCAAATCTCCTAGTCAGTTTTTAGCAGGATATTCTTCAAAATACTCAAATTCAGTTTAGATGTGCAGCAGCTCCACAGAGTTGATGGCTTTTATGGTGGTTAAATGAAAACATTAAGCAACTAGTAATGTGTGTATGAGTGAGATTGCTTTGCAGAAAGCTGAGGTGATGATAAACAAGTTAACATGTAATGAACGATATATGTGCTTTCCCTGGAGCTCGAGTCAGCTCAACATTTAAATGCAGTTCCCTTCAGCTACCAAAGCTCCAACGTAAACACAATTATTTTGTAATGAATCGAGATTTGTTTTTACTTTTTACTGGTTCAGTTCTGTCCTGATATAGACGACATGTCACCCACGCATTAATAATTGGTGATTGTGTTGTAAAAATCAGTTATTCTAAATCTCAAAATGGCCTGAAGAGCAGAGGCTAAGCCCTGAATGAGAACACAATCACAAAAATAAAACAGAAACATTTTTTTACATGTATTCTATTAACTAAATCTCGTCTCTGCTTCGACCATAATTGGCATTGATGTTGTTCTACTATTACTTTTAGTCTGCTCAATAAATTTGTTAAAGCACAATCCATTCAGCGGCTGCAAATTTAATAGGAACAATTTTTAATTAAAATATGATTATAAACATATGCTATTTGTACTTACTGTCTGTAGGTGATAATAACAATCAGTATGGCGGGAACACAGCAAATAATGATGATAACTGCCAGCGCCAGCAGTGCCCCTTCTGTGTAGCCCACAGACTGCACAGCCTTCTTCACACTGGTCACTAACTCAGGGGTTCGGATTTCCAAAATTCGTCCACCAGGAGGAAGTAAAGGCTGGAATTCTTTGTTGATGTCCAAAAGCTTTCCATCCAGGAACCTTGGAATGTTGAGAACAAAAGATATGAGAGCAAAACGGAAGTTTGCAGCTAACAACAGACAAAAAGTAAATTACCATATTTTCCGTACTATAAAGTGCACCAGATTATAAAATGCAACGTCAATAGTTATTTTTCAACTTTTGTCATAAAAAGGTGCACTGAACTATAGCCTAAGGCACATTAAGCAAAACAAAAGAGTCAGAGAAAAGTTCGTCAGTCAGTCAGACTTTATTACCTGCGTTCACAGTTACTCTAGAACAGGGGTCTCCAACCCTGTTCCTCAAGGGCTACCGCCCTGCTTGCTTTGCAGCTAACCCTGCTTCAGTAATTGCTGCTCACCTGGATCAAGTGTGTCCAGTCAATCAAAAACTGGGCCGATTCAATCCAGCTAATCAGCATCTACTGAAACAGGGTTGGCTGCAGGACGGTAGCCCTCGAGGAACAGGGTTGGAGACCCCTGCTCTAGAACTTGTTTGTAACACGAATAAGTTAACTACACGTGTTAACCATGTTAACATACTCAGAATATTTGTAACTTCAGCAACAAGTATAAAAAAAAAAAAAAGACTGATACAGCTAAAACAAACGCTACTGCGACTACACTAACTCTCAACCTAGTTAGTAAACACGTAAAAAAAAAAGACGACAGTCCGTCACTGTACTTCACCCGTGTTATTTACAAAGACACCCAACCTTGCTTGCAAAGCATTAAAAACAGACTGATACCTCTAAAACAAACGTTACTGACTATGCTAATTCTAAACACTGTTGTGTAGGCACATGTAAAAAAACATAATCCAACAAGTTACATGTTAGCTGGGTTAACATATTTACAATAACACTCACACTTGTTTGCAACTAAAAAAAGATGGACTGATATAAAAACTAAGCTAACTCCAAACCTTGTTAGTAAAATGTAAAAAACACAGTCTCATACTGCTACATGTTAGCCCCGTTAGCCTACTTGCACTGACACCCAACTTTGTTTGGTCATAACACGAAAAAAAAAAAAAAACACTGATACTGCCAAAATTTATGTTTTTGTGACTATGCAAACCCCCAACCTTGTTAAAAATAACTTTAAAGACACAATCCGACACCATTACATTCTAGCTTTTTAGCAAAACTACAAAACACCCAACCTTGTTTGCTCATAATTCATAAATAAAACAGACTGCCATTGTGACACAGCACTGTGTACCTCTTAAAATCGCTTCGATAAAAGTAAGCACACCAGAATTGATCTGTTCATAAGGCGCTAGTTAGTTCTTAAAAAAAAAATCAGATTCTTATATTGCATTATTTGACATTTAAATTATGATTTTCAACAGTTTTCTCTTAAGCTCAGAAAATGAAAAGACCATTTAATGTAAAAGCAATTTGTTGGAACAAACACCCTGTTGTTTTACCTTTATATAAATATAGAAAAGTTCTTACTTGTAGAGCTCTTGTGTCGCCACAGCTCTGTTGGTCAGCGGGTCAATGGCATAAATCATCAGGTCGGACTTGGTGTAATCTTCCTGATCCATCCCTTCCCCGTACCGATGAGGCCCTATGGTTTCCATGACAACTTTTGCTCCCGGTATCTGTTCCTGGACGTAGCGTTCCAAAATGCTGCAAATCCAAAATCAAATATTTAGGTTTGCCAATATTACGCCGAAGGAGTAAAACCTCGATTAACAGAATTTATCGACCATTTGATCTATTGAGAGTAAACAACATGGCAGATTAACATGATTCATTTATGGTGGAAAATGAAAAAGCAGAGTGGACCTCAGGGTGTACTAAACAGCACAGCTTCAATCAGTCCTAAGGTTTACATGTCAGGGAAAATAATCATGCATCTAGTCTTTTAATTAGCAAAAACAATGCATCAATGCACAAGATTAATTAATTAGTTGATTAGTTAACGTAGCTGTGTAATTGCACACTCAAATGCACTTGCTTCTACTGTCCCAAATAAAGTAAAACATTAAGAAGAAATTTTTTTTTTTTCACAGGTCTGTATCTCTGTCAAATTTCTAGGTTTTGACTTTGGGCAATTACAACATGTTTAAAGTAGTCCTTCAAGTTAAGTTCTAAAAATAACTCACAGTAGGCAAATCTTTGAAGTTTCTAAAAATGTTTGCTTTTTCTTTAACATTTTGTATCATAATCAAAAACTCCTGGGATTTAATAATACAATTAAAAAGTGATCAATGTTTTTCTATGGTTTGTTAACTCCATTTTATTCATTTTTTGTTTGGATATGTTGATGATCAGCAATAATTAATAATCCAAGATTACTACCAATCCCTGCATGCCAAAAATAACTTTTTAATTTTTCATTTTATGTCTTTTTTGCGTCATATTCTAAAACTTAGAAATGGTGTCTCTGTACATGGAGAAAAAAAAAGCCATCAGACTTAAACCATTCTGCTCACACATTTTTCTTCCACACTGCCAGCTAGGGAGAGTCATGTTATGAAATATTGATTTTTGTCCCCCCTGAAACATCTGCTTACAATAGGAGTGCTGCTGTTCAGGATTGTGTCTGCGTGTGCTTTTGAGTTTATTGATAAGAACACACACAAATATGTGAGTGCAATAAAACCTTTTTTTTTTTTTCTTCCTTTTTTATCACACTGAGCTTGACAAACAAAAAAGCAGCAAGCTGACCTGGCAGCTTTGCTGCACTATTTGTCACTTTGACCACATGTCAAAGAAATGTTATGAGATATAAAGAATATTTTATTCAAGTCTAAATCATGTTATCATTTATTGAAAACAAAGTCATTGGAGCTAAATCTGTGGGTGTCCTCCTGTCCATCCTGCTTATCCTTTGACGTGCTTAAAATTCACTACTAGACATTTGTCCAAAAACATGTTCACAATCCTAACACTCCTGACGCGTGTGGGAGGAGCTACTGTCCAAAGTTTTTACCCACATCATTACATGAAAACATTGATGGTACATTTGTATATCTTTTATACAGTAATGCATGGAATACTCAGCTAATGTTAAGAGTTTAGGTTTGCTTATTTAAGACTACGGGCACATATCCCAAAACGTCATAGTGCGGTGATCTAAATGCCAGTTTTACAGCAAATTCGGCTGGTTGGCTGCACTGCGGCATTTGTCACAGGCAGTTACATTTTTATGCCCGGTGGCTGCGGAGGTTTTAAGAAAAAGATAACATTTTATGACGACCGGATGATTTTCCTCAAAAAGTTGGCATTGGTCAGTGGCTGCTCAGGTACATTTTGAGGTTGCGCAGTGGGAGTCCAGTGACAAGTGGGACGCCATTGCAAAATCGGGCAACAGCTGAGTGGCTACAGCCGTATTGTCTCTTGGGAGCAGCTCTGGTTGGACGATATGTAAATGTCTCCGGATGGTGGTCACCCATAGCAAGTGCCACAATGCTGCCAGACTGTCGCATATGATGCTCAGAATGCACCGCAGGACCTCAGATCACATCTGCACATTGACTTAACATTGAAACAGGATGTCCCTGCATGTGATGTAGCATTAATTCAATTCACTACAGATTTAGCAAACTTAGGTGATCACGCTTTGATTTTCTCCAACAGGTTGTCTTTCTTTTCCTCCCAGAAAATGAAAACTTTAGTCCTCTCAGACCTTTCTGCTTTTCATCAACTCCAAAGGAAACAAGGAAGCTCCGACCAAGACACTTTTTGAGGCTTCAAACCCTTTTTCAGAACAACAAACTGTTGCTCTGGAACGCTCAACAGTTTGTGTAGGCATTTCATGACAGAGAGCTTTAAGGAATATTTGAAATATTACCTGAGCAACTTGTCTTTATTTTTGTCCACATAGGTTGGGGGGACATTGGACACTACCACCTGCATGTCAAGCTGGTTTACAACTGACACCTGCACAACAGAAAAAAGACATTTTAGGAAACGTTAACATTAGACTCAATGTTTCCACTCAATCTGATTTCTTTAATAAATACCCTACAAGTGCAATACGCACCACTATCTCTGCCTTGCTGCTGTGGCCTTGACCGTAATTATCAGTGGCAACCACTTCAAACTTAAAGTAGGACCTTCTCATGTTGCGGTACATGATGGCCGTTTTCAGCACGCCACTGTTCGGCTCGATGACGAAGCCATCTTTGCTGTCTTTGGTGTCTTTGCCTGCAGGAGGGGGGATGATCAGCCGGTACATCATGGCACTGTAGTTACCAGTGTCTTCATCCAAAGCCTGATACATGAAGAACACAGCAATTAGTGCAACATCACTTTAGCATTCACTGTCATTTTAAACAACATCACACCTGTAACGGACATTAATTAAATTTCCCTCTTTTTTTTTTTTTTTTTGCATTTTATTTTTTTAACTGCTTGGTCACTTCTCTGCACTCTAACACTCATGGAAACCAATGTACATATTTTGATACAGTAGCTACTGAAAAAAAAAAGATTTTGTGGTTTTCTGTTAACATTTTTTAAAAGTTTAAAGAGCTACCAACTGTTATTCATATAGTTTAAGTCCCATTAGCTCTCTGCATTTGACTCATCCCCTTTGGGGGTGGGGGGTGCTGCAAACACAGCTGTACTCAGGAACCATTTGCTGGTTTAACTAGTGCTGTCATGGGATTCCATTTTTTGTGCGATTAGTTATTAGTGACCTGTAATTCATTAATCAAATTAATCAATTTTAATCAAAAATATTTTTAACCTAATAATTGCTGTACAAAGCCTAATTTTGAGGTATTTTCATTTAAGTTTGTGACATTGTGATGCAGTAAAAGATCTAAATATAATTCCAAAAGTTTACGTTTTTTTTTTTTTTTTTTTTATAACAGACTTCCAGCTTTACTTTTACACCACCAACAAGGTTTTTGTTTTCATCTCAATCAATTAAAATTGTGTTGGCTTACTTGTTTCTTTTAACCATTGTATAAGTTTTGTTTTTGTCTTCTCCATCAATACAACTTAACATCCTTTACTAAACTCCTTAACATTTTTAGAGAGTTTTTTTCTGGCAGTGCTTCTGAAAAAAAGTAATCATTCCGATAAAAATATTACATGCTGACCATGCCAAATCTACATAATTTGGATTTTCAGTTCTTTTTTGAAACACATTGTATTTTAAAAACAAAGCCAGATTGGTGTTTAGCATTAACACTCTTTTGTAAGATCACTATTGCCTCCATGTCATCTGAATATTTAATATAAACTGCCAAAAATTCTGCCTTCACATGGATAATCAGTCGCTAATGATGTCTTAATCAAGTGCTTATAATTACCATCCCTTGGATGCTACTTTCCCTCCTAATCTCTATGGAAACCATTAAGCTGTAATTTGTCATTTAGTTTTCGTACAGCAATTTTGGAGAAGTGGCCATTGAAATTCTTTGCTTTTGAGGTTGTTTGTGTTTTAGTCAAGAACAAAAAATGATGTTATGTGATAATTTCTATTTATGTCTACTTTTATTTTTTACTTTTTTTAAACAGATTTTTCTCTTTATACTCTTTTGTAGTTGAGTAATCCATGTTTTCCCTCTTTTTCATCACTCATCCTTGAATGATTTTGTTGTAAGACTGTATCTGTCTTTATACAATTCACTCACTAAAAACAGTTTTTTTTCTAACTTGCATTTGGTAAAATGATGAAACTAACTGCAACAGTCTTTGCAACACAAGCCTGGTTTAAAATGGTGCATTGAGCAACAGGTCTGTTAATTAACCAGCTCATACATGTACTGAGATCTCACTTTCCCACATTCAGTAATTGCAATATTGCCAAATTTGTTTTTGTTTATCAAAAACAAATAGACATAGTACAACAATGGTAGACATAGTTTACCATAAAATGTTCAGCATAAAGACAGATGCTGCTTAAACATTTAATTCCTTCGCATAGAAACACAATTGGTTATTTAACATTAACTGGATTGAACTGATTTAAATAAATAAAGTAAGTGATGACAAGGAATATAAAAAAAACACATTACTGACAGCAACGAATTACCGTATTTTCCAAAGTATAAATCGACGTTTTTTGCATAGTTTGTCCAGGGGGGCCACTTATACTCTGGAACAACTCGTGGATGATGTTTTTAAACAGAAATAGGATCATATATTCATTATTTCCCCACTAATAGCAAACAGTTGCCCTTTAGCGCTTGTCCCACTAACAACTGCTAGAGGGCGCTGTAGGTTTGTGTATCAGTATTTGCTATTGACAGCAGAAAAAGAAGTGCTGTCCAAAACAAACATGGAAGAGAATCTGATTGTTCTCCTCTAGAAGGCTATGATGTTTTTCTTATTTGCATCGAGACAACAATCAATGGTTTTCTAATTGTATTCTAATTTGTTTTTGTTTTTTCCTTTCCCGAACCAATGAGGGACAGCAAATTATCAAACAGATGTATTGCTGAAAGTGCCGTCATTCAGACGGTGGTTCCAGCAGTAGAACGGCGATGTTTTACACAAAGGTAAACATCGCCTTTAAATAATTAAATAAATAAATAAATTCAAAAAAGTCTGAAGGATCTCATGAACCCAGACACGGAGACATGTTTATCCACACTTCTGTAAAGCTCTTCAAGATAAATAAACTGGATTTCTGGACATCATCCATGTCTTCTGTGCACTGCAAAAGAGATATAGACTCAATACTTCCATGTACCAAAAAACAAAAAACTTGATGGTAGCTCCTCCCACACACGACGGGAGCATCGAGTTTATAAACCCACATTTGGACAAGCTTTGAGGATCAAAGAGGCACATCAAAAAAGAGCCAACAAAAGCAAAGTAGACGCGTGAATCGTGTTCGGTGTGAATGCAGCATATACCGGGGTTGGCAGATATGTTCAGAAGTTTAACTTTTCTCCTAAAAGTGCAACTAATGGTCCAGAGAGACTAATAGTACTAATAGAGACTAATGGTTTTTAACTTCCTTATTCTGCATTTTTTGTTTTGCTTTTGTGACTTGTATCCCGATGCGACTTATACTCCAAAAAATGTGGTACATAAAATATATATGTTTTAACAGCATTTAATAAAACAAAGTATGCTTAATGCCAAATGTTATTTTTTTAGCTTTCTTCTTATTTAACAGGGAAAGGTCATCAATTTTCATCGCAAAATAAATCTGATCCACAGATGCCACCTATTCATTTGTAAGCCATAGATTTGTCCATGTTCATGCTTTTGTTTACCAGGCATAATATAATCTTTAGCCTATGCTGTGCAAAAGGGCTTCATGCCAATTATCTGAACATTGTAAACACGAGCAGTCTGAGCCTGCACTTCTCCAACAGGGCTGAATAAATAATTCCTGGATTCAGATCCATATCAACATCAAAACTTAATCAGGTCTATGCTGGACTGGGTCCCAGCTGTTGTAAAATTTTCATGCAAATCTATCTGCAACTTTTGACTCTCCCTGCCAAAAAGCTGACAAGCAGATGAACACAATAACAAACAAACCCCATTAACCACATAGGATCCTTGGCAGAAGTAGCAGCTGCCTCCAGTGTCATTGGTGTGCTGGTGATGGGGAAAGTGACACGCTTGGGTCTTTGCTTTAGTGATCAAGCAAAAGATGACAAAACATTCGTTTTGCCTTTTGTGCCGTTCTTAAATCATGACTGGTCTGTTAATTCAATCATTTCTATTTCAATAACACCTCTGATGATGGAAATTATTCAGTGGCTGACAGCTTTTTCAAATTTTTCACATTACATATTCATGACTTCTCTCCTGACAGACCTGTCCAAGTGATTCTAGTCAAGACGTACTATTGATTTCTGTCTTTTTGCGGGGTTAAAGTAAAGTTGTGTTTGTAGTTAAAAAAAACTTTTGACAACTGAAGCATTCCTTATCTATTAGTTTAGTTACTGTAGGTGAGGGGAAAGGTAATATCAAAGTAATTTATTATTACTGAACCAGTTTTGTCAAATGATTTCTTCTTTTGTGCAATTTTAAAAATTACATACCACTTTCCTCCGCTGGTTAGTCCCAATAAATCAGCTGCAGCAGAGCAAGGTCAGTGCAAGCTCGGTAGCCATTAACAAGACAACGTGTCACATGGCATATCAAGTGTTCCACTTCTTGAAACAAATTATTTACGTTTCCCCAATTGAAATGTAAATAAAGTATTAATATTTTATTTAACATTTATTTCTTACGTGGCTATGCTATAACCAAGATAATGCCACTTTGTTCAAATCAAAGGTTCACACCTTGACACCATCCATTATTTTCTGATAATGATACCTCTTTGGGCATAAATGACTTAATTATACTTTTGTAAACAAAAGTAAACCTTTGAAAAAACCCTTAAACTGGTACACAATCATGACTTAAAGGTTTATATGTGATTGACTGGCTTATTAAAAGCAATTTCAGTCGTAAAAAACAAAGGAAAAAGACAACACATAAAATTATATAGATATAACAAATCTATTTAAGATTTAAATTAATAAATTGATTAGGAAAATTGAGAACATAAAAAAAACAAAGCAATTTTTGCACTTGTACAAACAAAATGACAAATTGAAACCATTAAATTATGATTAAATGTAATTATTATCAAATACTGTTCGATTATTTACTTGAAAAGAAGTGGTAAGAGAAAAACTTATATTAACTCACCCCCATTAAATAAGATAAATAAAATATAAATCTTTGAGTAAACATACCAACATTCCATGCTCTGGCATGTTCTAATTGGCTGGACACACCTGAACCAGTTAATCAGTCATGAGTAGGGCTTGGATATCTGGAAATCATGCAGTCACTGCAGCCCTCAAGGCCTGGAGTTGCCTATCCCTGGTGTTTTTATACCAGTTAGCAGTGGATGCGCTTTATTTTTCCTGAGTTGAAATATATAAAATGCAGGATAGGGCCTATTTTGCGTTCACTACAATAAACACACTTTTTGTAATCTACCAATATCTAAATAAACGATTCCGTCCTGTAAAATACATTTAGATTCAAGTTGAATTTTCTTGTCAGAGAGCTGCCAAAAATATGTAGCCTTGAGTCCAGCATGGTAGTGCAGCTCTTATGAGTTTCTTCCCCCACATGAGCATTTTGGAAAATAAGGCTGAGATTGATTACTCATCACGGGGAATAGAAGGAAGGAGAAAAGATAACAAGGGCCCAAAACATTGTGGAGTGTGAACAATCAAACAGCTTCTCTTATTTTACAACATTTTCAAGGTAAAGGGAATGTGTATAAAAAAAAAAGCTCCTTAAGCACATCAATCACTCATGGAACTCAAAAATGACCTTCAAAATGACCTTCAAAAGAAGGTTGCATTTTTTTGGTGATTCACAAACTGTTGCATTTTGGGGATTTTTGTGGTGCAAGCAAACTAAATCATTTAGCATTTTTTCCTAATGTATATAGTTCTAAAAGGAATTTTAGTCATACAGCAACTTAGGCTAGTGAATTAAATTAGATAAAAAGTAAAGCCACAAGCAGCATTGTATATACCTGCCCCCCCCTTACTAATCCGACTGGCTGAGGGAGCCATGACGGCTGCTACATAGCCTTCACTTCCCCTTCTATGCCAAATCGGTGCCAATAGGATTTGAAACCCAAATAAAACAACTGGAAAAATGGTTGAAATCTTGGTGTTAGACTAAGAAAAGATAAAGGGTCTAAAACTTTCTGCAATTCTAAAGTAAACTTAAGATCTTTCAGCTTCAATTTTTCTGTTTTTAAGTTTCAAAACTCAAAATTGCAGTTTCAACATTTTTTCAGTGTCAAATCTTTTTTTCACGTTCAACTATTTTAACCTAACACCCACATGCCTAATTTGTTCATATCATGTGTCGGTGGCCCATTTAGCTTGATTTCACAATAATCCAGGAAAAATACTGTATGTGAGCAACAGGGGAATGCCACTTTTGCGAACTTGGTACGCCAACATCGTTCAAAATCTACAATTTCTAATTTCAACATTCTTTTTACATTAGCTTCCCAATGATGCTCGAGACATTATGAGGTATTAGATCAAAATCCGTTGGAGGAGCTTAAATTTGTAGACGGTACTAAAGGGGATTTTTTTGGGGGCAAAATTTAAGATGAAGGTCTCTTCCCTTAAACAATAGTTTCCTGTGTTCTGCAAATCCCCAAATTGCACTTTTTGCCACAAACTAGCCGCCATCCCACAGTTGTTTTAAACTTCTATGGATAGTCCCAACATGTGTTTTGGTTTCATTAGTGGATTTAAAAATATCTTTTGAGCCCTACAACAGATTTTTGACCATGTGGCTTGCTGTGATGTCATCAGTTTTGTTTTGGAAAGGGGAGCGGGGTGTCATTCACTATGCCCAAGATTTCTTTTCACAAGGTACCAGTTGCGTGCAACTGTTGAGTTTTTGAGTATGAAAACATGGCTCTGAAAACCAGCGCAACTCAGTCAACCTCCTGTTCAGAATGATGTGATGAATAAGTTATATCAAGAAACCCAGTGACGCTGAAATTGTGCATTTTCTTTGAGTTTTTGTCCATCTTTTAAATCATTCATGTTTTCATCTTGATGTTAGTGGGACCTGCTATCATCCCTGTTCATTTTTCATAACCATACCAATAAAAAACACAAACCCTTGACACGTGTATTGTGGTGATATTATAAAATAAATATGGAAATGCCAACAGTAAAATCGAGGAATTTTGAGCAGATTATGTGGAAGACCTTCGCTTGAAAGAAGAAACTCTCAACTTAAACCTGACTGGCTTCTCCTGATGCACCATCAATGATCCTTCTCGCTGATTAGTGGGATCAGGTGATCAACATTTTTGCTTTGGCGCATCGGATTCAGGAATCAGCAAGAAGTAGATCATAAAGTGCAAAAAAATAAGAGCTGGAGATCTCAAATCCATGAGGCATGAGTGATAAACAGGACCAGAAACTGTTTGGTAAATTAAGTTAAAAAGATAAGAATGCCTGGGCTTTATTAATGTTTGATTAGAAAGAAAAAAAATCTTCTCACTATGTGACTGAGAGAGAGGCAGCGCAAGACATTTATTGAACGACTATAAATTTTAATCAAAGAGATGAATGAACCTCATAAGGAGTTCATGGTCACATGGGTCATCCTTTGCAATCTTCTTGACAAATGAGCATGTGAATGTGTGGTGATCACCAGAAGCACAGCACAGGACTACATGCTTGACCCTCAGGTCGAGAGGATGATGCGTCTCCTTGGACTGCTGGAGTAAAAAGGATCCCTCCAAATCAATAAAAGGTTTTCAGGAGTTATAAGCATTAGCCAATGACGGGGCAGCCCTATCCGGATGGGTATGGTCACTTCCAGGATCCACATCTTACAGTTCATGACGGGTCACTGTGTGGTCATGAATACAATTGTGTTTTTGCAGCCACCAAATATCAATGCCAGGTAAGAATCTTTATAGGGAGGATAACTGCTGTTGTTCATTCTGTCAAAACTTCAGTATCAGAAGGAAAAATTATGAAAATGATGGTGTTAGTGCTGTATCAGTTTTATCATCTTTTGATCTATTGTAAAAGCGTCCCCAGTGGTCTTTTAATTATGATTATGCCGCTTTTAGCCAGAATAAAAAACTCCAGTGCTGTTTTCTTGGTCATATTTTCTGCAGAGCAGCAGTTCATTCGAAATTCATCTCTGAGTTGTGGGTGGAACCGTCGACGTGGAGCAACCGGCCCCCCTTCCCTCCCCCCATTGCTGAGCGTAGCTTGTGTACCACCCAGTGTATTTTTTACGTCACAAACAAGCTCTATTTTCGATTTTTTTTTAGCTGCTCCTGATGCACGATTTCATATAGAATACTCAAAAGTTCAATTCTGAGCTTAATTTTCTTTATGTTTTTCCTCTATCATTAGAAAAAAAATAGCTTTAGTTCCAGTGTTAAAAAGGAACAGTTACTGTAACTCTTCAATTGTTTAGGCAAGTGGCATAATTCCATAAAAAAGGCAGCTTTATATTGATTTGCAACAGTTTACAGCAGGGCAGTGTCCATGCAGTCAATGTCAGCATCGTGAAGCCATGTTGTATTGCATATTGGCGCAAAGTTCCTTTTTCTGCATTTTTATGCGTTGGAATTACAATAATTTGGTTAACAATAGTAGAGTTACAGTATCAAAGGGCGTGTGTTTTGCTGTCACTGGCGACATCTCTGGTGTTAGAGAGTTAACGAAAAAATAAAGATACTTAGATCTTTCTTGCCTCCAAACAATCCGACTGGAGCAGTTAGAAGACCAGATAGCGCCAACATAATGACACCTTAGTGAGCCCCTCATTGTTATTTTCTTCTTTTTAGCTCATTAGTTTTTGCAAAATGATGCCAGTGTCACTATCCAGGGTCTCGTGAGACAGTTTAAGAATAATCTCAGAAATCCTTTTGAAATAGTAAAGTGCATCTTTGCATAAGAATCAGTCTAAATCTTTTGCAGCAACACAGCTCATTAAAACACATTTTAGCATTTGTGAGATGAAGCCTTAAAGAAGCTTCAGAAGAGCATTTCAGTATTCTGAGATGTGCTTTGTAGTTTTCACAGACATTTCAAGTCCTTCATGCAAAAATAATAAAATGTTAGGGACCTAGAGTGTAGAAAATTGCCCTTACAGACCTGAAGAAGGGCTCTAATAGGCATAAGCAACTCAAATAAAAACCTATAGAGGCATTAGTTGCACCTTAACGCTCCACTAATTGGTAATTCTACCTGAACTTGTAGGACAGAGGTGAAAGTCTTGGCATTTTCTGCAACTCCTCCAATGTAAAGAGGTTTGGTGAACACTGGTGGGTGGTCATTCTCGTCCTGGACATCAATCACCACCTTGGCTGTGTTAGCTGGAACACACATGAACACACACATTAAAAAATCCCACGCGAGACTAAATAATGTAGTTTTTTTTTTTTGCACTATAAAGCTATGTACACACCTCCCTGCTTCTTATGAAAAATCTATGAAAATGCACATAAATGCACATTTCAGGCTTCCAGATTCAAAACTCGACCATTTCTTGACGGTGCACTTTAAAATCGGTCGTTTCCACCATAAAGTGTGGAAAAGACAGTACACACTGCTGAGACATAATGTAAGTTTTCAAAGGCTGTAGATTTTTGTAATGCACAATCAAGCCTTTAAAAGTCTTCAAATAAGACATAATTAAACACTCTGGAATGTTTCTGGATCTTGTGTTGACAGTAACGCAAGGTACAATTTAGGAATCTTTAATCTCAACATCGAGAAAGCCAGAACAGTAAATTACAGAATGCCTACACAGTCATTATTACACAGTATTATTTAAAGCTTTAAAATCTGTTTTTTATGATATCAGGCGTTGAAAGTTCAGCGATACTTTAAAATGTTTGTCACATCCTCACATTTTCTGTAGTCATAATCACGCAGATGAAGGTGTCTGGCTCATTCCTTTTCTAATCTGAGAAATGTTTTTTTTTACAGTAATTTGGGGGGGGGTACGTATCGATAACTAATTTATCTGTGCAGGGTGCTTTGCAGAGGAGACTGAGCTGGAAATCAAAAATGGACAAGAAAATTACAAAATGAAATGTTTGTACATATTGAGTTTTGTGGGGGTTTTTGAATTACATTTGAATATCCATAGAAAATCTTTATGGATATTCATAGTTGAGCTCTTCTGTGTAAACTAGTACACTCTTCGAACGCTGGTCAGTTTGTGAGTGTTCCAGCTGACAGACTCAGACCACGACCTTTGCAAAAGGTCAGGGCCTTTCATGTACGCAGAGCTGTGCATAGATTTTCTAATTTTATGTAAATTTAAACATGTTTCTTCACACTTCTACCACCAAAGGATCAGGTCATGCTGTATAATGGGACAGGTGAAGAGCTGGGCATCTTTTCAGAAATAGAAATAGAGTGTCATTTGGGCCTCAGTTTATTCTGCGGCCTCTAGAAAGTTAATTAAAATATAATGAATTAGGAGTTGAACAATTATTGACAAGCCCCTTCACTTTTATTTCCAGACAGAAAACTTTTTTGGTGATGAATTACTATTGACAGAAAAAGGAGATCTTGTAGTAGAGAATCATTTGGGGATGAGCAAGTATTTTCTTTGCAGCAAGTCTGAACCGACTGCAGAAATGGCCTTCACTGCTCATGAGTCCTGATTTAATTTTTACTGAAGGATCATCATTTCCCTGCATTGCATTCAAAAAGTAAGTCATTACTGTGTAGGGTTAGGCTTAAAAACAGATTTTAAAGCTTTAAATAAAGGCATTTATTTAACATTAACTGGTTAGGTATTTTCTCTAGGATGTTAAAAGAATAATAGTTCAACCCTGAGTTTCGGTTTTTGCTGCAACCGCAATCGGACCAAACACAGCTGGTGAATCACGTACTTCTAAAATCTCCCAACAGCACATTAAAAATAATGAAATTGTTTTTGGAACTTTTGTCAATTAGACACCCACATTCACATAGGATAAAGCAGGATTCCTGCACTCATACGGTTTCTTTTCTATCAGCAACAATGTTTTTATTTTTTATATTTTAAAATTAAACAATTGAAAGAATGGGTAAAAAAAATTGTGTGGAATAAAAAAAAAAAAAACTAAGATTCAAAGAGAAAAGCGCACCTCTGGGACTTTTTTTTAAAACTATATATGTTAAAAACTGTAACTAAAGTGAAATTTCAATAAAAGAAAAACAAAGCTTCACAAGCTGAAATCTCAAATCTCGCCCAAAAACGGTTGTAAAAACTTGGCGCTATGCATGAGAGTTTTGATGGTTTTCATAGATTTTTAATTGGAAGTGGTCACTTGAACGTGCGTTGTCGAGGGCAGTGTGAGCATAGCGCAAGACGTTGGTTTAAGGCAGTGCTTCTCAAATATTTTCTCTTACGCCCCCAACTTTGAAGAACTTGTCCATTTCGTTGCCCCCCCAACAACTTTATGCAGCAACTGTCATTAGTCAAGTTGCTCAAATTAAAAGTATATCTGCTAAACACTGTATCCTTATTATCAATAAAGAATACAAAAAGGAAAAAAAACGGCATACAATTTTTTTTTTTTTTTACCGTCTTCTTGTGACATCGAGATAATGATGATGTTTCGGCCCTCTCCCTTTTGCCGCACTGAGACACCGAGACTTAATCTGATGGAAGTCTCTTTATTTTAGGCGATAACCAGCACCTTACAGTTCACACCGTCAACTCTCAACAACAGCAAAAGAAACGCTCTTTTATTCTATTTTGTATTTATTAGTGGAGCTCATTCCACCCCACGCACCAGCCCCTCCTTTTATTTCCTTAAAATCTCCAACAGAAGGTTGAATGATGGAACCCCGGGCCCTGGTGCGTTCACTAAGCTTGGGACCTTGGCGTGCCCAAACAGACACACAGCCCAACTCAGTCCGCTACAATTCTTTTTATTTTTTTTATTTTTATACAATCCGCAACAAAACAAAGCATTTTGTCAGAAAAACGTATTGAAACAATTAAAACAATCAATTACAATTGATCAGTTCTTCTGGTGTTTGGCATTTTCTCTGATAAACTGCTTTGTTTTGCTGCAGATGTCCGGAGCTCAGTGAACGCACCAGGCAGAGACGCTCGCCGACCTGAGGTTTGTCATTTTCAGTGACTGATTATTTAGGCTTAAATAGCTGACGGTGTTTTCCATCCAACTGTTTAACTCATAACTGCAGGATCACCAGTTGTCCAGCAACCCCCCTGGTATCGCACCACGTCCCCCCAGCCTCACCATTTGAGAAACACTGGTTTAAGGATCCCACCATTACCTAATTAATACCAAAATAAATCATCAACACAAACACAGGTGATCCAATCTTCAGCTTGAATTTTCTGTGCAACATCCACATAAAGTCATTTTCACAGTTTGACTCTAACCTGGTCTTTGTCCAAAAAATATCAGGAAGAACTTCAAGCATCTTTATCATTTTAAAGCCTTGATAAGACTCTGCTGGAAAACAACAAAAACCCCAGTTTTCCCAGAACATTTGTGTCTAAATGAGGTGAATGTGACACATGCAGGGTATTTTATGCAAAATGCAGATAATGCAGCTTTATGGCATTTGTGAATCCAGGCTGAGGGAGAAGATGACGAAGATGCTTACTCTTTGAGGGAGCTCTAAGGTTGAAAGAGGAATCAGCCTCCACCTTTAGGATGTAAGTTGATTTGGTTTCATAGTCCAAAGCCTTTGCTGTTGAAATCTCTCCTGATGTTTCATTCAGTGTGAAGATATCTAGTGAGAACCGAGGAGAGAGGAAAAACAGCAGGAAAACGTCAATAAAGTTTCTTCACAAAAAAGAGATAATTAGTTTTGTTTGCAAGTGTAAAGAAAATAAAGTTTTGTTTTCACTGTCGGAGATATTTTGAAGAGAATGTGCTCAAGCTAACAGCAAAAGCCAAAATACAAGTGAAACCCGGAAGAAGACTCACTTCCCTGGTTGCCGTCGACAATGGAATATACAATACTTTGATTGACAGCTGCAGCCTTAATCGCCCCCACCAGGGTTCCAACAGCAGCCTCCTCACTCACTGGTGGAAACCTGGAAATGGATCAGTGCATCAACATTAAGCATTAAAAAAAAGCTGAATATGTATGTTTGGACCCATCGGTAGTAGAGTTCTGGCAGCTTCAACACATCAGTAAGTTCAGTCTCTGAAAGTCTTCCAATTTGTCTTTCCTTACTCTGAAGGCTGAAAACAGGGCTGAGTGTTAGCCTTGATGTGGGCTTGAAAGGGAGGAGTGGAAGCTCTGCTAGATATTAATAAAAAAAAAAAGGATTTTGTTCAGGACAATACATTCGTTTTGTCTTTAGAACATCTGATTGTGAGTTTCAAGGTTTTGGTTTTGTCTTTGCTACTGCAGCTGAGCAAAAGCTTTTCACATTACACCTCAATTCATCAAGTTCACCAAAAATAAAAAAAACGGCCAACTGCAGGAAGGTGAGTCTGAAATAACAAAAGTCATTAGTGAAAAGTCGTTATGCAGAAACTGTGAGGTTTCCTGTCCGTGGGTAGTCGTACTGACGTGGACCAGAGAACGCTAACACACTACACCCATTTTAAAATCATTGCATTGGCTCCCAGTGCGATTCAATATTGACTTGAAGGACCATTTACTTGTTTATGATTTTGAAGTATGAGTTAGTACATCCTCTAAGTAATTCTTGAAGTTAGAGCAACAGCTTCTGGTTCATTCATTTAGTTATTATATCTCTGAGAGGAACCTGGCTGCAGAAAAGATGACACCTGACATCAGCTACTGGAAGCGCAAATTATACAACTTACCCCAAAGCCAACTAGAATTGTAAAAAAAAAAAAAACCTTTTAATTAAACTTTTAATAAAAGCTTAAAACGAGAAAAATACCTGTAACTGTAAATCTACATTCACACTGGGATTGTAGGCGAGCGTTGATGTTGATGAAAAGTTGATGTAAATGCATGTTTTGGGCAAAAGTCACGTTCATGTGTTCATTCATTCATCATTCATGATTGAATGAATGAACGTTCATGTGTTGTTACAACATTTTTAAGTCAGTTTTCAGGCTCTATGTACAAAAGTTAAACCAGTTCAACTTTGACCAATCGGGGACTTGGATTTGGTAATGATGCATGGTTAGCGCCCTTTTCAAAACAAGTGCCAACTGTTTGAAATTTGAAGAAGAAATTAATAATTGCAGTTTGTGTCCGGCCAGAATCAAATGATACCAAGCATATTACAATACAGCTGTGAAAGAAAAAGCCTTCAGCAAGATTTATGAAATTTTAACATTTTGCACCAACCCTTCTCCAACTGTGAGAGCATGCACTAGTATTGGGTAGTTATAGACCTGCATGAGCACCAAAAGTGCGAACAAAAACCAACATTCAGCACACTCCTGTAACTGCCGCACATGCTCAATGTATATGTAGCATTCGGGTCGCCAGTTAAAATTAAGTGTCTGTAGCCAAGTCCTGTTGACTCAGAGAGCCGCAGGGCATGTTTTTAAAGGAAGGTTTAAATCTGGCTTTTACTTTAAATTTAGGAATTATTTGATATTTAAATAATTTGATCTATTCATCCTTTTTACAATGTTTTATTTATGGTAAATTCTTTTTTGTTCATTTCTTTAATGTTTATCTTTCCATTAATGATTACCTATTTTTGTATTGATTTGATTATGAATCTCTTCTTTTACTTTTGTGTATTTTACTCTTTTTGATGTCGTCGTAACTCCAGTGTTTTCCTCAAACAGATCCTCTACACAGAGACCAACCCTTCATGTGGAATGGGGTCGATCCTGTGGGACCTCCCGGGTCTGGCTGTTTGTTTTGATCACAGGTTTACTGTGATCCCGACCAGGTCTGTCACTGGTGTGGACAGATTCCCATAATTCCCTCACATTTGCATCAAGCCAGGTTTCCACATCGGTTTCTATGTCTTTTTAGATATTCCGAATTGTCTTTACTAGTCATTTTATTTTTCATTAAGGTTGGGTTCTGGGGATCAGGAAGATTGAGGCCTGTAATGTCAAAAAAACATTTTTGTAAAAAAACCAAAACAAAGTTGGATTTGATTTGATGAAAGTAACTTGTTATCTAAGCGAAGTCTGAAATGAAAAATGAAAAATTGCAAGCCATGGTTTATAGGTCTATGTATTTACAAAATGTTCTCTGTGTGGCAGCACTCATCCCTCTCTCATCCTCCATTCATTGCTCCTTCAAGTGACCAACTAAGCTTTTATTTAACACTCTGCCACCTTTCCTCTCATTAGCTGAATGGTGTTCTTATCCATGCTTTTGTCTTTAGTGAATTAGTATGTTTTACACCAATACACACCCATAACTTTAAATTTAGAAATTTAGAAAATGTCGCCATGAAAAAATACATTTTTTTTAACAAAGCATGTGTCAGCAATCTGTTTTTAAAGAGAAAAAGTGGATTTTAAAGTATAAAGTTTTGTGCAAGATATTTCTTTGTGTTCTCTACAATCAACCCAGCTAAATTTTTAAGTCTGAAATGAGTGCTTCTTGCTGGGTGGAAGAATTCCCTTTGCAGGATACAAGGCAAAAAAAAAGGTTATCTGAGGTTGTTTGTTTCTATTCACAGAATGTTTAGGAACAAAACCAGCTCAATAAAAAAATGTATTTCCTGTGGTAAGATTAACAGGAACTAACAGATACAAATTGCTTACATTATTTCTTGAAAATGCTGCAACAATTAAGTGGTGAACAAATTATAAGTGAACACATTTCTTTTGAATCATATGAGCATCTTTTTCTTTATTCAGAACAATAATTTTCCTCATTTTTAAAAACTAATTGCAGTCTGAGGTAAGGGTTGTGTACCTGGATATGATAAATCACTCTAGATTTCCAAGATGCAATTATATTTTTTTCTAATCTTGAGAAAAAACTGTAATACAAAGGATGAGTTTAAAATTGTTTAACCGTATGGCGTCACATCTCTGCCATTAATTGAAGGGCGCGTATTTGAAAACTGAGCGAGCGTATCTTACAACTGCACCGCGCAGTCCTAACTGAGCGCGTGCAGAGCTCTCCCCGCGCGCTCAGTTTTATTTTTGCCCAAACTGAGCGCGCGCAGGGAGAGCTCTGGCACCCGCTCAGTTTCAGGGGGCGTTTTTGTCACTCGGGGGGCGGTAACCTTTCTGGTTTATCTGATTGGCTGAAATTTCTGCTCATATCCGCGAGACAACGGGGCGGGGATTTCGTTTTTTTTTTAATCTGCTTTAATAGAAAAAAACGGCGGATGAAACGCCGGTCTGGCTGTTGGAACGGCGGTGTTGGCCGCTGGATCGGCGGATCTTAAATTATTTGAATGTATATATAATATACAATACATAATATACAACTATATACAACACTGAACTTAATGGGCCCCATGAAATCCCCAATAAGTTCTTGTTGTTTTCCTTATACTTCAAAATATCAAATCAAATTGCATCAAAATCTATTTCTAAAGCATAGGAAAACATTTTTTCAACTTAAAACCCAAAAGAAAAAACAAAGACCTTGACACACACAAAAAAAAAAGGAAAACACACAATGCCAACAACCCCCCACCCCTCAACCTTCACACACATGTTAAAACTTAAAATTGTTTAAGGCTAAGATGCAGAATGGAAATCTGGATTCATCCTTAAGTGGGGAAACAATATTTTGGGGACCTGACACAACTGATATTCACAGAGGATGATTCCACAAGATCCCCTCGATCAAAGCAAGTAGCGCTGCCCGGGAGATCCCATGTATAATTAATAACAGTGTAAAATTACATCTTTAAAAATGATCGCACATCAAAATTATTCCTTTAGATTATCCTGACTTCCTATTCCTTGTGGTACAAACTCAAACAGATGTCAGCGATTGAATTGGGCTCTAGTTTAAGCCCCCAGCACCTTCATTCCAACCCATGAGACTCTTGCTGCACTAAAACCTGTAAAAACCCCTTAATTTAATCATTTCAAACATACATTACGTCAAAATAATGAAAAATGAATAATTTGGAGAAAGCCGTATTCCAGACGCTTTCGGATGTTGAATCCAGCTTTGTTTTTCTCCACCCGTTTCTCTTTGAGAGTAGTTTTTACTCCTACAATGCTGATACATTTTCTCAAAGTCTGGCAACCATCAAATTTCCAGCAGGCTTCGCTCCATTAAGTAGACGGAGTCCAGTCATTAGGCCAACTGTCACAGGTGGCTAAACATTACAACTGAGGCAACCAACTGGCCAAGACTATCAAGTCATAAGAACACGATAAATGATGGTGTTGGGGAGCAACAGGAAATGCAGGAGAGTGTTCAGAATGTAGACGTTAAATTCCAGTCAATCACTTCGGCAACACCTGCTTCAACTAAGTACTGTATATAAAGACCCGAAGCCTGCGGCAGGTTCCGGGCTCTAGGAGTAAACGCAGTGCAGCAGGGAACTTTAATTTGGAGGCACTTTGCGCATCAGATTAAACCTGCTTTGGAAAAATGATTATTTCTTTCATTTGTGACAGCTTAAATAGTTTTAACAGTAAGCTGTAAAATCCTGCAAAACTGGGGCTTAAATATTGACAAGGCATAAGGTTGTTTCAGAATAAAAGACCAGATGTTCCTCAAATTAGCATTTTGTTACCTGTTTGTGTGTACAAATTCGTATTTTCTGAGAACAAGTTAGCATTTTGCACAAAATACTAAAATACTAACTTGTGCATACAAAATACTAATTTGTGCACAAAAATGCTAACTTGTATGCACAAAATACTATTTAGTGTGGACAAGATAGTAGTTTGTGTGCACAAATTATTCATTCATGAGTACAAAATACTAATGAAAGGATAATTTGTGGCCACAAAATACAAATTTGAGGAAACAAGTTCTTTTTTTTTTTTAAATGTCATGCCCAGGGATCTGTAGGAAACAGTACCAAAATATATAAATATTAAAAACAAAAGGCTTCAAACAAAAATAGTTGAGGACACAAACAGAGACACAGCAACCTACGCAAACCATATGCACACCCTCTATGTACAATCCCTCTGTCGCATCATTTTCACCCCCGTTTAACCCTTTTAATCCACCTGACTTCTAATGACTAAATAAACTGCAAATTGGTTTGCTTGGTGCTAATGCTTCGTGTCCTTGCTGCTCTCTCCTGGGGGCTCAGGGACACAGTAGGGCTTGTGGCATATTGTTGTATTTGCTCACCCACTAAAAGATTGCTATCCAGAGTGGATTCCCGCCCCCCGCCGTCTCCTTACTGGTTAGGGTACTCTAGGAAAGGGTTGCATTTCCTTTATGAACCAAGAAATAGTCTCACTGCTGAGGAAGAATGCGATAATGAGTCTCCATCAGACACACAGAAAGGCACCTTGCTTGAGTGCAGTCTGCAGCACAGAGCTCCAGAAATGAAGGCTTCCAACAAAACCTGTCCTCAAACGAAGAAATCATTTCATTCTGAAGACTTGAGTTTTAGCAGTATATCATGACAATTTGGTTTGATCAACAACAGTAATGCTACGTTCACAATGGCTCAGCAACGCACGTTCAAGCAAGCACTTTCAATAAGAAGTCTTTGTAAACGCATGCATATGCGCATTTTAGGCTTCTGCTTTTAAAACTTATGTTCATGTGTCGCTACGCAAGTTTTTACAGCATGGCCATTGAATGCGAGCACGCAACTTAAACCAGTTAAAACTTGACCAATTAGGGACTTGAATTTGGTAGTGACTTATAGTTAGCATTCTTTTCAAGTCATGGAAAAGCCAACCGTTTCAAAATTGATCACGAAGGAAAAATTAATAATTGCACTTTGGACCTGGCCAGAATTTTGTGACACCAAGTCTTTCATATATCGGAATAGAGCTGGGATTAAAAAGCGAGATTTGCTTCAACATTTCACACCAAGCCTCTTCCAACTGTGAGTACCATTCATTAGTGTCGGAGAGGGACAGTTCAGTGTGAACATCATATGTTAAAAGCATCGCATCCCTGGTGTGTACACACATTTAGACTGCTTCTCATAATCGTAGCAGCCTGTGGAATGATGCTCAGTGTGGCTTGGAATCCAATCCATTAGCGGCACTGTACCATTTTCTGTGAAACTGCAGCAACCAAACTGTTAAATGCAGCAAGAAAATCAGTGTATTGATGTAATAAAGTTCAGTTTTTTTGTGATCAGATTACTAAAACGTAGCATTGTAATCCTAACACACGCGTTGGCACAATAACAAGTCAATCCCATCACCCTACAGTAGATTCTGCTGTTGGCCTGAGAACCGTTACGCTTCACAAACTTGGTATTGGAGTCAAAAAATAAATTTTCTCAACTAAAAGTTGGAAATCCCAAACCCAACTATCCCAATCTGACTCCCACGAAACAAGGTTGAATTTCCGTTGTTAACGGAATGAGTTCTGCAGCCATGTTGCAGCTTTCCAAACAACCAAGTTCTTTCATCTCCTCTAATGGGTTAGCAAGCGTCACATAATTCAACAGCCGTGAGGTCTCAATCTCTCACACTGGCTCCTCTCCTCTCTGTTCTGCCAGGAAAAAAAAGCAGTCTGTTTCATGCATGGCGCCGCTCTCACCCTTTGCTTTAGAAGCCTCTCATTTCTGTCCTCAGAGAGTGGAATAGGTCATTAGCCTTCAAACTGTCTGAACTTGAGTTGAGCAATGCTTAAGAGCTAATGAATAAAACATAAGTGAACACAACAGATGGAGAGATGTCGAGATGATCACAGAAGAGAGGTGTTAGACGAGCAAATAGAAGGAAAATGATGGACAGGGAAGGAAAAATGAATGATTTTTATAATGATTTGTAGCTTCTTCTTGGCTTTGTCCACAAACCGACGCCATCCTTTTTTCCACAACTAACAAGCTTCTAGCATACCTGCTGAGCCCTGTGAGGCATACCGATTTTTCATTTTTCAACAGCTTCTGCTAAATTTTATTTGTTAAAAAAGCCCCCTCCATATAGAATTTAAGATTTTTAATGTCATTCAAATGAATACTTTTTGGCTTAAACTAAGGATGCCCCGATCCGATCATGTAATCTGAAATCTGGCCCGATCACATAGTTTCAGACTCAGACATTTAATTCTGATCAGGTATCGGATATCCATTTATTCTCATTACAATGATCAGTGCTATATATTTCAAGCTTATTACAGATAAATCGTATACTAAAAGTTTACACATCATGAACGCTTCACCACATTTTATTTCCGTAAGACCAAAAGCTGTGATCTGTGCTTCTGCTCAAGTCTGCATCTCATTTTGTTATCAAAACAGAAATGTTATTATCTAGGTTGCATAAGAGTTTACATATTTTGGACAAAGTTTTATTCTTTGAAACATTGATCAAAGAGGTAACTTGTTCTGGTGGTTTTAGATCATTGTCATTGCATTAAATTTTTTTTAGTAAGCATAGATTTAAGTTGCTGATGTTCCAAAAAGTTATTTATCACATGTTTTTTTGTAATTCCCAGGGTGTTATAAACCTTGCATAAAAAATTCATTGTTCTAGTAGCGTTACGCCCCCTGCTTGCCAAGCTTGGAAGTTTAACATTTTTTTCTAATTGATAGTTTTACTCGATTGTTGAAGCTACTTCAAAGAAGTGCACTGTTAGATGTTAAATGATAAAAAGTTAATAAAGTAATAATAGTGGAAAATTTGGATCTGTTTATTGAATGTGTTCCCTTTTTAATGGGTTAAAAGGGCTCAGTATCGACAGATACTCAAAATCAAATGTTTGGATCAGATCAAGGCTAGAAAAATCTGATTGAAATCAGAAAATATGACATCTCTCGCTTCAACTTTAAACATTTATCTGTGTGACCGTGTGAAATGTGACTTGTATTTTAACATTATTCATGCATGAGAACTTTCTCTCATAAATAAATCCAAACAGAAATGTTTCCCACTTTCTGTGGCTTTCCTGTTCTTTATTTCCTCCTTTTTCACAAAATTCTTCTGATCAGCAGCTTATGAAAAAAAACAAAAAGGTAATGTTTTAGAAATTTGCGATATGTTATGATAAAAATAAGAAAAGCAACACAGAGCTAGTTAGAGGAGACATGAAAAGAACTGGGAAATCTTTGGGCCGTGAGGCTGGGACTTCAGCGGGGTTTAGATATCTATTTAAGATATTTTATCTCACGGACTATTAAAATGCTGCTCGCTTCTTTGTCCACAAGCTGCCTGCTCCTTCTCAGCCCTCCTTTCTCTCTGAACTCACTTGTTACGTAATCAGCTCCTCTGTGTTTGAGGGTAATGAGCAGGAACAATGTTGTTAATCCCATGCGACCCGAGAAACTCCTGAGAATTACATTCATACAGGAGAAATAATGAAGTGTTCACAATGCTGTTGTAATTGACTCTTTTCAGCCACATTGTCTGTTAATTCAATTATGCATCTTCCTCGCGGGTCAATGGGCTTGGGTTTAAATTCCAAATTTTCCATCAAAAACTTGCTTAATGTTTTAGATCAGTTTTTTTCCAACCTTTTTTGAGTCAAGGTCCACTTTTTCCTTGACAGGAATCAAAAGCAACTGGAAATATGAAAAAATATGAAAAAAACAGTTTGAAATAGCTGGCACAAAAATGCTTGAAGTTGTGGCTGTATTTCTTAAAAGTCGTGATAGTGTTCAATTATAATTTTTTACTAAAAGCTGTAGGGGGATGTACACATTTAAAATCTGTTATGTTTATCTTCAGTTTAATCAACATGTAATTTTATGTTCCTCATAAAAAACAAAAACCATACTTCACTTTCTTTTAAAAAAAGAGTTATTTATTACATTCTTTCCTTGTTTGTGCACTAGAACCTGTACATTTTTAACAACTATATAAATTGCATCATGCTTGACTACCAAAAAATAAAAAAAATTAACACACTAAGGTTTTATTCATTTCTCTTTAGTCTAAATCAAATGTTTAGCTTTTACAAGCTTTTTTATTTCTGAAAAAAAAATTCTGTTTAGTTTTAGTTACATGTGTCTGTTGGACACTTAACCTTAATTCTGCTTCTTTTATTTTGTTGTTACTCATATTAATTAACATTGTAAAGACCACTACAACAAAGAATTTACAGAAAAATAATCTGTTTTTGGAATTCAGATATTTTGCAAACCATTTAATAAAATCTTCAAAAAAAGCATTTGTATCCATCTATCTATATAATCAATATTTATATATGGAATCAATTATGACAATATTTCAATACTGCAAGTAGTCATGTAAAAAAATTAATAACAATAGATGAGTTATTTTCACCATAACGTTTTAAAATTTCGCAAAGCTTTTCTGAGATTTCATGGAAGCGGCCATTTTGAAATGAGCAGGAAAAGCCCTTCACTCCCTCCAGTGGAATGATGATGAACCATATGGCAGAAAACATGGACCAAGTTATATTCCATTGGTTTTTAAGGAACGTTTTGATCTTGCTAATGTGTGATGGGGTCTCAGTAATGCGTGTATCAAACATTATATGAATGGTTATATAGGGTTCAAACTCAACTTATTTTTTTTCCAAAGTGCTTGAAGTCTGAAATTGAACTTGTCTTTCAATCCAGACATTATGAGAAAGCAGCTGTGTCAGTTAGACAGATGACTTGAACCAAAAACTGGAATCTATGGATGTAATCATTCTTTTTGTGCTTTGACACAAACCTTGAAGGAAAACTAAGGTGCTTATATCTGCTTTCATCAAGATTTTTAAACTGTTCTAACAGACTGTTTGATGTTCGGGCTTGTTGTGTCTCATGGCGGTTAACAGTGGCATAGTAAGAAATCCTGACATTATTCCGATTAACAATGGGAGATGTAGTGGAAAAAACGATGGAGTCTCTGAGCTTTTTACCACGATTTGACACTGGATTCCACAGGAAGCTATACCATTAAACACGATCTTTAGCTGTTATTTTTGCTGTAACAAAGAGCCACAAAGAAGTGAGGATTGTCTGATTGGTTAGACTGTTGACATATATGATAAAGCCTCCAAGAATGACAGGTGGAGACAGTTTAAGAGATTGAACTTTTTCCAAAATAAGAGCAATTGGCCAAAATTGTAGCAAAATCGATGTACTGTCAATCTTATCAAAGTGTTTTGAATAGGAATCAAATAAACACACAGAAAAGCTTCATATTCAATTATGAGCTTTCGTATTCCTTTTGTCAGGAGTCTGAGCTCTGTCTCCCTCTCTGGTCACCTGAGGGCGCCAACTCCTGAATACTGACACTACATCTCCCAGCTTCCCCAGCGCACACATCCCAGATACCGCACACCTGACGCTCATTTACAATCATCCACAGAACACATAAGCAGTACACAGAGCCTGGTTTGGTGCGAAGAATTACTTGTGCCATTCATCCTGCCTGCCGAGTGGTTCATCCTGATCTTGTCACCTGACCCTGCTTCGTATTTAAATCTGCCTCTTTGCCGCCTGCCGTGACCTTCACCTTGACTGACTCTGATTTAGCTTTGTGGACTTCTAGCTGAGCTTTGCTCTTGTCTGTCTGTGTGAGTCAATAAAACCTGCTGCACGTGGAACCAGCCGTCTGCCTGTTTGACACCTACCAACTCCGTGTGACACTTGGTCCCATTTGGACGATATCTTGGCAATGTTAAAAGTTTTCTTAGGCTAAATTATGTGATTTCCCACAGCACACCTGACCATCTGTCATGGCACAATGCTGAAAAATCCTGCTATAGAATATGACCAAACAATCATAATCTATAAAACCAAACCAGTAATGTTTTCCCATTTACAACTGAGGTTCACTAAAACACAAGTGATGTTTTCAGAGTTGGCAGGATTTTTTGTAAAGCTCACTGATATGAGACTAAACAACTTTTGATGAATTAAGGTTCTGCATGGTGCTGGCTCAATATCAATCCTTTTTCCCCCTTTTATGTTCACTGCACTGCTGCTACATTTCAGCAACCAGTGACCACAGGAAGTTCACGCCGGAACGGAGAAGTTGACAGGAAACCTTTCAGCCTGACAGCCATGGTTTATTGCCATCTTGAGTTTGTGGTTGTGGCGTGGACGCCGGTGCTTTTACTGTTTCATCTGTTGTTTGGTAATCTGAGCATCAAATGCAAAAAAAATAAAAAATCTCAGTGGACCTGCCGCAGAGAGCGGCGGGGAAGAAAAAGCTGGACCCCTCTCAACCACTAGTTTTTCAAAAGGAGGGAGATGAAGAAGACTGTCTGTGGCAATGCCATCACTGTCACCGGCACCGATTTAAGGTCACAGAAAACCTGCAGATATGGGGAATTTGTACATTCTTGCCACTCCTACAAATTTTCAGGCTTTGAAGCGCACATTTGAAGTTTTTTTTTTTATATTTCAGACGTAGGCAAACTGTTTGATCTGGAAGAAAGGGATAGCAAACCCCCCAGCCCTAGCGTTATTCTGCTGGTAGTTGGGTATTTTTCATGTTTTTGATTGGGATTGTGGTAGCTGACATAAAAGGAGAGGAATTCCCAGCAGCACAGCGGCGAGAATAAGAACAGAGAGACTAAAGGTGCAGACAACAGTAACAACAATGCAATCAAAGCAAACGCTTGGATGCTAATCTCACCCATTTGACGTTTTTCGAACCATCAGCCCTACTGTGGTCTTAGCTGCTCATCTGCTTCAGCCTGTTTCAATCTACCAACCTGTCAACTCACCTGCTGCTTTCAGGAGCTTTAACCCAGAATGTTTTGCTGTTTATGAGTGTCTGCTTATCTGCCTGTCAGCTTCAATGTGCTTTTGAAATAGTGAATCCTGACAACAGTGCTACTCCCCTCACCTCCTACCCTTTAAAAAAAATAACTATTTTCTTGTCTTCTTACAGCTGCTTTTTAACTTTCTTCCCTTAACTTATTTATCCCACCATCCTCTCTCGGCATCTTCCTTTCTCTTACCTCATCATCCGTCTCTGTCTCTCCTTCCATTAGCACTCTTTCCTTCGCTGTCTCCCTGCTGCTGATCTTATAAATATCAGCATGGTAGTTGGGAGGCATTTTTTTCTGTGCGTTTGCTGCCTGTTCATGCACAGGCAGATGACTGCACAAAAGCAGAGTCAGCATCTGGAAATGTTGACCAACCGATGCCTCCTTGTATGTCTCTTTAAAGCTAATAAAGGAAATATGTGATTTTTTTTTTTTTTAGTACAGGACTTAGACAATGTTTTTGAGTGATGGCAACAAAACAGCTGAGAACTTTATGGTTAAGGTTGAGTAAAGAAAACTGTGAATAATTTAACATATAACTGATGTTTCTATTAATGCATTAAGGGCGGTTTAGACTTCATAACACACGACTGCATCCCTCCTGCAACCATGCAGTCCAGCTTTTACTAAGGTTGGCCAGTTTTGGTTGCGACTGTCCGTGACAACTGCGACAAACTTCTTCTGAGTGGTGCGACTGTCTCCAGCATTTCTGTGGTTTGGTACCTTATTAAAAGTGAAATATAGCGATCTTTGAGACTTTGTTTTTCTATACATAACGCTTGTTGATTTTTTTCACATGTAAAGTTTTTCCGAAGATAGCAACATCTATAGATGTATATGTTTGTGGTTATTAATGCAGACAAGACCAGGTAAGTGGCATATCTTTTTTTTATAATTTGCCACCTGCTACATATCTACAGCCAAAGTTAGAGGTGCATTGCAAAGTAAATACGCAGTGAAAAGATGAATCTGAGGGATGCATTTCTTCATGTGGGTGTGCTCTGTAGCACAGACGTTTACATTCAAATGTAAGTCATGACTTTTTGTTTTTGCATGACTTTTTAAAGCTAGAACCCCAAAGTTTGTATGTATTTTCTGACCACTGACATAGATAACTGGTGATTTATGATGACATCATCAAGCGGTAATAATGTCAGAAACTAAAGAGACACTTCTTTTTTCATATCTCTCCAGTTGAAGGGATAAATATAGGAATAGGTAGCAGCCGTAGGGGTCGGGAAGTAACTTGGATTTGACCAATGGTTTTTTTTTTTTTTTTTTGGGAACTGAGTCTGAATTAAATAATGTATCTTGTAATCAGAATGCAGTAACAGTGGCCTGGGACGTGGAAACAGATATTTTCTGGATCGCGTTTACTCCACTATTGTATCTTCTAGTCATTTGATATAAGTGTAGGTTAAATGGTGCTTTATGCACTCAGTATTCACAGGCATAAAATTCCATTTGCGAATCATGTCATCAGGTTGTGTCACATTTTGCAGGAATTGGGGCAATCTATGAAGTATAAACTGGGCCTTAGTTATAACTGCTCTTATGGGTGGATAAGGGCTGTCTGCAGGCAAAAAATTGACAAATGGTAGACTGCTTGATTAGCCCATAGAGCAAAAGTGTAAATGCATATTTTTTTCTGCAGGCGACAAGCTGCCTGCCGATGGGTGAAGTGAGACGCATGACTTTGTTTGGATTTGTCAGTGTTTCAACCTTGCATGCTGCCTGAGTGTTATAAATGAAGAAAGAAGAGAGTGTAGTTTGTGTCCTCATCCAACACACCCCGTCCGTGCAGCACTTCAACACGGTCAGTAAGGAGTCAGTAATTGCTCCTTACTAATGGCTAGAATGTGGCGTAAAGACACTGTACAACAGCATCGTCTGTACGTCATAACTGTGTGTAACTTACTTTTAACCCCACAGTTACTTCATGATACATTTTCCACATGCATGACAATGGTGTGTTCCATTTCATGACGTCCCTTAAGGTGGTCGAAAGATCCTCACGAAATTGCAACACACACCTGCGTTCCCCTTTAAGATGCATTCACTCCACTTTACAATCCTTCACGGGCCGGGACAACCCAAAAACCTGAACAGGTCAACCCCGTGTACTGGTACATGTGACTAAGGTCCTTTTAGATGTTATAAAATGTTTGTTTCTTTGTTTCTTCCTAGGTAGAAAAAGAAAATGTATGACAAAATGTGAAGAACCATCAGGTTTTAATCATGAGAAACCTGTGAAACTCCAGCTCTCAGGGGGGTTTAGAGAGTTTAATTCTAATGTGGGCTTAGATTTTCATCCCCATGTCCACTGACAGGGATCCACTTATAATGTTACTGAGACTAGTAAATTTCTCAGTTTTCTGACTCTGCTTGCTTCTAATAAAGTCATGTTACTGTTTATTATGACATTGTGGCATAAAATTACACAAAAAACCTGTTAGAATAAACAAAAAACTAACACAGTCAAAGAGTAATAGCATATAAAATTAATAAATGACTAGTAAAATAAAGTTTGATATCTTCAAATTTACCCACTGTATTTTTTCTTTTTTAATTTTTATTTCTTAAATAAAAAAAAGCAAAAAAAA
>BSAI01000012.1:16635437-16694899 GCA_036245035.1 Adrianichthys oophorus | reverse complement strand
ATACACATATACATATATATACATATACACATATACATATATATACACATATATATACATATACATATATATACATACATATACATATACACATATATACATATACATATATATACATACATATACATATATATACACACACACACACACACACACACACACACACACACACACACACACACACACACACACACACACACACACACACACACACACACACACACACACACACACACACACACACACACACACACACACACACACACACACACACACACACACACACACACACGTATGTGTGTATATAAAGTTTTTTTGGCCACTGTTAATTGCAAATGAAAAACAACAACAACAAAGTTAAATCGACTTCTATCTGATATTGGGTTCTCCGGGGTTAAAAAAACAAATTAAAGAAATGACTGTGTGAGAGATAATAAAAAAATGTCTATTGAAAAATTTTACAAATGGGAATTTTGAATTTTTACAACCAAATGTTTTTTTTTTGAAAAAAAAAAAAAAAAAAGATATATATATATATGTGTGTATAAATAAAATACAGTTTGAGTTTGCAGCACAAGTAATATGATATTTCTGAAAGGGCTCCAATCCAAAGGTTGTGAGCAGCAGGAGGCTAGAATATCAGTTTGCAAAAGACAGAAAATACATGGTGTGTGCCAGAAACTCTACAAACAGAAGAACACAGAAGGCTGGAGGCTACATCTGCAGAAGTTAAGAGGTTGGAAGTGAGACAGACGGTTTATAGCACATAGGAGCACTGCAGCTGAAAGCAGCTCTGCTTAAAACCTTTTTATTGTTGTTATTCCGAGACAAGCAAACAATTATGTCATTATCTACAGATCACAGCAGTTGTTTTCTCCAGAAACATAATTGTTTATTTTGTCGTTGACAATTAAGTGCTCACGCTTTTTAGATATATATATTTTTATTTGACATCAGATATTCTGCTGGTAAGAACCCTCCAAGAACAGAATACCATCCCAATGAGTTGAATTATTGTCTTTGTTTTGATATAGAAATATTGTACTTTAAACTTGTGAAGCATATTTGTGGACAACAGTAGATGGGAACAGATTATTTTATTTTTTTCTTGCTGTTTAATCCAAACAAAATTAACATGAAAAGCTAAAGTTTGATCATCTTTGGGTCTGTTTTCAAAGTGTTCCCAGTGGTCTTTTGATGATGATTGTTGCATTTTTGGTCATTTTCTAGAGCATAATCTATGTACAGCGGCAGTAGAACCTTAGAAATTTGCCTCTGAGTTGTGGGCTGGATGGTTGGTGCAGAGTAACCTCCCCATCACTCATCTATCTACAGGCTTTCCCACTAGCTCACAGCCACTCACCCCCCCAACCTAACTTTACCTGCCAGTGCAACAAAAATTGTAAGCATTATCAGAGCTATCCAGCACTGCAGTTTTAATCAAGATGCCACAATATTTCTCTAAGGATACTTTGGGTCTGCTCTTGATTTGCAATGGTTTGAATAGAATTATACTCAGAAATGCAACTTTGGACTCAGTTTTCTTTATACATGTCCTCTATCATCAGAAAAATGCAACAAGAACATGTTAAGAACACTCAAAACAAAATGTCTTTAAGCAAATTTGCATTCACCAACACACTGATAAGTGATCCTCACTTAAATCTACTGAAGTTCTGGAGAAAAACAAATGAATCAAATGTTTTGGATTTTGTGCGGTGATGCAAAATGACCAGATTCCTAATGATGATCATAAATTACTTTAGCTCTTCTTCTTCTTCTTTAAAAAGCTAAGCACCTGAAGAAACCACATTTCTTGATGCCTATTGATGCAAATATGCACCAAACAACTCTAGCTTCAAAATTACCTTAATTTAGAATGTATCTAAAAGCAGAAAACATGAGTGATTTATTTATTTATTTTAATGGCTGGAAGTAAATTCAGGCGTCAAGGGGTTAAAAGAAAGACCCATAAACTGCTGTTTATTTTTAGGCTTGTGATCAGTTTTTCTTAACAAAGCTATTTGCTTTCAAACTTTGATCTTTGGCTCCATTACAGAGGCAGTAAACCACACGATTGTGCTGATTTCACAAAAGTGTGAGTTATGTGAAGAGCTGCCAGGAACAAACTGAAGGAAGTTATTCTGTTCGTTCTGGGCAACAAATAAAAGATTTCCTTTTTGTCATCATGTAGAATATTTTTCCAATGGATTCAGTTACCAAAGGTAATGTTTGCATATGGTATATTTGACAAATGTTTAACACAAACTGCATGGCTTAGCATTTCAGTCATTTTGATGGCAGCCAAAAAGGATTTTGTCTCAGTGAAACATGTGGATTTAACAGCCAAAATCCTTCCCAACATCTCCACAGACCTACCTCTGTGCTTCTAGAGAAATCCACAGAGGTTATTAAATGAACCCAATTCTTCATCTGTGAGCCGAGCCATTGTCAGACATTTTTCAGTCATCTCTCTGATCTGGATCCAGAAGAGGCAGAAAGATTCTGCTTCCCAAAAAAGAACAAAAATAGATTTTTCTTTATATGCATGCCATCACTGCTGTGAAATAATGTGGTACAGTAACATATTTTGTTACAACTTTTGTTACATACTAATACTTTTTGATAAGTATTTTACTTATTACCTGCCAGAAACTTACTTTATCAAAGCAAAGAGTTCATTAGGCATTTCAGAATAAAAAAACATCACAAACTAATTATTTTTCTGCTTGTGGTTGTTCACAATTTAAAATACAGACTTTGATAAGTGAGCTAAATTTCCTTTTAGATGTTATGTAATTGAAATTATTTTTGTCATTTTTATGGAGGAGTCTTGTCTTCTCAGAATCTATTTTATGTTCTTTTAAGTTTTAAGTTTTTCTGAAGTAGACAGACATTAGGCTCTCTGCATTCCTTTTTTCCTTTAAAATTGTGAAAAATGTATTCATGCCCTGTGTTTTATCCAGGCAGGGGACTGTCACAGGGAAGTATATATTCTAACACACATGACAAACTTTGCATTACATTTGTTGCTTCAGATATTAAGTTTTACTTTTGCAAATATTAAAAAGAAAATAACGTAAAAGTAATATGAGACTCATGTAACACATTAGGAACTTTGTTTGATCCCACTTACATGAAATGAAACACTTTCTGCATGAATGCAAAAAAAGTTTGCGAATGTTCAGCCTGTGTTGTGGTCATGAGAACATTAACGTTGGCCTGTCTGACATTGTATTCCAAAATATGACTGTATTTCTACAAACAAACTGGATTAATCCCTGCAAACATGGACAAAGCAACATTTTTTTAATTGCCTTTTTGACACATTTTGTTATTAGCAAATAAAAAAGTTATGAACAATTTGCATATGCATTTGAGTGTCTCAGTTATAATAGTTTTTTTTTTTTGAAAAACACAATTTATTTTGATTGTTTTTAAAATGTATTTCATTTATTATTGTAAATATTTAGTAAAACAATTATAGTGTGAAAAATCCTCGTATTTATCTAGAGATCATTATAGAATAACTGCAGAGTAAAATTAAATATTCAGAAATATTTGACCCTGAAATTTGTTTTTCTATTCTGGTAATAAATCTCATTCATGATTTATCAAATTAGCTTTTAAAGTTTAAGCATCAGAGAATATGTCTTCAAGTGGTTTGCATTTTTGGAGAATTTCTTAGAATATGAAAAATTATTATTTCAAAAGAAATTCAGAACAGTGGAGCAGGAGTCTATCTATGCTGGATTAAAGTACTGATGGCTGGAAAAAATATTCTACTATCAGTTTTCCTTTCTATTATATACTATTTTATGTAGTAAAATAAATAAATGCCATAACTTTTTAAGCTTAAAACATTTTAATTAGCAGTGATTTTCTTTGAATGGTAAAAAAGTGACATTTTTTATGTGGCATATTTTGCTAAAGAAGGCAGCTTCAATGGCTTAATTCTTTTCAAAAAAGGACAGCGAGCCTTATTACTTACTAACAAGGTTGGGAGTCTTTTTTACGTGTTGCATACAAGGTTGCATCTTATTGTGAATTGTAACACGGCTAACATGTAGCGGTTTGACTGGTTTTTTTTTGTTACTAACAATGTTGGGAGTTAGCGTAGTCACAGTAATGTTGATTTTAGCTGTATCAGTCTGTTTTTTTGTGCTACAAACAAGCTCGAGTGTTAGTGTGAATATGCTGCTAACATGTAGCGGTTTCTGTGTTTTTTTTTTATTATTACTAACTAGGTTGGGAGTTGGCATCGTCACAACAACGTTTGTTTAAGTGGTTTCAGTCTGTCTTTTATACGTGTTGAAAACAATCAAATATTGTGATTGCACCAACGTAAACTCTTCTGAAGGCTGATTTCCACTTGTCTGTCTGCAGTGCCTCTCTGTTGCATTGCATTTCTGTTGCATTACGTTGACACACAAAAAACAAAGTATTTAATCAATCGGAACCTTTACATTGCTTCCGTCATGTCTACATCTGAAGTTTGTCCTCTCTGCAACGGAATGCAAGCTTTACAAAGGAGTTCCATTTCTAGTCCATCAATGCGTCAATTTTGCAGCAAAAATCCAGAGAAACAAGAGCAGATTTTAAAACAAAAACTTTTGTTGTACTTTCAAAATCCAACTTTATAAAATGTTATTTCCCACTTCCAGTCATTTAGCGGTTGGATAGCTCAGTTGACTGGGTGTAAGACTGGCACGCAGGGAATCTGGATTCGCTTTCCAAGGAATGCAATGAGCGTAATCCAGAGTGAGTCCTTAAGCAAGACCCTTCACACTGCTGCCCAACTATGAGTCTCCCTCTGCCTTGAAAATACAGGGTTGTGTCAGAAAGGGCACCCGTCGTAAAACTCTCTGCCAAACCACCAGTGCGAATCAGTGAATGCTGATTTTCTTACTCCTCCAGGAGCTAGGGGGAAGAGGGACGGACCGGGAGCGCAGCGGTTATGTGACGATGTCCCACACAACAAAACGGAGATGCACTGCAGAAGGACCAGTGTACATTTGGGGTAACAAGGAAAAAACAAACATGTAAGCTGCTACGAACAAGTTCTAGAATAACTGTGAACGCAGTTAATACATTCGGACTGAATGAGACTTATCTCTGACTCTTTTGTCTCGCTTCATGCACTTTACATATGACATAAGTTTGAAAATAGGCCATTCATTGGTGGCACACCTTATAGTGCGGACAACATGGAACAATAAAATCTATACATATTAAACACAGTTGTTAAATGTTTTTTTTATTAAAGCCTGAAAAAATACAAATATTTTTTATTTGAATTTCTGAGCGCTAGATATTTCATCCAGACATAAAAATGAATCTTATATTCCAGACAAAAATCCCAGCTTGATAGACAAAGATGATGATGCTTGGGATAAAGAAAAATATTGACTTAGATTATATTACCTAGACCTGACTGCTAAATATAAAGACACCAGATCAAACAAAAACCCTCAAATGTTAGGACAAAAAAAGAAAATCTACACAAAACTCAATTTCAGGGCCTTTTTTCTCAGTTCCCTTTGTTTTCACAGAAAGAATCAATATCACTAATTTAGACGTGCACAAACCCTGTCTGTTGAAACCAAACAAGATCATTAAGCTGCATTAAAAAAGCCTTAAATCCCCAATAAAGTACTAAAACAAGCCAGGGTATTACTTCACATTTGGTACATTGTTGTTTCTCAACATGAACAAATGACAAAAAAAATAGCATCTTTTCTAAACTCACACAGATGGGACTACTGGGATAATATTCTGACACCAAAAACAAAGACTCCCACCCATAGAAAACACACATGGCACATATGACAAGCGGGATGCACAGGAGGGGACATTTACAGTGTACAAACATCAAAGGGGGGTGTTGAAAAAGTTGTAATAATGAAAGAAAAATGGGTTCTCCAAAGTGCACGCTCTCACAAATATGCCCACACACTGGTTTTTGCTGAAAGCTATATTCCATATTCATAAATGCAGTGTGATAAGGCATCCTGATGGGCCTCTGTCTTGCATCTAACTGCATTCTGGCAAGAAAAAGCACAACCAAGGCCTGTTTGAATCATACACAGCATGAGAACATCTGTATTGATCAGCCTATGAGGCAAAAGCTGACATGTTTTCTGTGCAACTTTTATCAAATCCTAATGTTTGATTTATATAAAATGTTAAAGATGTCACATTGTCACTTTTGAACCAGAAGAAATGTCAACTGTCGGGATGTGTTCACTGCATAAAAGGCAGAACGCCCACACGTTCACGTAATGTTAAACTCTGGATCACCTTGACATGTGCCGGAGGTATAGACAAACCCCCCAAACTGACAGAATGAACAAAAGAATAATGCTTTTCTTCCTAATACTTTTTGTGAATCATGGGAAGAGCAGGCTTTAAACCCTAAAATGATATTTCTCACAACTTTTCTCCAATTGCTTCTACTTCAAATTTGTCCAACAACACCACAAAAGTGCGCATTGAGGAAGAGCAATTCCCACATTGTAGTGTATCATCAGTGAGGCAGACAAACAGACTCTCAGATGGGCCGTTAAACCCAGAATGACGGGTATCGACAATTTTTCCTCCAAAAACATAAAAAGTGACAGAACAGGATATAATAAATGAGATAGTAGCCAGAGATTATAGACCAATTTCAAATCTAATACCAACAAACGCAGAGAAGAAACCTGCGTTCTCAAAAAGAGAAAAACAGCACTAAGCTCAAGGAGACACAACAAGGAAGTGTGATTTCGTTTGTCTGCACATGATCTACGATAGCAGCAGAGTAAACCTGAAGTTTGTGGATTTTGGTGGTTGATTTTAGAAAGGATTGTTGCTATTAAATGTTGGGAGGGATGAGAGTTTGCAGCGCAGTGTGTGTTTGGCAACTGTGTTTTCTTAAATTTAAAATTAACACTTTTTTGTGCATAAAAAAAGAGCATCAGGCTTTTATTTTTTTCACCTACGGCTTTCCTCACTTAAAAAGGAGTCAACTATTTCAAATGTTTTTTTTTCTGTTTATGCATTTGGAGAATTCACAAACAGAAAAAAAAAGAAGTGACAAACAAAAGCAGCACCTAAAAAAATGAAATGTCTTTATGTAGATGAAACGTTTCTTTTTTTTTTGAGTTACATATGCATCATTCCCAGAAGTCGAATAGAATTTATATATTTTTGCTTTTAATAAAATCTAACAAAAAACATGAACAATGAAAATAAAGATTTGAAAGACCCTCTCCAATGGAAAACTTATTTCCCTGTGTTTTTACCATGTTCTCGTAGCATTTTTCTCATGAAGAAGGACTTAAAAAAAAAAAGATTAAGTATATCTTTATTCAAATTGCATTGGTTTAGGAGCAAATAAAAACCTGCGGTTTGAAAACGCTCAGGTTTGTGAAGCAGCAAGTGCAATGTTGGGCGTGCTAAACTCTCCCTGCTCTGCTCAATTCTGATGCATCCATTTCCAGACAAATAGATCCATTAACGTCTTCATTTTCCTTATCTGAGCTGCCATCTGCAGTCTGTATGGCTGCAGAGCTCCAATATTATTCAGCATTTTTTTTTTTTTTTTGTTACGCTAATGTAAGCTAGGGGGAATAAGTAAAACTAAGGGCCTTTTTTTTTACAGCTTTTTTTATCCCATAGAATAGCATATCTGCATTTAGCTATAGTATTACTGCAGACGCATTATCCAGCAAACGTAGAAATACAATACATACAGTAAGTGCTGTGGATGCTATGCATTTGTAGTTAGAGAAAACAAGAAAAAAGCTTCAGCATGAGTTAGAAAAACTGCAATAAAAGCTGGAAAATGTAATATTAGGTCAGAGGACTAACAGATGTTTTTTTCCTTTTTGAACTGCGTGACATTTCCAAGTGTTAAAATTATAACATGAAGGAAAACCAAAACAAAAAAAGCTGCAACGTTTTGCGTCATTCCCCACCCAATCAAAATGAGGCTGCAGGCTGTCCTGCAAAACTTAGCACAGTCCAAAAAGGTGCTTTTTCTTTTAGTTCAGCGTAGGAAATTAAAATACATGCTTTTTCCCATTAAACTGCCACGACTGGGACAGCTAAATAACCGCCTTTCAGAGTTTAGTTACAGCTTGGCAGAAAGGGAAGACTTGGTGTTTGTGCGTTTGAGTGGGTACCTGTATTCTTCTTGAGTGAACACGGGAATAACCGAAGGCTGAAGGACTGTAATTTCTACCAGGGTGGTGTTCTCTTTGACAGGCTCTCCGTAATCATAGGCCACCACCACCAACTGTCCAACACACACATAACATCTGTCAGAACATCCCAGAAAAGCATCTCCTTGACTTTTTCTTATGCTCTTAGTTATTCTGTCCAACATTTCAAAGCATTTAAAAAGTCAGGAGCGAAAGGAACGAAAGCCCCAAAGGTCAGGTGGCTAAAAGAGCAGGCTGCAAAATAAGAGCCAATGAATTTCAGTCCTTTCATTGAAAAGTATTATATTTGCATGGAAACTGCAGATTATTGCTTCCCTGTGGTATTCTTCTTTTTGTCTTCAATTAATTATGGCTAAGCACTGTTAACCAGACCCAAAAGAAAACTAATGAGGGCCCAGCAATAAATAACCATCCCTCTAATCTAGTCAGAAACTCGCTTTTGTTAGTATCTTGCTGCCTTTTTATGATCAACTTTAAGGTGAATAAAGAATTATGTTCACAAATAACTCCTTGAGAGCTATGATTTTACTCACTGTTGGGGATTTAAAGCCTGTCCTCAAACTCGTCAGGACTTATCTTCAAAATATTTGATATGAACTATCAGTTAGAATTATAGATATTGTGTCTCAAATAAAAGCAGGCTGTGAATAAAGACAGTTTATTCGTTTAACAGCAGTAAATGTCCCTGTAGTTCGATATTCATCAGTCAGTTTTGTATTTATTGTTTATCACAGTCATAATCCAAAAGAATACACAGTTGTGAACATCTATGTTTCCAGTTTTCTTGAGCAAACCAGACAGAATCAGTCCCAGGAGTGAAAGCGTCAGAGGACGCTCATTCTTGGTTGCGTTAATTAAAAAAGATGAAAATAGCATCCATGGCTCAAAGGCACATTGAGGCATGCAGCTTTGAATAGGCAATTTTGGAACTAATAAGCTGCAGTGATGTATTTTGTATGGCGGATGTCGATCTTGGAAAGTGCTTTGTGGAAAGAAATGTACAGAGCTTGTTCGTGTAGATGGGCGAGATTTCTGAAATCTGGCTTGTTTTTGCATTTTCTGATTCAATAAATGCTCATACATTTATTTACTGCTATTTCAGTGAAGAAAATATAAGTTTTGGTTTAACTTCAAAAGTGGTTGTAAATAAAGATTTCTGCAGTATTTCGTCACTACATCACATAAACTGAACATTTTAAGCTTAACTAAAACAAATCCAATAGAACTTTGCACACCATCCTTGTTTACATTACATTGATCTTTTCTTAGGGCATATTTGAGAATACATACAATTTACATGTAAAAATAATTTGAGAATAGAAAAATGTTTACATCTATGGCTGACACATATGCTGTGTATTTATTTATTGATTTTTAAGAAATACTATAAAAAATAGTAGGAACCTTCATCAGGTTGGAGCGTGTTAATGACTAGACTGGGTTAGGATGAGACTGTGTACAATAGAAGGTAGGGGTTGACTGATTTAAACCAATTTTTAGCTCTTCTGTCAGCATGTCAACAGAAAGTTTTTCTCTATCTTCTTTTACTTTTTAATTTTCCAAAGTTTCCAACACACTGTAAGCGTGAGGTATGTTCAAGAACGCTTTAAATGCAGTTTGATGAACGCGCATTCAGTGTTGGTGTTCACACAGCAGCAGCAGGGAGGGGATTCTTCTTCTTTTGTTTTTACTGTATCCAACTTATGTCCGCCACCTACAACTTGCAAATCTTGCTGTAGGCTTTTTCTTTCACAACTCTATTCCTATAATTTAGAGGTCGGGAACGTATCACTCATGAGCCAGGTGTGGCTCTTTTGATTACATCTGGCTCGCAGATCGGTGGGGAAAGGCGCCTGAGATGAAGGCGAATGCAGTGCCAGATTTATGTGACCTCCCTCTTTTTTGTTGTCAAGTTGTATCCCTTGACCAAAAAAAAAAAGATCTTTGTAATGAACCAGCTGGTGTTGTGACATGACCTGGCTGCAAACAAGCTTTAGGAGGGAGGTTGCCTCTTTGGGTCACCCCAGGCACGTATCATCAATTTTGTAATGCATCTCAGTATCATCTCTGTGTTCTGGATATAAGGTCGGGTACACTCGTGGTCTCATGAGACCCGCCCATTGTTTGGACTTTTCTGAAACAAGTCCAGTGGGAGGAAAAAGGTTCTGCTTCTGCTCTGTGGCATAACCTGAGTTCCTCAGCTTTACCGCTTCATCTCCATGGAGACATTTCTTGCTTTCTTGTATTGTGAAGCACATTCCAACGTAAATCTTTAAATTAGGCTTATTTGGGTTTTTAAAGGGAAAATGATTGAATTAAAGTCTATAGTCTTCAAAAATAAAAAGTGAATAATGGTTCAGTTAAAAATAATTTCGACGATAAAGCTTTGAATCAAAGCAACCATCAGTATTTCATATTACAGGATTTAGAAATTTAGAAACTCGATTGTGCCTATTGGGCACATCATTATGGATCACAGATCAAATTTAGTCTCAACTCTGCACACTTACGCTGAACTTTAGGTTGGGCTCCTCATTAAGGTTGACTCTGGTGATCACATGTCCCGTCTCTTTTTCCACTTCAAATATAGTGGCAGAATATGAATGTGTTTGCCGATCCACCTTGTAGTTCACCAGGCCTGCTGGAGTACCCTATGAAGAAAAGAAGGAAGTGCATGAAGATTGAAATCTCCAGATTTAGATGGATTTTGCAAAACAGGGTGAAATGCCTCTTTAATGGGATCTGGGAAGCTGCCAGTGTTGTGGATATTTTACCCCAGCAGCCTGAATGTGTTATAATGGATGTGCAATGACTTTCTGACGATTTAATAACTGAAGTCGACTAAATATGTCTCATTACCCAACTACTAACAAGTCGGTTGGGCCCTTATCACTTTGACAACTCACTGAAAATATAAAAAAAAAAAAGTTGCAAACATTTCAAAATAGCATACAAACCTTTCCCATTTCCAAACTGCCACACAAAAGGATTTTTTTTTTTATTCTCCAACATTCATGAGCTTAAAGTAACAGCACTGGGTAAAAGTCAGCACATCTCATTTCTTAAAGGGCATTGAGCCATGTTCAGTTTTTTTCTTCTATTTAACATCGATTGCTTTCCACTTGTCTTCAGTGCAGTCATTGAACCTGCATTTTCAGAGGAGAATGTTTTATGTTTGTTAGGACACTTATCACTGACCTCCCAGTCATTCAAGCACAAAAAAGGCTTTTAACTCGATGTTCTCTACTTTACCTAAACCCACTCTCTGTGCTGCAGATTTTAAACTCTAATTATTTTCTCATCCCCTCAGTGTGAGTTTTAAAGAGCGCACAGAAAACCGAGTTGACAAACAGTTCTTGGATCATCTCTTTGTGCAAACATGTACTTTTGTGTCTGTCAAACCTGCAAATCATTAAAAAAACATTTCTTGATTACGTTTTTCTAAAAGCAAATTAAGTTCCTAAATATATTAACTACATTTTCTAACTAGTGTCTAATTAGTCTTTTGACCCATACCTGTTTGTGGGACAATTGGTACCAGTGATGGGTAATACCACATGTTCAAGAATTGATGCAATACCGATTACTTTTCTATACATATTATCGATACTGATTACTGGTCATTTTTTTTCTCAAGACTATTATTTGACCTTCAGTAACAAATACCATCAAAATCTGGCCAAGCCATTCTACATTAAAAGTCAAACTGGCCTTTAAAGTACAAGCTTAAAAATACAAAACCATTTTGATACTGCCACCACTAGTTAGTACAGTGTTAAAAAAATAAAAATAAAAAAAAAATTAAAAAAACTGTACGTTTTTTTTTCAGTTTTATTTAAAAACTGATTCTAAAGGAAGTTTTATTTTGAAAAAATACTGGATTCTCACCACTACATCTGACCCATTCTTGATGCTTGGTTCAAAATCCATTTGCTTCTTTCATAAAGTGGATGACTGCTAAATCAAAACCTCCAAGCTGGCAAAGGTAACATAAAAACAAAAGTATTTGGAAAGTTTGTCTTTGCAGGAAAAATCCAGAGATAAAAACAGAAGACGAACCTTTGACTTCAAAACAAAATAAACCAGCACTGAGCAGACAAAGTCAGGAGTTTTTACTTGAATTATGGATTTATTGTGACAGCATCCGGCAACCTAATATTACAAGGATGCTGCTAATAAAGTTCACATTTATGATTATATCCAAAAGATACACATTTTCGTGACCATTTTTCTTTTATGCAGTAATCTGTCACACCTTACAAGTCAGACAAGGCTGAAGTTGTCGGTCAGTTTTTTAGCTTCTACTTTGACAGTTATGGGATGAGGGAAAATCTATATCATACTTTATTGGTTTCAACACTAAATCTAGTGAATAAATAACGCTTAAAGCACCTGCAAATATTTGGCAGAGGATGAAGATAAACTTTAACCTTGATAAGGGAAACTGGGAAACACTTCAGTATCATACAGGCCAGTCCATCAAAATATTGTCTAACATGATAACGGTCTGTGGTCAGGAAAAGGTTGGGGACCTATGCAATTAAGGGGAAGTCAAAGCAGGGAAGGGATTTTTTTTCAAACGGTTGGTACTTCCATGAATGGAAGGGGATGTCATTCATTTGTCACTACCAAACCCGAAACCCTGATTGGTCAACGTTCAACTTTGGCTTTGCAGTTGTTTGTTTTTATAGCAGTGGTATAGTGATCATACTAATATTAGACAAATAGGTGCATGTTTGAGCTGCAGCGACATTTAAAATTCAGTATCAAGGTGGAGTTGGCAGTTTAAAACTTATTTCCACCAAAAAAAAAGCATAAAAATGCAAAGGTTAGTGGGTAATGGAACCACTTCCTTTAAAAATGATAATGAAAAAATATACAAAGCCTTAGAAACCATGTGGAAGAATTGTGTTTTTGTTCAACCGAAACTTCCTCTATCATAGGTTGGCCTTAAGAGACTGACTGACCACAGAAGCTGTAAACCAAGGCCAATACATCCAAACTAAAAAATAGAAGGTTCATCAGCAAAACTCAATTCTCTATAAGCTAAGTGTATATCAGTTTTACAGCTAGGATTTACAAAGAATAAATGCTATTTACACCCAGAGATATAAATATCAACCCGGTTCTGAAAGATGATATTTTTTTTTCCTGAGCTCTGGGGGAACCTTTGTAGCATAAAATCTGAAGATTATAATGCTATTTTCTGACTCAGGAGAATCTACTTTGATGCTTCAACCTGCATTCTGAATCAGTTCAGCTGATGAAAGAGGACAGCAAGCACGTTCTCCAAAAGTAAGGGAGGTTTTTTTTTAAAGAGGCTTATGAGGAAACCTTGCAGGTGTGAAGAGCAAAGAAAAAAAAAATTCATTGCTTCTTCAGCAATAGAAAGATACTTTTGTTGTGTTTCTTTCTTTCTTTTTTTGTCTGGTCTTTCTCATGCATATTTATCTGGAGGGTGAACTTGAATATTAACAGAGGTTGTTTGGGGCTCCCAATAAAAATGAGCTTTTGTTCAGGCGCTGCTGTGATCTGCATCTAAACAAAAGTGGGTGCAGATCAGCAGAGGTAATCTGACACTAAACTGAGGGTCCCATTAAAGCTTGTGGCTTATTTTAAACACCTTTTTAAACCTTAAATTGCCCTTCATAAGGGAATACAGTAAGAGAAAACATAAATTTGTATTTGTAAGTTGAATAAACTGACCCTTGTTGCAAAAACAAGACCACTTGCGATGTGAAAAAAGATTTGGAGGGAAACAGCAGTATCTTATTCTCAAAAACAGCTTGGAAAGAGGCGTTTTGATTCAATATCAGCAGCAGGAAATGCTCACCGCAGGGTCAGCATCACTGGCCAGCACCCTGGTCACAATGGTTCCCTTGATAGCGTTGGGAGCGACCATTCCTCGATACAGTGCCTGGCTGAACTCTGGAGAAAAGTCATTCATGTCCTTGAGAGGCAGAGGAGATACAGATAGTTTGACATTAGAATTGTAGGGATGGAGTACCTAGATTTGACTACACCATTATTGCCTAAAATTAATAAAGTTATCCTAAACTCTAGTTAAATACAATTTTGCGGTAAAAATATTATTTATCCCCAATAAAAGACAAGAAGATTACATGTCAACTAGAATGGTTTCCAACAGCAACAGTAAGAAACTGTCAGTTTCACTAATCAGATTTTTTACAAGCTATAACAATGATGCATTTCAAAAATGACTTCGAAGGAGGAAAGCAGGGAATCATTCCACAAAAGGTAAATTAGTTCTCCATAATTGTCCAAACGCAGATATCAGAACTAGCATGACATTTAACTATCAAAGCAAGTTTAGCAATTATAAAGAAACACTGGAATGAATCTGTGAAATGATATATATGGTATGACGATAAGGGGTAAATATTGTCTGAATGATTTAATAAAATCAGGCAAAAAAATGAGGCAGAACTCTCTGAAGCTCAAACAGATTAGTATCAAAGTACTTTGTGTCTACTTTTCTCCTTTGAAAAAGAATAAAGCTTAATGTCACCAAAAAAGCCTAGTCTAAGTTGGAAAATATTCCAACCAACGCTCTGTGGTCTGCAATAATGTAACACATGAGTGACTTTATGGACAAGCGTGCAAATATATCGAATGCTATAATATTTGTTTGATCAGTTCTCCATGTCTTTGTACCGTGCAATGTTTTGTGTGGCAAGCAAAGTTATCAGAAACTTAAATACCAATATCTCTATCCTTCCAATTTTCAAACTCACTGGTCCTGCTCAGAGCCACAGGGTTACTTTCATCAACAAGATGTACACCCTGGACAGGTTGGCTGTCCATCACAGGGCCACACAAAGACAAGCAATCACTCACTGATTTTAAAACCTAAGGGAGAAGTTAGAGTTATGCTGCGGCCACAAATACAACTGTTACCGTGCGATGGAGAAGCGTTGGCAGAATCTTCGAGATTTTATACTGCCGCTTGATTTTTTTCCACAGTTGTTGGCGTGGTCATGAATGTAGACGTTGGGGATGACGCCATTATTAAATCAGGCGACAGCTGGGCGGCCACAGGCAGCCAGATCACCCGCAGTCAGCAGCTCTAATTGGACACTATAAATGTCTCTGGATGATGGCCGTCCATATCAAGTGCCACCAGCCGCCAAAAAAAAATTCTGCACCACTAGTCAGTCACACTTGGATTTTTAATCACACATTATAATCTTGTCAATTTACAAATTTACACACTTTTAGACAACATGCCTCCCAAGAAAGCACAAATGGTTTGTCATCAATACACAGGTCTCTGAGTCGCTGTTGTGCGATCAACGCCATGATGAGTTTTGGGCAGGATCAACAACGTCTCCCCATTTGGACCCACGGTGACTGGAATCGCCAGATTAATGTCCTATCATCGCCAGGCCCCAGCCCACGTCAGCAGCCTTTGTCAAGTCCCCACGGGGGCAGGGGGATGCCTGAAGGGTGGCAGTCCGAAACGGGTCGATCATAAGAGGATTTTGGAGATCTTAGAGACCCTCTTTGCAAAATGGTCCAGTCAGCATAAAATTTTAATTTTATCTGAAAATCTCCACGGCCCCTGCCCGGCGTGTAAAAATGTGACTGCCGCCTTTTGAATACAAATTCCTTTGCACAGCCACCAGCTGGATTTGCTCAAAAAACTTGCATTTAGGACTCCTTGTGGTGGCACTTTGGGATATGTGACTGTAGTCTTAACAATTACCCTAACAAACATGTTTTTGGACAGTTGGAAGAAGCTGGAGCGCACCGAGAAAACCCATGAAAGCACAGGAAGAACATGCAAAATACATACAGAAGGGTCTGAGCTGAGGTTTGAACCAAGGCCTTCTTGCTGTGAGGTGAGAGTGCTAACCACTACATCACTGTGCAGCCTCCTATGTATACAAAGAAACCTGAATTGTCTGTCTTTTTATATTCATTACTGGTTTTGTACGATTCTCTTTGAGTTAAACACATTTTACTTTTACAACAGCGTTTAGGGAAGCTAATCCTTCGAGCTCCAGAGGTGTAATTACACCAACCTCTTTTATATTTGAAATTAAACCTGCTTTTCTCTAGATGTTTGCATCTGACCTCATAACAGAAAGAAAACATTTTGTTTTTGTTTATTTAAAGTATTTTGAAGATGGAAATTAAAGATTTTAGTGATTAGCTAGAGCATGGGTATTAAAAATTAAATCACTTAGTGATTGAAATGGGATGACACAAAAAAAGGCTTTGCAAAATGCTTAGATTCTTTAAATAGAGAAAAGAAAAATGACAAACTTTGCCCTCTTCCATTTGGACCAAGTGATAAACCTACCATTATTCTGACAGAAACAGATGCCAGTCCAGGAGGCATGGCACCCTCCACATCGACGGCCTCTACAGTGAATGTAAATGTAGCGTCAGAAATGTTCAGAGCTTCAAAGTCCAGAACCCTGAGAACCACCAGCTCCCCAGTAATGGGATGGACATGGAACAGCTCTGTTATTTCCGGCTCCAGGCTTTCAGTTCCGATTCGATAAGTGAGGTTGGAGTTGAGATCCGGGTCTGTCGCCTAAAGAAACAGAAAATATAAATATTGTCATTGCAGGATGAAATTATTCTCTTCACCAGCTCAGTGGCTTTGGGGAAGAGGGTCCTTCCTGAGACTGGAGGTCATGAGTTCAAAATCCAGGTCCGAGTCAAACCAAAGACTCTCAAAATAGGACCCAATACTTCCCTGCTTGACACTCAGCATTCAGGGGTTGGACTGGAGGGTTAAACCACCAAATGGTTCCAGAGCGTGGCTCTATCTGCAGCTCACCATATAAGGTAAGCAAGAGGGAAGTAGGTGAGACTCAGGCACATCATACAGACTTTTCATTTTCATTTAACTCCCCCAAACCTTACCCACCACGCAAGGAGTCCGTTATTGCTGTTCATGTGATAAGTGCACACTCCTTGCGTGCAGCCTGGCTGTTGAAAATGAGGAAGTTAGACAAGCAGAGTGTAGTTTGTGTTGGCATCTTACGGGCACGTGTGTATCACTGTACACCCTGCGCGTGCAGCATTTCCATGCGGTCAATAAGAGCCAGTATGCACATCATACTAATGGCTAGAGTGTGGCATTAGGGCACAGTGTGACAGAATCACCATTAGGTAATTTTCCTTACAAATTTTCCTTGGCAATACACTACCACACATTCAACAATGGTACGTTCCATTTTCATGATCTCCCTTAAAGTGGCTGCATGACACATCTGCACTCCCTTTACGATGCAGCCACTCCTGTTTATGACCCTCCATGGGTCCGGACAACCCCAAAACCGACAGGACCTATACAGGTCAACCCCCGTACGAGTACATGTAATTCATGCTACATTCAGACTCGACATGTGACACACTGGGCATGTGAAACGCAGGTTCTTGGTCCACGCAGGTAGGGGCTTCTTCATCTTTTCCTTTTTTACTGTTTCAGTAAATGTCTCAGTATATTTCTTACTTTTGATTACATCTACAATGTGTATCTCATTTGAACTATTGGCTTTAGTATCAAAATGTTAAAGGGAATTTTAAAAAATGCAAGATTATTTCTTAAAAGTGTGTTTCACACACCACTACCTTATAGAGGCAGTTGAGATATAACAGGAAATATCCATAAAATGGTTTAATTATGTCATTTTATTGCCATTTTTTTTTGTTTTCCAAGAAGACTGCACTGTTTATTCCTAATGGATGTTGTTACAGCTAATATGTATCATTTGTGAACTGACCTTTCCACCTTAACACAAGCTCACCTTTAATTGCAGAATGACGGTATCTTTCGGGCTGTTCTCGGGCAGATTGACATTGTAAGATTGCTGGGAGAATACGGGGCTGTTGTCATCCACATCCAGAACGGTGACATTGAGCGTTAGTCTGGATCGCCGCGGGTCCACCGCTCCATCCGAGGCTTCGACAACGAGTCGATAGTGGCCTTTCACCTTCAGGGTCACAGGGATTTGTGATTAAAAGTCAACACCGCTGAGGCTAAAAAATATTTAACAACTCTGCCACTGTTTGCTGCTGTCTATTTTGTGCCACATCCAATAAATCTGCCATTCATGTGGAACAAATCTGTGACTTCCTCTGACCTCTCTGTCCAGAGGCACTGCGGTTGTGATGAAGCCGCTGGCATTGATGGAAAACAGCGTCTGGTGGTTGATGAGCTGATAATGGACCTGACCGTTTGCCCCCAAATCTGGATCGGTTGCCTAAACCAGGACACAAAGAAAACATGCACAAATTGAAAAAAAGTTTTATACACTTTTATAAAAGTGAAACTCAGGAATTAAGCATGAAAAACAAGCTAGTGATGCTAAAAAATCTTGTGTAAAAAAGCACACACCCACAATGATATTGGCTCTCAGTCAACTGTAACTAAAAATAAGAAGTTGATATTTTAGCTCAAAGTTCAAATGGAACAGAAACCATCAGAGTGGCCGTTCATGCAGATGCGAGAGCTGAGAAAAAGGAAAACAGGAATTGTCCCAGAGACGCTGTTGTTGCTTAGCTAGGTCAAAGCCTCCGAGACAACAGCTTGCTGCAGACAGATTAAGTTTTTATCAGCTTTTGCTTGGCGTGAAATTTACAGTGAGTAACAGCAGTGGCTCAAACTTAACAGCTTTTACGTTCAAATCTGGTGTATGATAATAACTAAGCAGTGGAAGGAGCTTGTTCTGATCTCAGGGGAGATAAAAACATTTCATTTCAGGCCTATTATTTTGGAAGCTTCCTGTTTTTAGGAGTAGCCTCATACGAAATTATGACTTCTTGAAAATAACAATTTAAAAAAATGTATATTTTTGATCATTAGTTTGACTTCTTTAATGAAAGCATTTATTTTCTTCAAAACTGACATTTGTTTTAATTTCCAACTGTAACTAAAAAAGTATATTTTAGCGTTTGTCCCGTACAGGCTGCGGGCTTTTTCCGCTGCCTGGTATAAAAATATTTGTCTACAAGTTATTGGGTTTTTCTTACACGCAGTGTTGGTAGATAGAGTTTTCCAGCCCAAAAGTCATCTAAAACTGCCAGACCTAACAAAAAACTGCCCATGAAGTTAATCATTACGTAATTAGCTGTAAGTAATCACAAATTTTGTATTATTATTTTTTATTTCCTGTTCAGATTGAAAGTCCATGAAACTTTAAAACATGTTTTAATGATTAGTAGTTACATCTACCAATTTTGCACTCAGTCAGAGCAAAACATAAAATAAACTCCTATTTAACATTATTTAGCAACCACTAAGGAATAAACATGAGCACAGTGCGCCCTTTTTTCACTTAATCAAAAAAAAAAAAAAAATAAAAGAGAAGAGAAGGTTAAAAGTCACAAATAATATAAACCATAATTTGGGGTTCTGGTATTCATTCATTCATTTTCCAATCCGCTTTATCCCTTTCGGGGTCACGGGGTTGCCGGAGCCTAACCCGGCTACTCATGGGCGAAGGCAGGGTACACCCCTGGACTGGTCGCCAGTCTGTCGCAGGGTCCACAATCACACACCCATGCACACTCACATTCACACCTACAGACAATTTAGAGTAACCAATTAACCTATGAAGCATGTTTTTGGACAGTGGGAGGAAGCCAGAGTACCCGGAGAAAACCCACGCATGCACGGGGAGAACATGCAAACTCCACACAGAAAGGTCCCCCAGCCAGGACTTGAACCGGGAACCTTCTTGCTGTGAGGCAGGAGCGCTAACCACTGCGCCACCGTGCAGCCGGAGTTCTGGTATAACTTATGAAAACAATGGAAATTGTTTTTGCATTTTTACTTTTTGTGATATTGAGGTAAAATATAAACAAACGTCCCCTGAAATGTATTAAAGAGCAATTTTCTGTGATTGTAAAAAAAAATCAAGTTTTAATAAAACAGTAGGAGCTGAATCAAATAATTTATCACCCGAGATTACTCCAAAAAACATTTGGCGTTTTCCAACAGGAGATTGTGTGCAACTAATTGTTTCTACAATAACATCACAAATAACCTTCCTGCCACCTAACGATTTTTCATTGCGGCTTTTTGTCACATCTAAACACTAAATAAAAAAAACTTATAAAATGAAAACGAGGACATGTAATAAAAAAAAAAAGTCTAGGTTAAATCATTTTTTTAACATAAAGTATTAGATGTTTTGCATACATCGAGTAAACTAAGGGCATGGTTTCAACCCAGTTTTCATGAGATTGCGCAATCTGTCATGAGGTAGGGCTCTGTGCTTTCCTCATCTTGCTGCTTTGCTGTAATTGAACAAGACATATGCAAAATACAGATATTTTAAATTAATTTAAATAATTGGAATCATACATATAAATTGAATTTATAGTAAAGATTAGAGTACAAATATATAGATTATCATTATACATCTCATGAATACAGGTGGGACACTGCCTCCCTGACAGAGGTGTCGCATATTTTGATTGGGGACTAAAAACCACCACCCCAAACCTGCCCAAATATGCTGACTCGTCTAAAGCAAACTTTTCCTGAAAATCATGGGTCAAAACTGCCCAAATAGGTAGAAAACCACTCAATCTGGCAACGCTGCTTTGACACTTTGAATGCAGATGGTAAGAAAAGCTTAAAACTCATGACATCCATTTCTTCCAAGGAGTTCTTTTTTAAAAAGCATACGTAAAAATCTATGTAAAGCTACTCATTTAATATGTCAATATTAGCATAGTAATGTAATATTGCATAGAGTTTCTGTCTTTACGCTCATTCTTATGTCTGGAGTTTTCAATAAAAATTCCAACTTTACTGCTGAAGTTACCTAAGGCAACGCCCTCTCTGACTCTGAGTGTCCGACTTGCATTTCCCTGGTGTGAACTTTCATTTCTTTTTTTCTTCGCTGCAATTTTCGCCCCAAGAAATCAAAGTTATTTTACAACCAGTTCTTAAAATATGCCAGAGTTAATGAAACAGTGGTTTCAGTTTTCACTCAGAAATAAAGTCGTACTGTGATTTCCTTCCTTTGTTGCCCTTCTTTCATCAGACTTCAGAAACCATTCTGCAGTCAAACCTTGACTTCTATTCCCCATCATCTCTTTCAACTAGTAGAATAAGGTTGAAAGAAGGTGACAAATTGCTCGCCGGTGTTCCTTTTGCCCTGTCATTGTGTTCGTCCTGTGCAATCTGCATTCTGACTGCATAAGAATGGATGCAACCAGGGCATAGACATTTACATTTACGAGAGTTTTTTCACTATTTGTAAGCAGAAAAAAACGCAATTTATTGCTTGTTGATGAGTTTTTTCTTTTCTTTTTCTTTTTTTTTTTAAGGAAGCGTATGCATTATCTGAGAGTTGTCAAATCCCATCTAATCACAGTTCAAATAAAAACCTTGCAAATTAGTTAGAAACTCCTTAAATCATGTTTTAGTACTAACATAAATATGGGTTTAGGTTTTCCCGTGGACCACAACTTCAAAGTTGCATGTGCTTTTTAACAGACGAATGCTTAATATCCAATTCTCATTTAGTATTTAGGATCCACTTGCTTTGCTGTCATTACTTGCAGTTGCGGTGACCCATTTCCGCAACCTCTTCCAATTTCACTCATTAAACTTTCATCGCATCTCGCTCGGTGACGGTTAGAATGAGTTGAAATAAGACTCCCTCCCACAGCAGGGGTGTTATGGAGATTCTTAGAGAAAAACGATGACCTCTTGGTGTTATTTGTATTCAGTGCTTTATCACTATCTGGGGGACGAGCTGTGTTCAAAATTTAACGATGCATTCAGCTTTTTGGTGATAATCACACGCCATTTGGACAAGGAAGAAGATTTACTAACGAACAATCAGAGAAAAAAGTGTGAGCGAAACTGGATGCAGAAAAAAGGAGGATAGAGACACTTACTGTATGCTGGATGAGAGTAAGGAAACACAATGGATACAAAAAGTCTGTTCACATTTCACTCTTTGCAGTGACTGAAGTTCATTTATAGATAAATGCCAAATGGTGACTCACAGAAATAATGTAATCATTTTTGAAAATAGGACCATAAAGAGGTAAAGACCTACTCCAATGAAATTTGTATTTTTGTTGTTTTTAACATGTTTTTGTGGCATATTTCTGATGAAGAAAATTATCATTTGGTCTTCTTTAATAAATCTTGTTTTGTATACAAGTAATATTTTGGGAAAATGTAGATCTATAATAACCAGTGGCCACACTGACACTGAAAAAGCTACATATAATGTGAATATGTTTCTATTATCTAGAAAAAGTAACTGAGGTTCTTCAAACCTTTTTTTTCAGTGATGACTAAATAATGCTTTGTTTTTGGATAAGATTGAAGGTTAAAATTGTGATAATATGTTATAATATAGGATTATTAACATTTGTTAATTAATTGTAGCTATAATTGCACATATGGGTTAGTGCATTTCTGCCTCCATTTTTCATTGCATCGTCCTTAACCTCAACTGTCTTTTTTACTGCTCCTTAAGAGTGATTACTCTTAAAAACAAGAACACTGTCTAATTAATATCTACTCTTCTTAATGTCTGTGGATTCATCACTTCCACCATCGTTGGCTCTGCCTTTTAGATAGGGCTGCTAATGAAGATGTTCCTTCAGTATCATCCTTTTATCCTTTTCTTTCTTAATTATTTTCTCACCTTTACTACAGCTTTAGTTCTGGGTTGAACTGTTGCTGCAGGGTCTGCAACTAAAAACATGTTTGCTTTGATTTCTGTCTCTGATTCTGTGCAGCACTAGATAAACCAAAAGAACCAGCTGTCATAAGCATCTCGGCTGTCTGTATGGCTGATCGTACAGCGTTGACATTTTTAAAAAACATTTTTAGTTACATTAGAAACATTTAAACAAAATGCTGTTTTCTAGAACACAGCTTCTACAGAGTAGCAGAGCGTCATTAGAAATTTGATTCTTAGTTGTGGGCATTACTGTTGGTGCGGAGCATCCCAGCTCCCCCTTCCCATCACCCATAACTGAGAGCTATTGGTTTACATTCTCTCCCGCTAGCTTATAGCCCCGAAAACCACTAACCTAACAATGTGGGTGCAACAAAAATGGACAGCAATACTGGAGCTATCCAGCTGTATAGTTTTGAGCCAGATGCCAGCTCAGACAAAGGAAAATAAAGACATAAACCTATTTGTCTAGAAGTTGATTCATCAGAATGGAGCGATGTAGGGAGCTTGTGGCCTGCCTCACTGTATTTGTGATATCACAACTACATCCTTTTCAAATTGCGTTTTTTTCGTCTGCTCTTGATTCACAGCAATTTGAATGAAGAAATACTACACCGGAAAAATACCATAAGAACATTTAAAAACACCAAAAAAAAAAAAACCCTTTTCATTGGAGTGGGTCTACCGCAAACAATTTCCAAAGCTAATTCGATTCATACTAAGCAATAGCACCTGCTGTATGAAGTGCACTAATTACAAAAAAAGTGTGAACTTCATGCTTTGCCATGTTTCTCCCATCAGCTGAGCCAGTTTTGCACCGCACGTTCTTTAGCTGCGCTAATAGTTGTCAACAGCCCTCTACGGGGAGAGGGAAGCAATCACGCCAAAGACTTATTTATTTTTCTTGTTCATTTCACCTAACAAGAGCAGAGGGTGATTCATTCTCCTCTGTGAGGCTCTAGGTGTGCCAAATCAGCAAAATCATCCCATGCCATGCTTAAGGACAAGGAAAAAAGCCCCGCCTTCTTCTCCAGCGCCGGATGGATTATGAGGGCAGCCGAGGGACAAACAAACCTGTACACGCAACAAGGATTTATCCGCGTGTGTCTAGTTTTACACAAAACATTTCATTATCAGGCTCACACACTATTATGTGATATCCATGGGAGTAATCTCCAGCTTTTTGAACATGACAAAAAAATTACTTCTTAATTAGCTAAAAGCAGCTTTTGTAGTTTTATTCCCAATAATTCATTATTTTGTGCTATCTAAATCAGTTGGACAATCTTAGATTTATTCATTTTAACATTCTATGTGAGGCTGTTAAATGGCTCATTTGGCTGCCTGCAGGATCGTCGCCTGTGAAACCAGGGTTTGTTTCCCAGGGGGCGCGGTGAGCTTTCCCCAGTGTGGGTCCTTAGGCAAGACCCTTCACGCTGCTTTCTAACTTTGTAGCCACGGGGAGGCCCGGGTCTGGATGTCCTTGTACCGAGTGAGGGCATGTCCCCGCGTCAGAAAGGACATCCAGAGTGAAACTCCTTGCCCGTGTGGATTGGTGAGAGCTACTTAGGTGTGGCGACCCCTGATTGGGTATGCTGACAGGTGAAGAACATTCCATGTGAGGCTGTTAAAGCCATTGAACAGTACCTGTCCATACCTCTAGAGGGCCCCCATCGGTTGTTGATCCACAGTAAAATGGAATGAAAAGGTTTGGGGAGGAGCCACTATATCCACCCGTTGATTGGCAAAAAGTGATGACAACTAGAAATTGATGACGACTTATAGAAAGTGCCAATGTAGCACTCAAAAGCTAACATTTCATCCTTTTACAGATATTCCTCTTAGCCACCTGCAACTGTTCTTCACACAAAATTAAATTCCTGTTGTACACGCTGTATCAGAAGTATAGTGTTCCCCCGAACATTCGCATTTCTTTATTCGCGGTTTCACGTATTCATACATTTTTTTTCCAGTCACGTGACTCTTCCGGTTCGTCGGCTACCCCCCATCCTAATGGCATCAGCTGACTCAGAAGCAGCCGAAAAAAATCCTAATAAGCTGAAGAAGATAACCGCAGAGGATAATTATCATCCGGAGCAGGTGTTTATTATTTGATGAAGGAGGAAACACGCACTCATCTGTGTCACACTGCTGTTTTGAATTAAAAAAATCTCTTTATGTTGAGCAATGCTCCAATGTTCTTTAATAAATGTTTTACAAAGTATGATCAGAAGTGTTTTTGATGAACATAGATTGGCAACGGACATTCTTTGGCTGTGGGGGTAAAGGGAGTAAGACGGGGGGTTTTCCGTATTCGCGGATGTTGTTATTGTTTTTATAAAATTACGACTTTTTGCTCTTAATTTTACGACTGTATTCTCATAATTTTTTTCTTTTTTTTTCGAAAATGATTTTATTCTGATAACAAAAGGATTTTTTTCTCATAATATTACAACTTTATTCTCGCAAATGCATTTATTTATTATTTTTTATGGTGACCTTAACACTTTGTTGTTGTTGTTAACTCTTTTCATGAAAGTTTTTGTTTTAAGCCAAAAACATGACGTTTTTGCTGAGACCATTATGTTCCTCATATCCTTTTATCAGTCAGCTTTCCTTTCCCATTTTCTCCCATTACTACTGCATCCCTCACTTCTTTTCCTGCCTCATTGTTACGTCCTCTTGCTGCTGCCTTCCGTCCGCTTTCATTCTGCTCACCTGGCAGGTGAAGCCAATTGTCTTGATCAATTGTCTTGGTGCCACACCAAAAGGGGCAGAGAGCAGAGCAGGAGGCTGAGAGCAGTGGGTTTGGTTTGTGCCTTTCTCTTTTTTTTCTCAGTAGTCTTATACTGTTGGGTTTTGTTATTTTAATTTGGGTTTGGGACCTTGGTAGTCTTAGTTTGCGGACTTTGTTTCTGTTTTCTGTTACAGGTAGTTTTGGTTTAGCAGCCTTTAGCAGGGAGCTGAGTCTGCTGTCTCCCTGACCTTTTGTTATGTATGGCCAAGGTTTCAGGTCCCTTTGGCTCGTCATTTTGTTTTAAACCAGCATGCTAATTATTTTCCCTTTTTTTTCAGGACACAGTGTCTTTTTCATTTAATAAACTGTGTTCTTTTTAGTTCTTGTGTCCATCTTTCTTCATGTTGCGACCCCTTTTTTGTCTACCCCTAGACCTGCGCCATGTTGGGGTCGTAACACTCATACCTGCATCTGCAAATCTAAGTTGGGAGCAGTCACTCTTTGGAAAACCTGTTCGAAAGATATTGGTATAGACTGTGGTTTGGAGAGATGCCCAGAGTCTTGTCTTGCTCAGCCTCCTTAGACACCATGCTGTCTGTTTTGCCTTGGAATACATCCAAAGGGTCCTAAGAAGGAGGAAAATTAGGACCGAAATACTTTCAATTGTCCTCTCTGCAGATTAGGGTGAGTTTGCGATGTTTAATTTGGAACTCCACCAAAGCGATGAGCAAGAGTTAGAATTAGGAATACTTTGAACGGAAATGACAGGTGTGTGGATTTATGAGGATGGAATACAGGAAAAAAAAAAAGTTAATTTAAGAAGCAGCATTTTAAACCCTCAACTTCAGTACCTATTAAATGTGTGATTTATTGAAAATCCAACACACAGGTCAAACATTTATCACAAGTAGTCATATTTCTGAACCAAAGACTCCTGAATAATATTTGTAACCTGGCAAAGTGACAGACTGATCAAAGGCCCCTGACAGTTGTGTACAAAGGCCATGAATTAAGCTTGGAGCAAATCCAAGTAAGCATGGGACCAAGAAGACATAGTTAAAGATCAAAGCCCATCAAACTGTCAGATTTACCCTCAAACATTTTATAGGATTATGTAAGACAGTTATTAGGTCTGGAACTAGTTCAAAAATCTTTAGTAACTGGATCTAAAGATGTAGATTCAGCTGAGGGCACCTCTTCTTTTTATTCTTATACTTTTACTTCTCCTAAATGTTTTATCTACTTTCACAAATTAAATCAATTTACATGCCAGAAAAAGTGGATGCAAGTAAGGCTACCAGTACAACTTCAAAAGTACTTTTATCCAGCAAGAATCCTTACCTTGAGCTGCTTTTAGATAAAATATCATTACAATCATCACTTAGAAATTTTCAAGTTCTACAAATAATATTCATGCAAAGATGAAAACCCATGCTTCAACATGTATTTTGCATATTTGCATATTTGTAATCACTTCCACTCATTGAAAAAAGGTATTTTGTAAGCAACTTATTGAGATCTATTTTGTGCTTTTTTTTCAGATAGATCCCGTCATTTGTGTTGTATGTTAACAAAATAATTTGGATATAAAAACACATATTTTTGAGTAATTTTTTTCATTTTCCAATCACAACTACTTTGCCCCGCCCATCTGTGTTTCTGTGCTTTAGAAAGATTCAATACATTTTGGTCTCTTAAAGACAAATTGTTGCTCCCTTTACTGTTGTTACAACTCAAGCAGATCAGAATGGAGGAAAAATAATTACAGGGTAATTATTACTGGTTAAAATGTCATTGCATTTGTGTTAGATATCAGCTCAGTTTGAAAAAAAACACAAGAAAATTATCCAGTTTAGTAGAGTTGTGCGCCAAGAGACCCACACATGCACAGAGTTCTTAAGCCTGTCTGCAGGTGTGGGTTTCTTACCTACATTGTGTGAGCAAAGTCCTCTGGATATTAAAGTGTCCTAATAACAAAGCTACCACAGTTTACAAGATTATGTTAGTGAATTACAGTCCCAGTGGTAAATTATATCTGAAAATTCAATTAGAGCTGGGAAAGTTTGCTTGTAGTGTGTGTCTGAAAACATGGAATAATCACTTGTTTAAAGATCAATCACCGAACATTGACAATCTTTGGGGATGCATATCATTAAAACTACACAAAAAATATGATTTTTTTTTCACCCTTAAAACTATTCCTCATGATCATTTTGTACTTTTTAGAAACAATCATTTTGAAACCCTGAGCAAACACTAGCTGCCTCCTGTGCCATTTTGAAAACATGGCTAACCATGAGCAGAAGCAGTAGGGTTGCTTCAATGTAGGTTGTAGAACTTGTGTGTCTGTGTTTATGCACGTTTGCCTACCTTGACCAGTCCAACAAAAGCATGATTCTCTTCCTCTGTGACGCTGAGGTTCACTGGCAGTGAAAAATTGAAAACCGGATCATTGTCGTTGACATCAGTCAGCACGATGTTCACTGTTGTGGTAGACGTCTACACAAACACACATGCAGAAGATTTAGTTTCAACCCAAAAGGCAAGTATTAAACTGACATGATGAACATGATTCCAGATCTTAGAATGTAGCTCAAGCAGCAGTGGAGAGAGCATGACCCATAACATCCAAGAAGTGTCCACTGCAGACATAATAAACTAATTCACTGGCCTACTGGTAGCTAGAATTGGGACTTTAGTTTTGTACTTGTAACTTTCATTTTGTACCTGTAGGCTGTGCAAAGAGGCGCCTGAAGCAATCCAGCACAGAACTGCAAGGTGAAAGATGCTGGCTGGGAAAGCATATATGGAGCGTCACAACCAAGTGGCTGGAATAGTATACAGGAACGTGTGCAGAATATGGACTGGAAACCTCAAAGTCAAAATGGGGAACACCTCAGAAAGTGGTAAGGATACAGACTGACAGGATGGTAATGGCGAACCAACCAGACATTGTAGTGGTGGATAAAGAACAGAGGAAAGCTGTGGTGGTGGATGTGGCAGTACCAAGCAATGGTAACATCAATAAGAAGGAACATGAGAAGCTGGAGAAATACCAGGAACTGGAGAAGGCTTGGAAGGTGAAGGTGACAGTGGTGCTTGTTGTAAGTGGAGCACTCAAGGCTGTAACCTCCAAACTGGAGGAGTGGCTACAGCAGATCCCTGGAAAGACCTCAGACATCTCAGTCCAGAAAAGTGCAGTGTTAGGAACAGATACTGCTAATGGATTTTATTTTTATGGTTATTTCATGGTTCTCTAAGACGTTTATTTTTCCAGACCTGAAGAAGGCAGTGGTATGAGTGAAGTAGAAGGGGGAATACCTGTGGTATTGGTTAGGTTGGCTTTTGGTTTGAAGGTGTCCAATGATCTGTTAGTGTGTGTGTTGGTGACACCCCCTGCAGGGATGCATGAGCCAGGAGCAAAGGGGGTTTGAATCAGACCATGTGACAAGAGCATGTGACATGGCTGCAAAGAAACTGGTCTCCAGGTGTTCTCCATCTTAAAATAAATTTGGCTAATTTAACCTTTTGGATTTTGCTTCTCGTGAACTCCTAGACGTCCTAGGATTGGAAACCACGTCTCAACACTGCGCAGGACGCTCAAGCTCCCAGGAACTAGAGGACTCGAGCTTGGAGGAGAAATCACCTGCAGAGGGTGAGATGGGCATTATTTGTGTGTATATATATATATATATACATACATTGTGGGCTATAATTCGCCGATTATGCCTAAGTGCGTGTTCAAAAATCGAGGTCTGGAACGATTTTGAGGTTTTTCCACCAAAGATTTATTCCTGACACCAAAATAGCTAATAAATGAGTTTAGGGTCTTCACCTGTCCCTAGGAAAGTATCTAGCGGATTCTCTTCTCCATGCACGAAGAATGAAGACATCTTATTTCCCTTTGACCCAGAGTTTTATACACAATATGCAAAAAAGAAGGTTGGATCAAAATAAGAGGTTGGATCTTCTCCCTGGAGATGTATTTCCCCACCATCGGCCTTTTCCTTTTCCCAGGTGCCTCTGCTCCTCGTCGACTCCTTATCCGCTTTCCGTTCACTCCCGCCTGCACACATTTTGTTTCAAAGCAGCATACTCCCTATGTGAACTAACCTTGTATGCTGTGAGAAACTATCCTATCATTCATTCACACAATCATAAAAATGTCTGCAAAGTTTAAACCATGAAAAACCTTTTGTTTAAGTATTCAATATCTACCAAGCTTTTAACACTGAATGTTCATACTGGTTAATACTGAATTATTATGACACACACAAAAGTCTTTATTTATTTAGACTTCATTTCTTCAACATATATACATTTTCAGACACCCCTATCTTTCCAAATGCCCCCACAATTGGAGGGGTAGGAGAAGTATTCTGATTCGGCATTGGATAAGCCACAAACTTCTGTTCTCAAGTTCTGTCTGACATTGAATAATAGTCGGCACACAATTTTGCGGTGCTTGTGTTGCCACACAAACCGTTCTATGTTCTCCTACATTTGGGTGCGTTTAGACAACACAAGTGCATTTAGTTGATTAGTCAGTCTTAGGTGCTCTAACAGTGAGTGTAAGCACATAAGGCTGATTTGTTTGTGTTTCTGAGGCTCTATCACATACTGGCAACCTGTCCAGACTTTCCTCTGCCTCCTGCTCAAGGACAACACGGACAAACCCAGCCTCCTAAAGAACCTAAGCAGAACAAGCAGGCATAGAAAACTGATGGATGGTATTAGAGTAAATCTCACTAAGTAACCCTGTAAGGACAAAGGAGTAGTGAAAAGCGAAGATGATTGAAAGTAAGCTATTTCTTAATTTGACTTATAAGACGTCAAATATTTAACTTTAAATAAGAGATTGGTATGCTTAGGAGGAACTGACTAAGATGCATCAGTGAAATGAAAATAAATAAGTGTTTTTGTTGAAGTTTATTTTTAAAGCAGTTAGAGGTAAAATAGGATTTTTAGTTAATGGTAATGATTATTCAAATAGGCATTAAATGCTTGAATCTAAAAAGCAACTTTTCATTCATATATGTTTAGACATGTTTTGTGATGTCATAAAATGTAGACTGATGACAAAACACAAATAAGCAAGTTTGGTTTTGATTCAGAATTTCAATGAAATGTGTCGTTTTTTACAGGAAGTAAACTTTGCCAAAAGAAAATGTAAAAAGCTTAAATGTGAATATATGACGAGGTCAAGAACTGAAATGGGAAGCTAGATTATTAATGTTCTACATTAAGAATCCACCAAGAGTGGTTGACCTATGATCGGAGAATAACATGTTTGGTTCCAACCTTGCCTGACCTTGTGTTAAAGTGGCTTTGGGCAAGACACTGAACGCCTCATTGCTTCTGGTGCTAGAGCTTCTATCAACCTGTGAATGTGTGTGTGTGTTCATGGTTGAATGGTACTGTGACTGTAAAGCGCTTTGGGCCTTCAAGGAAGTTAGATAAGTATTAATCCATTTACCATCTTACAAAGAAGTCTAAGTGCATTTTTTGTCTCTTCTTGAAGCAGTTGTTGCCTAAAAGGCCACATTTCATGTCCCAGTGGTTAGATTTCATCATGATACCCCCCAATCCCATAAGAGGAACTCTGGTCACAAGGCGCTCACTGAGGAGACCCAGGATGGAACCCCAACGATGGCATTTATATAGTGTCACATGGATGTAATGGATAGATTGAAAGGTTTCCATTAAGTACATTGGAACCACTCTTAGTCTGCCATTCACCTTGGATCTGTCATCGATGGGTGACCCTACAAGGGCATTAACCCCAAACAGCACAGTCTCTAGTATCCCCCAAGCTCTCAAACCTCCCAACCATTTTAAGATAGCAGTTTATGGAGGGGTTCGAATGAGGGAAGGGCGGAGACTGAGAGTAACAAGCGGATAAGTGCAGCCGCTGCAGGAATGTGATTGATTTATTGAGACAATGCATTGAAGAAGGAGCTGAGCCAAAAGGTAAAGCTGTCGATTTACAAGTAACACCAAGTTCTTACCCTCAAAATGCTCATGGGATATAGGCTATGACCTAAGGATAAGTGTCTGGACTCAGAGCTCTGACTCCTGTGTGAATGTAGCTTCAGAATTTGCTGGAATTTTGTTAATTAAAGAGTTCAAGACTTCTGGTAGTACAAAGAATGTCAACACTGGAGCTAAATGTCTGGTGTGAAAGGGTTAAATAGTTAGAAGATTTGGTGGTCAAAGCATCCTCATACTCATTGTTATTTCTAATTTTGGATCATAAACCAATCTATGCATAATTTGGGGCTAGAGAGTTAAAGACTTGCTCTTGCATTGGAAGAGAATACAAATTCCATTTAGAAAGATTGCTGGTGAATTTACAGTGGGACTTCCATTTGGCCTGTTTGAAGCTGAATAAGCATTTTTATTTGAACTCCATGCCACAAAATTCTATCAGAAATTATTTATTGCTTGATTTATCGATTGGATTGAGTTTATGGAGAAGATTTTTCAAATCAAACTGTGTACAACAAGGTCTATGGCGCATTGAAGGAACCTTAGAGGAGAAGGTGGTCCACTGCACCAACTTCTATGCTCCTCAGTTTGACAGTATGATGGATTCACTGACCAAATACCCAATTAGGCACTCTGTAGTCTGACACTCTCCCAACAGGACATCTAATAATATGGGACACTAATGGCCATGCATGTGTGTGTGCGTGCACGTATGAAGACAAGTCAAGGCCGGTCAGGTGATGCTGATTAATGGGCAAGCATAAAGCAACTACACTCCAATCTTCTCTCCGTTTTCTGTTTGTTTCCTCTTTTGTCTTCTTTTCTATCTCTCTGCAGCTGATACCTTTCCCCTTCTGTAACCCGCCTTTCTCTGTTCGCGCTCTCCACTCCTCTTTGCCTCTTATTCAAAACATAATGGAGTGCCAAAGAGGAAGAAAAAAGTTACAAGTACTTTAACGCACTTTCTGACTTTGGGATCCTCTGGACAAAAAAAAACAAGTATAACCAGGACTTACAGTATGTACCGTGGCCTTGAAGAGCAAATCCCACTATTAAATCACTCAAAGCAAAAACATAGTGAGGATCAGAACTACAATGAAAAAATAAAAATAAAATAAATAAATATTACATTTTATGAATCAAACTGGAAACCAAAACAAAATTTCAAAAAAGTGAAACAAAATTAAAATAAAACCTTTGGGAAAACAATATTTCCAGAAAGCAAAATTAAATGCTAAAAAATGAAGCACAATTGAAAAAAAAAAAAAAAAAAAAAAAGGTAGGTACTATGGAGGCATCACTAATTGGATTGTGACGTTTGATTTATGACCTGTGAGATTATTTAAATGCATCTTAAATGGGTCTTTCATTTTTTACCGTTTCATGTTGATTTTCGGAAATCACTTTTGTTGTTCACATTTTTGTTTTTCTTTTTAATTCTTACGAAAACCAGAAAAGGTAGGTAATATCAGTGATTTGATGATGACATTTGAGCATCATTTCAACTGAATGTTTTTAGACATGAGGCGATGCTGGGTATCATCATTCAAAGTGATGTCCCATAGTACCAACAATTTCGGCTTCCTATTTTGTTTCATCTTTGAAAATTTCATTTTGATTTCTGGAAATTATTTTTTATTATTTTTTCAGTAAGGCTTCATTTTTTATTTTGTTTCATTTTTTGTAATTTTGTTTTGATTTCTAAAATGTTATTTTTATTTTTTTATTGATTGCTTTAGTTGTTTATTGTCATGCGCTGGGAGATATGTTAGTGTGATTTGCACTTCAGGGCCACCATACTTACATGACTCAGATATCAGTTTTTAATTAACTAAAAAAATGAATGACATTCAATTGAATTCTGCTTTTTCCCCCATTGTACTTGTCTGCAAGCAAAGACCTTAAATTTTTGGTGATCAATGTTAAACTTCCCTTTTAGTTTTAGTTTAACAATGGAAGCAATCTGAAAAAGGACATGACATTGAAAAGGAAGAAGGGTTTGATACCCTACTAATTGAGGGATTTTGAAGAAAAGAGAAAGAACAAAGGCAAACTGATGAAAGCCAAACAGGCAGAGGGAAGGGGTGGTATCCTTCTTTGACTTTCATGTGAGGGGGAGTCTTGCGGGTGTCAGCAAATGTGAGATCTTACTTTTTAAAAGATAGCAGGACGGAGGAAGACAGAACACCACCTGTGGTGACCTATGGTCAGTTAAGGATTTGAGAATATGGGAAGCAAAACACGTCAGCCTTTTTATGTTTTATACTGAAGAGTATTTTTTTTTTACATTTTTATAGTAAAATATGCAAAGGTAGTTGCAAAAGCCACTTGCTGGGAGAAACGCCTCTAAAAAACTAAAAATTCTTTAAAAATACATCAAAGGATAACTATTTTATTTAATGAATTAGTGGAAGAGGAGCTCTGGATGACAGATACATAAAAAAGAAAGGTGCAAAGCTGCATGGATAGGTGACAGGAAAAGCAAAGGATGAGTGAAAATGAAAAAAAAAAAAGCTAAGATGATCGAAAACCTGAGGGACTAGTTTCTAAATCAGTACATCAGTACAAGGATTTCCAAGATATCTATCTTGATAATTAAAGACAAACTGAATATGTGAGGGAGTGGGAAGATATTCATCAGTGTGTACACATTTGTAGTAGGTATAGAATTGCAGATTTTTTTTTTATATTTAAGATGCTTATTATTAGGGATTATTACAGTTCCTTAGCTCTTCACTTTTTTTTATAACAATGGTGAGAAATAAAATAAGAGAGAAGCAGAAAAATTGACCCAGGGGTCAACCTAGCTCCTACATTACTTACAATGAAAATGGGGAACAGCTATTGTATAGAAGCAATAACAGCAATGTGAAAGTCACAAGAAGGCTGTAAAAATGGGGAAAAAAGTGTGTGTTTTTTAGGGTAAAATATGTTCGAAGGTCTGATCCCAGGCGAGTTTACTTAGGATGCTTCAACACTGGGATAGTCTTAGCAGCGTTGGGTAAAGGGACAGTGCATTATTTAAAAATATTGCAATTTCAATTCAGTTCAGTTTCATTACAAAGCATCAGTTCATGACCTAAGTCGTCTGCATACGATTTAATGATGTTTAACGATGACAGTCACAGTCCAAATGATAGGATATTTTTCGGAGTATAAGTCGCGTTTTTTGCACAGTTTGGCCAGAAATGCGACTTAAACTCAGGTGCGACTTATATGTTGTTGTTTTGTTTTTGTTCGTTTTTCTTTTTAAATAAATTGTAACAACCACTACAGAAACGCAGATGAAGTGCAGCTCAGTCATACTCCAGACTTGGTGGAATGGCTCCAAAGCGACACAGAGGATGAACGATTCAGTGGATTCAGTGATCAGTTATCGTTAGCTATTCAATTTTTTATTACTTATATCTGTTCTTTTTCTGAACTTTGTTAGGTTATTTTCTCCTAAAAAGTGTAACTTGCTGTACCGTAAATGGCGGATCGCATCAAACTGCGAATAACATGTTATGGTATTAATAAGAAGTTTGTGTTAAATATTTTTGGACTGCACAGAACTTTTTGACTATTTTTGTTAAGTTTAATTAGAGCAGTCTGGAAAGACTGTAGAGCAGTCTGGACGGAAGGTATAATTGACATGTTAAACTAAGCTACTCTTCCAGCTTAATTCTTCACCGTACACTTTGTCAGCCTTTTTGCTCTGAACATAATTTATATAGTAAAATGTTTTTTTTTTCTTTTACAAGTACTACAATAATGCTTGTGTGCTCTGTATCCTAATATTGCATTTTGCTGAAAACTGCTGGCTTTGACATTTAAGTGTAAGGGATTAAAAGCCCCTTCCAGCAGCCGCTCTCTTTAATTCCACTGGAGACGCGAAATGGCTCAAGTAAACAAAGCCGGCTAATATCTGTGTGGTACAGATGAGTTTCTTACTCCATCTGGGTGTCCATCTGAAGCTGTGACCACCAGAGAATAGTAATCCAGAGACTCTCTGTCCAGAGGACTGCTCAGAACCAAAGACCCTGTGCTGCAGAGAAAAGACATATAATTTGGGTTAAAACTTCAGGAATTAGATGGAAAAAAAATCAAAACACAAAAAAACAAAGAAAAAAACTAGAAATTTAAGGCTTAAAATTCAATGTAGAAAACTACTCCTGTTGAACATACTTTTGATTGGTTTTAGGAGAGATTTCTGTGCTAAAATGATCAACTTTAATCCCTATTTTTATGCAGAAGACAGATAAATGACTTTTTAATCACAATCTATTCATGACATTTGGAAATGATTAATTCAAGCAATAAAAAAAAAAAAAGAATAAAAACATAAGAAATATGCATACCTTCAGATAGGTATGTCAAACTTAGTTAAGACTTCAAAGCATTGTTCTTTGTAATACTTTAGTAGTTGTGAATACCACGCGTTAGATCTTAAAGATCCCCTCCAATCATCTTTTGACTTATTGTAAAAGCGTTCACAGTGGTCTTTCATTTATGATTATGCCATTTTTAGCCAAAAATATAAAACCTGACTCGTTTTCTAGAACACAGTTTCTGCAAAGGGGCAAAAGTTCATAGAAATTCACTACTGAGTTGTGGGTGAAACTGTTGGTGTGAAGTAAGCCTGCCCTCAATTCCCATCATCCATTTGTTTACCCTCTCTCTGCTAGCTTACAGCCTCTCACAACCCCAACCTTAAACTACTGGTGCAACATGAATGGAGCAGAGTAAGGAGGTTGTGACTTGCCGTTGTAGGTTCTATGTTACTGTCACAACATGCTTTTCTTCAACAATAGTTTTTTCATCTGCTCCTGATTCATGATTTAAATAAAGTGATATACAGAAATGCAATTTTAAGCATACTTTTCTTTATACATGTTCTCCATTACCAGAAAAATGCCACAAGAACATGTTAAAAACACAGTTTTCACTGGAATCTGTCTTTAAATCTCCTAAGTCAAAAATAAATTATTCAAGAGTTTAACTTTAAGTCATGTCTTCTCCAAACTGAGGCTTTTAACTCAAAATAGTTCAAGAGAAGCAAATAATCACATGTCATGTTTAAAGGCAGCAACAGAACATTTAAAGGGAGATCTGATTGACTCAATCAACCAAAAATTATATTAACTTCAATAGACTCATAGTGCCATATAGGCAAGCTAAAGAGAAGCTTTTAAGATGGTTTAATCTGCTAAAGAAATTCTGTGTATATAAATGGGTTGAGTTATATGTCCTAATGTTGTTGTTAAAACTTTCTGCCAGTACTGCAATCCTTTTCTCTGCTGCTGCCCTATTTTTTTCTCCAAACTTTGGCTGTCATCCTCCTTCCTGCTAAATTGTTACAGTTCACTGTTTCATGACTTACTTGCAGTTTTTTTTTCTTTCTTTGCCCAGCAGCTATTTAAACAGGACTTCTTCTCAGCATCATAGATGCATTTTAAATGGGAAATGAGAAGGAAAAAAAAAGCAATAAAGCCCCTAAAGAGTTTGTGTGAAACAGTCAGAAATATCATAGCCATGGCCAAACTTAAGGCTGTTGACAAGCATACATACACACTCATCTGGACTTTATTTTTGTTTCAATAAAGTTTAAAAAACAGTTTGACAATCCACAACCTACGACCTCAAATGTCAAAGCTGTGTTCTTTTTGTTTTTTTAAATAAAGATGTGCTGTCAGCACTCAATGAGGAGAACTACCTTTACCTTAAAAATCCACAATCCAGCCAAAAATATTCATTCTTTGACCTGCCCTACAAGCATTCTAACGTGGCAAAATGGCAAAACTGAATATGACAAGAAAGTGTCTAAGTCCCACTCCTGTCATCTTTTGAATTATTTGCAAAGCATTCCCAGTGGTCTTTCAATAATGATTATGCCATTCTTAGGACAAATGGAAAAAAAAGAAAAAAAAAAAAAGAGATTTTCTAGGACAGTTTTTCCTTTAGTAGGAAAGTAAGCCTACACTGATATCCCATCATCCATTTGTTTACACTACCCTGCTAGTTTATAACCCCTCACTACCCCATAGTATTGGTGATGCAACAAAAATGACGAGCAATGTTGAAGCTATCCACCTGTACAGTTTTGATCCAGATGCCACCTTGGGCGAGAAAAATGAAAATCTATTTTTCTGCAAGTGGATGCATGAGAATGGAGCAGAGCAGGGAGACTTTAGCCCACCAATCTGTCACAACTGAGCATGTTTTATATGCCCCTTATTTATCACAAATTGAATAAAGTGAAGCTCAGAAACGCAGATATATTCTTAAATTAATGTATATACAGTGTATCCTGATTAAATTGCTACAGAAACATGTTAAAAACCCGATTTTCATGGGAGTGGGTCTTTAACTATTCACTTGTTGTGACAAACAAGCGCCGTTTGTAGAAATTACAGCTCAGTACAGTTGAGGTTTTCTCCAGTTTGACATCATGCTCTTCTTCACAGCATTATGGTTGTTCTGAAAGAAGTCATGACACTCTAATTACACCAGGCGCCATTATTAACTGCCTCACGGGCCACAAGTGAAAACTTGGCAAGCTAGAACTCATAAGATGCGTTATTAAAAAAAAAAAAAAAAAAGTACAATGTGAAAAAAAGAAATAGTCAGGATACATTGATACAATGCAGGCAACTGAGCATCTTTAATTTTCATAATTTTTCCTTGGATGTTACAAGTGCTTACTTCTGCTGCAGAGTAAAACTTCCAGTGACATCTCCACTGTGGATTTTATAGGTTATGGGGTCCATTTCTCGATCCACTGCCTTAAAGAACAAAAACAACAAAATGAAAGCTGTGCCGTTTATCAGTGGGATAATGAAGTGAAGATCCTGTATGATTTCTTTTTAAAAGTTCTTCTTAATGGTGGTAAAAAGTGCTGGATGTAAAAATAACTTTTAGCAGTACAGCTAACATAAATGACTAACATATTACACTTCATTATTGAATAACCTCTATTAAAACTGAATTGGTTCTACATCTACTTTCTAGTCCTTTTTGTTATTATGCACTTGTGGCTGATTTTCTAGAAGCATCATTTTCACTGCTGTATTTCGCATCTGAAAGACAGGTTCAAAATGTGGGCTCAAAATTTAGCAGGTGAGAAGATCTGCAGCTTCAGATGAGTGAAGGAAAAAGAAGATAAAAAACTTTAGAAGGATCAATGACTTTTCATAAGCTTTAAAACTGAACTTCACATTCAAACAATTCTCCCAGCTACTTGAAATAAAAATCCAATACAAATTCAATGTAATCAAAACAAGTCGAAATGAATTAAATATTCTAATAAAAAAGTAAAATAAAACTAAATCTTTAAGTAGCACTTTCATAACACAAAGTGCTATACAATAGAATGATTGATATAAAACAATTGAATTAATTTAAAAAGTAGACCACATGTATAAAACACAGATTGATAGCTTGAACATAGTTATTTATTACATTGGTTATTATATTACAATCACTCCCAAAACTCCATATATGACGGTTTAGTATATAACCACACTCAAGTGGATTATTTATATTAAGTTACTTTTTTAGTGTTCATATGTTTTAAATTTGTCTTATTTTTTAGGCTTTATAGTGAATTACTTACGAAACAGCTTAGCTTAAGTGTCAAAGACCTATTCTGAATAATCGTTTGTCTTGAAGAATCTTCCAATGGACATATTTATGATATTTCAAGATACTTTAATTATCTCGAAGTAAATTTACACCCCATTTATAAAAAAATAAATAATAATAAAAACAAGTATATATGCATTTTTAAAATGTTTGTGGTTGGTTGGAAATCTATTTCTACGACAAAAACTTTTTTGGAATCTCATTTCTTTTTTAATAACATTTCTAAATTTTGCTCAATAGTGGGCGTGGTCTTCAGTTTGACAGTTCTTGGCCTAAATGGGTTTCAAAAACAGTTGACCTTTTGACTGAAATGGGTTCAAAACAACCAAACACAAACCAAAGGATGATATAAATAACCTCTCTGCTTTTACGATCAGAGATTGATTAATCATTTTTGAAATGACAAAAAAATCATAATCTGTAGCATAAAACATGTTTTACCTTTTCGAACTTAATAAACGAGAATATATCAGGTGGTAGTACAGTCTGCGCACAAAAACTGCATTATGTATGTTTGAGTTTGTACCTGCAAGTTCAGCAGCGTGGCTTCGGTCCTCATAGCTTCACTGATCTCCAGGTTGTACTGTTGCCGTGGGAAACGGGGAGGGCTCTGGTTGTTTGGTGGCAAAACTTCGATATAGACTGTTGTAATGGATGACCTGTAGGGAAGGGGAGATAATAAAAAGACAAAAGGGAATGAGATACTGCGACTGGGACAGAGGGAGAGCAAAAGCCTGTAACCAATATGGAGATGAATGAACAACATCAGGAGAGGAAGGTTAGAACAAGGGAACAGCGAAGATGGAGAGAAGGTCTGTACCAGAGTAGATAGAAGACAAGATGGAGGAAAAAAACAAAAGAGAGGAAACAGCCCCAGATGTTGGTAAATGTTGACCTTATTGTGTGATTAAGATCAGAGAGACTGAAGTTTGCTGTGCTGTGCATTGGGGGAGAAAAAAAAAAAACTGCTTTTATTTAGTAGATTTTGACAAATACATGTAATGGAAATGTATCACTAAAAATATTCGTAGTTATGTTTCACAAAAAATAAATTGTCAATACAACTGAATTGTAGTAACCCACTTCTTGTTTTTAATAGTAATCTTTATTAATGTCCATGTTGCTAATTATTATTATTATTTTTTATGCTACTATGGCAAAAAATAAGATCCATTTCAAAATGTTTTAAGCTGAGACCGGTTCCTTCGTTCTGCAAAAACATACATTAAAAATGTGTCCATTCCTTGTGAGTCGTTGTGTACTTCTAATGACATTTTTTTGTTGCTTTCCTTCTTGAGCTTACAGAGAAACAAAAACATATCAACTTATTGTTTAAGCCTTTACAGGCCCACTCTGATGAAAACTGTGTTTGAGTCTTGTGCCATTTTACTGATGATGGGCGACAAGATCTATCTTGATTTTCCTTGTCTGAGCTGCAAACTGGCTCAAAACTGCCCAGCTGGATGGCTCCAATGTTGCTCGTCATATTTGTTGCACCGGAAAAATTAGGGTAAGAGAGGCTGTAAGATGGCAGGAGAGTGTGTAAAGAGATGGATGATGGGAAGTGGGGGCGGGATTACTCTGCGCCAACAGTCCTGCCCACAACTCAGAGCCAAATTTCTGTTGAACTATTGCCACTCTGCAGAAACTTTTTTTTTTGCTAAAACGGTATAATCATAATAAAAAAGACCACTGGAAACGTTTTGAAAATAAATCTAAAAGTGATCAGCGTGGGACTTTAACACTAAAGTTCTTGGAATTACCTTAACTCTTTACCATTTTCGCAATTATTGTAATTGCAATGGATTCTAAAGCCTTGCGCTGATATGCAACACTTTACTGCAGTGAAGTGCTTGCTCAACGTAAACCAGCTGGACTTTCTGAACGTTGTGCAACCCTTTACTAAAAAGTAAAATGCGCCAGTGTATGCTTTAAAGTAAAAGCATACACTGGCGCAAATCTGCTTTTTTCTGCACCCGGAATGACTGGAATTACATTAACTGCGTAAACAGTTGAAGAGTTATGCTAGTTCAGAGAACGTGCCTTATTTTGTTGTCACCAGCAGCAGGTCCAGTGTTAAAGGGTTAACCCCTTGACACCTATTAAAGCAATTGTAAATCGATGTGTTTTATTAAATTGTTTTTAATGTCATTTTTGTGACTTTTGAGTTAATGGTGATGAAACATTTGAGTCTTTCTCCTGGAGCACAAAAAAGTAACCCTAACCCAAAGAAGAAGTGAGATGTTGAATTGCACAGCTAAATCTAACTTTATTTTGAGCTTCATTTCTCTGTTATAAAGTCTGAAACATCTCTAGAAGTCAACTAAAGTTGCAACTAGATTCATACGAGGATCAAAAGTTTGGTTAAACTAACATAAACTCAGCAGTCGGTCTAAGAGTTCGCTAACTTTGGTTTGTTATTTTCGGAAGGACTCTTCCTGAATATTGATTTAGCTGGAAGAGGCGCATGGATTTCATTCCTACATGCTGAGCGAGCCCAGCTTTAGCATTGCAAGAACAAAGAGATTAACCGTACTTACAGTGAATCACTGACTGGTAGAGCGGGAAAAGTTCCAAACAAGAGGAGGCTATATCTGTCCATACATTTAGAATGATACACAATAAATGGGAGAACTAAAGTCAGCTGCCAAGGAGATTGAAAGTGTGTGCTTTATCACAGCAATTCTGACAGCAGTGTTGATGGAAAGTAAGATTATTTAGATTATTATTTCCTTTCCTCTGCCTCAATTTCTGGGTCTATGTCCTTCATTTTGGAAGAAATCTGTCTGTCTAAACTCTTCTTGTGTGTCCTATTTGTATATGTGTCAGAAATGTGGGTTTAAAACTGCTCCTCTTTGGAGCACTCAAAAAAGAAATACTAGAAAAAATAAGTTCTGGGGAATCCAATTGTATTAGAATAGACTAATTGAAATTATTTTGCTATTAAACATGTTTATAGACTGTATGGACTCTCTGTGGTCAATAATCAGGACTCTTTTTAAGATATAGTCTATATAGTCGTGTTCAAGCAGCCACTTCCAATAAAAGGTCTATGTAAATGCAAGTATTGGGCCTCTGCGATCCAAACTCTCGCGTTCACGTGTAGCTATACAAGTTTCTGCAATGGTTTTTGGGCTCTACGTACAAATGTGCATTCAAATGTCAGTGAGGTTGAACTATCACGATCAGGGACTCAGATTTGGTAGTGACGTATGGATAGCGTCCCTTTTAATTCACGAAATTGTTTGAAAATTGATAATGGAGGTTTATTTAGGATAAATGGGGTTTACTTGTATGGCGCTTTTCTACCTTCGTTGAAGGCCTAAAGTGCTTTACAGTCCCATTCACACACACATTCACACACAATGGCGGCTCCGCTGCCAAACACTGGCCAAACATGTTTTTCTCACAGTGTCTGATGTGCTTGGAGAAAGAGAAAAAAAATTCCCTCTGACTCCAAATCTTCATGTTCAACAAGTTGAACAATTCTGTGTTAGTTTTTAAACTTAGACATGTAATGTGCTCTTTATTATTCTAGTCACATAGACAAGAATCAAACCCTGTGGCAAAAAAACTAATGAGACAGACAAACAAAGTGGCACTAAATCCCATCTCATTTATTGGTGGATGGTAAACCAATAAAAAGGGCTTTCCACCTCATGCTGTGTGAATAGGTTACACTCCCGCTTGAGCCTGTTTTTCTGTGCAGCATGAACACTTATTTCAATTAGGGTCAACAACCTTTAACACTAACAGAGTTAGTATTTTTGTCGACCAAAACCCAGTAAGAGCTGCCAACTCCCAATTTAATGTTAAGAAAGACACTTTTTATATGTTTTTGTGATCTATTGGCCATTTCATTACAAAATGTAGCTTTTAAATCTTCACAATAATTGTACAATACCAATGTTATACAATGTTTATTACAGAAAATATCTGTTGTTATATTTTTGCTAATAATTAACCACTGACAGTATCTTAAATAATTTCACCATCATTTTCCTGTTATCTGATTAATCTGTTTAAAAATCTAAACATTAAATAAATTACAAAACGTAACTAAAAATAAAATAAGCAAAACTGCAAACCCATTTTTAATTCAAACTATTAGCATTTTTCATCAAGGCCAAAAACAAAACAAAACAACAAAAAAAAAAACACAGTGGAGGGATAAAGGTGGCTCCAGTGCTTCAGATTGCCTGGAATATGTGAACATTTGTGATCTAGTAAGATTTAGTAGACTGCCTGATGAAAGTAAGTTCCTAGTAGCAAAATATAAAGGTGTGCAGCTATAACAAATAATGTGACTTTGGAAAAAGAAAAAAAAAAACAACATGCAAAGTGTTTTCTGCTTGTGAGTTAGATGTTGCAGCTCTATGCATATCAACAAGACAACAGCAGAACAAAACAACTTTTAGGCTGTGGCGCAGCTTTCTGTATTGTTTCCCTCAGTACCAAAAAGCATCAAGAATTCTCAAAGCCTTTTTGTCGGGTAGAAAGGCTGGTGTGCATCATCAGATTTACTGTAAATAGTATGTATGCAATCACACCGGCTCACTCTGTTCTTTTATTTTCACACTTTTCTTTTTTATAGCAGTCATGCTCTATTCAAAAAGCACAGATTTTTCTAATCCGACTAAAAACTCTGATTCCAGACACTTGTTTAAAGTTTGGACACCTGATGGAGTGTTTGTGTTATGTATTATTCTCTTAAATTGAAAAAGGTCACAGTTCATTTTGAGCCTGGATCATAGCCTTGGCAAAAAGAGCTATCAGAGAGATATCAATTTGTCTTGTTATATTTTGTTTTCAGATGTCAAAAGCAGGAGGGTCTGCAGGCGGTCTGTGGAGCAGCCACTGGAACCACCTCAATCTGCAGGGGTTCACGTCCCACTGATTCAGCAGCCTCACTGTGAAAACCAAACACCAGAGCACACTGGACTCTATTTTATTCTTTTGAAATAGTAGACAAAAGATAGAATTTTGAGTTGTTATACGTATTAAAGTTAGGATTATAAAATAAAATTCCAAACAAGGCAAATAAGTCTCAGCGTCTTCAGTTTCACATAAAGACTACTATCAAGATGAGTCAGACAAGATTAATTTCTTATTCTGAGAAGCCTGAATTTAGATCAAAGTTGCCTTTAAGAACACTTTTAATCGGGATGACTCTGGAATTGCTTAAAAATTTGTACCAGTTTTAGTTTTATTTCAAATCTAAGATAAACTAAGAAAAAATGTGAAGTGATTGAAAGCAAAGTGACAAGAAAAAGGACAATTGTCTCCTATTATAAAAAAAACTCTACATAAAAAAGCATAAAAAGCATGGAATTCATCTGACTTTTTTTTATGAGTCCTTTATTAAAATAAGTGAACACAAACATTTTTGCAAGGAAATAGTGTTAGCATTTGTTTTAATTTCAGAGCCAGAATGGATGTAATAAATGTTGCAGTTCTTCAAGTGACCACTGGAGGCTGGTTTTGGAAGGGAGCATTTTCCTATTGATACAATGGGTAAATATATATTTCTTAAAGGTCTGGTTTAAAAGTAATTCTGGTTATTCTCTTTTTTTTTCATTTATTGTATTGATTAATAAAACAGCACAATTTTAAACGACCTGTTTTGGTAGATTTAGAATTCAGATTTTTGTGTTATTTTTTAGAACTTTGTTAAGGACATGAAACATCAGTGAATTTGGCTGCAGCATTTCAAGCTTTGTTTCAGTCCAAGTCTATGTTTTTTTAACACAATGCACAGAGCTACTTAAAAAGCACAGAACGGTATTGGAAGTGTGTACTCTTTGACTTAATTTTTACTAAAATTTCAGTCATTGCCGAATTTGCACAGCTGTCAAAATTCACGTGGTGACCTAAAATTAGTGACGGGAAAAAATATTTTAAAAAAAGAGAAAAAAATAATTGTATATGCTTACAAGAAAAAATTAGCTTTTCTGTTGTATTAGTACTATTTTATGACTATTTTTTTCTATTTTTTCAATTTTTTGAATTTAGTTGCTATACAACTTCAGACAAGCTTTACAAGTTCACACATTAGACATTATAAAAAAAAAAGTGTACATATTTTCACATTCACATCTACTATGAATCTTTTGCGTCATTCACGTCATTTCCTCTTTTGACAAAAAATACACTTCCTAGAGAGGGAGCCTTTTAGGATGTGGGAGGGGCCTATTGCAACCGTTACTGCTGGTTGAACAGAAAAAATTCCCAAAATGTAAAATTTTCTCTCAAATATTTGATGTAGTGGGCTTTACAGGATTAAAGATGTACATGTTTCTCAGCATGACGTTAAAAAATAATAGTTTTTGTTATTCATAGTGAAAATAATCATCTCTCTGAAGTAAAAGAACTTCAGACAGAATGTCCTCAAAATTCGATCAAAATCATAAGTTGACAAAGATTTACATGCTTCAGAACAATTAATATGCCACAGCTACGAAACTAAGAGGACTTTAAATTGCTGTCACACAACTTCTTAAGAATTTATTTCAACAAGATGTCCACATTAAGTTTGGATCCAGTCAATTTTTAAGAAATTTCATGGAAAGGGTTAGATTAGATGCACTTTAATGGCTACAGCGACTTTGTCATCTGTTTTGGCTGATTTTCTTTTTTTTTAATCTATGTGCTTTTTATAAAAAAGGTGTTGCAAACATGTCACTTGCAAAATATTCTACTTTTCCACACCCAACATTTTTCACTAAATGCCAGGAGAAGGGCAGTCGATTCAGAATTTCCACAAATAAATCCAATTAGAATTCAGAACCTTTGGGGTCAACCTTGAGTGTTTTTTTTTTTTTTTGGTACAATCAATAGAGGAACAGAAAAATACCTAAAAATGTTAAAACTGTGAATGTTTGGCCTTCTGTGCCCCACTCAGCCACACTGGATTTTTCAGTCAAATTAATGCTATGCTAAACCTTTAGCAAAGGGTAAAAAAAAAAAAAAAATTCTAATGGCTGATGCTGAATGCTTATTTGCTGCCCTTCCATTTCCATGCCTTTTTACAGCAGAAATATAACATAATTTTTCCGTGTAAAGGACACTCCAGTGTTCAAATATTCTCTATCTAAGCTGTTCCTTTGTGGAAAACACTAATGACACTCAAGTGTCATAAAACTAAAAGCTTACTTATGCTAGGGTCACAAATACAACTGCCACCACATAACAAGGGGGCATCGGTAGATTTTTTTGAAAATTGTTGGCATGGTAATAAATGTAGACTGATTGGACAATGCGTAAATGTCTCCAGTGGCAGCTGTCCTATCAAGCGCCACAAGCCGCCCATTAACCTGGGGTATATAGAAAGGGGACCATTATGCACCACTGGTCATTCGCAACTCAGATTTTGAGCATCCATAAAAATCTTATCAGTTTATAAATGTACACATTTTTAAACAACATGCCTCCCAAGAAACACAATGTTGTGTCTTCTTCGTATTCTTCTCAGCATTAACCGCAATTCGTCAATACGCAGGTATGGAGTCGCTGTGGTGCGATCAACGCCATAATGAGTTTTGTGCAGCATCTCCTCATTTGAACCCATGGTGGCCGGGATTGCCAGATTAACGTCTGGTCACTGCCGGGCCCCCCATCCCATGTCAACAGCACTTGTCGAGGGCCCAGGCAGCTACAGTACGATTTCTAACAATCGGACGGTGGCAGTGAGATGTCAGCACGGGGGCAGGGGGGTAGCTGGAGGGTGTCAGTCTGAAGTCAGCTAATCATCAGATGATTTCAGGGACCTTGGAGACCCTCTTATCAGTCAAGTATTGCGCTGTTGCCTTCCTGCCAGTGACCTGTGGGATCTCAAAATGTGCTGGGGCGGCCACTGACTGACGTCAAAAAAACCCTGTAAGTATCTGCATAAATTTGAAACATTTTCCTAAAGCCTACTTGGCCACCACCTGCCATGTAAAAATATGTTTATAAATGCCGCCTGCCGAATTTGCTGAAAAACTAGCATTTAGATTGCTATGCGATGACATTTGTGACCATAGTCTTATGACCACACCTCCCCCCCATTTTAATTTCACATTACATATTTTGTATTAGTGGATGGATAAATGGAAAAAGCAAAACAAGCATGAGAAGGTGTTTGTCATGCAGCCTGGAGGAGCAGAAGCTTCCCAAAGATGGTCCTGTGGTGTTTTATGAGTCCAAATCAAAGTCCCTCCTAGTAAAGCTGCTGCATCAATTGTTGTTCCAGTGGGTGAACTGTTCGATGGGCTTCTGCTTCCAAAATATTGCTTTGTGATTGCAAAAACTTCAAATTTAACGGCCAGACATTTGGCGCCAGATCAATGAGAAGAGAGTTTACAAAATAAATAAATAAATAAAATGAGGCGCGGCTGCAATGCCAAAAGAGATGGAAAAAACTGCAGAAAAGTAAACTAAAGCAGGGATGATCAGCAGAAATTTGAAGTCAGTGAAGTAAAAACCAAACTTATCAAGAAAATTCTTATAATTGAGGACCGACCAAGATTTTTCTTTTGCACTCTGCCGTCTTTATTATAAATGCTTGATGTTCATTCTTTGATGAAAATGACTTTTTTCTAAATTACAAGGTATAATTTTTTTTTCTTACAAGAAAAGATATCTGGGTCGTTTTTATGAACTGCCTTTCTGCGTGACTACTTTGATTCTCGCACTTTTTTCCCTTTTGGACTCCTTACCAAGCTTTCTCTTTAAATCTTTTATACACATCGTACTGAGTTAAATAGAAATAGATTTCTTTTTCAAAATTGTGAAAAAAAATGATGCGGGAATAAGAGAAGATGTGAGGTCTGACGACAAAACTCACCGTCTGTGAGGCAACGGCCCATTGTCCATGGCTTCTACTGTCAGAGCGTATCTTTGTCCAACGGTCAGCTGGACTCCTGGAGCCACTGTGATGAGCCCACTACTGTAAAATCAAACACAGAAGGGATTTATTCGCCAAGTGCATCAAGACTGAACTTTTTAGGCCTAAACATGAGTTTTCTTTTAGGAAACCCTATCATAATGGATCAATTGATCTATCTTTCTCTCTCTCAATAACCTTATATATAGAGAGAGAGAGATAGAGAGAGAGAGAGAGAGAGAGAGAGAGAGAGAGAGAGAGAGAGTAATAAACTTTGTAAGAGGGTTTTTTTTCTTTTAAATCAAGGGCGGAGGTAGACAATTTTACATGGGGATAGGAAGACTTTGGAAGGGTGGCAAAACACCAGAGTAGAAGGCCATTACAAATGAAAGGATCAAATATACGTATTTGAAACAGTTTTATTAATACTGTTGTTTTTTTCCCCTTTAATATTGATTTTGTTCTTATTGCAATGCTTCAAGAAGCTTGTATTGATGATTTCTTAATCTTCGTCAATAATGAAACTAATATTGGGCAAGTGTGGGGCAAAGCTTTTTGCTGAAGGGGGCAGCTGCCCAACCTTGTCCTTTAGTAGCTCCGCCCCCTGCTTCTTATAACACCCTTACCCTTCAGAGTCTAACAAAATGCAGATCGAGTAAAAAAAAAAAGGCATGTACGGAAAATATTAAAGACTTAATAGGATTTTTTTCAATGAAATGAATGTGTGTGCTTGTTTTTTTATTACTATTTTGAGGGGGAGGTTGTTCCTATCTCGATCATTTTTTTTCTCATGTGACTAGTTAAAACAGTAAAATGTTAGACTTTTTTTTTGTTAGTATAATGAGTGGGTTTGATTGTTTGATGAGCTACTTATAATATTCTAAAAATGATAGGGACTTTATCAGCAATCAGCAAAATGTATTATTGCAGAGCTTTAGTCATTGGAGCTTCTTCATGCTGTTTTAGTAGGAAAACAGAAGTATCTCTCCCAGATAGAAAAAAAAACCAAAACAAAAACAAAAATGGTTCCATGAGTTTACTTTTTTTTATTGATTATGAGCATTAGTTATAGTTTATGAGCATGTTGTCATAACCCTTTCACACCGAAGCTTGAGTTCCAAAGTTGACTTTATTTTTTTGACTTGCGTTAACTCTTGAATCGTTCACATAGAGAAATGCGGCTTTGCAACACTATGTAACACTTTACGTCAGTGATGTGTTGCATAGTGGTGCAAAGCTCATATGAAAAGTCACGTTTTATGTCAGAATCAGCTGTTTCCCATTGATCGCATAAATGATTGAGGAGTTACCATATGTCAAAGAGCATGTATTATTAAGGTATTGTCTTAACATCTCCAGTGTAAGAGCAAGGACCTTTAGAGACACCTGTGATGGTATATAGCTGTGTAGAGTGATACAATCCAACAATTGTGTTTAACATTGCAAGACACAAAACATCTCTTAAGGTAAAATTTGTACACAAAAAAAAAAGTTCCTCATGTTGATTCAAGCTCCAAGTGACCTCTGGTAAAATGTGTTTGACCACAGATAAAATTGGTCAGTAGATGAACAGAAGGGCTGGGTTTTAATAAAGTCATAATTGTAATTGAATAAAATTGAAACTTCAAGTTAAAACTTAGATGTGAGTATATTTATCTTAACCCTTTAATTTTCCAACCAAGACAAAAAACAAAAAAAAAACATTAAAAAAGTTTTCTTTTATTTTTTTAATTCTAATTGCCACGGGTAAGTAAAATGTACAATCAATGTTTCTAAAAATGGGTTTTTGTACAGTGGAGGCACTTAAGAGGTTAAAGCAACTTCTTTTATTATTTTTCAGGAAAAAAAATAGATTTTTCTTTTGAACATTTTAGTAACAAAGGGTTCAATCTGTGTCTAGGCTAATATATGAGTAATCTAAAAACTGATTATTTTAACAAGGTGAAACATTTTGTAATGAAAATTTGCATTAATACCATATGTCTTCTAATAGTTGCCGTGGCGTTTATTCAAAAACATTTTAATTTGTTGTTCTGATCCCTACCATAATTCTGTGGGTTCTTAAAGAAACCCGGCCACTATTGGACACCGGCGTTTAATGTAACGAACACCTGTTAGCGTTTCTTTATGGCGTCACTAGTGGTAGATCTACGGTATTTATGTGGGTTATCTCTAATCTTGAATTCTACATTTGGTTGAAGTGTTTTGGAGACCTAAACAGCATGAACAGATTCTGTAATATAAGCGTTTACCTGCTGTCTAAATGAAACTTTCCCAGATCACCAGCCAAGATTCGATAAGTGATTTCACCATTTTGACCTGCATCAGGATCAATTGCTGTCAGCTGTTAAAAAAAAAAAAAAAAAAAAAAAAAAAAGCAGACAAAGGCATTGAAACATTTGCACATATGAGTAAATGGTTCCAAAAGGTGATCAAAGCTGAGTGCTTTTCCCAGTGAGTACCTGCAACACAGTTTCCCCTGGCATCATGTTGGTGAACAGGTTGATGTTATATGAGACATTGGGAAAGGTTGGTGTGTTGTCGTTAGCATCCAGCACTGAAATGGTGACTGTGACGGGAGTACTCCGCTGCACGCCATCAGATGCCAGAAGCTGCAGAAAGGGAGGCACAGCAGAAAAAGAAAAAAAAAAATCAATAGAAGAGGAGCAGAGACACATAATGATCCTTCTGAGAAAAAAAAAAAAAAAAAAGAAATAAAGAGCTGTGATCTTTACAATCTCAGTAATGGAGGTTGGGAGCTCTGTGCATTAGATACACCCTGGAGATGCAGGTCAATGTCACTAACAATTTCATCTTTTGAGTCACTTTTGGCCAAAATGAGACATGTATTTCATGACATTTAGAAGGATTCTGCAAATATAAAGATTCTTGGCTAATATATGGCACCACATTGGACTACACACCCTCTCGCTATCGTGCTGCCAGGCTGGGCCTGTCACATAACAGAAGCAACAACACCTTAAATCATGAGGGGAAGCAGATGTATAGCGATGCTGTGCTGGGCAAAGGGCAGTCTCTCTATGCTGTGCCAATAAAATGCTGTTGAATAAGACGACTTGGAATAAGACAGAAGACAAAATGGGAGGGGACGGCAGAACAAAGAGAGAACTACAACCAAAAAAAAAGGAGGAGGATAGAAAATGGAGCATGTGATGAGAAAGAAGAGTAAACAGATGGAGGGAAAGTGCAAACTCTAATAAGACGTTTTAACAGCACTGATCGCAGCGAGGAAACTCTCATAGATACATTAACTTGTAATTCTTTCAGAAAATTGAAATTTCAAAAATCAGTTTTTAAATACTTGTTCCCTAAAGATTTCAAGATGTTGTGCTCCTGCACCTTCATTTTTTCCTCAATATTTAAGCACGTTGTCCTCACTTTCTCTTGATTAAATTGGTTCTAGACTTGAAATAAGATAAGTGTTCCACCAGTCTATCCAAGCAAATCCTTGGATAATTGTCTTATGTCTCATTTTACCAATCATTTACAAACAAAAATCACAGCTTTAAGGATGTTGTCATTTAAGACAAACACTTTCCCACATAATTCACAGGCTAAACCAAATAAATACATAATTTTGTGTTGGAGCCATTGGCTAAATATAAGAACTGGACCGAGTAAGTGTGACGTCATATGACTTATTTCCAGCTCCAACAAAATTAAGTCAATTTTTAAGTCAATATGAAAACCACTCTAGCCAATCAAGACTGAGCTTGTTGGACGTCCACACCCTCCCACTTGAAAGCAAGCTACACAAAATCTGTTAAATGTTTGGAATGTTTGACATGAGACCACCTACTTTTATTGAGGCATCTGATTGGTCAATTTATAACTTGAATAACTTGTTAAAAATGTTAAAAAGATATAGCAGAGCAAGAATGGTTACTCTGACAAACATGAAAGAGTAATAGCTGTTTATTTCTCTATAGAAGTCTGTGCGATTTTAGCTTGTTGGAGCCAGCAGGAACTTCCTGTTTTGAACATGATGGGGAGAGGTCACTCATTTTCAGTTGATGGAGCGTAAACAAAAAACAGTTCTAGGCAAACATATTTGGCTACAATACAGTCAAAAGTTGTGTTACTGAATTGCGAACACATCACGTTTTTTTTTTTTGAACTGAGCCTGATTGTTGGGGCGGCAACTTACTTTCCAAACCTGAGTTAATCTTTTCAGTAGCTTCAATTACTCTTGCATGGAGATATTGCAAAATTCAAACCACTAGAGGTGGGTTGCATAGAAAAAGAGATTATCCAGTGGCTCATATGCTAAAATTCAGACGTTATTCCATGTTAAAAAAATACAGCTTTACAGACAAAATAAATTAGTTTTTTTAGTTTATCCAAGAAGGCTCACACTTTACTTTATTTTTCATTATCAGACACATTGTTGAGATAAACAGAGCAAACTCCAGTCAACAAAGTTTCAACTTTTTTTTCTGGCAAAAGTGCTGTATATAAACGTCACCTCAAATCTTTATTTCAATCTAAAACTGTGGATTTTTTCCATTGAGCTGCAGTCTGCCATGTCGATTGCTCTCATTTACAGTACATATATAATAATTAAAATATAATTGTTTCTTATAAATTAGTGGAATGTTGCACACTAAATACATGCTACTTGCTTTTTTTATGCTCTTATTTGTGACATTGGATGAAATCTGTAGTGATTTTAGCAAGAATCTATAACAAAATCAGCACAAAAATGGTAATTTTTCTTTTTGGAATCATTAAAAATATTTTAAGGAACTGTTGTTTTTAATGAAAAAGTCTTTTAGTCAACAATTCTGTTTAGCTCAGGGACAAAGTGGTCAGACTCCTGTTGTGTCAGAATTTTCTCGTAATATCCATACATTTATGTGTTTAAGCTGTATCTTGGCATCAAAGGAGATATTCAAACATTGTTTTTTCTTAGAAAAAAACATAAACAGATGCCCCCAGGGCTATGTGTGCATAATTAAACAAGCAAACCAGATGAGCCACAAAATGAGGGAAGCTGCTTAAACCTGGAGGGTTTTAATTACTGATTTCAACACAGAGGTCAGTCCAGCCCTTAATATAATACAAAACTAAATCTAATAGTTATGAAATAACAGCCAAAGACATTTTGCAAACTACAATTTAAGATTTTCCCTCTCCCTCAAAGCAGTATTAAAGCTTTTTGGAAACTCCTATTGTTTTTTTTTTTTAACTTAATCTCTTTTCCCCCTTTCTTACTCTCTTCTACCTCTTAATAGCGGGTTAAATGGCGAGTGCAAAGAAATGTCAGCAGTTGCTGTTCTCTTTTCCCATTGTTTGATTTCTTCACCTTCTTTTGGCCAGCGATTTTTTTTTCTTTCCTTGCTCCGTTTTTTTTCCCTGACAGGCTCCTTGGAGGAATCACAGGTTTTTATCAGGACGACAATGAATATCATCCAAATCTCAGTTTACCTCCCATGTGAATTTTTCTGTTACAATAGGAGTGTTACGATACCGTGAAGGTGTAGGAGTCTTGTGTCTCTCTGTCAACAGGCTGAACCAGCGTCAGATATCTTCTGATTCCAGAGGCGGACACATAGAAAACATCAGCGTAACTGTCCAGAGAGAACTGGAGCTGAGGATCTCGTGTCTGTTGGGAAGAAATGTTTGCTTTTTATGCAAATCAACAAAAGCGGGATGAGATGCTAGGAAAGTATTTCCATCACAACTAAAAAAAAAACTCGCAAAGTTGTTTTTATTGCTTTCAAATCTTGTGAAAAAGAGGGTTTGTGTGTGGCACACTCAGTGATTGAGAGGCAATCCTCATCCTAGACATCCTCTGACATTACCTTCACAGTCATCTCTTCTCTATGTGTGTGTGTGCTTGTCTTGTGTGTGTGAGAAAGCTTCTCTCATTCCAGATAAGGCTGCCTCAGCAGGGTAAGGGTGCTGATAATATTGTCGATGTAGCTGGTGTGGATATTGAGTCGTATATTATCAGGAGTGCACACAAACGCACACACAGCTGTAAACACAAAGAGATTCACATTCGCACACACATGCATAAATAAAACGGAGGGACGATGCATGAACCCTATTAGGACTAATCATTATTGTTGGTGCTTCATGCTGCAGGAAAGATCGGGGTTAGCAATATCAAAAATAACTCCATGTATTTCATCTGCCATAAAGTGCACTGGCTCGCTCAGACATTATCCTCTCTGAGCCGGCTCCCTGCCGGGCGGACACTTTTAGCAAGCAATGAACCAAAGCTTGTTTTGTCAAAATGTCTTCGCTTCATCTTAAACAAACTAAGCTCCGAGAAATGCATCAGTGATAACAATACTGCAGCGCCGTAAATTCTTAAATTATTGCTGAGAGGTAATTTAGAAGGGAAATGGTTTTATTAGCAGATCCACAGGGACATTAGAGAGGGCACTTCAAACACTGCAAACCAGGCACAACGCTGGGATTCAATGAAGCAAAAAGCACCAGAGAAATGGGCACTTTGACGGGATAAGCGCTAATTTCTCTGAGGTGTGTTTAAATGCTGGTTTATTGGAATTTATTTAGCTAAGTGGTTTATTTTTGTCAAACTATTTGCAATAGACATTAAATAAAATGATGTTAGTCAGAAAAGAAATCCTCATATTGTCTCATTAAATTTGAACAGCTGGATATATCTCTTTCAGAATTAAAAAGGAATTAAAAAAAATTTTAAAAATGAATTCAAGCAGGGGGGAGTTACAGGCAACTGCCCCTCAGCAAAAAGACGCCCCCTCCCTAATTTTTGAGTCAATATTAGTATCAGTGTTGACAAAGATTATGAAAGCATCAATACAAGCTTCATTAAGCTGGTAAAAAAATACTTCAACATTTAAAAGTATTTTGTTCCTGTTGTGAAGTATGTGAATATATTTGATCTCCTAATTCTATATTACAGCTGCATATTTATCTTTCAAGTATTTCTACATTTGCCACCCTTCTGAAGCCTTCTGGCCCCCTTCCGCCCCCAGTAAGAAAAGTTCTAGCTCCGCCACTGAATTAAGGTGGATTGGGCTGCACAATATGAAAACAAGAAAGTGTGATTTTATTCAATGATAAGAAACATTTAGCATGTTATCCGATTAGGTTTGTGGCATGTTTTAGATTGAACAGGTTCAACCAAAAAATTCAATATTAAGATTAAACCCAAAAGAGGCATTTTGCACATTTAGGGGAGATATCAAAGGAAACCCCTGAGTGTTGATTGATTTCTATTTGTATTCGGCAAATTACAAGGAAGTCATAATTGAAATCTCAAAGCTCTTTAAGGATTTCAAAATAAAAATCTTTTAGTATGTAGAGTCTTTTTAAAACCCACTGATAGAAAACACAAATTTTGGGTGTTTTTATGATGATGGAAGACATATATAAAGAAAATTAAGGTAAAATGTGCATTTCTGAGTATTCCTTTATTTAAATTGTTCCAAACCAGGAGCAGGAAATAAACATCAATTTGAAAAAGAGCGTATTTGTGATGTTGAAAATGTACTGGACAGCCACAAGCTCCCTGCTCAGAGCTCTCAGCAATGCGGGGGTGGGGGTGGGGGTGGGGGTTGGGGGGTGGGGGTGGGGGTGCTCCGCATCAACGGTCATGCCCACAACTCAGAGATACATTTCTGATGAACTTTTGCCACTCTGGTGAAACTTTATCCTAGAAAACAACATGTGTTTTCTGATTTTGAGTAGCATTATCATACTTAAAAGACCACTGGAAACTCTTTTAAAATAGCTCAAAAGATGATCGGAGGGGGACTTTAAAAAGTTTTCAGATGCCCATCTTTGATGGTAAAAGATTATGCTTTGGCAAGAGAAACATTGGTCCAAAACATTTTTGTAAATAGATATTGAAATAAGCCAGATTTCTTACAAAACTAGCAGAAATATCACACTGGAGACATTTGATTGGGCATTTTACTTCAATGTGCTCATTTCTGAGGTACTATCATGCCAGACAAAGAGTTGGAAAACAATTTTGCAGAAGCATTAAAGTGTTCAAGAAGCAGAATAGTCTAAAGTTGTTTTTTTTTTTTTAGAAAGAATTGATTCCTTTTTCTACATTAAAGGTTTTCAGAATTCAACAGGTACCTACAGGTGTCTGATTTTTAGTCAGCTGTATAAACAAATACATAAACAAACAAATTTTTACAAAAGCACATAAATTAGGCCAGTCAGCACTGTTGAATCTTCATTCTTACCTCCTCTACATCATTATCCAGACCTATGATGACAAGAGGAGCAGAGAGGCTTGAGTTACTTGCTATTGTGGTTCCTACAGGTGATGCTTCACTGATGTATCCATGGTAACTGGTCTCCAGGAAGTAGGGCGCCTGATTGTTTTTATCCAGAACCTCAATTTGGAGATTGGCAAAAGCTGGCAAGGGGTGGCCGTTGTCTTGCTCTGCCTAAAAGGAGGGAGAAGAATGTGATTGATCTGTTTTGCAGTAAATCTCTGACCCGCTACAAAATGTGTTGCTCTGCTACAACACAACACTACATATACATATAGATGAAAAATACTTTTTGAGGTGGAAAAAAAGCAAGCAGATGCTGCACTTCTAATATCAGACAATATTTTTACAGTTATGAGACAAAAAGTTGCTGCTTGTTGAAAAGTTTAAGCAATTTATTACTTTAAGCACAAACTAAACTTCAATATATCAGATTATATAGGTCAGATTTAATTAGGTTAGATGGGGTTCAAATTGTAAAGCTGATATATTAAGTGAAAAAACAACATGCACAACAACAAATGAATTATTTTCTTCATTAGACATGTTTTCATGATTTCAATACTTTTAATAAATATTGCAACCACAGTACTGTATTACAATGCTGATTCATGGGGGTGATCATTGTATGTGTTCTTTGTTTGTTTTCTGACCCTACAGGGTTTTTTTTTTTTTTTTTGATTCTCTATTGCAGATTAGTACATTCAACTACCATGGTCATCACATTTATTTCATTCTCACACTTTGTGTGTGATAAACATTCCACTCTTCATAAAATAACCCACAGGCCATCTGCACAAAACTGCCAATTAAGAGCAAATCTCAAATTTGACCCATACAGTGATTTCTAGTCGCTGTTATGGAGCGATCAGTGAAGCTGTGGGTGGATGCATTAACAACGTAATATACTTTAAACTCAAAGAACTGCTTTCTTTTTTGTCTCACTTCATGCCCCCTATAGTTCTGTGTGCCTTATATTGTATATGACACAAGTTTGAAAATAGACAATTTTTGACGGTTAACCTCATAATCCGGCACACCCTAGCCCGGGGATGGGCAACTCCAGGCCTCGAGGGCTGCAGTGTGTGCAGGATTTCCAGATATCCAAGCCCTACTCATGACTGATTACCTGCTTCAGGTGTGTCCAGCCAATTAGAACATGCCAGATCATAATATGTTGGAAAACATGCAGGAATGCAGCCCTCGAGGCCTGGAGTTGCCCATCCCTGCCCTAGCCCATAGGGCAGAAAATACAGTACATCTTCTTTTCCCTTGTCCGAGCTAGCCTCTTACTCTTAACTGTTTGGCTGGATAGCTCCAAAATTGCTCACCATTTTTGTTGCACCAGTAATGTTAGATGGTGGGTGTGAGGGGCTGTAAGATAGCAAGAGTGAGCGGAAACAGAGCTCCATGCCAACCCTCAATTTAGAGGCAAATTTCTAATGAACTACTGCCATTCTGCAGAATTTATGTCCAAGAAAATGTTGCAGGTTTTTTTGGCTGAAAACGACATGATCATAATTAAAAAGGCCACTGGGAATGCGATTACCATAGATCAAAATATGATTGAAGTGGGTCTTTAAGTCCCATCGATTGAAACAAATATTTGCAGGACAAGAAAACCCGACATTTAGAACGAAACCCAAGATTTTGTTTTTCCTTTTTACTTCATAATCTGGTAAGGATTCTAGAAATCATATACTCTCTACGGCAAACAGCCAGATGCATCTTCGACTCCAGCAGAAAGATCCTTCTGTGTGGAAATTCCATTTTCATTTTCATCAGAGCAGAACCTTTTGTCTCAGGTGGCGTAATTCCAATTCTCCCAAGAAAGTAGAAAGGAAAGCATAGAACAGGACAATTTTTTTGACTAAAAGGTAATCAAAAGTAACATTTTTGGGACATAAAATTGATTTTGTAATTAGCAAACAAATATCTATTGTGTAAACTCATTAAATGGGTCCACTATTTCATGAACGTCTCACCTTAATGACCAGGTCAAACCTGCGATAGAGTTCTCTGTCGATAGGTTTCAGCAGCAGCAGTTCTGCTGAGGTTCTGTTCAGGCTGAAGTACTCAGCATAAGAACCGGGTTTTCCTGAAAGTGGAGAAACAACAGAGCCAGAAGAGTAAAAAATAAAAGAAAGCCCATAGTAATTGCTTTAAGAATCAATATATCTTTGCTGGTTGTCCTTACAAAGTACAGACGTGAGGGGAGAGGAGAAGGCGGGACTAATGCTCCCTGCTCTCTCATCTTTGCTTCTACAGATGGAGATGGACGCCCGACCCCATCGCAACCACCAACCCACCCATCCACCCACATTCATACTGTATATGGTGCTTTGAAATGCTGCATTGTTCAGTGGGGAAATCAAGTTCTGGAGAGAGGAGCAGCAACGCAGCCACAATCACACGTCTCAAGTGTGCACTTTCCTGCATGTGTGTTACTTCTTTACAGCCAGCATTGATTTAAAGAGCAGCACATTTTTTAAAGACGGACACACAGCCAGTGCGTTTGTGCAGCTCGCTCTAATTTCCGACTCTTTACGTGCTGGCCCTTTGGTCATTACCCATAACCATCAGTTTTCGGCACACACTTTTGATTAATTTTTTTAAATCCTGGGGGGAGATTGTCTTTAACAGTACCCTGTCAGCATCTGATACAGAGACCAGGAGATTGAATGGCGGGTTTGGGATGTGCAAGAATGATGACTCAAAAAAGCAAAACATCCAGTTATATAAAGTGAATATTGAAGAAAAGTAGCTATTATAAAATGTGTAATTAGGCAATTGATAATTTTCTCCATGTTTCCTTGACTAAGGAAACTTTTGGTTTTTCGTGGCTTCAGTTGAGTGATGAGGCAAGTTTAATTGCCTCATTTTACACATTTGTGTAAAATTTAATTTAAAGTACATAAAATATTAAAAGAAACATTTAATGGAAATATTAAAGGAGTGATCAGTAAAATAAAAATATAAGCTAAAAGGAACTGAATTTAAAACAAGTAACAGAGTGGGAGTACACTTGTGATTAAAAATGTATCAAATGAGAACAGGTGGGTCTTTCACCAGGATTTTAAATAAAAAACGTGATCATTTCAG
>BSAI01000012.1:16536937-16635337 GCA_036245035.1 Adrianichthys oophorus | reverse complement strand
AAGGGGGGACTTGCCGCCCTTTTGCTCCCCTCCATATAAAATGTTTTAGCTCTGCCATTGGTTTTAGCTGTTGTCTTTCTGGAAGTCCGTTCCAGATCTGTGGAGCGTAGATTCTAAATGCAGCTTCTCCATGTCTGGTTTTTAATCCAGGAATTGACACAAGACCAAATCCAGATGACTCTAGAGGTCTGACTGGTACACTTTGGATCAAAAGGTGTAATTTGGATCTAAACCTTTCAATTTTTTATTGATCAATAACATGATCAGAACTTTAAATTCTATCCTGAAGAGGACAGAAAGCCAGAGTTAGACCCTCAGAAATGGACTGATGTGGTCTATTTTTTGGTTTTGTGAGAACCCAATTTGCAGAGTTCTGCATTATCTCCAGGTTCCTCATTGAGTTTTTTGGTATTCCTGTAAAAACACTGTTACAGAAGTCAAGTTGACTACAGATAAATGCATGAACTAGTTCCTCCAGGTCCTGCTTACACATCAGATCTTTAATCCTTAAAATATTTTAATATGATAGTAGGCTGATTTTGTGACTGCCTTAATGTGTTTATAGAAATTTAGGTCTGTGTCCCTCATTAAACCCAAGTTTCTAGAATAATTGATTTAGATGAACAGACTGAAGCTCTGTAGTGGCCTCCAATCAGTTTGCTATATTCACACAGGGCATGTGACGTACATTCTTGAATGGGCATTTAGCATATGTCACAATTCAGGGTTTAACTTCTATTAATTCTAGTAATTCCGGCAGGGCAGAAACTGCATTTGTTAAGTTTTCCTCCATGATCAATTTTCAAATGGTTCACTGAAATAAAAAGAATGCCATCCATATGGCCCTGCCAAATCTCTGTACCTGATTCGTCAAAGTTCAACCTAGTTTGACTTTCAACAGCGGGTTCAATGGACGTGTTTTGTACGTAGAGCCCAAAAACGGTGAACATGAAGGTTTTGAGCGAGGAAGCTCAAAAAGCAGTAGCGCATGTCTACATAAAGGTTTTTATTGAAAGTGGCCGCTTGAACGCTTATTGTTGAGGGTTGTGTGAATGTAGAAAAACTCTTTAGCCCCAAAGACAATAACCTTCGTTTTGTTTTTGTTTAGCTGAAGTAAGTTTTGGCGGATCCAGTCATCATCATCTTCAATGCATTTACCAAGAGCTTGTGCAAGGCCTCAATTTCCTAGTGTCAATGAAAAGTCCTTTAATGAGTCTGATGAAGTGGAATTTAGACAAAAAAAATGATTCAGGTTTCAGTGGTACCTACTATTTTTTGAGTGTATTTAGGTGGAGGAAGTTTTTGTCATTCTGTCACGATATCTTAATCTGTACTAAAGATACCGGCAATGCAGGAAGAGTTTCAGCAACTGTATCGCATTTACTTAAAGTCAAATTATCACATCTTGTTTCTGTGTTGCAATCTAGTATTTCACCAAATTCATGTTGGCAGGTGTGTTTGCATGAAAATGATGATCACTGTTGTGCTGTCAACATCAGGGCCAAAAGAGGCAAAAGCCAGTCTCAGCTGTGGTAAACGGGGCATGTGATCAACAACTAATAAATATAGTGACTTGACAGGGGTGTTGTGAATGTGGCACCGGTCTGGGTACGAGCTGAAACCTCCTCCCCGTCTAAGGTGCCAAAAAACTTTCAGATAGACATGTATTGGAAAATTTTGTTACTGACAAAAATGAGACTAAAAACGTCAATTTTTTTTGTCAAATTCAATTTATTCTTTGTCTTTTTTACTAATTGCTAAAGTAATTTTATTAATGGACCTACATTCGTGTTTGTAATTCTGGCCAGCAACACCAATGGAGCATTAGATATAGACTAAAAAACGAACTCCAATGAAAAATAGTCTTTTTTTAAAAATGTTTTTAACATGTTCTTGTAGCGTTTTCTCATAACAGAGGACCTATATAAAATAATTCATGATTAAACTGTGTTTGAGTATTTATTAATTCAAATCGCGTTGGATAAGAAACCAGATGTTAAAAAAACCTAGGGCTAATGACGCAGGTACTGACTGGGCCAAAGTCTCTCACCACTCCGATCCTCCGCGCATTCATTTTACTGCACACATTTTTTTTCCTCGTCCAAGGTGGCCTCAAAACTGCACGACTGGATTGATCTAATATTGCTTGCCATTATTTTGTGTCACTAATGCTAGCTTGAGACCATAAGCTTGCAAACAGTGCTCCCAGCGATGGGGAGGGGGCAGGGTTTCTCCTAGATGAGGCTTTTTGATTTTGGCTAAAAACTGCACAGTCATAATGAAAAGACTACTAGAAATGATTTTACAAAAGAAATCAATATGGTTGTAGTGGGACTATAAAGAGCTTTATTGATGGCTTGTTTTGATACTTTTTTGCTCTGTTTTAAATTACCAACGGGAATTTTTGTACCATGATGCATTCGGACCTCTAAAACTATGCTGCCAATGATGTTAAACGGCGTGCCTGTCGAAAATTCCCTCCTTATAGATAAAAAAATCTTCTTCTGAAGAGGCCCAGTTCCTTCCTTGTTTTATGCTTAGAACAATGATGACTCACTAAAAGACTTAGTATTTCCTTTGTTAAATCAATGTTACTGCTCACTGCTCACAAAAAGCTCTGCCTCTCATACTGAAACACGATATTGGTTGTTTTTTTTTTGTCTTTTTTTTTTCTCTTAGTAAAGAAGCTTTTGCCTCATAAATTCATGATTTTATTCAAGTAAATTTTCAACTCATTATTTATAAAGTTATTTCTTCATTCTTGTAAAAATAGAGATTTTTTTTTACCATAATGTTGCGACTTTATTTTCGTAAAATTAAAACTTTTTCTCATAATTCTAAGACATTTTTCTTGTAAGTGTACTTTTTTAAATTTTATGCTGGCCCTTGTGATTTTTTTGCTAATAATGAATATACATTTGAATCGCCAAAGTCATTCAACCAATGAAAGAATAAGCGTGTTCAGGATCCAAGACGAAATGGTATAATTTCAGAAGAGCACAAAAAAAATTTAAAATCTAACCTATAAGGATGGAGTATAGGATTCCCGGCCTGTCAGATGGAGGTTGTATATTTCTGTCCTGGTCTACTGCCTGAATGGGTGGAGTCACATTGAGGGGGTTCACTTTCTCCTAGGGACGTGGAAAAAGAGGTTAGAACAAACAAATCTGACAAATATGAAACTGGAAATGTGTAAAAAAGGATAAATTATTTATGTCAAGCAGATGCATATGCAAAACCAATAATTATTAACTAAGCACAAAAAAGCATCACTGAAGCAGAAAAAAAGTACAATTGTAGCAACATGGACATTTGCAAACAAAATATTTTGTGTTTTTCTTGCTTGACAATCTATTGTTTTCCACTCCCAAATTTTCATCCCCACTGATCTATTTTACTCAGACATCTGTGGCTGCACTAAGACTGAAAGCTCTGTCCGCAGCACTGCTGATTTTTTTAAAAAAGTTTTTTGTTTTACGCTCCAGGATTTTTTCGGTTGAGATTCTGGCTTTAGCATGTCGAGTAGGGGGGCTTTCTGCGGGGTACTTTCCTTTCGACCAATGCTGTTTTTTTTATGAAAGTCAACAACTAGTGGAGCTCTTGGCTGTGGATGGACAACCTCGCTTACATTGCTTTTAAGAAATGCTCCAATCAACTCTAAAAACATTTACCCCTGTCGCTAATTTGGAATGTACTATTTTATCCAGGAATCCACCTATTTTAGCATCGCCTAGAATTAAAAAAACATTGAAGAATGTATTTTCTTTTTTAATACAATTGGAAATAAAGTCAGGTGTGAAAGGGTTAAAACTATCAATATAGGCCACACTTTTCTTGCCTAAAGTTTGTTGTGGTTTCAATTTTAAAATTAAGCTAACATGTTCAGCTAGGAGTTAAGTAAATGTATTCAAAATTGCTGCTGCTTGTCTGCACCATTTTATACTTTTCCAAACCACCTTTTTTCATTGCAAACATGCAACAAAAAGAGGAATCCACCACATTCCTCCCACTAATTGCTCAAAAGTCAGAAAAAAGCTGCCAAGTCAACAAAAAACATTGTTTTAAATGGTCATTGCCTCAAACAAAAGCTTCAGTCAAAGGTTTGTGCTTTCTATACAGCAGGTCACTGAACTTGCAGGGCAAATACATCCCACATGAGTTCAGTACATGGAGTGTCAGGTGAACATAATGCACACAAACACTCATGCAGGAATTTGCATGTTTGGCTCCATCCAATACTGGCTTTTATCTGTGCAGTATGTGACTTAGGTGACCAAAATGCAACATGCATGAAGTACAGCAGCTACCCTTTATAATATCAAACAACATCCAGCAGACAGCTTGCTGTACATATGCTTGTACACACAACGTGCTACAACACTGGAGCGCTGCATCTGTCATGCAGCACTTATTATTTACAAGCAAGCACTGAGCTATCTCTGCTGTTGCCTGTCAGCCATGAGGAGGCAGACGCAGGCAGAGATAAACTTAAGGCGAATAATGAGGTTGAACAAAAAGAGACGCAACTATGTAAAAGGGAGATTAAACTGTCAGGAGGTGAGAGGAACAAAGAAGCGTGTATAAGCAACAAAGCAGAAAGAGAAGATCTGGGTGAGTCTTACAGGTCACTGAGAATGCAGAAGCAGTCTGCAGAAACTCTGCTATGGACGTTTTAGACCCAACCTTGCTTTAGATGAGAGAAAATGCTCTGACAGCAGTGGAGGACTTAAACATGAATTCAAAGTTCTGAGGTGTCTGACATTGTTCCCAACATGAATCGCATCCACTAGAACTTTTAAGACAACTTTTGTGACCAAAACAAATTTGGTGGAAATTTGCACAAAACCTGGGTATTAGTTTAGGCTTTTTTTTCGTTTTGCATGTCACTTATTTGGCAGATGTCAGATTCTTCCAAGCATTTGACCCAACTTTAGGGGGGTTTATCAACCAGAAAGGAAACATATCACTCCACTGCTCATTGACCTCCACTGAGCTGTCTTGCTGCAGAGTGAGCACTGTGCTTGGTGAGCTAAGACCGATTCCCCCACAGACTGTTCCTCTGAGGAACGCCTTCAGTTGCTGCAGAACAGGAGTGTCTACTATACTGGCTTCATTGTGGCTCGATGATGCGGACATGCTCACAAGTTTAATTTATTTTTAAGTCCAGACCAAATGTTACATTTTTGAGTGAGACTCCAAGCAAAGACTCAAATCAGTGGCCAGATGTCCAGATGGTCGGACATCGGGGTGCTTTTATTTTCCCACAGCAATGGTGGAGCGACCATGCAGCTTAACCCAACCCACCAAAGGCAACTTAAGTCCAAAATAAAGACAACTTTAAATCCGATGGTAAATATTGCGTTTATCATTGCACAAAGGTCAAATGACATGGCATGATTCCATTAGACCATAAAGACCATAAAACACAGATCTAAATGTAAACAAAAGTCCCAAACCTTGAGTCTCCAGTTAAGTTTTGAGTCTCTAAAAGTTATTGTTTTCAAGCACAGTCTCAAATCTGCTATTAAGACTAAACTGGGATTCCTGATTCACAAAAATTTGAATAAAGAGAAACAATTTTCATTGGAGTGGGTCTTTAGTGCTAATGCCACGGTTTCTGCTGTACTTTTCTCATGGTGACTCAGTAAAAGCATCTGCTAAATAACTTGCTGTAAATGTCACTAAAATCTATTATTCAAAGACAAACGATTCTCCAAAATCCATTAGTCCAGTGTAACTTTACTACAAAAAGTCTAAGGAAAACCCATCTTCAACACATTCAATCTTTGAATCCTCAATACATTTACTGTCCACTGCATTAGGTGGTGTATCCCCCTCACCCTATAAAATTTGGGAAAAATATTTAGGATAAATCTTCTACTAAAACCAAACCTATGTAACACTAGAATGAATTACCTTTATTCACATGCAGTTTACAACATTATCAAAGAACCAAAGCACTTTGCAATAAGAATTTAAAACAAGAGCGTACCATTACAAAAGAGTAGTTAAATACATGATAATACATATTAAGTAAATAATACAAAAGAGGGAAAAAAAGACAAAATAAGAAGCCATCGATTAGTGGCCTTTCCAAAAAGGCAGACCTCAAGTTGACGTTAAAAACTTTATGTTTGATATCAGGATATCAGGTATTTAAGTCAGAAAATGTACGGTCAATACTGTGTTTCTCTCATGACCTGGATCCATCAAGCAGAGACCGGTTGGCAGATCTTAGAACTCAAGAATGTGCATTTAACACTGCGTAGATCCTGCTTTAAATGGGGGTTTTGGAAAAAAAAGGAAGACATACAAAAGTAGTTCCTTAGGACAGCCTGTACATCATGCACCAAAAGGTAGTTTTCATGTGCAGCTTCAACAGCAGCATCTGCATTACTCTGTCACAGTGTGCTTCACAGCTTATGGTGATGACACATGGGCTGTAGCTTGGATATGTCAGGAGCAATGCCGTTTACACTGCTGTCTCATAGGGCTTTAAGAATTGCTCACAAGAATAAACATCAACATCAGCAACTGCCAAAGGTCTTTGAGGTGATTATCCTAATGGTCTACTTTCACTTATCCATGACTTATCCATGAAAAAAGGTCCTACACAATTCTTGTTGATCTGAGTGAGTATGGTGAAAATACAAATCCTGCCAGAATACAAAAAAAAAAAAAAAACAACACGTTGGCGTATTTATCACTGAAAGGCTCTTTACATGCTACGTTTTCTAGACTTGTTGACAACAGCGCGCCAGTGGAACGAAGCCAGCAGAATTGTCAGCAGCAACAAATTTGAAACAGCAGTGAAAGGCGCCAATTGAACCAAGAAACATCTCCTCCATAGACGGCTTTTCATGTACAGAGCAAACAGTATTCTTCCAGTAAGTTATTAGATCAGTTGGACAAAAAAGTGGGTAAGTTCTGTCTAAAGACTGAGTTACTCAAAGCAGATTGACAACATCTTAGTATGCTCAGGCCGTTGCAATCTTACTGCTTATGATGTTATATTACACACCAAATATGTGTCTTTGTTTTTTTAACCAATGCATTTTTTATTATTTCTGTAATGAATTTGATACATCTGTGTGATTTTTAAATTGTATTGTCTACAATTAATGCTTGAAATAAACCAAATCAGTCATTCTATCAATCAATCAATATGGGAGAATATAGCTGGACTACCCAACTGTGATCTTTCAGATCCACAATTTTTCTGCTTTTCCTGTTCTACCTGCTGCTGTTTAACCCTTTACACAAGAGCTTTAGCTCCAGTGTTGACATTCTTTTGACTGTCGTCCATCTTTAGCTGTCGATGCATTTGACAGAATTCCAGCAGATTCTGAAGCGGAGAAAAACAGCCGTGCGCCGATGTACAACGCATTGTAGAAGTGACGTGTTTACGCAGTTGATGTAAATCAGCTGAATTTGTCCTAGAGAAAAGCAGCTTTGCTCCGTTATGCAACACTTTACATTAGTAATGTGTTGCACATTCGTGCAAAGCCAGTATGAATAGTTTTTCTCCAAGTCAGAATCAGGTGATTCATGTTAAATGCCTAAAGGGTTGATGAGTTACAGTATGTCATAGAGGGTGTTATTTAGGTGTTGCTGCAGCGCTAGTTTAAGCAGGAAACGCACAAAACAGTTCAGTAAAGTTAGCAAGATCTTCACAGATTCGGGCTTCCAGGCTCAATAATTCTTTTTAAAACTGAAGGCAGCTGATTTGCTTTAACTCAAACAATGGCCTACACGGATACCCTTAAAAAAAAAAAAAAACATTTGTTTTTTTGCTTTTACCATTCTTTTTGCTGACAATTTAATCCCGCAGTGAAACTGTCACTTAGGGACTCTCTACAAAGTGCAAGTTCTGGGAAAAAGTGATTAAAAAAAAATCCATAATCCATAAATGGTCCATTGATATGTGCTAGTCATGGATATTTGTCATATTTATGCTACAAAAACAATTTTAGATTAAACTTTTTTTTTGTTTTGTTTTTTTAATGGGCTGGTGAATTACATAGGATCAAAATGTTTATCAACTCTGAACATATTACAGTCACCAAACTTTCTCATATAACTGTCACCTATTTTTAGTCGTTGAAAACTGCACTATTTTTATTGATTGTTCAAGGTATTTCCAAGAAGTCAGCTGTTTAAGTGTTAAATTATAAACTAAGGTTAATAGAATGAAAATAGTGGTCAACCTGGATCTGTTTGTTATTTTTTAAATTTTTTTAATGTGTTACAAAACGAGTGGATTGGAACTTGGTATCGACGGACACTCACAATCAAATTATTCGGAATCAGATCGGGGCCATAAAACCTGATCGTAACATCCTTTTTTGAAGGTAGTCCAGGATGGTTGGGCAGCTACACTTCATTAGTGACAAGCTGTGGAAGCTGAATCAGCTTGTCCTACCACTTCAAATTCAAAAGATCAAACATTTTAATGGACCAGCTGACTGCCATGTAGGCAGCATTTTGATGTGCATAAGTGTGTTTCTGTGCGTTTGACGGAGACCAAGCTGCAGTTGGGTTAGCCTCTAGAGCTTTGAGGCTTTCACAATTTATCAGTGTGATTGGGAATCAAACTATTCTATTACTTTCACTCTGCTCTTCACTCATTCCTCACTTCACTTCACTATCTTTCTTGTATCCCACTGAAATAGCAGCTTGTTGCTGTCTTTTTCATTTCTACTCGTGTCCTAAGAAACGCTGCCTCCAAATCCATTCTGCTCTCTGTTTGTCAATAAAATCGGTGAAAATACTTCTTCCAAGCAGAACACCAATTGATGGTACTCTACCACAGATGATTGAGAGAAACAATTATTGCTGCTGTAATAACTTTCCACATAAATTGTTCCACAGGGACTTTGGCCTTGCAAAAATTCACCTACATTTTTGGTGGAGTAGTTTCACTGTTTCACAAGTGCTACTTAAAGAATCCTCTGCAGGGACAATTTAGAAACAATTCAGAAAGTTACGTCAAAATCAAATTAAATGAATTGGTCTGGATAGATGCTCTGGGCTATGCAACTTTTCCAACATTCAATTACCTTTTTTTGAAGCAAAAAAATAATAATCTTGACAATTGTCTTTTCTGAGCATCTCAGAGAGTGCAGATCAAACTCACATTATTCTGCAAGTGTTTCACAATTTGAGTCTACGGGACAATGTAACAAAAATGTTGCGGAGTACAAAAAAACGAATTAATGTAATGCAAAATAACACAAATTTGATGGTACTGAAGATACCTTTAGCTGTGGACACACTGGACATGTGACGTGCTAAACAAGGGTTCTTGAAAGCACCTATAGCACATGGTGTTCATACTGGACAAGCGAGGAGGAACTTAATTCTCTTTTTTCCTATTGTTTCTCCTGCAAGCCCACCACTAACAGTTGGAAGAGGCTTGGCGCAAAATGTCAAAGTGATGCAAATCTTACAAATATGAAAAACTTGGTGTCATATAATTCCAGTCTGGCACAAACTGCAATGATTGATTTCTTCTCCATGATCAAATTTCAAAAGGTTGGCACTTCCATGAATCAAAAGGGATGCCATTCATTCATCACTGCCTAATCAGAGTTCCTGATTGGTCAAAATTTGACCTGGTTTAACTTGTAACATGGATTCAATGACCTTACGTTTTCTACGTAGAGCCAAAAAATAGTTGTAGAAACTTGTGTAGCTACACATAAAAGCAAGACTTTTAAATCTCAAAATGCATGTTTGTATGCATGTACATAGACTTCTTTTGGAAGTAGTTACTTGAAGGTGCGTCACCAAGGATGGTCTGTCAGAAGCTTTGCGAAGCATGCGAATGTGTGTGTGGATGGGTAAATGGGACTGTGACTGTAAAGCGCTTTGGGCCTTCAAGGATGGCAGAAAAGCACAATACAAGTGTACGCCATTAACCATTTATCATATGAAGAATTGTAGTACATGTAATATTTCTGAATGAAGAACTGTAGTTTTTCACTAATGACTGTGGAAAAAAGAATGAAAAAAAAATACAGATAATACATTTCCAATTGTGTTTTTTAAATTTTACTTCTGGTTTTTAAATGTTTTAATGGCCTGGCACCTTTATTTGTTTATTTATTTTTTTTAACCAAACTCCTGGATCCCTACTGCCCTTGTCAAACTTTTAGATCTGAAGATCAGATGCTCTCAGTGGTTCCCAGGACTCAATTTGTAACCAGATGAGACAGAGTTTTTCCACTTGTAGCCAATAAACTTTGGAATGATCTCCCCCATCTCTGTGAGGTCTGTTTACTTAAATGAAATGATTAATGATTAAAGGATTTCATCTTAAATTGTTTTAAATAGTTTTAAAAACGGAATCTTTTTACTCAGGCTTTTACCAACAGTAACTCCAACAAGCAGAATCTGTAGGTCAGCCTGTTATCTTTTACTGTTTCATGGTTGTTTGGTTGAAACCACACTTATGTAAATATAAAGACATCAACAATGTAATGGATGGAAAAAAATGGCCATAGAGGCAAAATAAAAAACAGATGTTGTAATCTATCTACAAAATCTGTAACCTATTGTAAAATGTAAGAATTTCTTGTTGGAGTGTGCAGGACTCCATCTCTGTTGTGCAATAACCAGAGCTTCTCTGGCTTCACTTTAGTTTTTTTAACAAGCCTCAAACTGAAAATTACAACAGTTTTTTTTTTACTAGTTCTTAACTAGTTAGTTCTGAACTCATACTTGTATAAAGTTTTAGATTGAGTCTGAAACAAAGTAAAATGATATATATATATAATGCATTCTAACATGCCCATTAAATGTTGGATGAGCCGAGTTTACTCTGGTGTTTATGGGGATGGGGGACAGTCTTCCTAAGAAACTACATTCCAGTGGGTTGCAAGAAATCTGGAAAACAGCTAAAAAATTAAGTTGGACAAGATTAAACTTAATCTTGGCAATTTAAGAGTGGTTGGTGGAACAAGTGTCCCTATGTGATATGCTGACTGATTAAACAATTAAGGACAGATGCTTAGTTATCAGTGATGCATCAGCTCGATTTCTGACAAATAAATACATTAAACTCAATTTTATAGAATCAAAAGTAGACAAAGATTGTAAGATTTGGTTCTAGAAAGTGTACTACAAGCAGCTTTACAACTGTGTGGCAATAGTGTCCGAGAAAGGTACCCCTGCTTGCCTTACTTTAAGCTATCCAAGAAGTCTCCTCTCTTTTCATCTCTGCAAGGTGTGCTGAAGAGATTGGAAAATCTTTCGTTATGGTAACAATGAGATGAAATTATTTACCCAGAGTCTGCGATAGTGAGTTTTCTGTGAAGGATTGCTTTCTGCCATGTTACTTTAATAAAATGTTGATGTTTTCCTTTTTTTCCAGATTTGACATGCAGACTTGAGAGGATGTAAAAGCGTCCATGCAAACATATGATGACAAAAAGTCTCTTTAAATATTAGCCAATGTGAATATTTTCCTTCAATTAGACAGTCACATTTTTATACCAACTCAGAGCTTTCAAATACTACTATTCCTATAAACACTGTTTAGTTGAAATCAAAGCAGTGTTACATTGAGCTCTCAAGTGCTTTGCTTCAGTGAGTACTGTTTACAGAGCCCCAAAATATCCATACTCATGAAAGATAAGTGTCTGCACATGATAAGCCTCCAAGGTGTAAAACTGTCAAGTGAATGTGTGTTGAAGGCTAAAGGAAACAACACTTGCACAGTATTCCTTTGTACTGCAAAGTAAAAGAAAAAAAAACCATCTCACTTGCCAAAAGAGCTTTCGACCTTTTCAAAAATTGTTTTTCACTGAAGTTGATGCATTCGGTTCTTTCAATAGAAGACTAATTTTGTCTCTCTTAAATCTAAAGGTAGATTCAACTCGGAGATCAGATGTGGGGGGGTAGCACAGTTATTACACGCTTTCTTTTGAAATTTTAAACACATTCATTTAAGGCTGATTTTATTCACACGTATACACTTGCGACCAGCACAAATACTGATGGAATTTCACGTTGGCGACACGTAATACCTGCAGCTGCTTTGCCGCACGTATTTTAAGTGCATCCATGGCTAAATGTGACTGGTCGCACATATTTGAAATTAAAGTTTCATTATTTGTTCTCTGTTCTCTCAATTTGTTCTCTGCAGTTGACCCGTCCCCTGGGGGTGGTGAGCTGCAGACACATTCGCGCTCAGGAACCATTTGGTGTAATAAACTTTAAGCATAACAATCATCTGAACCCAAGAAAAAAGTTGAGCACTGACCAAACAAATTTAGAAAATGACATGTAAATAGTCACATTTGTATTTAAACTTTCACAATGGAAACTCAAACCTTGGTCAAAACGACCCACTCCACTGATAATTGTGTTTTTAATAACATGTTCTTATGGCCCTTTTCTCATAATGTAGGAGATATATAAAGGAAATGAGGCTTGACATTGTATTTCTTAGTATTTCTTGACGCAAATCATCGTGAATCAGAATCATACAAAAAATGCAGTTGGAACAAGCTTACCGTAATGATGTAGGTACAACAACTATGAGGTCACAAGGTTCCTGCTCCACCCCATTCCGATGCATCCACTTCTAAATGGCTAGATTCATGTACTCTTTTTTTTTTTTCTCTTCATCTGACCTGGCATCTATAGCTCAAAACTGTATGGCTGATAATGATGATATTGCTCACCAGTTTTTGCTACACCAGTAATTTTATTTTGGGGTTGTATGAGGCTGCAGGCTAGTGGGAGAATGTGCATACAAAGGGATGATGGGAAATGAGGCGAGGCTTACAACTCAGAGGCATCTTTCAGATAAACTCCTGCCGTTCGGCAGAAACAATGTCCTAGAAAACAACACCGTTTTTTTTAATTTATGCTAAAACAGCATAATTATAATTAAAAGACCACTGGGAACACTTCCACTTCACCTACAATAGATCAAAAAAAGATCGGAGTGGGGCCTTTAAAGTAAACAAAAACATAAAACCGGAGAATTCACAAAACATCTTTGAGATCAAATTGCGTCTTTCTGTCTTTTTACTAAGTATTCTAACTAGGGTATGCATTTGCATCATGAATTAGAGAGTTTCTTTCCAGAGAACTACTGCACTGGATAGTTTTTGAGGTGCACTTGCTCGGGTTCATCAACTTCAAGGCTATATGGACCCGCCGACAAGTAAATTCCGAGTGCTGCTGCTGCCAAACCAGCACTCTGAAACAGCATTGTGGAGAGGCGGAGCTGATACGCAAGTCGCTGGGGCACTAGGCTGCCCTTGCCTCATTGACACTGAAGACGTTTCTGTAGTTTCGTCACTGCTTGTGGGTTCTGTGCATCATTTTTAGCCAAGTCCTGATGTTAATTTTAGGGTGCAACAATACAGAGTGCGAAACTGAGATGGCAGCCCCTATTCTTGGTGAACCTGATTTATGAATGGGCACTCTAGTGCTGGGCCTGTCCATACGTGCTTCTAGACTCAGTTTGATTGCATAAGAAATACTAAAAAAAAAAGCACAACTTCTTGTGTTTAAGTGAGCTTTCACATTGCAGTTACACCCACTGCTTGACTACTTGACACATGAAGTCAACCGGTTCCAGCTAATGGTGCACCAAAAAGAGCAGAAATGAATGCAAAACAGGCAGGGTGGTAGATATCAAAGACCAGGTTTGGGCAGAAAACAATTACAAAAGATGGGTTGGAGACCAAAATGGGACATGAACATTTTGAACCCATCAGAGCTTTTAAAGGGCTCACCTTCCTTTTGTTTTTGCTGCAACCATTTATTAATAAATCCACAAAAAACATACATGAACAACTTTTTATTTTCCAAAGGCAGTGTGAATGAACCTGCACCTCTCATTATATACAAGTGCTTGCTGAGTGTATCTGTTTGGGTGGGGTAGATGCACTGCTGTTTGTTTAAAAGAAGCAGCTTTGTCTTGAACATGAAAGTTTTTTTTTTCCTTCTGGTTAGCAACATCAATTAAATGTGAGAAGCCAGAACCTTTTTGAAGGGCTTCTCATAAACAGAATTGACCAGAAGGACAATGATGCATTGGTGGAATTTGATAAACTAAGGAAAACAGTTATTTTACATGTATATCTTAATTTATAAATCGTATTGGAATATTGCACATTTGGAAAAATGTACCAAATTAATTTTTAGTACCAGAAGGGCCAGAGTTAAAATCTCCCAGCTCATTTCTCTGTCTCTTCCAGTTGTGCATTAAGGCTTTACCATGATATCTGAAAGAGATTTTCTTTTTGAATTTTTGAACATGCCCCTAGGCCTAGTGGAAAAAATCCAGAATATTTCCAGTTCAAAGGGCAGCTTGACCTTTTAAGCCCAAGAAATTCAGATGACTCTTCACAGCCCATTAGAGGAGCAATGATTTAGCTTAAATTATTGTCAGAAAAGTGACTTCCTGACCCAAAAAAAAACTTTTTTTTTAGCTTTGGGGCTCAAAACTTTAAAGCTGAAAAAGTAATCGAAAAGAACCGTGTCATCTGCAAAATGACTGAATTATGTGCTTGGTAAAGTCCAGCAATTTTTACAAGTAACCGTCTAAAATAAGTTTGACAGTATTTGAGTTTGCATGGGAAAAACTAGATTGTTTTAGCATGAAAATTAATGTGTGCAACACAAACAAAGAACTTAAAAAAAGAAGTAAAGCAACAGCTGGAGATGAAATAAAAACTCTTGAATACAAATGCCAAAAAATGTATGGTCAAGTATGAGCTTTGCACTTACTGGCTCTGTCAGTTCAAGCACATTGGCCTTGTAAGTGATGGGACTACAGTCACGGGTGTTTCCTATGAGTGTACAGGGCAGAAACATGGGCCCCAGGTCGTCCCCATCCAATACGTCTATTGTAAGTGTAGTGGTGGCTGTAAGGCGCTCACTTGGATAGGGGGCTCGGTCCTGGAGAGGGATGAAGAGGAACATTTTTGGTTTTCGAACAATAAAATCCTTAACGTGATGAAACATTGCTGTTCATGTTTGTTTTTAGTTGCCAAAATGTAGCTTTTTTGGGGGGAATTCTCTATATTTGAGAAGTTCAGGCAAAATACCTTATTATTTTTAACACTGACAGCATTTTTTTTATACACTTTTAAGCCACAAGCAAAATGAACGGTTGAATGGAATTGCAAAAGTAAAACATTATAAAATACTCATCACAACTTTAACTGTCATGTTTTACTTGAGTTAAATAAACACGACTAAAATCACTCATAAAGACTCGCACTCATCTTCTAGACTGCAAATGATGAATTTAGTATTGACAAATTCATTATGTGTATTTGCAGTGCACTCAGTGGACTTTTGGCACAGAGAAGTCATGATACAATACATATCAATACAAATCTTTGTTCTCTGTGGGAAGTAAAAGTAAAGTTAGATTTATAACCACTTTTTTCATGTTGATGTTCATACTTTTTATGAATCAACTAATACATTGCATGCCCAAAACAAAAGTTTTGACAATGAGTTAAAGTCAAAATTGAGCCAGAACATCCTAAATGAAGGACCTTCGAATCCACTTTCATTAATTATTTTCTTGAAAGGAATAACTTCAAATTAAGTACTGTAGATGGATTTGTTTTAATAGACATCTGTTAAAATGTAATTTTAAAAAATTAAAAATTCAAAAAAATATTGCAGACCAACTATCTTTTCACTTACATTTTACCAGTGGGTTTCAATGGAAAGTTCAAAATTTAGTGATTTCTGATTCTTTGTTTGTTCATATTTTACGTTTTTGATTGTTCACCAAAATCAAAAGGTAAAATATCTTTATAATGTTCACCCGTTTACCAAACTAGACCAAAATGTATTATGAATAAATTAAATTATGATTAAATCTTCACTGTTTGCAAGACTTGTGTAATATTTGCCTCTTATAGATGCCAAATAATTGTCTTTAAGCCAATTGCAATCTTCTTAAGGGAGTCTTGAACTCTTATTCGTGAATCATAACAAAAAGGAATTGTCTGACAAGATTAACCCAATTAGGTTAATGGAAGAGAAGTAATTGGATGAACCATCTGTTTATCTCCATTTAATCAGAGGAAAACAGTGGAAGTAATCTTTTTACATTTTACACTAAATGAACCTCTCCATTATGTCCATGTAGAAATAGTTTTATGTCACATTACAAGCATTTTATTTATATTTTGTCAGGTATGATAAAACCAAATTCTTGTCAAAAAGTCCACCATCAGTTTTTGTTTTGGATGTTATATTTTCCAAAGATTTCACTTCCTTTAGTGTTAGGCAAATTCACAGGACATACTTAAAGGGCTTCCAGTAATGCAGCTGGCATCACAACATTTGACATTTGAAGAATGGGACAAAAGTTGGAATCTTCATTCAGTTTATATAGGGATCTTTACACCAAGAAAAAAAATGCAATGCAAGATATGAATCAGGAAACAATAATTTTCTTCATTCTAAGGTAAGAAGTGAAATTTCTGTTATCTGTGATCAAAAAAGCAAAAGATAGACAATTATGTATCAGATCAAGCAGATTCCTCTTGATTGATTTGCAATGTGTTGACTGATGCAACACGTTGCTGATGTCGTGTTTATCTCATTTGCAGTGCCTTTGCACCAAATATGTAAATCTATTTTAGATTTTTTTTAATTCAAAAGAGCAGAAAAATATGTGTAATTGTAATGTCCAATTCACATTTTTTTTTATACTAACTAATAATGTTGTGCATATATTTAAAATCAAATTAAGCTGTATGATGTTTTGAAAAAAAAATGTATGAATATTTTCTACTCTAGCTGGTTATTGTCTCCTTCACTTTCTCTACTAAACAGTGAGAATTCAATTTGTCTTTAAAAGCTGCTAAAAAAGAAAACAAAATGATATTTGAAGGAGGATTAATTAATTGTCTAATATAATCTCATATAACCTAAACAGGTTTGTTCACAGTTTTGAGCCTAATACTCTTGATTGACATATACATATTCTCACTGATTAAATAAATAGTAATAAAAAAGTTCTCACATTTGCCTGTATGATAACCAGGTATCGTGTTATATCTTCGTAGTTGAGTCTTTCTCTGAGCACTACAGACCCAAACAATGTTAGTGGGATGTCAAATGTCCTGTTGGCTGTCTGAAAGAAAAAAAAAAAAATCATACAGAGAAAACACAATGAGTCACACAAATAAAAAAAAAAAAAACACTAAACCTGTCATAGCATGAAAAAAATGCTTGTGTTCGGTACAATTTGAATATAATCTTAGCGATTTTTTTTGCTTCATAGTCTTGTCCATAAAGTTGAGATAAGGTTTATGAACCCATAAAGGAATGAATGAAAAAGCATTTGCCATTTCAAATTATTTGCAATAATTAATGCAGACCATCTTTTTTTTTAAGGTCAGCTTAAATTTATGCAAAAAGAAAGACGGGGAATATGTGGCTCATTATGCAAAAGCTTTTGCCCATAAATTTCAAAATAATATTTTTTTCTGAACAATATTTCTAGGGAAAATAAACTAGCTTGAGGATAAGAAATGATCTCTACAGCACTCTTAATTGGAATATATCCCTGTCAAATCAAACAGGGCTTTTCTACATCTTGAATTGCACATAAGAAGCCTTCCTTTATATAGATCATTTGGCTGAGTGCATAAATCCCAAGTAAAATGTATACAACTTTGTTATTTGTTATAAATTAACATATTCTTTTATTTTGAAGGAACTTTAAAACAACACATACAGATGCTAAAACTTCCATTTAAACATTTGTGACTCACTTTGTCTAAAAGTTCCTTTTTTATTTTTAACATGTTATAAAATGCAATAAAGAATGGTAAACAAAAACAGGAACTCTGGTCCACCTGGCATTGGTTTATTTCAGCCCTAAATCTTGTCACCTTTCAGCTACAGTAATGAGGTCTTTATACTGCCTAAATTAAGCATGAGACAGATAATTAACTCACTGGGTCTTTGGGGTTGTACTGGATAGTGTACTCTATCTGCCCATTGGGACCGTCATCAATGTCTGTTGCTCCATTGTTTCCGGAAAATCCGGAGAAGATTGTTGTTCCTACAGGAGTGAGCTGCAAATAAAGCACAGACATACATTTTAGCAAATAGGCCAACAAGAGATAAAACCACGATGATATGAACTTTAAAAAGCAAAAGCTTCAATAGTCTTTTTTTCCCCACAATTTACTGTCGGCATGGGCATAGATGAAGAAAGAATTCAATGAAAAATTCACAGGCACCATGTTACAACAGCTGTACTCGGCTCCCACAGTTTTACAAAGCAGAGAGAAAATGTCTATTATATTTCTTGTGTTTGAATTGGGCTGAAGGATTATCAGCTTGAAACATTTGCTTTTAAGTTGCACTTAAAATGTAACACACGCAGCATTGAAGAGATTTATTTTTCCAGTTTTTTTTTTTATTTTGAAACATAAAAAAACACCCATGTGATTAAAGAAGAATAGTTGGTGACCTGAGTCTTCATAGTTCTAAACACGTGCGTGTCAAAACTGATTACAGCGATGGTTAAAAGGTGCAGGCAGGAGTCAGATCGAGTCATGGATCACTATTGATTTTAATAATGAACGTGTCACACACAAGACAGTTCAGAATACAAGCAAACCTGATCAATTATCTTTTTAACAAAATAAAACTTAGTTTGGTGAGATCAAAAGACTTCACATCTTGACAACAAATCTTAACCTAAATCTGTGACTTTACATTGATAACGCCATTACTGATAGCTATGGACAAATGAGATCTAACATGAAATGTGTCAACATATGTATTAGTATTTGCCACCTCCAGCAATGGAGAAGAGGTACCAGCCTTAGCAGAGTTTTTCAAAAGCGACACAGATTATAAAGATTTCAGTGAATTTGGTGATTTAAAGGGATCTAAAGAATTGTTACCATCTTGTTACCATGTCTTGTTACCATGTTTTTTATGCTATGGTTATCTGAATAATTGTTCACATGTTGTGCAAATAAATTTTAGACACCTATTCAATTCCTCCTATGCTTCATGAAGCCATATTTGATTACAGTAGTGAAGCATGTTATGCTTAGTCAATTATTGTTATCTATTCCATTAATATAACATGTCTTTCAAGATGAATTATCCATTCTTGCCCATATTTTGTTAAATATTTCTCCCCAAAGAGCGATTTATACTCCAATGCAACTTTTAGTTAAAAAAATATGTTTTTTCTTTATTCAAATCGTAAATAAGGGAAGACGAAAAACTGTAGTTAAAAAAAGTGTTTGTGATAGAAAATACGCTGGGCGAGCCACAAACTCTCTGCTCCGAGCTCTCAGCAATGGCGAGGGGAAAGGAGGTGGGGTTTCTCCATGCCTCAACTCAGAGGCAAATTTCTGATGGTTTTCTATGTCCAAGAAAACAACCTAGGTTTATTAACTTGGCAAAAAACTGGTTTAATCATTATTAAAAGACCACTGGGAACGCTTTTACAAAAGATCAAAACATGATTAGAGTGGGACTTTAAGAATTTTTCCCTGCTAAATAATGCGCCTTTTCAGTCACCAGACACTGGAAGGCCTGGCCTCATAATCTCTTTTCCAACTCTTTCCAAATGTGCTCAATAGGATTAAGGTAAAAGCTCTGTGTGAACCGGTCAAGGTCTTCCACACATATCCTATCCAACCATGTCCTTTTAAACCTGGCTTTGTGTAGTGGGCACAGTCATACAGGAACAAAATGGACCTTGCCCAAACTAGATCCCCAAATTTGGAAGCCTTTCATTGCTGTGCTTAAGCATTAAGACTTTTATTCTTTGGAGGTAAGGGCCTGCTCTAAACCATAAGAAAAGCAACTTCCAATAATGATCCATCGAGGTCAAACTCAAAACAGCTGCAATGCTTTCAAGAAGGTGTTGTTGTGCCTGAATTGGACATGCTCTACATTTCAAGCAGAGAAGCATGTAGAGGTTTGACCTGCAGTGAGGGTTTCCCACATTTGCATAAGCAAAACACCCATTCTTCACCAGTCCTCAGCTTACAGTCTATAACAGCAGAACATTGGTGACTTAAGCACTCACTGACAATAAAAACCTGTTAGATATTTCTGATATAGTTAGGGATACCTAAGTAACTTGTACTGTAATTAGAAAGCTGAAGGGTTATCAGGATGCTTGAAGTCACAAATGGTAATAAAGATAGCACAGATGATATTTTTGAGAACATTCACAAAACCTACTTCTAAGAGACTTGTTGCAACACACTATATTCATAATGTATGACATTTCTTGAGGTCACAAAGAAAAATACAGTTGCAAGTCATAAACACAATTTTCTTCTTAGACAGATGTTTGTTCACATTTTGACAAATCCCCTCAAGGGTCACCACAGCAAATCATCTTCCACTGTGATGCACAGGTGGTTTGGCAGAAAGTTTTAAACCAGATGCAAGATTCACGAGAATTCCACGCTTCAACATTTCTTCTAACTGTTGATGGTGATCATGTGCTAATATTGGGTAGCGACAGTCTTGCAGTTTTAGCTCAATCCCCATGCCTTCTGCGAATGAAGCAAAAGTGTTTTTGCAGAAGGCTGTTTGCACCACACTAGTGTTTGTTTCCTCCAATATTTCACTAAACTGTTGTGAAAGTTTACCTGAACTCTGCTTTATCTGAACCCTGGTCTGCTGTCATGTAATTATCAGCTACAATAGACTAAAACAAAACTGGATTCTGGGTATTTTTGGGGGGACTCAAAAACTGTATTAGATGTTTGGAGTTCTGGAAGCGGCAGATGAATTAAATAGAAGCTGCCTGGGAAAAGCAGAATAAATCTGAATAAATCTGTTCACGATGTGATATTATTGTACAAATCAGAAAAACTACAAGTACTTTTTCATCTTTTTTTAACCACAAAAATAACTTAATTTACTCTGGCATGACAGGAAACATGTTTCCCACTTTCTAAATTGCATGGTTGTTATTGTTAGTGAATGGAAGGAAATTATTTCACAACAGTAATGACAAATAGCAAAAAATTGATATGGAATAAAAGGGAAGAAAAACCAGAAATAGCTAGAGTGGCAGAGGAAAGGTGGGGATGTTGGGGAGAGGTGAAGAAATCAGGAGCCGGGATTTATGAGGGGGTGCAACTTCGTGTGTGTGGGGAGGGGATGCAGAGCGATGCTGTGAAAACAGAGCTATAACTGTGAGAGGAAAAAAAATGTAGTTGAAAGCACAGATTGAGTTAGACAGGCTGCCAAAGACTGTATAATGATATATTCAGCTAGGTCTCCCTAGGTCTGTGCTGGCAGCAAGCTGCAAGCAATCCCTGGCCAGCTTAAGCATGAATTGCCTCTGGGTGATTTATTTTTCTTCAGAAACCAGAATACAAACTTACTGTAGGAGTGTCATTTTGAAGATATATTCTGAAAGCCATAGGATGACAGGCTTTCTATGACTGGCCAAAAAACTTTTGGATCACGACTAAACTTGTGTGGCTACAACAAAAGACAAATGTAATAAAAAAATAAAATAAAAATCATCCAAACTGTTGAAATTTTGTTATTTTTGAAAATGTTTCTAGTTCACGCTAATCAGGTTAGTAAATCCCAAAATAATATACAGCAGTCAGTAACAACCATGAATTACAAAGAGGGAAATGATTTAGCCGCAAGGCAGTTCAACATTTTTAATAAAGTCCCTAGGCGTGTTTTTTTTGGTTTGGTTCTGTCCAGTAAATGAATACACAGATTGCAGCTGAGTTCCTCTTGTGATGGACATGATTTGCTTTTACAATCGGGGTTGTTTAATACTCCTTGGAGTGTGTTAATTTGAAGCCCTTTTGTTATTGAAGCTGAACTTTATTTTAAGTCACTCGTATGGGACAAGAGGTGGGAAGAAGGGCAAGGGGGGGGGTGGTGGTAATACAAAGTCATGGAATAACATGAGTGTCATAGGTAAATTACATGCATTTGTGCTTATACACACATGTACACACACCATCACAAGCTATCACTTGTATATACTTGTATGGTACTTAATACCACTACAAGTATTAAGTACATCTATAGAAATTGACAGTATTTACAGAACGCTTATGTCACAAATCACTTCGACTGGCCATTCCTTGTGCCCACAGACAGGCATAGATATAATTTGCATAGCTAAAAAAAATAAATAATAAAAATCTCTCCCCGTCTTCACACAAAGTGAATGAGCAGGTAAGGTTGAGGTGACTGTGTGTTTCCTAGGATGTACTCAAACACTTAATGTTCAATAAGGGAGCTGAATTAGGGAGCCCCACACAGGTAGAGACCACCCCTCCGCAAACTTCCCAGGTCCAGACCCGAGCCCCGACCACCAGAGACACTGGCGCCCAGATGAAAAACACGCCACTGCTGAGAAGTCCTGAGATTGACTGCCTGCCGGTGGGTGGGGGTTGGGAGGAGCTAGAGGTGAGCTAGAGGTCAGGGCTACAATTGCTTTGAGCAACAAAAGCAAACTTTGACAGTAGCTAAGGTGGTTGAGTTGTAGGTAAAGTTGGTGGAATGGGGCAAAACAGATGCCTCTGTCTGCCAACAGCGGTGTCCGATCATCCAGACACCCTCCCCAAAAGGCCCTACTTGAGTGAAATGTGCATCTTGGTCATATATCTGTATGCACTTAGAAGAGGTGTGGTTAAAGTTGGTGGTTGCCTTCACAAGCCTCTGTGTCTATCGCAGATAAAACCTGGGGGAGGGGGATTTTTTAAAATAATTTGTTTTTATTATTAGCAATTACATATCAGTTCGTTAGCTAATTACATATTTTTCCCTCTCATCGCATTCAAAGTTCTTTCAATTCATTCATCGTTCATCCCCACCCCTTTTTTTTTTCCTGGAGTGTTCTTTACTTAAATGCAAAATACTGTATGTTTCTGCATGTAATTTGCCTTACCTCACTAATGGAGACGTAGTATCTTGAATGCTGGAAACGGGGCACGTTGTCATTGCGGTCACGAACAACAATACGGACTTCGTGTAAAATCACGGTGCCAATCAGTTCGTTGGTACATTGAACCTGGACCACAATGGAGTGAATATATGATGGAGGCTGTAAAAAAGAGATAATATTTTACAAAATAAAGAAGGCAATTGTACGGAAGAGTATAAAAACATTAGTTTTATGTACCCTTCTATTTAAGTCTGACTGTAAAATGTGACTGTTAAATAATCCTGAAAACAACCTGGCATTTATTAGATATAAGTAACCAAAACATCTTTAGCTTCACCCAACAAGAAATGGTGATGAAATACCCATTTAAACAACATCCTAATCTTGGATCAAATTCAAATTTGTTAATACTGTATATATACTTGTTAATATATTTATATATATTTAATCTCAATTTTGCCCCCAAAAATACTCTTTTACACCCGAGAGTGCCAATTAGGATAACCTAAGTTTTCAGTCTGTTTACAGAGATTTACAATAGACCAGCTCATGCGTCTCGTGATACAGTGTCTGCCCTGAGATAGGAAGGTCGCAAGTTCATTTTAAAGTCATTTTAAAGACTTGACTGACAATCAGCATTACGTGGTTACATGGGGGGGGGGGTGATTTTTGGTTGAAAAAGCAGCATCTTAAAGTCCCACCCTGATCATCTTTTGATCTATTTTCAAAGCGTTCCCAGTGGTCTTTTAATTATGATTATGACGTTATAGCCAAAACTTAAAAAAAAAAAAAAAACTGTCATTTTTTAGGACAACGTTTGTGCAGAGCAGATGGAGTTGATCAGAAATTTGCTTCTGAGATGTGGGCGGGACTGTTCGTGTGGAGTAAGCCTCCCCAGACTTCCCATCATCACATTGTTTACAGCAGGACTGCTCATTCCTGGTCCTCGAGATCTACCACTCTGACTGTTTTTCCAGATCCCCATGCCCTGCCAGCTGATGATTAGCTCAGTCAGATGTCTCCATATTCTGATTGAATGAACACACCTAGTCCAGGTAATCAGCAGCAAGCAGTGCAGGGAGAGTTACAAAAGGAGGACCAGGAAAGAGCAGCCCTGGTTTGCACTTTCTAATAGCTTACAGGTCCTTACTACCCCAACGTAACATTACAGTTGCAACAAAAATGGTGAGCAATTTTGGAGCTATCCAGCCATACAACTCTTAGCAAGACGCCAGCTCAGACCAGGAAAACGAAGACGTCAATGGATCCAGTCGTCTGTTGTGGATGCATCAGAATGGAGCGGAGCAGGGAGCTTGTGGCCTTCCAATTCTAGTTTGTATGGAATTTTTTTGTTCTGCTCCTGATTCACCACGATTTGAATAAAGAAATGTGAAATTGGTATCTTACTTTCCTTTAGATATGTCCTCCACCATGAGAAAAATGCCACAAGTACATGTTAAAAACAAAACAAAACAAAAAATAATTGGAGTGGGTCTCTAAGGATTTTAGTTTAGCTACCAGCTATTGTTTATATTTTCATGACTGACTTTATGTACTTTGCATAAATACCAGTGTGAAGCCCATTGAGACGGCTATGGTTGTGATTTTGGGCGATATAAATAAAATTGAATTGAATTAAGGAGCCAAAAGGAAAGAAAGTCAAAACTTTAAATATTTTACGCTAGTTTAAAAGTTTATTCTAAATAATTCCCAATTGGTACAATCCTGGTCAAATCGGTGCAGTCTAATTTGGCTAAACTGTTTTAACTGTGTTTAAATGATGACCTTTATATGTGATGTATTTTTGTTTGCAACTGTAAGCAGTCTCAGTTCAGGAAGTTCTAGTCTTGGTCTAAGAGTCCTTGGATAGATTCTGAGGTCTGACAACTATTATTCCCCAGCTCAAAATTCATTAAATAAAAGTGGAGACAGAGATTAAATTTAAAGCAGAATGTAAGTAACCAAGATGAAATCTATAGGAAACAAAAGTGAGCAAGCAGGGACACAGAGTGGACTGCATGAGAACCTTCTGGAGCTTCTTTACAATCCATGTCTTAACAAACGCTGCTAATTAAGATAATTAACACAAAGAAGCTCATGTAGGGACTCTTGAGACTTTTGTACTGCAAGGATGATAGGAGTGCAGAGAGGCTAATGGAGATGTGCAACACTGATGCACACCATCCACTTTCAGATTAATTTTAGACAGGTGTGTGGCCTTTTATCTGAGCCAATTACGTACAGTGAATATAATTAGCCACTTTACACAATGTTGAAACTTGAAAAGGTCTGCAAACGTTCTGTCCTCATTAACTACAGTGGGGTCCAAAACACAGTTGTCAGGCTGGCTTACGTCTCTGTTCAGAACCCGTCCGGTGCTGTTCAGGTAAAGAGCCTGTTTGGAAGGGTCGAGAATCACCCAGTAGTCGTTGTTTTCCTTTAGCGACAGAGAGATTGTTCGATTTGGACCCTCGGCCACACCATTTATCTGCATGTTCTCCACCAGCAGTGTTCCTGCAACAAAAGAGGAAAAAAATATATAACAGCCCCAGCAGCAACTTCGGAGGAAAAATAAATTAACTTCTGCTCCCATGCTGAAACAGACCAAGTAGGTTCAGTCTGCTTCAAATGTATTAATACATTAAACAAAAGGATGTCCTCTGTTTGTCTTTAGTTTCCTGAAATTGTTATAGACCTAAAAGCTGTTTAAGGTTTGTGATCAAAATCAGAAGCAATCAGAGAAGAGAGTTTGAATGAGCAACCACACAAAGTAAGGAAATGTACCCAGAATGACTTTCTTTCCTTCTTTTTGTTGCTCTACCTACAAGTATTGCTGTTTTGAACTTTGGAATTTCTCACTTGGCATTCACCCCTGCCAGAAGTGGCTCGTCAGCCTACCTGCCAACTTTCTCCATGCCTTCCCTGCAAAAAAGGCTTGTTTTGTTCTAAGTATTTTGTGTCTGATTGATTCTTTATAACGATGAGGTTAGTGCAAGCTCAAAACCACAGCCAAGGACCTGGTTCTGTAACATCAGCAGGAAAAGCACCCATTCTGATCTCCAGGCTCACATTTCTCATATATATCGAACATCACAGCTGTAGAGCATTTGTGAAATGGAAAAATTACTAAAATAATAGAGTTGATTGTTTTGAAATATCTAATTTAGAAGATGAACAAAGATTGCTATATTTATTTATCATTTCCTTTAATTTATATTGTATAACGCTTATTTTATTAATGTACAGAAGAAAATCTACTGTCTTAGTGGAAAGAGCCAGAACCAGAGTGGAAATGCTAGGATTGGATTTATCCATCCAGGTTAGGAAAGCAAGACATGAAAAGTACGTTTGTAAGGAATAATGAAGTAAACCTGATCCCTCTTGTTTGCTTTAGGTCCAAATGCAGAAATATTTTCTCCATGGTGGGGTACTAGGGCCACAACTATGAATACATAGATAAAAATATAACAATAAAGTCATAAAATTAGAAGAAAAAAGTTGTTTAAAAACATTACAGGAATAAACTTGTAAAATTACAAAAAAAAGTCAAATTTTACAAAAAATTAAACTGTAAATTTATGCTTCAATGACTTGTGAGTTTACATGAACAAGTCACGCTTTCTCAAAAAGGACCTAATTTTGTGAAAAGTTTGTTCTATTTTTACCAAAAAAGTCAAGCAAATTGAGCGAGATTCTAGAGCATTGTAATGTCCATCCAGTTTCTCTGAATTGTCTGCAACAGACATCAAACAGTTAATATTGGATTGTAACATTTTGAAAAGGCATGACTTTTGTCTTGTAAAATTCTGACTTTTTGAAGCATAAATTTACAACATTCTATAAATTGTTGATTCTTTTTCATAATTAAATTACCCTTTTCTCATAATTATACAACTTTGTCATTTATTTTTTTTATTTTCCTGCTTTATGGTGGCCATAATATTCCCTTTTAGTTCCTTTTTTCCGTTGGTTAACATTTACTTCCACTCAGGTTACACAATCTCTGGATTTCTGTTCTTCAAAAGAACTGGATCCGGTCATTTCCGTTGCTCTTAAGAACAAAAATCATGTGCTTTGTCACTCTGTGGGTTGGACCAATGTGCTTATCATATTAGTAAAGTTATAGGTGAGCTCAAAATAAAAGTTAAGGTGGAAAGCTCAGTTGAATCAGCAACAAAACATACAAAAGCGTGTAACTACAACTGGGAGAATTTTGAGAATTTTTGCATTGAAAATAAAGAGATGCAGTCTAATAAGAACAGCTAGAAAAGAGTTCTCTGTGGAGAACTTTTCTTGTAGATGCTTGAGTTTTGCTTTGTGTTGTTTTCTGTCACAACCCAGTGACAATACATCTTTAAAATTTTCCAGAATCTTTCAAGTTCAAACATGAAAGCGCACAAAACGAGACAAAAAACAATCACAACAGCATTTCACAAAACTGGATGGAAAAATTAAAAATACTGAAAAAAAATTCAACAAAGTTAGCAATTAGTTTAATTTTTTTTTTTTTTATAACCATGGAGGAAAATTACTTTTTACATTTTAACAAAACATATCACAGATGCTCTCATCCAAAGCAACTTTTTGGATAGTGGGAATACATGTCCAATTTAAAAACACGTAGACCGTGTATTGATGCGCAATATATCCACATTCCCTTTAATGCACAACATGGGTTCCAAAATGACCCGCATTTGTTTTCTGTTTTTTCATGATGGCTGAGGTTTTTTTTGTTTTTTTTGTTCGTTTCATCTTTTGAAATATAAACATATTTTTTATGGTTGAATATTCCAAGTATTCTTTACATATCTTGTTTTGTATTAACACAGATTATTATTTCCATTTTTCCTTTCATACTTTATGGACAAAAAGGGTTTTGAATTACTAGCAACCTAATAATTCCTTGTATCTTCCTGTTAACTGTATTTTCATTCCATAAGCTAGAGCTAGCAAATACACTGGGGTCCTTTCTGACTCATGTGAAAAGCTGAGGTAGAAACACAAAAGCTATGTTTGTTTTCTTACCATAAGAAGGAAAAAATGAAAATGATTATTTGTGGTAAACAAAAAAAGATTTTAAAACAAACACAGAGGAATAAATGATCAAATGCAATTTATTTCAAATTTTCATTCATCCATCCTCTTCTGCTTCTCCGGGACCGGGTTGCGGGGGCAGCAGTAAAGATGCCCAGACTTTCCTCTCCCTGGCCACTTCCTCTAGCTCCCCTGGGGGGGGACCCCAAGGTGTTCACAGGACGGCCGAGAGACGTAGTCTCTCCAGTGTGTCCTGGGTCTTCCCCGGGGCCTCCACCCAGTGGGACATTCTGAGAACACCATCCCAGGGAGGCGTCCAGAATGCATCTGCACCAGATGCCCGAGCCACCTCAAGCGGCTCCTCTGAATGTGGAGGAGTAGCGGCTCTACTCCGAGCTCTCTCTGGGTAACCAAGCTTCTCACTATCTTTAAGGGAGCACCCAGCCACCCTACACAGGAAGGTCACTTTGGCCGCTTGCATCCAGGACCTCATTCTTTGACCCAGAGCTCAAGACTATAGGTGAGTATTGGAGCGTAGACCGACCGGTAAATTGACAGCTTTGCTTTCTGGCTTAGCTCTCTCTTCACCACAACAGACCAATACAGCAAACACATAACGGCAGGCACCACTCCAATCCACCTGTCGATCTCGCGCTCCAATTTTCCCTCACTCGGGCTCAAGATGCTTAAACTCCTCCACCTGGGGAAGGAGCACTCCACCCACCCAGAGAGGGCAAACCAGCTTTCTTCTGACCCATGTTGTGCATCAAAAGGTTAAGAGTATCAACCCTTCACCAACAAAAGTTACAAATGAATGCTATTTAAAGTATGAAGCCAAGAAGGAGGTCCTGAGGAAAAAGGGTTGCTGAACAGGAGCGAACTCCAACTGTGAGCACAGAGATGATGTGTTTTTAGATTATGGTGCACTCACGATTTCTCATCTAAAAGTGGTTCAAAAACTCACAAACCTAATTTCAACTGAGCAGTCCAGTTCTGTTCAGTTTAGCATGGTCTAGGCAATTGAGGTGAGCGTTTCCAATCAAAACTGGACTGTAATAGCACATGCTCGGTGTGACAACAAAAGCAAAGGTATCAACAACAACAATGGAGGTCATCCACCACCTGTTTTTTTTTTGTTTGTTTTTTTGCCTGGGTTTTGGTATTTTGTGTATACGAAGCGTTTAATGTTGTTTAAGAGAAGATTGTGGGTGGAAAAGAGGAAAGCCGCCAAAAAGAGGAGAAAACTTGGCTTGGAGTTTGAGCCAGGAAAAGACGTATGGATTTGTGTGGCAAAAACAAAGATGCCAAATGGTAAAAAAAAATAGAATGTTTGGATATGTTGGTGCTGATTTGGCACTTTCTATTGCTTTAATGACCTTTCCACTATCAGCAAGTTTCATCGCGTGATATCTGTAGCTCTGCCCTTAACTGATCTGTTCTATTGCTCTTTGGACCTACAACCAACGGGAGTCAAAAAAAATGTACGGTTCGGTCCAACTTATCCATCCATCCATCCATCCATCCATCCATTTTCCAAACCGCTTTTTTCCCTACCGGGGTCACGGGGTTGCCTCAGCCTAACCCGGCTACTCATGGGCGAAGGCAGGGGACGCCCCTGGACTGGTCGCCAGTCTGTCGCAGGGGCCACAATCACACACCCATGCACACTCACATCAACACCTAGGGACAATTTAGAGTAAATAAATTAACCTATGAAGCATGTTTTTGGACAGTGGGAGGAAGCCGGAGTACCCGGAGGAAACCCACGTATGCACGGGGAGAACATGCAAACTCCACACAGAAACAAGTCCCTTTGATATATTTCAGGTTTACAACACAAGAAACTTTTATCCCTACATTTTATCATTTGACCAATACAAAACCAGCTATGATATTAGGATTGTATATGCAAAGTTCCCTGCAGGCCTTTCTGCCCCAACAAACAGGACGTAGCCGTGTCTGTTTGCAGCTAAATTGAGTCTTTAAGACAAACTCGTACTAATGTTTTGCTCTCATACAAAAGATTGCCAATCTTTTTTTTAGAGTTTCTGAAAAGGCTCTGACAAGAACATTCTGCTGCAACCTGACATTGGAGAAGTCAGAAATTAATAGAGCTTGAAGCAAAAAGGGTCCATAAATATTAATAAATAACACCTACTGTGCCTTTTTGTGTTTTTATAAAAACTATGGACTCTCACCTGCTCACACTTTCATTTTGCTGGAGTGAACTCAAAACGCAATACTTGGAAATATAAATGTATATACTTATAAATATGTAGGGATGAAAAAACTTTTAAAACTTTACATACTTGACTTTGTACCACTCTGGTTCACAAGAGACCAATTAATCAGCCCTCCAAACTGCATTATTCATTAAAAACACTTCCCCATCCTTCCTTTGGTATAATACACACAGTTGGCCTTTATTCCTGCAGATATAATCAGACATATTAGTGCTTCTGCAAGTATCAGATGTGCACTAAACGGAGAAGTGAATAAAGGCTAAAACTCCACAGGTTCCATTGGGTTTTTGCCCCTTAATAAGCTGCTGAACATGTGAAAAGAAGAAAAAAAAGCAACTATTGTTTGGATTGTTTTCAATTTTACGAAACAACTCCAATAAGAAACAATCTAAAAATGAGATGTGCCACTGATTCCAAGCGTGAAAGTGTACAAAAAACTATTAAGTTGGAAAATTTAGATCTAAAGGAAAGAAAAAGGTCATATAACTTTATTTTTCCGTCCCTGTACACTCAACCATCTGCTCTAATACTTGAAATAGGAAAGAAAGCAGCAGATTAGGCGACGAACAAAGACTGGACCAAATGATGGAAACATAAAAGAATAGCAAAAACATTTAAGTTGAGAAACCGTGCACTGACAGGGCTCATTATTAGAATTTTTACGGGACATTAGGTTAGCTGAATGTGGCGGCATTGCAGGCGTGTCAACTAAGTTGAAGTCATTGTCTGAAAAGTTATCATTGCATGAACTTCCTTGTGAGGTCTTACGTCAATAAGAAAAGGAGTTGGGACAAACAAGTCAAGGTGAACTTTAGTCATTTCTATTTCGAGCTGATTCATTTATAGACATTCAAGTGATGAAAAGAAGACTACATGAAACAGGTTCAAAGTCTTGTCCTGTCTGATTTCGTGGGTTACCATGGTTTCATAGCAGTTGGTCTGCTTTGCCTTTAGTTACACTTTCGTAGCTGTGACACAACTTAAGACTTAAAAGACAGAGACCTTTGAAGCCTTTAAGTTCCACAATATGGACACTAGAAAACAAACTATTAAAGGAAGGAGGAAGTAGTTTAGTGTTGGGAGTAACTCATTCCAAAAGTAATGCATGAAAGCAACACTTTTCCATGTAAACGAGTTAAGCCATGTTAGGATCGGCCTGGGCAGCACACGTTCAGTGGCCACTTCTAATTAAAAGTCTAAGTAAATGTGCATTTCGGGCTCTGCGCTGTAGTGGGTCCTTAAACCTTCTAGTACTGTGTGTATATTAATATCTCCGCTCTGACAAGTAAGAATCTTTTGGTACGGTAATCCAGCTATATTGGCACTCTTGCCAATAATATTCAACATTCCTGCTCTGAACTTGTTTAAGCCATCTCAATCCAGCTCCAGTTTCATCTTTAAGCTATCTAACCTGTGCCGTCTGTGATAAACTCACTCCTAATCATATCCCTGCTTGTCACTCCCAAAGTGAACATCAGCATCACTTATTTCTGTTACCTCCAGCTCTGCCTGCTTTCTTCCCCTCAGTGTCTCTGTGCTTCACAACATCGCTGCTATCACCACTCTGCGCAGCTTTTCTTTTATCCTTGCAGGCACTATCTTGTCACGCATTGCACCTGACACCTTTTTTTTTTGCCCGGCCCTCCTTACAGATGGCTCTTCACCTCTTTTCCACACTCTCTGGACTCCTGACCCTAAGTTCTTAAAATCCCTTCTTTACCTCAGCTCCCAGTGAGATTTTTGTCTAACCTGATCAGTCAGCTTGTCCATCACAGCAAACAAGAAGGGGGGCTTAGAGCTGATCCATGATGCAAGCCCACCTGAACTTTGAGCTCTTCTGGGACACCTGCAGCACACCTCACCACAGACTAACTTTAAGTTTTAGCCATTCCAGATTTAGTTTGGTCTCCTATAGGATCACTAAGTCCCACCCAGAGGTGCAGGGTCATTTGATAAAGCACAAAATTGCACATTTCCATTTCTGTGCGGTTTTTTTTTTTAATATTAAACAATCTTGACTAAATGCTCTATAAGCAAGTGTGTTAAATTCAAACTCAGCATAATGGACACGTGTTATTTGCAAATATATTAACTACAACTGTATTTTAAAATCGTTTTCTATTAAATTTCAGAGTTTTTAGTGTTAGTTTTTAGATTCCCAATGCTAACAGGTTAATTTTAAAATTGAACTTCTAAACGGACTTTTCTACCTTTTTTTTTTCTGTCAAAAGATAGAAACATTTTCATTACAAACTGGGGTCTTGTTTAGTACAAATTAATCATTTTACACTCACATTAGAGGAATAAAATAAAAAAGAAAAGATCAACTGGCAGAACATAAAGAATGTAGATTTCTTTTGACAACGTTTTTTTTTTTTGCATGTTTTGGATACTGAACAAATATTTTTTTCTGTAGATTAGGTAACTGAGACATGTATTTTGTCACTGTAGCTGTTAGGGTGTTCAGTTAATCTCTGGTCAATTGGCTATAAACATCTGAAGCAAGGTCATGTCTGCATTCACCGTGTGCACTGTGCGTGGCACTGTGCACATGCAGTAAAAACAGAAGCACTGTTTGCTTTTAGCTCCTTCTGCTGCAGCACTTCCTGCTCCTCTATTGAATAACTTTCTGTTGTTGTGGCTTTGAAGGAAACTGTAACGATATTTTGGAGTATGAGTTGCTTTTTTTTTTTTTAATTTTTTTTTTTTTACATAGTTTGGTTGGGGGTGCAACTTATACTCGAGTGCAACTTATTTGAGATTTAAAAAAAAAAAGGTTTATATTTGTTATTTTCACACTAAAAAACATTAGAGGGCACTGTGAGTGGGCGTATCAGTATTTGCTACTCCACATCAACGCAAAAGAAGAAGCGCCGCTCAGTCTTAAGCTACATTAAACTATGTTCACAACTCCTTCTGTGACACATTTTTAAACAGCCACTTCCAATGAAAATTATGTAAACGTACGCATGTGTCAGGGCTCAACCATCCAGCTCCTCCTCCAACCACCTGGGGGAGTTCTCGTCTGAAGATTGATCCTCTCTGCACACGTCCTCACCTGCTGTTTCTCATCAGCTTCCCCATATTTCCTCTCATACCGGACTCAGCACTATGTCAAGCATTGTTCTTGACCTCTTGTGTTTTTGCCTTATCGTGTTTTGACCTTTGCCTGTCTCCTTGACTCCCTGTCTCGCTCCATGCCCATTGACTCCTGTCTGGCTTTTGACTATGTTCTGTTTTGCCCTTGGTCACTATTAAACATACATGACCGCACATGGATCCACACGCCTCCACGTCTTTGTCACAGTATGTCCGTGTTTCAGACTATTTTGGGCTTTACAGACATGATGTCTAGCCATCGATCGTGCTTTGATAGTGAAACCAGATTAACTTTGACCAATCAGAGTTTCAGGTTTGATTATGACCCATGGTTAGCGGCCTTTTCAAAACACGGAAGTGCCAACCTATTGAAAATTGATCATGGAGGACAAATTAATAATTGGGGTTTGTACCCCGCCAGAATTATATGACGCCAAGTCTTTTGAACATCAGAATAGAGTGAAAGACAACACCTGTGCATTCATGAATGCAGGTTTCGTGCATTATTGAACACGAGTCATGCTCGGTGTGAACGTGGCATTACACCGGCATTTCTTTTTCTCCTAAAAGTGCAGCTCATACTGCAGTGCAACTTATTTTTGATTTTTATTTCTTTACTATGCATTTTTTTTTGCTGCTGCGACATACTCCAGAGTGACTCAGTGTGGAAAATATGGTCCTTTTTTTTTTTTTTTTTTTAGCCAAAAGGCAAAGAGCCTTAAGGACTAAGGTCTGAATGGAGTCATGAAAAGTCACAATGCTTTTCATCTGCTTTGATGTGCTAAGCATGCTCTGCTTCATTGGACTCCCAAGTGGAATGCGAGCATGAAAGTGAGTAGAAAGGATGAAGGGGATGTTTGTTTCAGCAGCACTAGACTCCCTGACCCAAGATTTACATCTGTCTCTACGATGCCATGGATGACAAAGAAGTTCATGTTTAAACAGGTCTTGTGCCCGTTCCCCTCATCTATAAGATTACAACTATTTTTTTTAATAAAGAATATTCTATTGATCATTTTTTTCGTCTAAAACACTGATCGCAACACTTTTTGCATCATCTATTTTTTTTTTTTTTGGGTCCTCAAAAATGATTGTGTTCTATCAAAGCTGAGCAGCGTAATGGAAGCAGCAAAAATAACTTGTCATTCACACACTTTGACGTGTTTTTACAAACAAAATGTAAACACATTGTGTGCTTTTGTTTTTTGAACATATATCTCTCACCTTCTGACAAAGAATCTTGTTGTACTTTTGTTCCAAGTCTCATCAAGCCAAACGCAAAAAGCTTAACCCATATTCCATATTCATAGACCTATTAATTCAATTCAATTTTATTTATATCGCCCAAAATCACAGCCATAGCCATCTCAATGGGCTTCACACCGGTATTTATGCAAAGAACAAAAAGTCATTTATAAAAATAAAAAAATAGCTGGTTACTAAATTAATTAAACAGACTAAGCTAAACTGCCATCCCTGCCCTTAGACCCTCCTCCTCGGTGAGGAAAAACTTTTTAAAAAACCCTATCTTGGGGAAAAAAATAAGAAACCTCAGGAATGTTCACATGAAGGAGGGATCCTCACCCAGGACGGACAGGTGATGTGCTAGAACTGTTAAAGAAGAATGAGCTTATCTAACTCTACAACTACATGTTTGAATAAACAACTACCGGTATGTGTTTAAATAATAACCACATGTATGAATAGTGCAGCAGATGGGCTTCATCCAGATGAAACTATGGGATAGCTGGGGATGAAAATGCTGGCCTATAGAAACAAACTGGTATTGAAAGAGATTATTATCATTTAAAAAACAAATAGAAGCTCCTATAATTACTATAGTAAGAAATACTGAACACTAAATTCCCTCTAAGAATTATTGTCCAAAAACCATCACAGAGACTTCTTTTAAGAAATAAACAGCTATTACTCAGTCATTCTATTCGTCAGAATAACCGTTATGGCTCTGATACCTTTTCCAACATGTTCTTGCTAATCTTATTTTTTTTTTTTGTAATGTTTTTTTCTTTATCGCAAGTATAAACTGACCAATCAGATGCCTCAGTAAAAGCATGTGGTGGCCACCGACTCCCATCTCGGATGTTTGATTGACATATTCTCTTGAGCTGCTTTCAGTGGAATGGGATGTGAACTTCCAATTTTGAACAAATTACTTTTGTTGTTGGACAAAATCAGAATAACTAAGGCAAATCCTATAATCCATAATTCATGTGAAAAGACGGAATTCATTCCATATAAACTGAACTGTTTTTACATAGCAGTTTCTTTTTCTGGGCATATTTTATTCCAGAAAGGATCAGTGTATCGGTGTACGAAAACATAGCCAATGTGAGGTTTTTTTTTTGTTTGCTGTTTTTTTTCCAAGATAGCAACTAGTCCGCAGTTTTTATGAAAACATGAGAGCCTTTCTTTAGCTGTCATGTTTCCAACTTTTCTATCCAGGGATTGGTTTAGGTCCCAAGGCTTTACAGAAATGTATAGAACTTTATAGAAAATCTAAGCAAGTGTTGCTCAGACCTCTTCTTTCTGCACTCGTAGAGAGTTTTGGTGAATTGTCAATGTTCAAAGTGCCACCGGGCTCCTCCTATTTCAACAGGTTTGTAACACGTCAACGGAAACATATCCCGAGTGGCGTACCCTGTAGCTGATCTTCTCTGAGCTCCTCCATGAAAATGGATCCTAGAAAACAGCTACTTTGCAATTGAAGCTCATTTCCATCTCCTGTAACTGTTTGCTCTCACCTCACAGTTTGAGTCTAAAGATGACAGTTGGAACATAACTGACTAGTAATTGAAAGCCTCTTCTTAAAGGACTTAACTGTTTACACCAATTGACTGCAATAAGGTCTGTGTTGCTGAACAGCTACGGACACATCGGAAATGTGTTAAAGGATGCGCCAAACGCAGGTTCTAGAATGTGCTTTTAGCCTGTGGTGTTTGCAATGGATAAGCAAAGAGGGGCTGCCTCTGCATTATCTGCTGTTTACCAACGCCTGTCCACCACCTGGAAGAGGCTTGGTGCGACGTGGCAATGCGGTGAAAATATGGCTTTTCTGTCACAGCTCTATTCCCATTTATGAAAGACTTGGAGTTATATAAATCCAGACAGACGCCAACTGCAACTGTTAATTTCTCCTTCATGATCACCTATCAAATGGTTGGCATTTCAGTGAATTTGAGTCCCTGATTGGTCAAAATTCAAGCTGGCTTAACATTTAGTATGGCCGCACGTTTTGTACACTAAGCTCAAAAACAGTCGAACAAACTCGCATGGCTACGAGTGAAAACAACAGTTTTGAACGCAGAATCCCAAAGCACGCAGCGAGGCGTGTTAACAGAGAGCTGTCACTGAAAGCAGCTCCTTCAACTCGTGTTGCTGAACGTAGCTTAAGATCCGTACGTGATGCTCCACCCTTCCATCAGTTTTTAAACAGACCAGATTTTTTAACTTGGGGTAACGACTTTCCAAACCCTCCACTGGGCATTGTGAGGTTTGGGTGCTGTGTGGACTCATCAATTTTTTAACACCTTTGTCTTCCAATATTTGCTTATCTAGTAAAAACTCTTCTTCAATTGCCCTTCAATTTAATGGGCTTTTTCCACTGAAAAATCAACAGTATCCGAGGCCAGTGTTTATCGTTATTTGCCAACAGACAAGAATGATATGTTTAAAAACAGAATCATGTGCTTGTTTTTTAAATTCTTTTTTCCCTGACAGGAAAGGAGAATACATTTCTAGCTGTTCTGACCTTCTGTATTTGCATTTGGAAATGGTAGCACATTGGGCAGCAAACCTTTACTGCAGAAGTGATTTTCATAATGACATGCAGGCAGCTCTCCAGAAAAAGAGACTGCAAGAAGTAAGATAAGGGGCTTGCTGACAACTGAGAGAATGTTAATTTTCCTTTCATTGTTCAGTAGCTTGTTCAAAGTTATTGCTCTTTCCCACCTTGAGTTTTATTTGTATTGTAACATAAAATGGCAGGACTTTCAAGAAGGAATGATTCCCGACTGAATCTGCTGTCGACCAAAAAAAAAAAAAAAAAAAAAAAAAACCCAAATATGAATGCAGCAGCATGTTACTGCCAAGGAAGACAAGTTGCTCATGGCCACACCTACTTTTCCCAACACAACTTAAAGTCAAAAGCTCCCACATTTTTTGTTTTAAAATTCTTCTCCGATCATACTTTGATCCACTTTAAAAGCATTCCTGGTGGTCTTTTAATTATAATTATTATATAATTATCTTTAGCCAAAATAAAAAAAAAAAACCTGTCATTTTCTAGGACAGTTTCTGCAGAGTGATAGTAGTTTCTTTGAAATTGGGCTTTAAAAAGATGAAGTCCCATCAGTTGTCACACTCCTGGATGTGCAAAATTTCATCTCAACATTTGGTTCCTTCCCTGGGGGGTGCGGTGAGCTGTGGTTACAGCCACACTCAGGAGCCATTTGGTGGTTCAACGCCCCAATCCAGCCTTATTGCTAAATGTCAAGCACAGATCCCTTGGATCACATCTCTGCAGCCTTTGACTCGATCACCGACTTGAACCCACAACTTCCCAGTCTCAGGGCAGAAATTCTTCCACTGAACTGCTTTAAGTCAGTTTTCCTGTTAAAACAAACTTCTTGGCAGCATCATGGCTTACCAATCACTACAGTTGGATAAACACCAATGCAGCAGGAGACCTGACATTTGTTTATGCTCCTCCTTTTGCACAGCTGGGCAAATATTAGCTTTAACTTTACCTGATTAATCATGGATCAGATAGTTACTTTAACATCCCTTTTGTCTGTGAGAGAACAATAAAGTTATATTCCTGTGAGATCAGATCACTGAAAGAGTCAAATTTAATTGTTTTGTTCTGCAAATTTTCTTTGTGGAACCTGAATATTGATATGATACTGAATACTAAAACAATAACTTTGATAAAAGTGTGCTGTTCTCATTAACAGAGAGGGATCGAAGCAATGTCAAAGAAAATTTTAAGTTTCTTCTCAGTCAGATCATTAAAGGCTGTGTTTGAGACCACGACCTTCATGTTTTGGTCCAGAAATCTTTTGGTTTTTAGTAACTAATGAACGATTCCAGTATAATTTTCTACAGTGCTAAGTGCCCTCGTCCTGTGAAGTGGAGGACAACGTAGTGGACTTGCATCCAGCATGATACTAGTTCAAGTAATCATTTGATGAGAGATACATCAACAACTTTATTTTTTTTTTACCAAAATAGGAAGAGAGGAAAATCTCTATTAATGTGTAGTGAAGCCAATGCACTGGAATAAACTGTCACCAAATTTTGTGGTCTGCAGTATTTGGATGTCAGGGCTAGTGGTTGAGATTGGGCCATTTTACACCTAACTGGGTTTCCTTTTAACACCCAGGGCTAGAAAAAATGTACTGTTGGTCAATTTTTAAGTCGTAACTAACAGTTAGATGATTAAAAAATATTTAAAAGAAAATATTTAAAAATAATTTTGCACGAATTGAGAAAAGTCTACATGTTTTCTTTCGGTATTTTCAGAAAGCAAATGTAGTTATTTCAAAATACATCTTAAAAATGAACTGGTCCCTCTTTACCTTTCGTTCCTGAACAATCATTGAGATGGTCAAACAACATATGTTTCTTTTTTTGTTAATTTATCCTATAAACCTTGCAGTTCTAAGGTTGGATTCCGTGCCCTTATTTTTTTAAGTAACATTAACCTGAGCAGGATGTATCTTAGCTGAATCTTCTAAAGGAGATCTGGCAACCCTCGCACTGAACATTGCTTCCTCTTCTGAGGCTCCTTCACTCTTCCCCTGAATCATAAATGTGTTCCTCATTTCAGAGGCATCTGCAGGAACACATTAATTAATGTCTAGAAAAACAGAAAAGGAAACAGATGGAACAGTCAGGCTGCTATTTTGAAAGGCCACATAAGGTGCCACATAAACAGAAAAAGTCAGGAAAAAGGTGTATATAGGAAAAGAAAAAGTGTTAGAAGCACCTAAAAGACTTTCTGAGAGAAGCTGTTCTTTTCCCCAATTCTTTGTGGGTTTGGCAGTGGAAATATAAAGGCGATAATGACCCCGGATCTCATCTTTTTTCCTTGCAACCGTTTAAATACGAAGACTGTGAATCTAGCATGTGGGAGTGAGGAATCTGGCTCCTTATCCAGGAGGCGTGACATCTGACGTCATATTCCTGGAAGAAAATGCCTGAGGGTCGTGAGTTGGTCAAGGATTGGAGCAAATTGGCAAAAATATAAACGCCTCAAATGACATTCACACCGCCCTCTGCAATGGACATTCAAACGACCACTTACAATGAAAAGTCTATGTGAACGTGTGTATTTGTGTTTCAGGCTACTACGTTCAACACCTTTGCATTGACGGGTAGCTACACACATTCATTAGAATGTTTTCAACTCTACGTAAAAATTGTGCGCCCATTGAATATGCGCCAAAAATTAAACCAGATCAAACCAATAAGAGACTTGGATTTGGTAGTAACGTATGGATGACGTCCCTATTTTTCACAGAAGTGCCAATCATTTGAAATTTGATCATGGAGGAGAAATTAATAATCGTGGTTTGTGCCAGTCCGAAATTATATCACACCAAGTCTTTCACATATCAGAATAGAGCTGTTAACGAAAAATCCTGGGGCAAGATTCACAAGATTTGCACTCCAACATTTTGCACAAAGCCTCTTCCAACTATAGGTGGCGGACATGCACTAGTAAACAGTAGAAAACGGAAAAGAAGAAGAATCCCTTTCTTGCTTGTCCAGTGTCAACACCATAGGCCATATGCCAACACGCTCTCACCCCAACTCTACCTATATGGATGCATATATGGACCCCATCAGCATCACATATTCATGTTTTGAGTAAGGCCAACTTTTTAGTATTTTTCTGAAACGCTGGTGATTGACATTTTCAACCATAAAAATTGTTTTCACTTTAATTTCTGTTTTAAAACTGTGCCAACAAAACTGTAGGTTATTTTAAGTGAATGCAACAGATCAAGTACTGCTTTCAGATTATTTTGAGAAAAATAAAAATTCTTCTTCTTCATGTTCCTCTTTTTCTTGTTCTTTTCATTTATTGTTATTATTATTATTATTAATATTATTATCATTAACATCAATATCAAGGCAGAAGTCAGAAACATTGAAACTTTACCTAAGTAATTTAATGGGAGCAGGCAGTAAAGTTTCTCACAAAGACCGTGGCTCCAATAATGAGGCTGGAATGTCTGCAGCCAGACAAGAGGCAGAATGCACATTTCCTGAGCTGGGTAAAGTCACAAGTGTTTGCTAACAAGAGCTTAAGAACAACCTCCAGATTTTGAACAGCCTTAAAGCTAAGCAGGATGTTCTCTGACAAACGATGGGTAAGGAGATTGCTTTGCTGACAGTAATGTCATCTAAGAGAGAGCAGGTCTATAGGCAGAGTCGGAGGATCTGAAAACTTAGCTCAAAGATAAAACCCACCTCACTGATTAACGGCTAATCTGTGTCCAAGTGGAACGCCAATCCAGCAGCAGCTGCTGTTCCCGGAGATCTGTGTTTTCTAAGCTACGAAAGCAACCTTGGACTTGAACACCACAGAATAGAGACCATTTTGATCTGGAGGCTGTTTGGAAAAAAAAACACCCTGACAGGCTCCCGGAGACAAAAAAAAAAAAAAAAAAAAAAAGCCTCCATCCTTCAGGAAAAAAAGTTGGACACTTTCTGGGTTTGAGGGAAAGTTAAAAAACAAAGACCTCAACCAAAAATAGAACATCATAAACTAGATCTCTCCAGCAATAGAGTGTTCATGTAGATTGTGTGGTTTAGCATTTAATTTGTTATATAAATGTATACTCTTGTTATTTTTCTCATTGATGTGTGTAGTTAAGTACATAATTGTGAGTATTACTACGTATGGGGCCTAAATCATGCAATATTTTTGCCTTTCAGAGTAAATCAGATGCATATATATATATATGCACACACACACATATGATAATATATTACCTTTGGCCCACTAAAGAACAATTTTTAAAATAAAATGAGTTATTTTTAAGAGCTCCTTTTTCTACCTGGAAGTAAGATGTCTGGATCTCTGAGGCACCACCTTTTGCTCCTTGTGGGTCCCGCCCATTTCATGACATCAACCTAGAGCCAGGCCTCGACGGCGTGCCGTTGCAGTCTTCGCAGATTAGGTGCAAGAGGAACCACTTCTTCTCAGAGTCGATTGCTAAAATGAAAGTTTTCCCGATCACAGCTAGCTCCGCAGAGAAAGGGTGTGTGTGTGTGTTAGCCTGAGGGCGGTGCTGGCAGCGCAGACTCTTCCTGAAAGGGGCTAATCCCCCACATTCAAACGTATGAATGTGAGGACCCAGCCGTTTTTGTGGAGTGGAAGGGGTTGGTGGTCAGAGTGCAGGATTTTAGAGGAATGCTCAGAGATGTGTAAATGGAGCAAAAAAAAAAAAAAAAAAACGCTTTGGGGGTGTATTTATACTTACACACTTAAAGGCTCAAAAAAGTGGATTTTATGTGATATAGGCCCTTTGAGAAATTTTGTGTTATTTAACCAACAAAAACAGCGTTTTGCTGGTGACATATCTTTTCCACCACCTACTGGTCTCAATATTACTTTTGTTAACTTTCGTGAACTCAGACAAACCGACAGGATTAGGGCTGCGTATCGTCACTTAGATGGTAATCTGATTTGGATCACGATTCAAGATTAATGTTCCCAGATCAAACCACAGTTCATCCCATTTAATCTCGTAAATATGTCTCATCCTGCGTTCACATAGAACAAAATGTGTGCGTCAAATTCATACCTGCCGCCTATATTTGGACGTGCCCAACACTTAAATCGCGCCGCTGGACCTCAGATTGCATAAATACATTGACTTAACATTGAATGCTCCTGCCACACTAATTGCATTTGGTGTGAATGCAGCTTTAATGGTTATGTGTATTTTACTGGATGAATGAATATTGAATTAATATTTGCCTTTGGCTCTTCCCTGTCTTTGGCCGTGACCTCGCCTGGCTCTTCCAGCAACCCCAGCTGTTACCACAACTCCTACTGGATGAAGCCCATCTGATAGACTATTCAAACATGTCTTTGTTTATTTAATGCTTAGCTGTTACCTTTACTTGTAGCTGTTTATCTAGAAGTGTTTGTTATTCAACCATGTAGTTATAGAATTAATTAAGCTCACTTTTCTTTAATAGTTTTAGCACATCACCTGTCCGTCCGGGGTTGAGGATCTCTCCTTCATGTGGGCAACCCTGAGGTTTCTTAGTCCCCCCCCCCCAAAAAAAAAAGATAGTTTTTTTTTTTTTTTTATGAGTTTTTCCTCACCGCGAAGGAGGGTGTAAGGGCAGAGATGTTTGTTCAGCTTAGTCTGTTTTATAACCAGCTATTGTTTACTTTTACATGTTAATCTTTTTTGCTTCTTGCAATATATTAATAATCAGTCCAATGAGACGGCTATGGCTGTGATATTGGGCTATATAAATAAAATGGAATTGAATTGAATTGAAACACCATCGTTTTTATCTTTATTTAGAATAGGAGGTCAGAATTAACAAGACTAAACAGATAAAAACAAAGATTTTGAAAGACAAATATATCACTGTAACCTCTTAATACCAGAGCTAATATTTAAGCTAACCCTCTAAACATGTACTCCAGTTAAGCAAGATTATCTACTGTGGTAGTAAAACACAAAACATGCATCAATCAATGCAAATCATGCATGTGGTCACCAGGTCTTGTCACACTCAAAGTTTTTCTGTCAACCTACTGGTTGACCTACTAGTAAACAAATTCTAAGCAATTCTATCACTGTTGCTATGCTATAAAATGAATAGATTTGCAAAAAGAAAAAATCATTTAAGGTAGATCTAAGGTAGCAGAAGGAACCTTTAAGCAAAACCTTTAAGCATGGCATTCAGGATGCAGCAGCTGAAGCTGCTTCATCTTCAGCTTGGTGGTAATAAATATCACCAATCTGAACAGCTCACTGAACACCATATGTTCAGAATGATGCTGGCTGAAACTAGATGACAGGATTATGTAATAATACAAGAATATCTGCTTGATTAGTTGCTACCCTTTACCCACAAAAAGGACAAAAAAAATAATGTACCTTTCTTATTTTTTCTTATCTTGAAAAGTTTTTTGAGTAGTGAAATTGAAACAAAAAGGGAAAAAAATGGACAAGCAGTGTTGTGATCCAAAAAAAATCACAAAGTACAGTTTGTAGATTTTCTTTTTTTTTTTTAAATTCAGTTTAATTTGTTTTTGCAAATAAAAAAAACCTCACACTATTGGACATCTCATGTATGTGTTTGCATCTGTCATTCAGATATACATATCTGGGCGTCTTCTTTCATTAAACAATGTCCAGTTTGAACATTTAACCATGACTTGGATGTCAACGTGCAGTTTAACATTTGAAAAAAGCAATCATTTTGACTAAATGAACGTTTTTAAAAAAGTGACATTCATTTTAACTTTTTTCCTTCATGGGCATTTACCATGTTTTTCTTAATCCTTTTATTGTTAACAATATCCATAAATTTGATCATATATTACCTTTGGCACACTAAATAACAAAACATTTATGAATTATAAGTTATTTTTGTGGACTCTTCACACCCAGAAGTAAAACGACTCGACCTCTGAAGCACCGCCTTTCGCTACTTGTGGGTGACACCCAAATTATGTCAGCCTAGAGCCTGCCTCAGCAGCGTGTCTGTGCATGTCCTTTCATTAAAACAAACACCGACATGTTTTTAAGATGGATGTGCATGTTGTGGAGCCTTACATTCTTGACTCAAAGTCCAATCTGGAATTTGAAGTGCACCAAGAACAACAGCGACCCCAAAGACGTCTGCAGAACGTTTCTGACTGGTAAATGGAAAGCTAAGAGAAGTTTCTTTCGTACTCTTGCATTTATTGTGGAATTCAAATAATACAGTGTCTATACGCGAGGCGCACTGTGTGTGGAAATGTAGCATTATCTCGTGCACTATATGCTTATACTGCGTAATGTCAGCTAGTTGTATGATTTACTTAGGGGTCTGATATTTTTGTCAGGTTTGATTGTAGGAATGGCGGCAGCTCTGAGGATCAGACTTCCGGACAATCCACTTTGATACAGACCAAGGTTAACAAAACAGTCATCTGCGAAGTGGCGGTCACAGACAAAAAGTTGCTGGCAGGTCTGTCGTGCTCCGGTAGATAAACTCCAACCATTTCTGTTGAGCAGGCTCTTCTTTTGGAGGGCTGAACAAACACAGAAATCTCTCACAGCCTAAAAAACATTTTCTCCACATGAACATAACTATTAATACATTATATATTGTTATTTTCTATGATGTGAAGGTTATTTACATATTGGGAATATTTTTTTTTCATAATTTTTCCTTACTGGTTTATTAAAATGAATACATTTTAGCGTGTCACCAAAACCCAACAATCACTACTTTGCTTCTCCATAAGCAGTTTGTCTGAGTTGTTGAATAAAAAAAATATTTTACTTATAGAAAAAAAAAAAAAAAAAAAAAAAAACTAAAAATAGTGCAAAAAGAATATTGTAATCGACCAGCCCACTGTGTGGATCCAATGGGGGAAGGCACTGTGGGGGTTTATGTTTCTGTTGCTGCCCTTTTAGATTGATTCATGTTTTTTATACTTCATCAGTTGAGTAGAGCAAAATGATGCAATGGAAAACACAAATGAAAGAAGTGAAGCTTCATTCATGCTCTAAATAACGCTTTGGAAACTCTTCCATTAATAAATTAAGCCAAGTTTCCTCCATTTTTAAAAGCCCCATTTTCTCTGTGATGAGTAATCTTTTGTCTGTCTTGTCAGAGCTGTGTTCAGCTTCCTCTAAACTGCCAGCAAACGTCAAGAAGGGGTAAATTCAACAGATTTCTTAGGAATTGGGAACAGTGTGGAATTGCATCTGCATGGTTTCAACACATCAACATTGTATTTTTGTATTTTCAAAGAAAATGGCAAAAAAATCCTTACGTTTAATTGATACAGTTTTTTTTAAAAAATCTCTATCACTTCAATTTTGTCAGAAATATGATCATGAGATAAATAGATCACTTTCACCATTACAGTAACTAAAACTCTTCACAGATTGGATAAAAGTGAACTGGTTAACAGCTGCAATGACAGGAAGGACTGAGCTTCGCCATGAAACATGGCTCCCATTCATTAGCTCCATTAGAGAAAGATAAATCCACAGTCAGATGAGCACAGTAATTGCCTAAAGGGGACATGCTAAAGCTGGCTGACTGGCCACACCATTCATCCACATCCTTATATAGCATTACACCACCAATCAATATGTGAATTTTTACATAATTTCTTCATTTTTATGTTCTACCAAGCTTAAACTCCAAAGTCTTTGATTGCTTTGTTTGTATGTCCCGCAGCAGTCCATATAGTTTTGCAATTCTTCTTTTTTTACTGCATATTTGAATAAAAATTTGGACCAAACTATGCCAAAAATTTTGAATTTTGCAATGACAATACAATCACAATGGACATAAAGGTAAAAAAAAAAAAATTAATAGGGCCAAAATCTCTCATTGGCCAAAACCTCACACTGCTTTATTTTATTTTTTTCTTAATGCTTCATCCTAGTGGATATTTTACTACAATTAACCAAGTATTCTTATCCTAAATGCAAATTTTGTTCTTATGTATCTGAATGGAAAAACCAAAAAGATGCACCAGAACAAAAAACAAAACACCTCTTAAATACAAAAATTTAAAGGAGAATAAAACATCAGAATAAACATCATTGATGGTTTTTTACCAGTGTTAGTAGCTGCATTAGTACGAGCATGTGTTGTAGTCTGATAGGCTGTCACCAAATCTCATGAATAAAGAAGGTGGGATGCACAACACCTACATGTTTGATCCCATGAAAGGCAGGGAAGGAACCAGATAAGAAAAAAAAAAAAAAACGTCAAAGAGCCAACGGAGCAGCAAGAGTCCAAGGAACAAAAACACCCACCCGGGGACAGACCTAAAATGCCAAGCAAACCAAAACTATCCTCATCCGGAAAGCAATCCAGCTCTGACCCACTACCCACAGAGCCTGAACCCTTTCTGGTGAGACTACCGAGCCTTTTCAGATCCAAATCCCTGAGAGACGAATGAGGACAAAGCCTAACCCCCCACGCCCCATGAGGACCATCATCACAGTGAGATCAACTGGGATTAACCCTCCGATGCAGCTGAGATTCAGTTCCAGAGAGGTCAAAAAGGCTAACATGACAAAATAAAACTGTGCATATATAAATATATTAAAATTGTGATTCTTAAAGTGGTTAGAATGGCTGATTTTAGAGAAACAGGAGACAAAGGCTGAGAACTTTACCATTTGGACTTTCTTCGTCTATGGCCACGATGGTTGCAGGAGGACCCGATCGAGAGAGTTTACATTCTGGAAAAAAAGAAAAACATTTTTATTATCAGTTTTATCTGAAAAAAATCAAAAACTGCAAGAAACATGTATATAAAAGTTGCCTTTATTTTGATGTCAGTGCAAAGAAATGAAAATGGTTTAAATGAATTAAGAAACTGTAACAACTCTGAGCAAAAATTTGAGCTGTGTGTTTCATTTTTTCTTTATACCTGATGCAATACAAGCTACTCTGCTAGGTCAGCAAGGGTTAACGCAGCCGCACAGTGACTGCACATCTTTAGCAGGAAGAAAGAGGAGATCATTCTTACCCTCATATTGCCAATCTGTGGTCAGACAGCCAGGCCACGGTGGAAGAATAAGGAAGAAGACAGTAATCAAGGAAGAAGAAGGAAGAAAAAACAGAGGATAAATATCGATTAAAGATGACAGCAGGGCAAAGAAAGGCAAAAATTTGTGGCAAACATGACAGAAAGTAGCTCTGAAGCTTTGAAATTATATATATATATTCAGGATTGTGTTTGTGCTCTCATTCAGTGTGTAAAACTCAGAGCTTTTACTGTAATCTCCCGGTTGCCTTTTTTAATGAGGAGACAAATAATAACCCTTCACGGAGAAAGTGGACGATAAAAATGGTTCAGTTCAGTTCATTGCAAACATTCAAGAACTCTCCTTGATGCGTTTGCCTTTCCGAGACACGAAAAAACAAGTCCACCAATGTTTAACAGGCAGGCTTACATTAGAGAACAGCTCCAAGGGATGGGCAGGAAAATCCTAGCGGAAACATGGAAGATGGATATCTGCTCACGTAGAAAATGGACTTCATGGAACAATGATTCCACTTTCTGTCTTTCTTCCTCTGCCTCACTCACTTATCCTCGCCATCATTTGTTACTGTAGTGTGGTAACGACTTCAAAAATCCTCTGTAACATTGATGTTTTTTAACTAAAAACTACATTTTAATGCATTATTGTTCATGGATTTTCCTAAAAAATACTTTTCTTGTCTTTTGCAAATATGTATTTACTTTTACTACTAACTTAGAATGATTGATTGTGGACATGAGGAGAACTCAATGACCACTGTTCACCCTGGAACGTGAAATGAAGAGGGTGAGCAGCTTTAAAGACTCACTTAGACAAGTATGTTTTTGGTGTTTTATGCATTTGGCCTTTTTCTGATGGTAGAGGACACATATAAAGAATATTCATCTTAAAATTCAATTTCTGAGAATTTCTTAATTCAAATCACTGTGAATCAGGAGCAGACGGAAAAAATGCTCATGATGCTGTGAAATAGAAGTTACAATTGGCAATGGAGCTTTGCTCCATTCTGATGAATCCACTTGCAGCCAAATAGATTCATCTACATCTTTGTTTTTCTTGTCTGTGCTGGCATCTGTCTCAAAACTGTAGCTCAGATATTGCTCACAATACTAATATTTGTACCAACGGTAATGTTAGGTTGGGGTTGTGAAGGGTAAGCACTAAACGACCCAGGTTTTTTGATTTTAGAAAAACCCACTTGGAATGCTTTTAAAATAGACCAAAAGATGATGGGAGTGGGACTTAAGTTTCTTAGGGTCCACATCAGTAAGGACCTCGCCTGGACTCTCAACACCACACACTGTTTGGTATGCCACCAAAGGTCCTCAGCAACTTCTATAGCTGCACAAATAAGAGCAGCCTAACCCACTGCATTACTATGTGGTACATCAGCATGACTGTAATGTTCACATTTGCAAAGAGTGCTATAGATAGCTGAGAATATAACAAAGACTTCACTGCCCTCTTTAAGGGCTATTTATCCCAGCACAGTCCACAGGAGTGATGAACTCAACTCATCCTCAACATGAACTGTTCACTCTTCTCTCAGGTTGGAGGTACAGGAGTCTGAAATGTGGGTTCCCTTGACTCAGAAAATCCTTTCTTTTTTGTGAGCATTTTTTTCACTATTAAACCATTTCAAATAACAGTTCAAAACAGTAAACTAAACACCCCAAAAGCCCTCCCCCACCCTCCCATGGCGGCAGCTCCCCAGGGGTCCCTACAACTGCATTTAGTCAAAGACAAACCAATAGCAAGGTGATATATACACACAAATTGTGGAACAAAAAGAGAATAAATAAAGTAAAAATAAAAAAAGGGGGTGGCTGTGCCATATAGTCAAATAAAACAAAAAAGCAAGCAGAAATAAACGATAGTACTATAATTGGAATGGGTAAAATGCTCCTGTGTTCACCTTTCCAGAATTCTGATCTTTAACTACACCACTGCCTCTGACCACATGTCCAACATTGGAGGTCCAGCTCCGTTTATCCTGGCAGTAGATAGTTCCAACAGTACAATAAAATCCTTTTTCCTACAGTCATGAGACACCTGCACAACCAGTGGATCCTCCTGGTTGGATTGCAAATTGATGCTGCTACGGTTTTGGACAGCATCATTTTACTTGGAACTTGTCACTTTAACAACTCGTCTTCTTAAGAAATGACTGCTGTCATTATTATACCTGCTTATACCTGCTGATATTCTTAAATTAGAACACTGTATAGATTAAATTTGTATTTATTTTGTTGTTATATTTTTCTTCTTTTGCTTTTGAAACACTGCCATTTGCAGACTTTTTTAGTTATGACCTGAATGAAACAGATTTGCCTTTTTTTTTTTTTTTTTTTAAATAAAACTTAAGCACAGCATGCAATAATGCTTTAAAAAAATCTCAATCGGTTTAAAATAAATCTTTAAAGTGTACCCTGGTCAATTTTCACTTAAATAATTTAGCAAAAAGTGTACTGGACAGCGAAATGAGAGGGTAAGCGGAAAATTAGGGGTCCCTTCTTCAGTATCTCGAGTTGCTGCAAGGACACTGGCTGACTCCGTCACAGCCTCTGTTGTGAACGTGAAGGGGGATGTGGGAGGACAGTCCTGCAGCACCTACTGCTCCTCAAAAAGACTAAAAGTGATTAATGGATAGTTTCATACATCTGTTGAAAAAAAGTATCTCTACGACTTGAAATATATGGTGTAGACAAAAACTGGCGGATTCAGATTTCTGGGGAGATTTCTCCAAGATTTGTAAAATAAATGAATTTGTAAAATAAATGAATCATGGCAAGATATTGTAGAAATTATGAAAAATACTCTACAATAAGCGTAGAATTCAGAATGAAAAGGATGGTATTAATATACTTCTACATGGAGTTTATTCTTATTTTTACTGTATATTTTAATTAATTTGATGCAAAAACTTTTTGCTATCAAATTAAAAAGTTATAATGAAGCTGCAAGTGATAACACACATTTTTCTGTTATTTGGAGAAGTCAGAATACATATTAATTTCTTCTCAGCAACACTCCGCCTCCATCTCATCTTGAGAACAGAAGGATGCATCAACCATGGAACAGCGGTCACTAGTTACATCAGACTCCACCAACTGGCGTTTCTGCAAACAGCAGATGACAGATGTGAATCCTCTGCTTGACTGCTTTTTTATCCATCAGAGTAAGCTGATGCCCCTCATATATTACTAACCAGCCATTCATTCTCCAGGGGGTATCTCTATCTCTACCACTTTGAGTTCCTCCCTTCTCGTATCATGACTGGTCTCATCTTTGTCCTCTTCTTTAGCACTTGTCTAGGAAAGCACATGAATTGATTTCAATTAGAGTTCAATCTTTGTAACATGTAGCTCAGGTTATCCTCATCTAAAGTCTAATTGATAGAAATGTAAACAGTTTCCAGTCTTCTTTTCAATTAAATGTTTATTTATCCAAAAAAATTGAACAAACTAAAAATGAAATGAGTTTAGTTTTCAGGTTGTTAGAAGCTTGATTAAATCAAGAGCCTTCGCTCTCATCTCTGTATGAAACTGATCAGGACGCATTTAACATTTTATGGGAAAAAAATGGCAAATCCAGTAGGACATGCTGTCGGGGTAATGTCACACTTATCTTGCATGCAGACACCAACATCCCTCAAAAGTCCCATAGCGTTGTGGTCTCCAACTCCCGCTGACTGGTTCGTGGGATAGTTAGTACCAGGCCGCAGAGAAAAAAAATAACGTACAATTTTTTCTCTCCATTTATAATTTGATGATGAGAGAAGTTTTATTTTTATTTTTATTAAAAAAAAAATAGTGGATTCTCCCCAATAATTAATGACCGGTAATAAAATGTTAAGAACTTGATTAGCTCAGCTCACAGATCAATTGTGCAATTTTTAGTAAGCCTAGATTGTATATTTGATGATTCCAAAACTTAATACAACCCTGCTACCAGTTTTTGAAGGTAACAAGTTGTAAATCTGTAATTATATTTGTTTTCTCTCAGGAGTAGAAGATAGTTGTTTAGCTAGTTGTTGATGACAAAATTAATTATGTAAAAATGTAAATCATAAATGTTTTATTCTGACCATATGGGTAACTGTGTCGCATGGGTAGAGTAAGACCTTCAATCTTCAGACTTATTCTGTATTTCTTAAACTATTTTCAAGAATTCTTTTCTCTGAGATTTTGTAGATTTGGTCTCAAGACAAGTACATTTAGTCAGAAAGAATACATTTTAGTAGTTTGTATGTGGGCTATTTGAATTTGATATGGGATGCAAAATGTTCTCCAATTCTGGAATGATCCACATTAGCTAATTTCTTGAAGCGGCTGCACTGATCGCTGAATTGAAACCCCCAAGCTAGCAAAGTTAACAAAAAAAACTTGTTTTTTTTTTCCACAGAAAAGAGACACTAAGGAAACAAAAGCAGACTCTTTGACTTAAAGAAAAAAAAAAAAAAAACACATTTAGGTGATAAAAACCAGGAGTCTTTAGTACAAATGCGGATTTCTTTTTACAAATAAACAAATAAATACTTTTCAGCAAACTGCAGTCTAATGTTGTGAGGATACAGTTAACAAAGTTGCTCAATGGATGGATTCACAATAGTGACCTTTTATTTATTTTTTTATGTATTTTTCCGCATCTTGAAAGTGGGACAAGGCTGAAGTTGCCGTCCATTTTTTTTGCTTCTGCTTTGACAGTTAAGGGAAAATCTTTATCGCATTTTGGTGTTTCCTACATGAAATCTAGTGTACCAATAGTTTAAAGCATTTGGAAATATTTTGCAGAGGATGAAGCTAAGCTTTTACCCTCAAAAGTTAAGGGAAACTGAAAGCAAAAAAAAAAATACCTGGTTGCCCACTTCAGCCTAACGCAGGCTGGTAAATATTGTCTGACATTAAATGGGTGTATGGCCTGAAAAAGGTAGGGGACCACTGTCATAGTGCACTTAACTTTCCTTTTTGTCACTTCCGTGTCCATCCGAATTTTGTTTTCATATTTTTTTGGGGATAGAAAATAATAACATAAGTGTCTTTGTGCTTTAGGAGGTGCATGAATCAATGTAATGACAGGTTTGTGATGAAACTCAAGGGATAGTATTGGGGGAAGCATACAAGCTCATGAAGAATGACTTTATATTTGAAGAATACCACAGGCTGTGAACTTAATTTCGCACACTTGCATTTCCCAAGGATCCAGAGCCTCTGCATTTAAACATGGGGTGTTTAACACTGCTGTACCTGCTGATCCAAGTCTGACCATCTGGATTGAGCAGGCAGCATAAGCAGGGGAGTGACCATGCTGCAGCCCAACACCACACAGTCTAAGCAGGCTTTAGCTCACTGACGGCAAGTCCTGTTGTTTCGGTTTTCACAGTCAGCTTAGCAACTGTCTCCATGACAGACATCTAAACACGCGCTGTGCACTCACAACACTTTGTGAGGTTTACACGATCCAGCTTGTCTGCGTTCACATGCTCACAGATGCTAACGTCACTATAAAATATTCATGCTGGGGCTCTGACTCACCTGGATAATGTTGACTGTGTGCCAGTCTGTGAGTGCACACAAAGCCAAGGTCTACTGGACACATACAATGAGTCAGTTAACAGCAGGGAGATGAGAAGGGAATAAAGAGGGACTTTAATGTGAGGCTATGGAGCATGTTTATGTGTCAAAGCCTAAAAAAAGGCCATACTCAAATTTTTTTTATCTGGAATAATCTGATGACACACGTTGAGTCAGGAATGTTGATGATTTCGTTTTTTGGGGGAATGATCCAAGTTAAAAATCATAAAATGTGGGGGCTCAATTCAGAACCATCCCAGGAAAGTCGAGAAAATAGATAGATTTAATTTAACCCGGTATTTTTCAAAATAAAGCTTTTTAAGTCATGTTTAAAGATTTAACCAAAAAAAATACATTTGTTTTTTGAGATGTAGTTATTTTAGTTAAAATCTCATGCTTAGAATACATTTTTTAAAAACCAACTCAGATGAATACCCTGTTTTTTTTTTAACATGTTCTCGTGGCATTTTTCTGATGAGGGATATATATATAAAGAAAATTAATCTTAAAATGTAATGTTTGAGTAATTCTTCATTCAAATTGTTGTGAAGAGAAAAAAAAAAATGCTGGTTTAAAAAAAAAAAGTATATGTGATGCCAAAAATGGGTAGGGTGGATCACAAGCTGCCAGCTCCACTCTGTAAAGGGGAGGGTAAAGGGGGCGGGGTTTCTTGGCGCCAACATTCCTGTCCACAACACAAGGCAATGTTTAATGATATCCTGCTGCTCTGCAGAAACTATGATTTAAAAAAAAAGACAGTTTTTCTTGATTTGGGCTAAAACTGCATAATCATACAATATTTCCCACACTATGTAGTGCATTTCAATGCCTTAATTTTATTCAGAAACAACAGTGCACTTACTTCAATATATGTATTGATTCTGGTTGCATTTTGCAGAAATGATTTTGAGAGGTGCTTGGAGCTCTGTCAAAATCTTAGTCTGTATTTAATATTTAAAGTGCTGTAGCAAACAAGTTTGGTTAAAATTGCAGATACGCTAAAGCGACTAACATGTAGGGATGTTGAACTGTGTTTTTTTTTAACACATCACTATCAAATCGAATGTTACATCACCTACATGCTAGCTACATTAGCCATGTTAGTGTTTTCACTATAGGCTACCTGTAAATACAAACCTTGTTTGCAAGAGATAAAAAAAAATACAGACTGATACTGCTATAACAAATGTTACGTTTGTTTTAACATTCAATTTAGTGAAATTGGCTTTATGTGTTGCAAACAACGCTGGGAGTTACAGGTAACAGTTACAGATTGTGAAAACACAAATATGGCTAAAATTGCTAACGTGGCTTGCAGCATGGCTAACGTGGCTTGCAGCATGGCTAACATTGCTAGCGATTAGCCTAGTAGAAGCAAGTTAAGGTTGCTGTGAACACATTTAAAGTCTGTTTGACTTATGGACTTTTCTCTGACTCTTTAGTCTCGCTTAATGCGCCTTACAATTCGGGTGCGTCTTGTATATGACATAAGTTTGAGTATAGACGATTCACTGTGCGCCTTATAATCCAGAGCACCATATACAGCGAAAAATAATTTAAAGACCCCTGGGAATGCTTTTAAAATAGATTAAAAGACAGTTGGAGTGGGACTTTGAGAGTTTGAAGAAAAATTCACAAAGTTATAAAACATGACTCCTCAAGTTTGGTTCTATAAACTCCACCATAATGCAACGAGAACTATAAAAGTCATTTACAGCATATGAGACAACTTGAATGAGAGTGATTTCTTCCTAAAGGGATGTCATCTTTGTAGTCGGCAACCTGTGGAGTTAAGGTGGTTTGTGTTTTTTTGAATTATTTTTCTTCTTTGTCTGGTTTCTGAATGTCATTCCAATTCAATTTACTGGTAGTTCATTTTTTGAGCCCCAGATCACAACTATGATTCCTTCGCATAGCTACACAAAAAACTCAATAACACTGAACTTTATTTGAATATCATTTTTTAATAAAATCTCTAAAAGCTTCACAACAATTTAATTGTGTCCTTAGTTTTGCTCCGGTCCCCCCTGTGACAGCTGGCTTCAGTTTGGGATCCCCTCAGCTGTTTCTACTTTGATTCGAGCTGTTTTTGTATTCAAAACTCCTTAATTTTTGTCTCATTGCCTTCTGCTTTGCTTCTGCCACTGCCTCCTCTGAGGACTTGCCCTCCACCCACAGTAAAAACAGTGAGGAACAAAACATGCTTCGCTGATCTCTTGAAAACTACCACCATGGTCTCTTTTAGCTGAAGTAATGACTCAGTTTCTGACATGAGATTTCAGATTGGCTCCATATGATTTACAACCCTTTTTCAAAGCGTAACAGATGGGTAGAGAATGAATTTTGTTAGAAAAAAAATATGTTCTAACTGAATTCAAATAGATATCCCACAAAGCCGTGTTTTGTTGCATTTGACATGACAAATTTAGAGGAATACATGTTTGCTCTTCTTTCATCTTCAATGCTGCACTGGCTTTAAAATTCAAACCAAAAAAGTCAAACTAGCTTTGGTAAACTTGTCTGAAATGTCAATTTTTCTGTCCTCAACTCAACAACATTTACAAACTTTGGTCAAATAACATTGATATGCAGTGGAGCCATGAAAGAAAAAAAAAAAAAAAAAAAAAAAATCAATGTGTTGTATCAGTGCAGAAGTTTGGAACAAAAATAAAACTCTTTTTGACCACAAAATATAGAATATTTTGAAATTGTTTTCAACAGAAAAAGATAATAAATCATAAAACAAATTAAATATAAATCCAAGCTGTTATAACTGGAAACAATTAATAAAAAAAATGTAAACTTTCATAAAATAAACTCAGTTTAACTCATTAAAAAAATCTTCTGCCCATGAGCCAAAGTCAAGGTTGCTCTTTATTATGTGAGATGTGAACAATGCTGCAAATTAACAATAGTGATTAATTAGAACTACCTTGAAGAATAGCAGAGGGAATGTTTTGGTCCAGAAATTTGTTTCACTTAAACATTTCTTCCATTTTTCTTTTTAATCAGTTCCTTTTAATCACGCTATATTGTGAAAAATGTGTGTTCTTTTGAGCAAGTTTTGCTCGACTGCATTCTGCTTGTTACCATCTGTTACATGTTTGGTTGGCTTCGCTTGCCTTCAGGTGCAGATCATGAAAGGCAGAGCTCAAAGATGGTGAACCTGAGAACGTGTTAAGGTAAGATCTAAAAGTACAGCAGAAAGGAACGCAGACGAGTCATATCAGTCACAATTTATTTCTTTTCTTGTAGACCCATTAAAAAAATCATGTTTTTAAATTATCTTGTTGCATTTTTCTGATATTGGAGGATAAATATTAAGAAAATTAAGCACAAAATTGCATTTCTTAGTGTTTCTTTATTCAATTCATCATACAACAGGTGCAAAAAAACTGCTGTTTGAAAAAGAGCTTATTTGTGACGTAAAAAATATGCTAGGTGGGTCACAAGCCCCCTGCTCCAAGCTCTCAGCAATGGGGAGGGGAATGGGGGCGGAGTTGTTCTGCCCAAAATTCAGAGGCAAATTTCAAATGAACAACTGCTCTGCAGAAACTATATCCTATACAATGACACAGGTTATTGATTTAGGCTAAAAACGGCACAATCATAATTAAAAGACCACTGGGGACAGTTTTAAAAAGTTGGTAAAATTTGTTTTAACCTTCCTAAATAAATGCTAACTCAAACATGGTGATGTGTTAACATATTTAATGAGGTTGAAAAATAAAAAACTCTTTGCAGTTTAAAAAAAAAAAAACATTTGAGTAAATGAAGTAAGTCTACCAATGCACAAACATGACCATGCTTTTAGACCAACCTGACATTGTGTTATAGCTTCACACCATTAAGATTGCTAAATAATGTATGCGTTCCTCTGCGCATTAAGCCTTTTTGATCCTTATTTAGGTTAAATGGAAAAGTTCTTTGAAGGTAATGCTTTTTTGTTAAAAGTATTTTATTTAAACTGACTAGCTTTTGCTGCTTTCTGGGGCACTGGCTAATATTCCCCATCTGCTTGCTTCTCAAGTGTAGCATTGAAAAGTTCAGATAAGAAAAATTAAAGGTAAGTTGGTAAAAGATTATGATATAAGAGTAGCAGCCTGGAAAAGAGTTTTCCTCCAAAAAGTTCTCCTGTGTCGTGTCCTTTTTAAGCTTCCATCAGCAGGTACACTGCGCACCTCCCTTAGGTCCAATTCCTCTCTGTCTACCATGCTCTACCCAGCAAGCCAGCCATCCATCCATCAACCATTTATCTCTCTATCCATCTTTTCCTCTGCTCCATTCATCCATGGAGGATGAAGGGCGGACGAATGAGGCAAAGTTTGTGAGAGAAGACCATTTTTAGAAGAGTGGACGAGAAACTGAAAAGGGAATCTGTATTAGATGACAGACCAGAAAGACCAAGGAGAAAAGAGAATGTTATGATAAACGGGGGAAGAAAAGTTGAATGAGAGAAGATGAATAAAAGGCCAGAGCAGTGGAAGAGAGGCAGCATGACCTTGTGTGAAATTGATATCTCAGGAGAAAATGTATTGCAGAACTGCTCACAGATACAGAGATTCACAATCACTCAAGTTACGATCGCCACTTTGTCACTTTTCTGGCTTGTTATCCTAACTTTCCCACGTCTTTGTTTTACATCTCCGTCTTGGCACGTCAGGTTTGTTCCCAACCAGAGCATGGTTGAACACAGCTGGCAGCTGTAGTCGTAATCAGACAGCACTTGTTTTGCTGACACATACTTGGAAATGCAAAAGTGCCTCTGAAGACACCCTAATGGTTCCACAGACTCTGCCCAAAGAGGGTGATGAGAATCCTCATGGATGGCGATGATTAAGAGGGAAAGGCTGACATGGGTTGGAGGGTGACTGACAGAAATTTGTGGAAGTATTGAATTTTCGGTAGAGGAGGACACTTATCAAGGTTTGACGGATGAAGAAATGGAGGACAAACAGACGTTCACTTTCATCCATGAACAGGTTAATCTGACAAGGACACATTTTCTGTGCTAAAGAGTAAGGAGGAGTACAGAAACTTAGTGCCAAGTTGGTACCGGTACTAACGTATATTGTCCTAGTATTGACAGTATATTAAGATGGACGAAGTGACTGTGACATCACTCATAGAAAATGTATTTGGTTCCAATGAAATGAAGTCAATTCAGTCACCATTTTCCTGCGATACAGACATGTTGGAACCAGACAATATTAGTAAGAGGTGATTGGTCCGAGTCGAACTGAGTCAACCACTCTCACTATTTATAATTGTGGCCCACCCATTGAATTTTCTATCTAACAAATACAATACTTTTCAAACAGCATTTCTTCTTCTACTCCTGACTCACAATGTTTTGAACAAAGAAAAACTAAGAAACTGAATTGTATTCTTCATTTTCTTTATATACCTCCATCATGACAAAAATGCAGCAAAAACATGTTTAAAAAGACAATTTTCATTGGAGTGGGTCTTTAAGAGCAGAATCGTCATTACCTAAAGTTCAACTGCATTTTAAAATTTTTACATTTTCATTTGTTTAGAATTACCTATTATTGCAGCAATTGAAAGAGCTTTAACTAAAAGGCAAAAGCAACATAATAATGTAGCACTAACTGTCCTATTTCTTGAGCGCTTTTCATTTTCTCAAAATCTGAGTATACACTTTATGAGTACACTCTTCAAATAAAGGCTTATGCCGTTCAAGCCAAATGCATTTAAATGATGTGTTATATCAAGGAAGAGATCCTAGGTAAAAGAATAAAGTTCTAATAAATGTAAGAGCTTCTGGACAATGTTACTAATGGGAATGATGGCTGTCATCACTGCAGTTCCGCTTGATGTCGTTTTAAAAACGTGAGTTTTCCAGAGCTGGTTCTGCTGTCACAGACTGTCTGCATCATGTCACCTCCAGAGGCAGCCGGTGACAGCCATCTCTTACATGTTGGCTTTGTGCCATCAGAGAAATCTGCCTGGTGCCACAGTTCAACCTCAAGCAGAATCCGTTTTCATGAGGTGGTTTCCACTGATTTCCCTCTGATGCTATGAGAGGGGAGCTCTAGTACGATGGCAAATGTGTGAGTATGGAGCAGACATCTATACTGTCTGACCTTGGCAGGACATTTAGCTTTAAAGTTACAGTACAAAGCAGGTTTTTCCACATGAACAGATGTGTTTGTCCTTTGAAACTATCTGTTTTTCCCAGATGTTATTTTGTTTTGATTACAGCAAAAACATCCCAGAACCTTGTGGGAAATTTGCTCTACACTGAGTGGAAGGGAAGATGGAGCAAACATCTATTGCCGGCAGCTTATGAGCTGGACACATTCGGGTAACTTCTAGCTCCGTAATGTAAATATCGCACACTTCAATTTATGAATGATTTGACATTATTTTTGGGCAGCTAGATTTGCTATCATTTGATCTGTTGCACCAACATGCTATGGTGTATTGTTGTTGAAGGACACTATGTACCTTTATCTAAGCTATGCATTTATAGTGAAGAACTGTCTAAAAGTTTCTTTTCAAGAAAATCAGTAATTAAAAATCCATTGAAGGCATTTTTATCTCTTTTAGTCGTGAAATGTAATGTTCTTTTTCGATCTCCGATGAACAAGTTTCAAAGTTCCCTACTCCGTCTGTATATCAGGCGACTTCAGTTAATGGGTCGACTTCTTATCCCTCATTATGACTATTGACTGTTTATGAGAACTGGACTGAGTGAGTGTGACTTCACCCATAAAAAATGATTGCTTCCTGCCCCAACGAAGTGAAGAAAATTATTTGGGAATTCTTTTGGCGATACGGACATTAGCGTGTTGGAACCAGAAATCGTCAGTAACCAGTGATTGATCAGAGACTGTGAGTCAACATTTCTATGGAAACCACTCTCGCCGATCAGGTGTAAGCTTGAATGACGTCATGGTAAACAAACCCTCATTCCGCAGTGATTTTGGAGTATATTCACAACACTTCTTTTTCTGCGTGACCCGTCTTCATACAATGGATTTACAAAGGGGGGCATACTTTTCTTAACTTTCTAATCTGAGTGTGAATGTCCATATTACACAAACTCACCAACAAGTCCAACAGCTTCCAATAGCTCAGCCCAGGCTCTGTCCTTTTTGCCATTATCCCAGCATGTGTTGCCTCAAAAAAGATGGGGTAGTTCTGGATCTCTGTGATCAGCCTCTTGTCGTCTGTGGCGTTATATGGCCGAAATTACGCTCTACCGCACACTTTGTGACACCGTGTCAGTGGAAATTAGGTAATGTTTACAACACGGTGAAAACAGCGAGTACAGCGAAAAATAGGTCTTATTTTGAAAAATATACTGGATGCACTTTACATTTGTTCGCAGGATTTCCGGTTTATGTTGTAAATTGCCCCAACTTGTGGGTGTTATGGCTCAGCTCTGGCGTCCGGAAAAAATTTCAAGCCAACGAAATGGATACGGAGCGCTGCAGAGGCCGGGCCGGACTGGATGCAGTCCGAGTGCCTCTCGCACTTTTCATGTTACCCAAAGACTCCAGCGTCTGCACCGCAGCCGCACTGGAGCCGGACCGCATGCGGTGTGAGACCGGGGTAACACTCAAATACAGGCTTGGGAGAATCGGTATCTGTAATCTGTCTGAATCAAACATTTTTAAAGTCTGCCTGGCTAATTTATAATGGATAACTTGCACTACAGAAAAAAAAAATAATAAAAAAAGCAGAATTATCAAGAACATCTTAATCAAAGGTAACTAAGCAAGAATGGTTATTCTGACAAATATTATGACTGAGTAATTCTTTTTTGTCTCAGAATACACTGTGGTTCAAAAGTTTGAGGTCACTTATAAATTGTCCTAATTTTGAAAGAAAAACTTTTTTTTTTATAAAAGAAGACTTTAAACTACTCAGAAATACACTTAATACATTAATATTGTGGTAAATGATCATTTTGATTATTCTAGAAGCAAATATTTGGTTTTTGGTTGATTAAATTGCTCACAGTGTCTTGTTGTTCTTAGAAATGAAGGCTATTCCATGAGAAGAAGCTGAAGATTTCTCTAAATCTTTAATGTTGACACTGGTGTTTTGGGGGTACTATTTAAAGAAACACCCAGTTGAGGACCTCTGAGGCGTCCATTTCTCAAACTGGAGACTCTAATGTACTTATCTTCTTGCTTAGTTGTGCAGCGGGGCCTCCTACGTCTTTTTCTACTCTGGTTAAAGCCTCTTTGTGCTGTTCTCTGAAGAGAGTAGTACCCATTGTTAAAGGAACTCTGTGGCAGTTTGGCTCTTTGCGACTAGTAGGTACGTCCTATTTGGAACGTGACGGGGGAAATTTTCACTCAGTCCTGTTCTTTTATGTCAATAACTCTCCCAGAAGTATTACTTTTGGTGAGTAAATGTAGGCAAATAATCCCCTTTTGGCAGCTTCCATCATCAATGTCTATTGCTACTTTAGCAAAGACTCTTTGATTTCTCCATTCGGATACGACCATCCAACATTCATTGCAACACAAGACCATTTAACACCTTTCTTCTTCTTTCTTTTGTTCACATTAAAAAAACGGAAAAAAAAAAAAACGTCTTCTCACATTTCACATAAACAGTCAGTTCTGCGTATTAATTTCTGACTCCATTGTTTCTTTTTATGCACTAATCCCAGGGAGAAATGTTGCATTTGTATTCAATGACTAAAGTAGGCTCCAAAATGCAAGGCCAGATGATTATATCAATAAGGAGAACAAAGACATAATGATCTCAATCAGAGGCTACAACAGGGAACAACAAACAGTAGCAAACTGGTTTGCAGCAATCAAACTTTCAGGGCTAATTTTCCTCAGTGTGGTTTCCTATCCTGTGACTGAGGCTCATTAAAGAATAACATTACTCCTCTCACCCGGGACAGCTAAAAAAAGTAAATAAAGACTCTTAGGGGCCGAGGCAATTAAACCACATCCGTATCCCTGTGGTGTGGGAGTCTAAACGGCTGAAATTTGCTGCTTCTCCTGAGACCTGAGCTCATTAAAACAGGCATAGGAGAACAAAAACTGCATTAAAAGACGTAAAAAATAAGATAGAAAAGACAAGAAAGATTATTTGTCATATTTGAAGATTGATAAAAACTGAGATTTTTCAATAGTTTTTTGGGCTTTCCTAATACAAAGAGAACATTTGTTTTTAAATTTACTGGAATACAGTTAAGAAATCCCCAAAGTACCTATCAAACGTACATGTCCACTCTTTTAAAAGGTGCCTTATTCTCTTGTAGCTTTGCAGGAAACGAAAAAACCCACATGGTCACCTTTGGCTGCGGCTGCCTTTTTCTAAATGCCAAGCGGATAAATCTTAAAGACCACACATTAAAAGGAATATTATTATTCAATAAATGGAGCAGAATGTCAAGAGAGTATTGTGCTGTGATCACCTATCACTGATGACTTGATGTCGTTTTAAGCTTCTGTTTGCCCTCAATACAAAATAAACAACAAATAAAGTTTTTTTTTAAATTATTTTTAGTTACATTGCAACTTGTACCAACACAATGTTACGCCCAAGATTTTATACACCCCCAACCCCCATGTAAATACAACAAATAATAATAAAAGTGTAGCCTACATTGCCAGATGGATCAGCGGGCTCTAATCTTTCATAAACGATATCTAAAATGCTTGTCATAATGACTTCTTAAAATGTCATTATACAATGAGAAAATGACACCGTTCCTTTAAAGAGAATTCCATTTCTTCATTACAGACATTTAGCCTGTAATGTGCTCCAGTGAGGCTGTGCCAGCACATGGCTAAGCTGGCAGCACACAACAGAATTACAAGACTGATGGTCTACAGATATAGCATTCAGTATGCGAAGCTGCAATTGGGCACAGTTCTGTGTTACATAGTTCTAGACTTTCATCCATTATGCACTGCTATCAGGGAGGTGTCTGATCAGTCCCAGAGTCATTGTGTAGCGTGACAACAGGCCCAAACAACCAGCTGGAGTCGTAAAGATCTCTCTGCAGAGACGACAAAGAGTCCTACAGCAGATGGTAAGGGCCCCTACTGAGGCTCCATGTCAAATACATCAAGTCGGTCTGGGGTTACATGAAAAAGTCGAGGCAACTGAGAGATCCTCGGATAATTCCTGAAACTTTTTTTGAAATGCAACTAGAAATCATGATGCGACTCAGGGGAATTTTAATAGACAAAAGCTGGGTATAAAGAAATGTATAATGCAACCGTGTTGTGTGAATCTTTGGAGCACACTTTCTATGTGTCTCTTTTATATCTCAAGTAAAAACAAAAATCTTGAATCACACTCTTTTTGGTAACTATTCTTCTATTTTATAACACCACTAGTGAAATCATTCTATTAGACACAAGTTTTTTTAGACAAGGTTTCTGAATTAATGACTTAGATGTACCAACAATGCTAAAATGAACCGTGTATAGCTTCTTTTAAACCATTTTTAGGCTAAATTTAAAAAAAAAAAACTTGTCATTTTCTCAGACAAAGTTTATGTAGTACAGCTGTAGTTCATCAGAAATTCGCCTCTGATTTTAGGGGCGGGACTGCTGGCAAGGACATGAACCTCTGCTGCTATCCCATCATGCCTTTGTTTACACTCTTTTCTTCTAGATTACAGCTCCTTACAAAGCCAAAGCTAATATTAGTAGTGCAATAAATATGGTGAGCAATATTGAAGCTGTATAGTTTTGAGTCAGATAGCGGCTCTTAGGAGGAAAAGGAAGACGTACATGGATCTCTTTGTCTACAAGTGGATACATCAGAATGCGGCAGAGCAGGGAGACTTTGGCCCGACCATTTCCGTTACTGCGACACAAGAGAGCTTTTTTAAACAGCATTTTTTCATCTGCTCCTAATTCATCCCGATTTGAATAAATAAATATTCAGGAATGCTGTTTTAATCTTAAATTATTTTACATATACATATATATGTATATCCTCCATCATGAGAAAAATGCTAAAAGAATATGTTAAAAACACCATTTTCATTGGAGTGGGTCTTTAAAAGAAGCCCTTAAATGAAGAACATTTTTGTACTTTGTGTGCAAGTCAAAGTGCTGAAAGTAGTTTCAAAAATGATAAAAGATAGCATAAAAAGCCAAAAAGGGAAAACAAAGAAACGCGGCTTTTACCTTCAGTCTCCTGGCCGATACAGGTTGACAGCAGCAGCAGAAGATAAAGAACTCCTGCTCTTGTTAGATTCATCCGTCTAACCTGGCCCTGTGACTGTGGCCCCATTAAGTGCTCTTCTACCATCTTCACCACCACGCTTCACCAAGCACCCAGCTGTGCAGAGAAAAGAGGAGGCAGGAACACACAAAAATGCAGGTTAGTCTGATTCATTAACCTCATTTATTCTTCCTCGTGGAACAACACTAAAGAAGCAGAAAACAACTATTGGTACTAATCTTATGGGATCAGAAATGGAAGAAAATGCACTGATTTGCATTTACTTTGTTTGGAATTCACCTAATCTTTGGACTTTGGTAAACGTACAGAGAAAAGAAAAGCACTTAAGGTAAGTTCAAGAAAAGAGGAGACACACCCCTTTAAACACACACACTACTTCTACACACACTCATCAGCATCTGAAAAGAGCTCAGCGTGTTTGATGTTGCTCAACTGTGTACTCTTCCCAATAGGAGTAAACTTGAAATGAAAGATTGTTTTCCATATTGACGGGTACCTCCATTACATCCCTATGGTGAAGTGGCTTCTCAATCTAATGCTTGGATGATATTTAATATTCATTTTGAGGTTTTGTCTCAGCAGAGCCACTCTACAATCCAAAGCCTTTGATCAATAATCGCGCTCATGCATCAAAGTAAATCATTGTTTCCCAAAGATTGGCAGCGAAATGGAAAACCTGTGGATGATGATACGAAACGAAGTATTTGATGCAACAAAAACTACCCAAACTGTCAGCAACAACTCGGATTTGAAAGTGGAAAAATTGTCATATTAAAAATGCAAAAAGGTAAAGCAAAAAAATTGGCAAAAAATAACAAAAAGCTTACTTTTTAGGATTAGATCAGGTCTAATGTATAAGGAGAGGATGCAAGCGGGAAAACAGAGGCTTTCTTTGAAGACGAGTAAACATTTATGTACTCCATGAGTAAATCAGCACTATAAAGGGGTTAGTGTTAGTCTCCATAAAGTTGTCTTTGCTTGTTGTCAGCTCAAAGGATTTGTTGTTTGCTTACTTTTATAAACATCATACAAAGGAGAGAGCTCACATGAAACACAAAGAAGCATCGTCTGGCACTTAGCTTAGGCACCTAGAACTTTTTATTTGTTTCCAAGTCAAGTTTTGAGTTAAAAAGGCTTCATAATATAGGTATTGTATAAATGTTGATTTTATATATAAGAACAATTTAATTTTAATGAAGGAGGGCTTTTTTTTTTAATTGTCTGAGTGCTTTGGGATGTGGGAGAGATCTACAGAATGACTCGCTGGTTATTAACAGAACTAAAGAAAATCAAAGTTTCCACCAAATACAGAGTGCAACATTAACAACAAAAAGGTTATCGAATAGTCCTAGTCCAGGGGTTTGCAACTTTTAGTGCCAAAAGAGCTGTTTGGACCAGTTTCTTACTGACCAAAACCAAGCGAGAGCCATGAAGTCCCACTTTAATGTTTAGAAAAATACAACTTGTGTAGGATTTTGTGGAAATTAACTGATTAATTTATGAATAACAACTGTGTTATACTTTCTACAAATAACAATTTTTCAACTTCTTTTGACAGCAGCACACACTTTTCAAAATAAAATACATCCTATGTCAAATGGGATTCTCCTGCTGCAGCACATGCCTGCAGTTAGAATTATTATGCAATTTTATCTTTTGTCTTTGAAAAGCAGCTACACACTATTGTGTAGCATGTGATAAAAATGTATGCTTTAAACTTATTCTAATAATAAACTACTTTGGCAGTAAATTAAATCTTTTAGCATCAGTTTGCTTAGTTATCATGTATTTTACAAATCTAAACATATATGCGAAAACGTAATTAACAAATCTACCATTTATTCAGACTGTTAGCATTTTTTTTCTGAGCCAAAAAGGCACCACGAAGGGATAAAAGAGCCACATCTGGTTCTAGAGCCTCAGTTTGTTAACCCATCTTAGCCTTTAAAGACTGTTTCTAGAGGGCTCTGAAAGCCTAAATGTGAATTTGCTAAGTTGGCAAAATTGGTATCACGCCAAACCTGGTAAAACACTGGCAGGATAGTTTCATGTGAAAAGATAAATGTCGGTTTGGTATGCGTTAAGATTGAGAAAATAAAGAAGGTGATCCATTTCCAAAATCCTATATTTTTCAAGTTGCATCCCTTACCAAGAAGTAGTCAGTATAGGTGTACTACAAATATTGAAGTTTTCATTTTGTATAGTATCTTAAAATTGCCTTTTTTAGTCTGAAGAAGTATTCAGTTACTATACTTTCTACACTCCACCTACATGGTATATACAGTAGACTTACAATATTCAAGCATACTTCATGAAATAAATTCCAAATGTACAATTTTTTGCTGAGAAATATCAATTCATCACAGCTGTCTTTTGTTGTCAATGCCTCAATGTTACAATGACAAAAACAAAGACAAACACCGGACAAACAAACTGTTTTCTGCCTTTGGATTCTCACAGAGAACATAAATCCCATAAAGGGAAGGGCACACTTACAGTTGCTTTCTCAGAAACATTTCCGAAAAACACAGTTGGGTGGGACAAAGCTAAGTTTGAAGCTTGGTTGGGAGTTGAGACAGCTCGCGCATCTGGTCCGGACGCCTCAGCTAATCTCAGCTACCAAGTTATTTAAATGAAAACGTTCAATTTTAAGGATTTTTTTTTTTGCCACAAAAGGATCATCTAAACCTAATACTTTCTCCTCTCAAATTACAAAAAGGTTCAATATTATAGTCTCATATCAGTAAAAAAAATAAATAAATAAAATAAAAAAGGTAGGGAAATATTTGATTTCCTTGGAAAAAAACCCAAATATCTTCTTTTATACTGCAATAATTCTTCTTCTTTCATAATTCCAATTTCTTCGTGCCATGTGTTTTAACAGAGATTGCACTCAACAGGACGTATCTGCTGAGGACATTAAGTGCTTCCCTTCTCACAGATTTCACTTCCTGTTAATTAAAACTAATTTATGAAGTCTTCATGGCAGAGTTAACTATACAAGAGATAAATGAATACTGCCACTCCCTCTGAATGGAGATGGAATTGGCTGACAATCACAATGTATTTGTGATTTCCAGCCAAATCCCGCAGGGGAAATTCAATAGTCACAGGGGCTTAAGCCACGGACTTCATTTAAAGAGAACACTTTGAACCACAATGCCAGCATCGGCCAGAGCATCAGCCATGCCATTTTATCTATCCATTACAATTTGCAGGACAGCGTGCCAAAATATGCCTGCAGGGAAAACTTCTACCACCTTTGACACCCTCAAGGCTCATCTTCCAGCAGAGGAGCAGATGGTGTTGTTCTTGTCTTGTGGCAGCTATTTTTATGAATCACCCTCAACTAAATGCCTGTGCATCCCTGCAACACAGGGAGATTACCTACAGGGGTCGCCACGGCTGATCGCCTGCCAAGATTTTACCCTTTCACTACACCATCTGCCCATGTGTACTCCTTAACCCATCAGTGACCTTTTTTTCCTCTCTTCTTTCTCTTTTGAATTCTTCAGACCCTTTAAAACTTACTTTTAACTTTACCTGACCACACACCCCACCCCGAACACACACTTTCTGTGCATGTTCCTTTATATCACTTTTAATCTCATCAATGCTTTACTCAACTCAATTGAAAAACTTTATTTTTACCAAGATCTTTTTTTCATCACAAATCACTCCTGACATGCGTCTCCACCTACCCTATCCTCCCAGAACTCTTTTCTCCACCTTTCTTGCGCCTGGTCTGTCATTTTGGATTGTTGCCTCTTGATTTAAAAAAAAAAAAAAAAAATCATCTAATCTGACAAAATAAATGGATGCATTTTTACTTCCCTGTTTTTTTTTTTTTTTTGCATGTTTTTCCTGGCTTGGAACCACTGAAACTCACTGATCTACAACTGATTCAACACTCCATATTTTAAACAAATCCTCTCAACCTCTTAACTGCATTTGAGATATGAGACAACTTAATGCCCCCATTTCTAAACTTCTTCACTACAGCATTAATTTTAGAACTTTAAAGTCTTTAGTTCATTTTTGGAGTGTGTAGCAAACAACCATCCTGCCTGTGATCACACTGTTCACATTGTGGATTGAGGTTGGTTCCGAATTCCCTCATCACTTAATTCACTTTAAAGGGCGTTTGTTATTTTGTGGGGGTGTCTGAATCCAAAAATTTTGTGTCCTGGAAATTTCAGGACAAGGAAAGCAAACACTGGAGCAAATCTCCTGAATCTTGCTCCAAGCTTTTTCTTTCACAGCTCTTTTCCAATAAAGAAATGATGGTGTCATAATTCCAAATTATTGATTTATCCTATATGATCAATTTTCAAACGGTTGGCACTTTTGTGCTTTGAAAAAGGCGCTACCCATACCAAATCCATGTCTCCAATTGGTCAAAGTACAACTGGTTTATCTTTGGCTGTACATTTTGCACATAAATCCCCAAAACGTTTGTAAAAGTTTAAGTAGCAAAGCATGAGTTTTGAACACGGAAGACCATAACACACAAATACGGGTGTTTACATGGGCTTGTCAGTGGAAGTGGTCACTTGAACACACATTGCCAAGGCTGGTGTGAATGTAGTGTAAAATGTTCATATTTATTAGGTTTTTCTTTGGCAAATGGTGATGTTATTGTGCCTTTAAAAAAAAAAAAAAGTAGCATGTGTCTGAATTGATAGTCCTGATCTATTACGTCCTAGGGGGTAAAGGAGTGGTGAAGGAAATTCTGACACAACCTGAGAGATAGAAAAATGTGGTAAACATTGTTTTGGAAACTTCATTATTTGTCAAAACAGATTTACACAGACTGTTTTTTAAGCTAAAAGGTTGTAAAGCTAACTGATGAGTCAATGCAGGTTAGCAAGAATAAAATGTAGGCAAGGTATGGAAAGAACAGGTTAATTTCCCTCACAATAGATTGTAGTTTTTTCTCCTTTGACCTGTTAGCTGGTTTGTCTGTGAAAATGTGTTGGTACCTTCTGCCATCTTTTATCTGGAGTTTATGTGGGACTTGGGACGTGCATGTAAATCCTTCATTAGTCAGCCTTTAACTCCCTTTCTTCCTGCTCCTTGTCAGCTGTTCACATCTGGTTTTCCTTCATTCTGGTTTTCACCTGTCTATTAACCTGCCTTTTGGTTACTCAGTTTTCAATTGTTTTCAGCCATGTTCTCATATCATGCCTCAGTGTGCCAGCCACTTACTGTCTATAGTTTACTTTTGTTTTTCCACTGTCAAGGTTTAGTGTTGGGATTTTCCTGCCTGTAAACAATTTAGTTTTGCCCGTCTGTTTAAGTAATTGGGCATAATGCTGGTTCTAGCCGGCTTTTGCAGGCAGCCGCAGGTCTCATGGCTGGCCCCCATTAGGGGATATCTTTCCTAGCATTAAGAGACAGATAAAGAGACCTGACTGGGTGCTTAAACCTATGCTACTTCATTTGCCAGCTGCTGGCCACAACATTGCAAACTCATTCCTATTTACTCCAGTCTGCATGCTTTCTGTTTCATTATCTTCAAGCCATTTTCTTCTCTTCTTTTCTGTCATCTTCCTCATTTCATCACCTCTATTCCTTCCATCTCCTCTGTTACTGCCTCAAGCTTAGGCACCTAGCACTCCTGTGTACCTCTATTTTTCTACACTAACTTCTCTCTTCACACACTTTCCTGCACTTGTCATTCACATTTTTTTAAATCCAAAGATGAGTTAAATTCCTTGTTGCCAGTCTTCCTGACAGTTTCATGTTAGATTTGAGAGTCAGAGCGTCTCTGCTCGTTGCTGAATGTGTGTAAAATTATTCCTCTTGGCTCCAGCTTTGCTTTCTTCTTCTGTACAAATTACAGTCAATCATCTGATGATACCAGCACTCGGTTGGAATCTTTTCGACTGCATCTTCATTGAAGATGTGGTCTACCTTCTCTGTTTGCTCATCCCATTTACTGGAAATATGTGTTCATCACCACAGGTATGCCTATCCTTTGTACAAAATCCAATAACACATGTCCTACTTTTCTCCGCTTCATGACTAATCACACTTTAGATATTTGGAGCCCAGCCACTGGCAAAAATGTTTGACAAAGTTTCACAATCCTCCCATTTCCTTTAGACTATAAGAAGCTACAAGTTATACAGTAACTCATGGCTCTTGCCTACTCACAACCTTAATACATGATTTTACTGTAAATAAGGCTAAATTCACAGGTCACCCAAAACTCTGAATAAAAACCTTGTGACATGTAATAAATGACTGGTATTTTCCCAATTTGTGGTGACTTGTCAGTTTCCAAGACATAAACTAGGTGAACAAAACCCAGCAAAAAAAAAGGTCAAAACTGTGAACAAAACTTCCTGACAGCAAAAAAAAAAAAAAAATCAACACTTTTCAATTATAGACATGCCTTTTTCACCTCAAATTCAAAAGATTTTTCAAAATAAGCAAAAATAATCTAATGCTGGTATGAATAAGCACATAAAATGATTGCTCTTTCAATTGATGTGAAAATATTGACAGTAAAAATGGGAATGATGCATTAATTTCAGCATAACTTTCTAGAAATGAGTATCTGTCTCAGACAGACGATTTAAAAGAAAAATGTATTTTTGCATAGCGGCCTGTAGGTCAAGAACTCTATTTCTTTTAAAATGCAATCCCACTTGACCCAACTGTTTTTTTTTACTCTAGATAATGAAACATTGATGCTGTTTTTGTTTTTTTTTACAGTGTGACTTAAACTGAACACAGTACAGGGACAAGTATTCCAGCAATCCGATGTTTCATATTTCAACATATAAAATCAAACTCATAAACATATCAAAAAACATCTGAGAAAAATGATGACACTGCCATACGAACGCAAAAGAAGTAATCACATTCTTAAGATAATTTAACTTTTTGATACTGGGATGTCACCGCTAACATGAAATAAAACACGCTCTTGGAAATACAATAACTCTTGAACCATTTGAGCAATTTACATAATGTATGCAGCACAAAGTGGACAAAGCTGCTTTTCTATGCTTCAGAAGTCATTGAAATTATGGAAATGGTATAAACAGTTGTGGAGTAATGGTTGTAGTCGCCATTGCTGTTGCAATGTGGTCAGAGGGACAGTTTGATTTAGTCACCTGTTCACCTGCAGGTTTGCTTTTTATGTGGTTTATGTATGGATAAGGTGGGCAGGTCCTGGTATTTTTCCATTGACCGCTTCATTTAACACTTTTACTTGGAATGCTTTTGGGAACTTTGATAAATGAGGTTTCTTATTACATTTTTTTTATGCTCAAGAATAAAAAACTTTCTTGGCCAAGTCGCTTTTTAATTACTTTTGAGTGTTACAAACAATGGACCTGCCCCAGAGTCTCCGATGTCTGGCCAAGCCCTAAAGTCGCTACAATAGTAATTGAAAGAAAGTCATCACTGGAGATAAAGCTCCGGGGTAAAAGGGTTTTATTTTAGTATGTCATGGATCGCATGAGTCATCGGAAAAGGTCTAAGTAAAGTAAACATTTTTTTTCCAAACAAAAAGCCGAAAAGAAAATATTTTTTATTTATTTATTTTTATTAAGTTGTGTATTTCTGTATGGCTCTATGACAGACTGGTTACCTGTCCTGTCTGTACCCAGCCTTTGCCCAACAGTAGCTGGAACAGGCTCCAGCAACTTTATGACCACAAGGGGGATTATGAGGGTTCTGAAAATGGCTGAACTTGTTTTACTATATTTCAGCCGAGCTAGATGATTTTGGGGCCAAAATTAATTTCACATTCTGATTTGTCTCCACAAGTATTGTATAGCATGTCTATTAATATAACCAAATTATTAAATCCAAAAATACATTTATCTATCCATTTTCTATTCTTGATCATTCCTGTTCAGGGTCACAGAGTTGCTGGAGCCTACTCAACAACAGTCAGGAAAAGGCCGAGTACACCCTGAACGGTTTGTCTGTTTCACACAGAGCCAACCACTCACATTCACTCCAGAGGAACAAATTGGAGTCACCAATTAATCTATGAAGCATGCTAATAGACTGTGGGAGAAAGCCTGGAGACCCGGGTTAGAACATGAATAGAACATGCCAACTCCAAACAGAAAATTAAAAAAAGACAGCTTTGAGTTGGGTCTTCTTGTGGCCCTGCATGAACAAATGACGGAAATGATTGTCCTCTGCTTTTTAACTGCTAAAATCTTGCTTTTCTTTCTAATCACAATACTGCAGCTGTGTGAGAGGAAATCAAAATGAAATCACAAAGAGTGGAACCATCAACCAAGACCTGGTTCAGGTTAGAAACGGCAAGCTGTTGGCACGTCTGTCTCCTTCATGCCTGTGTCAGCTGGTCTGCCATCAGAACATGCTGTTCTCACCACTGGCTGAGCACAGAAAAAAGAGCTGAGTGAATAAACCTCCACAGTAATGCTGGTAAATCTCTTGTGGAGGAATAAGGAAAAGACCAACCAATAAGTGGCCCACAATGTTTGGGACATCGATCAGAGAAAAAGTCACTTGAGCTGTGTGATAAGCAGCTATTGACTTCTCCAAGTTAGCACCAAGAGGCCAGACTGACAGAACAATCTACTGTTGGGCTTAAAAGCTGTGTTTAGTTTGTATTTCTCTGACGCAATCATAGTCATTTTGAAAGACAAAACAAAATAATGTGATGTTAGTGGGAAAAGATGTCAATAGTTCTCCCTCTTATTACCAAATCTCTTAACCATAGCTTTTGTTTATGACTAAACCAGCCATGGATGTCTTATTGAATAAATTCCTGAATTTTCAATTTCAGCCTGCAGGCTTTTAGTTTGGATGCTGACGTTTCCCTGAACGTTGCAAAATTATACAAACAGCAACAACAAAAAGTAAATATTCACAAATTATCTAACTCGGTGGCATTCACATTTTTAGAAACAACGGAGAACAACACTGCGACACATCTGAGTAAAACATCATAAATACAGATAATTTCTTGTTAATTTTTGATTCATCTTGCAATTAAGAAAGCAAAGAATCCATGCCATTTTTGTACACATGTAAAACGAATGCAAAATTGCTTCACACCAAAAGTCCAGCAAACAACTCAGAGGAGAATTTTCCAATGAACTCCTGCCAATCTGCAGAAACTATGTCCCAGAAAATTAGATTCTTTTTTTATTGTATTTTGGCTAAAAAACATCATAATCCTATTTAAAACTGGGAACACTCACCTCACCTGTTTATTGTCCTACACATTTAAGACAGCTTTTAAACTTTATGCCAAATGTTATTTTCTTAATATATGATAACTGCGTACAGCATGTATGCAAGATATTGTCTGTAAGATTGTTTTTAAGCATCACAAAGATTAAATTTGATTGTGACTATATGACACAGCATCTAAAGAACGAAAGACATCTTACAGTAATAAACAGCTTTGTTCATGAATCAATAGCTGGTTTTCAGATCAAGTCCCAATCAGAGTAAGTTAAGAATCACGACAGCGAGACCGCTTGTGGTCAGGCATAACTGCCTCGTGTTGAAGTCTCTTGTGAAGCTGATTGAGCATTGTTGCAGACAATCGCATGGCTTTTGCTGTAAGTGTCAGCAACCAGGATAAAGTGTATTAAGGCTGAAGGCGTTTCTCCTCTGCTACAACTTCAAAACGCTTCGCCCCTCCAGAGAAGAGCAAAGATGCACCGAGAGACGGGGAGAAACTCACACACAACAAAGGAGAAGGCGGAGAAGAGAGGCAACATGGAAATGCAGCAGAAACTCTCAGGAGATCAGAGAACAAGAGGGAAGGTGGTGAAAGGTAAAAAAAAAAAGTGACAACAGGAGATTATGTCGGAAATGGGAAGTCAAACTAAACATTTAGAAAATTCTTGGCAGACATGAAAGATACAGAACACTGCAAACTTTGCTGCCTGGACCGGCTTTCGTTGCACATCAACAGCTTCACTGATGTAGAGTGATCAAAGTGCACGCAGGGAAATGAGGACAGGAAAGCTAATGCAAGGCTGGTCTTGAAAAGACAGGATAACAAAGCCAGAATGAATATTAGGAAAAAACAGAATAAAGTCAAAAGATGACAGTAAAAACAAATGCACGCAGAAGAGAAGAACAGTCATGTCTGATACTTATTCTCTGCTTGTTTTCTTGAAATAAAGATCTTAAGTCTCACAACAAAATAAAAAAAAATGTTAGTTTTTCAGTGAAGATCACTGAGTACTGCTTATCTTCTTCTCAAATGCAAATTTGAATTTTTTTTTTTTCACCAAAAACATTTGAACAATTTCTGTCTGAGTTTGACCACAGCTAGATTAGTCAATGATGTTAGAGTGGGATGCTTGTCACCATTGATGATCTTTGCAGATACAAGTGTGGCCATATTGTTTTCATGCGTTACTGTTAAAACGAAAGACTTCATCACAGTTGCGGTAAGCCAGCGAGTACAAACACGCTGAGTTCAGAGCATCAGGTCTCATGTATCATTTCTAGAGCTAGTCTATGTGGTGTGGGTGGCATGTCTACATCAACTGGGACAGCTGGGACACCTACTGTGAGAGTTAACACACAATAAGTTAATTAATTAGTGATTATCCTTTGTTTGTCATTTTGGTTCACACCAACAATGATCTCTTTTGCCTTTCTACTGATCTCCAAAAAAGGAAAAGTCTTCTCCTTTATCTCGACAAAATGTTTTTTTTGTATTCTCAGTTTTCCAAGTTTTTAAATCAATTCTTGAGAAAACCAGCAATTATTTTATTCTGTTATCTTGAGGAGTTCTTTTCTTCAAGATAACATAAGAACTTATCTCAGGAAAAGTAGTTGAGAAATATTATCAGACATCGCCATTCTTGTTATGCTACTTTTGGAAATGAGCATTCAAGGACCGCTTACAATGAAAAGTCTATGTAAACGCATTTCAGACATCTATGTTTGATGGTCTTGCATTCATACATAGCTACATATGTTTTTAAGTCAGTTATCAGGCTCTACATAAAGAAATGTGCGCCAATGAACATGCGTAAAAATAAACCAATTGAACTTTGACAAACGATGGACTCACATCTGACGGATGGGTAGCATCCTTTTCAAAGCATGAAAGTGCCAACAGTTTAAAAATTAATCATGGAGAAAACATTGTTTGCAATTTGTGTCTTGTACAATTACACTAAGTTTTTCATTTATCAGAATAGAGCTGTGAAAGAAAAGGCTTGGAGCAAGATTCACTGTGCATGCGCCATTCACAGGGTCAGTTTAAAAGGCCAAAATGTGCCTTTTACTAGGGACTAGAGTGTGGCATAAGGATGCAATGCAACAGCACCAGCCCTACGTCATAATTACGTCCAACTTACATTAGCCTTTCAAACACTTTATGGTACTCTTACCACATGCACGACAACGGTACGTTCCATTTTCAAGATGTCCCTTGAGGTGGCCGTACAAGTCTCAAGAAAACTGCAAGACACACTTGTGCTCCCCTTTAGATGTAACCGCTTCTCTCTATGACCCTCTATGGGCCCGGACAACCCAAAAACCTGCAGTAGGAGTCAAGCCTTTGTACAGGTGTTTCTGACTAAGGCTTTAAGTCATAATAAATATCACAAGACATAAACTCTAAAGAGGCGGTTATGAAAAAACAAAACGTATTTTGTTTCTCTTCAGTCTAAAAAAAAAAAAAAAAAAAAAAAAGAAGAGGCGGTTTAGAACTGTGTCAGTGAGCTAACAGACAGCAATCCTTTTGCTGGATCAGCTGAGTAACAGCAGCCAAGTTAGCAATGACTCAGAAGTGCACAGCTGTTTACACAACAAAATGAGATAAACACCAGACATTTTAAAGCAATTTATTTTGAAAAACTGTGAATCTAACCCATGGTACCATATCTCTGACCCAGTGGGACAAAAACATTATTATATGGAATATAAATATTTAAATCTTCAAAATGATGACATAAACTAAGTTGACAAGCTGTCAGCATCTTGCTGGCAGAAACAGCTGACAGTTAAACTTTCTGTATGAATTGATTGATGTGAGTGAAAAGCAAATCGTGTTTTCTTTTCTTCACTACTTTAAATAGGTGGTTGAGATCCTCACTATTTGGATGTTTCTGACAAATGCTTTCCTCTTTTACGCAAAGTTGTGGTGAACAGGCTGTCCAATAAGCTAATGATTGGGTACTTTGCACATCATGTTCTGCCAGACTCACTGAGTGTCACAGAAACACCAAAGGGAGTGAGAACACCACCCCCAAAACATCTCACTTCCTCAAACTGCACCAGAGCACTAAACGGTTCTTTTGTTTTCTGCGTTTGCTTGGAATCCAGACCATTTTTCATTAAACAATTCAAAGTATACATTTAAAAGACGAACTAAATAAATGTAAAATAATCCTCTGCACCTTACAAATATGGAGGATGGACATATTTCACAGAAGTGTCACTAAATAAAGTGTGGGATTTGTTCACACCTGCAGGCTTTTACTTTCTAAATATAATCAGTGTGATAGATTGCTGAGTCTACGGAAGGTACCATAACGTAATGTTTGGACTAGAGAATATTTGTATTGATTTTTTTTTTTTTTTTTAGGTGCAGTTACAGAAACAAAAAATGAAGCAGCTATTCAAGGCCAATTCTATGAAAGCACAGGGAAAAAAATAATTTGAAGCAAGAAGATGGAAGAAACAAGAAGACATTGAGGTGTAAAAATTGACTTCGGAAGAATTTTTGTCAAAACTTATCCATGGTAAGAAAACTGTATTTGATGTGAATACATACATTTTGTTTAAAAGTTATGTTGTAATTCAATCAGTACACTGCCATGCATCTATACTATTCAGAGATTTTCATGATTTTTCTGCCACCTTTTAGGTGTCATTTATTGCAGAAATGCAGGTAAAAATTGGTTTTTAACTAAGAGTCAAATCCTTTGCTTCAAGTGCAATTTCCAGTAAAACATCTTTGAAAAAAATAGTCCCTTTTATATTCTTTTTTTTTGGTCAATCAGTAGAGCTTTAAAATGCAGAAACCTATAAGAAGTCCACATGTCTGGAATTCAACCTATTGAATATGTCAAATGATCTGATCAATGGCTCTTCTTTCCTGCACTCTGAATTATCTTCTCTTTCCAATTTCAGATTTTGAATTCCCACTCCAATCATCTTTTGATCTATTTTAAAATTGTTCCCCAATGGTCATTTCACAATGATTGTGCTGTTTTTAGGCAAAATAAAAAAAAAAAAAAAGTTGTCATTTTGTAGCTTAATGCAGCGTGGCAGGAGTTTATTAGAAATGTGCTTCTGAGTTGGACTGTTGCTGTGGAAGTAGGCCTGTGCTGATATCCCATCATCCCTTTGTTTATTCATACTCTTCCACGAGCTTACAGCCCCTGACAACCACAAATATAATTAGCTGTGGAATGAAAGTGACAAGCAATATTGAAAACTATCCAGCCATACAGTTTTGAGCCAGAAGCCAGCTCAGACGAGGAAATCAAAGATGTTAATGTAGCCGTTTGCCTGCAAGCGGATGCATCAGAACGGAGCAGAGAAAGGGCACTTTGGCCTGCTCATTTCACTTGATGCATCACAAGAGATTTTTCAATCTGCATTTTTTCTTGTTCCTGATTTATCCCGTTTGATTAAAGAAATACAACTTTAATCTTACATTCATATACATATATATATATATATATCCTCTATTATAAGAAAAATGCTGCATGCTATCACTGAAACACAATATCATTGGAGTGGGTCTTTAAAGTCTAGCAGAAAAAAATTAAATGCAGTTAACTTCATCACAACAGATGGCAGTTAAGACATTGTTAAATTGCAGATCTTTTTTTAGCGCAAGGTCCTGCTTGTAGCTTTGCCTTTTTGATTCTTTTTTTAAGAGTCATTTCTGTGATTAGCCTCATTTCAACACACAACTCCCGCTGGCCTAAAAAAAAAAAAAAAAAAAGACTCAGACTGACAACATGCCACCTGCCCGGCACCTAATTGAGTCTGTTTGGCAATTTCTGCAGTGCAATTGTAGAAGAGAAAGTAACATTTATGTGTCAGGGGTAAACCAGATAAAAGCTTCACGTGGAATACGCAGTCGCCTTGCAAATAATTAATTAGACATGCCGACCCAAACTACACAAAAACTGTGCTGTAACCGTAAAGACATGCTTTTAACGTGAAAGACTTGTTTTTGTTTTTCTCCAATATCAGCAGACATTTAAAATACAGAAAAAAATCCACTTCAATTCACAATTACTTTAGCAAACAAAAAGCTTACATTTTTTTAATAAATAAAATAGTTTGCACACATTTGTCGGCCAGTCAGGGGTTGTTGGGCAACTTGACTGGCCAACATTTGTAAAGGTTGTTTCCAAATTGTCAACAATCATTTGTAGAAGTTATCAAGTTTGCAAAATAGTTGCAGCACATAAACATGCCGTCTTTAAAAGTTTAAATAAACAAAAATAGTTAGCATTTTGCAAATTTGTAATCTGGAACCTTCACAATTTGTTTTTGATTTTGTTTTTCTGAAGTTAGGAGGTGCAAGAAATGTGACCACTAATAAAGGGTTGATCAAAATTAAGAAAGTCTGAAGACAAAATTAGATTTTTTTATTTTTTTTATTTTAGCGAGTATCCAGCAGCACTTGTGTTTCACATTTGCACCAGCATACATGCACTCAATTTGATCCCTGACATTACAAAAAAAGTGTTTATACTGTATTTCTGTAAAACCATTGAAATATTTCCACCACAAATTATTAACTTGATTAGAACCGCTTGTAAGTCCTTAGTCACATGCATCTCTAATGGGGGTTGACCAGTTTAGGTGCTGCAGGTTTTTGGGTTGTCCAGATCTATGGAGAGTTAAAGAGAGAAGCTGCTGCATTTTAAAGGAAGCACAGGTGTGTCTTGCCATTCCCTTGAGGCTTGTAAGGCCAGCTTAAGTAACCTTGTGAAAATGGAACGCATAGTTGTGCGTGTGGTAAGTGTATTGTGAAGTATGTCTAATTTCCTAATTTCTAACACCCAGGCGTTTTATTAGGCATTTGTTCATGTAGACCGCTATTTCTGTTCATGTGATAGTGTGCAAGAGGGGTTGAAAAAAGAGAAAAATCGGTACGATGTGCCTGCGTCTCACCTTTTTAACCATTACATCATTTTACTTTTACTTGTTCAATGTCTCCAACAGCATACCCATATAAAATAAATGTGCATGAACGGTTTGCTCTCAGAGTACGAGTGTTTAGCACATGGTGGTCTTTTTCTTTTTCTACAGTTTACTTGCGCATGTCCGCCACCTACAGTTGGAAGAGGCTTGGTGCTAAATGTCGAAGTGTTCCAAATCTCATGAATCTTAGTCTTTTTTTTCACACTACTCCAATACATGTAAGACTTGATGTCCTATATTTCCAGCAGAGCAAGAACCACAATCACTGTATTAATTTCTCTTCCACGATCAGTTTACAAATGATTGGCACTTCATAGACTACATCCACACAGAGTATCTGCTTGGTCATACATTGACCTGTTTTAACTGTCAACGATTGTGTATTTTGTACATAGAACCTTAAAATGGTCATAGAAACTTGCCTAGCTAGGCCTGAATGCAAGAGTCTTGAACTTTGAAGCCCGGAACACAAGTTTATGAGGGTTAACAGACTTTTCATTGAATTGGTAGCTTGAAGACCCATCACCAGGGCGGTGTGAGCGTAACTTTAAACATTCCAAAGTCTGGCGCTTGAAAGTCACCACCGTTCTTGTTTTCTTAACCATTGCGGCTTATTAGCAGGATCGGGTCAGTCAGAATCTAGAATCCCCCGATCCAAGTAATCTGCAGCCAGTGGAACAGTAATGCCTAGAAAGCAAACTTTGGAGCAGCTCTTCCTCTTAGCAGGTGTGTCATACTTCATGCCTCAAGAGCAGCATCATATTTGTTTGCCATTTTTCCCACCAACCTATCACTTATTTACTTGGAGCAGTCAAGGCCTGCAGTTTGATACATGTGCACTGTGCATATCCCCTTGTGGTGTCAAAGGATATGTTCACAGAAAAATACTCTTGGCGAGTTCTGATGAGCTGCATGACACCATGAAATAGAGATGTTTTCGTATAAAGAAAGAAGAACCAATACTATCAGAAACGCAAAAACATGCTATATTCAGTCACTTTGTAGACAATGGAGCAAGCAAACTCACTCAAACCATGACCATCTATCTTCTGTTACTTCACACAATTTGGTGGAGCCAGCCTGCATGCATGCCTGCTCCGAGTGTCTGCACATGAGGTGTTGCATCCACATGTTCCTATTCAAATGTGACGGAGTGAATAATGATCCATGCTGCATGGTTAACATGGTGTAAGTAGATGTTAACTATGACAAATAGTGCTGTCAGTGGTGACCATGCCTGATCAGTCAGATAGCTCTCACCTCCCTGCCCCTCAATTATTTTACAGTCCAAAAAGTGAGTGGATGGCAATAAATCTCACAACTCATTTCCTGTTGCTTTCTTCACCCACAATACCGAGGAAGCTCCAGCTTTATTCTGATACAAAAAAGTTCACTGAAAAAGTGAACCTCCAAGGCATTACTGATTTACCTGAAGAATCTTTTTGCAAACTATAACCATTTGTATCACATTTAATCCACACATCTGTGAGACCTGGATCTCATAAAACCCATTGTATATATTTTGGTCCATGTTTTCCTGCTCTGCATTTCATCATCTTTCCACTAGAGACAGTGAATGGTAAAGGACTTTTTGTATAGCGCTTTTCTACATTCCTTTAAGGCCCAAAGCACTTTACAGTCACAGTCCTGTTCACTCACACATTTACACACTGATGGCTGCTCCGCTGCCAAACAATCTACCAGAGGCAATGTGTGGTTGCCCAAGGACACATGGGCGGGCAATTAAACCTGCAATCTCCTGATCAGAGGGCTATCACCCTACCACTGTACTACTGTCACCCCAAGTAGAAGGGTTTTTTTCATCGACAGTCTATGAGAACTGGGTACAGTATTCCCTCCACCCTCACGTTCCAAATAGGATGTACCCGCTGGTTCCAGAAAGCCAAAATCACATGGACTTCTAAACACAAATAAACAGCTAATGCTCATTGTATTTGTCAGAATAACCATACCACTGCTCTGGTACCTCTTTTTAACATGTTCTTGCTAAACCTTTATATATATTTTTTTTCATTGTATGTTTTCTTCATTGCAAGTTATTCAAGTTATAGATGCTATCAGATGCCTCTTTAAAAGCATGTGGTGCCTGCTGGCCCCCACCTCAAACGTTTGAAACGATCGATAGTTTCTCCCGAGCCCGCTTTTGGTGGAAGGGGGGTGGCTTTCCAACAAACTCACTCCTGATTGGTGGGAGTGGTTGAATCAAATCAACTTGGACCAATCACTCCTTACCAACATCGTCTGGTTCCAACACGGCAACGTCCGTACCGCGGATGGTTAAAAGCTTAACCATCAGTGGACATTCCCCAAGCACTCATGAAACGATGTATTTCTCAAACTTAAAAATTGTTAGCATTCCACTGTGATGACAAAATGTGAGAGAAAGCAAATAAGGACAACCACTGCAAAAACACATATCCTTGGGATGGATTCTGAAGACTAGCACTTTTTCCCTGCTTAAAATGTATTTTTGCTTTTCAAGTTTGAAACATTGCCAAAGTTTGACTTCCTGTGTGTAACGGGTTATGCAGATATCTGACCAGGCACATCTGTTAATCTCATTTTGCCACACTTACTGACTTCTCTGCATGAAAAATACTTTTAACACATTTTGGTGCCTTTTACCAGACATTTAGACTAATTCCTCCACTCATACTTGACACGCTGGACAAGCTACCCTGCTGCAGGTTTCCAGGCTGTCGCCCAGATTTGGCTGATATGGTGCTGATGTAGTGATCAGGCCACACAGGGTGTATACCAAGCACTCTAAAAAAGACTAAATGTGTTTGAAAAGTAGTGATTTAAAAAGTTACATTTAAAAAATGAATTTCTAAATCCCATGAAAATATTTGCAAAAGTAATAAATCCAGCAGGTTGTTAGGTAAATGAAATGTTAGGTAGAAATGATAAGACTAGACAGCCCAAAATGGAAATCTTTTCTATGTTTAATAGTTCATAGTGATAATGGTTGAGAAACTACATAAATAAAGACTGAGAAAGGGAAAACTGATAGATCAGAACAAAAACAAAAAAACAAAAACAAACAAGCTGCTTGAAGGCAAACGGAAATGTAAGTATTTTAAATCTTGCAAAGAAAAGGTAAAAAGAAGTTTCTGTCACTTACCATCACATAAAAATCCAACTGCAGTTGTATAGCATCCTTTCTACTAATGTGACTCAAAGGGCTTTACATAGGAACATTTTCCAATTTAAAAAAATAAAAACCAAGACGGAGACCATCCAAGCAATAAAACATATGTTATAAAACACAATTCCTATTTTCTGAGTTTTGTTTATTCTTGTACAAGAATAGTATTTTTTCTGTAAATCAAATCAAATTGTCCAGTGTTCTAGGAAGCGATTCAAGGCTGGTACTTAAACCAGCAAAAAGAAAATGTCTCAATTAGACTTTTTATAGCACCACTTTTGTTTTTATTAACATTAAGACAAGAAAAACATAACACCTCTGTTTTGAATGTAAGCCATTTTCCTGTGTGCCTAACAGACATGCCAAGTAATAACACTACTGAGTTCCATTTGTCTTTTAAAGCTGCATTTACATCGGATGCAGCTGAGACATCATATATGTGTATTCCCGCTTTTTTTTGACAAGCCTCAAATTTGCTGCTTGATGTCCCGGCAGGGGTGTAACCGACCATGAACTTCATTTTTTGACCACATCATGGATGATGCTGAGCGAGCATCTTGAGCATCTATGTTTTGGAGAGCTCTACAGAGGCGCCAGTAAGCACGTTGCTGTGTTTGGGTCACCAGATCTTTCAGAGATGCTCGCAGTGTGGTGAATTTCACCGTTTACTGCTGGAGCTGCACCTGGAGGACAGACGTCAAACAATACTTCCATCTGTCTGTGGCCCAGTTTGAAGAATTTCTGTCCCGCGTTAACCCGAGAGGGAAAACAGAAAAATAAACCTGGAGGATCATTTTATTATTGTCCTGATGAAAATAAGAAAAGCCTCATAAGCCCATGGAGATGGAGCGATCACACCTGCTTTGACCTGAAGCAGTTCTCCGTCTGCCGGGCAACTAATCGCCCTTGGATCAGGGTCCAGCAAAGGTCTGCTGAATCCTGGGTGGCAGAGCTTGCTACATTGTCCACCCGGCGGCTGGATAGCATAGCGGGCATGATCATGCCAGCTCCATGGGCTCTGTGAAGGGCTGGTGACCTATCCAGCGTATCCCACCTTCGCCCAACAGTAACTGTGACAGTCTCCAGCAACCCTGCGGCCCCAGCGGGTTTATAAAACGGATAGAAGTTCAGGACGAAAATCCCCGAATCAAGCGGCCATATTTGATCTTTTTTTCTACTCTTTGAACAAGTCACTGAAAATGTCACATGACCAAAGCTGAGTCTCTGATTGCTGCGCCCGATGCCTAAATTGTGCTGCAAGACATCAGATCACGTCTTTACACAAATCGCTTCCGGTGTGAATGCATCTTAAAAGTGGCATATGGACATGTTCATATAAAGCATTCTAAACTAATAATGGAAGGCATGGTATGCTGGGATATGCTGCCAAAGCTTAAAGCTGGTATGTCTATGTTAGTAGGCATCTCACTGGACTAGAAACTGCATTTGTTTAAGGTCAACGGCTCAAGCCGTTTCCCTCCATCTAAAAAAACACATTTTCTTGGTTGCTATTCACAACCATATCCTTGACATGCCTCTATTTTCAGATTTTGAGAATGGTGATCTTTTGTGATAATCCCTGAAGGTCGGAATAGAATGAAAACAGATATTTTGTCTGAAATCAGCGAGGAATCTGTTGGGAAACAAAAGCCTTGATGATGCGGAAATGATTTTATTAAGAAAAAAATCAAAATACAGGTCTGTGATGTGGAGCAGCAGGAGAACTTGGTCCAAAAGTAGGTTTGTTTAGTTTCTGTTAAGTCAACAGAGTTGTTTAAATGCAGTTTTATTCTTAAATTATTTAAGACATTTCCTCCATCATGAAAAAAATATGCAACTAGAACATGTTACAAACACCCAAAAGACAATTTTCATATGAGTGGGCCTTTAAGGATGTTATTGGTATTATGCGGATAACATTTAGTGTCGGGAAGAATCTAGACTGTAATCTCACTTTTATGATCAAACAAAAATTCCAAAATGTAAGATTTGAGTTTAGCAGGTTTCAGAAAGTAAATGTATCCAATTTAATTATTGTCATTTGAATCCTGGCTTTTATTATGAGGAAATGTGTCACATCTCCAAGGCTCGAACTCAAATCCTGACTGGTTACTTTCTGTTCTCACTGCGGATGTAATCTGATGGTTTTCTGAAAAAAAAAAAGCATGAAACTCACTCTGAAAGCTTTGCTCCTTTCTGTACTCCCAAAGGATCAACTGCTGTTTTGAGCTCACTTTCATTAGTCAACTCTGTCAAACTTGACAGGAGTCTTTTTATGCTCAGAAAAAGATGCCCAGACTTCCCTCTCCCCGCCCACTTCCTCTTGCTCCTCTGTGGCCCCCGGAGGTGTTCCCAGGCCAGCTGAGGGACATTGTCTCTCCAGCGTATACGGGGTCTTCTCCAGGGCCTCCGCCCAGTGAGACACGCCCAGAACACTTACTCAGGGAAGCGTCCAAGAGGAATCTAGACAAGATGCTCGGGCCACCTCAACTGGCTATTTTCAATTTGGAAGAGCAGTGGCTCTACTCTGAGCTGTTACCAAAGCTCATTTTGGCTGCTTTTATTCAGGATCTTGTTCTTTCGGTCATGACCCAGAGCTCATGACCATAGGTGAGAATTAAAACGAAGATCAACTAATATATAAACACCACCACAACATATCTGTGCAACAATTGCATAACAATGGACTCCACACCAATCCACCTGTCAATCTCATGCTCTGATCTTCCCTCGCTTGTAAACAAGACTCCAAGGTGCTTAAACTTTTCCACCAGGGGAAGGAGCACTCCACCTCTCAGAAAGGACAAACCGCCTTTGTCCAATCAAAAACCCTGGCCTCAGACTTAGTGGTGCTGACCCTCATCCCAGAACTCAAAAAGGTCATGTAATGTCATTTTCAGATAACTGACTCTGAAAAGGTCTCTGGTGCGCACAAGATGGTTTCTCATGAGCAGCAGTTTGTTTCTATTGCACATCAGATGCTTTCTCGCGTGCGCTTGATACTTTCTTGTAATCGTCCATTTGATTCTACTGCACACCAACTTCTTTCTTGAGTGCATCAGTTTGTTTCTCTACCGGACCAGTTAGTTTTTCATGCCCTCCATATAGAGTGAGAAATCAGTACCATTTTCCTTTTTTTTCTTTTGGGGCTCCATACAAAACAAGCAACAACAAAAAAGAAAACAAAAGAAATATGTCTATACATAGATATATAAAACTAAGATAAGTAGTCATAAATTAGCACATATTGAGTTACAGGTGGTACATAGAATTATATCTACATTTTTCACCTATTTTTTTACATATTTATAGATTTATGTTCTCTATATTATCAGTATAGTCTCTTAGAAGAAAAGAAAGTGATATGCAATTTAAAAAAAGAAGCTATAACACAAAAGCTAAAGTGGATTGAATGAACTGGTATGTTATCATTCCTTAACAGCATGACTATGTGGGTTTCTGAGCTGCTTTAATTTGCTTTATATATTTGCTTGCGGAGAATAAAAATGCTATATGGAGTGGGCTGTGCCGTAGGAGGGTTTTAGGCTGTAAGCTATTAGTAGACAGTATTTTGTGCCTCTGATGTTAATGAATTTTGAACAAGATGGATTTTTTGTTAAAGCTGAGTGAAAACCTTACTTTTGTTTTTTAAGTTACTGTTGAAAAAAAAAAAAAAAAAGAGGTCACAGACATGTTTTTTTTCCTTCACCAAAGAGTGAAAAGAAATCTCTAGACAGTATGGGTAAAGCACGTGTGCCTTTAATCAGTTAACACTGTGTGTTTGCAGTGCTGTTGGTTTTGGTGCTTTGACCAATGACTCATCAAAACAAAGTTGTTGCGAGGATCAAGTAACCAGTGTTCAAACGCTGACCCGGCCTCAGTGACCCTGCATGAATATTTCACCTCTGTTTTCAAACACCTGCCTTATCAACCAGCAAAACAAGCGTGTTTGAATGTTGGAGGGTTGGCAGTGAAGAATGAAACTGAAAAGATGAATTGCTTTGCACGGGCAGTCCTTCATAGCTTTTCATTTACTGATTTCTTTTTTTTTTCATTTTAATAATATGCTGAAAGATCCAGGGTCATTGCACACAAGTGTTACCTGTATCATTGAAGTTTCTCTTGAAATCTGAAATCATTTTTGTTCAGCTTTATCACATACGAGTATGGCATGTGTAGGGTGCAGGCAAGTACAAAGTACAAGTAGCAAGTACAAAGGCCAGGCAGGTGGTAGATGTATAAGTGGGAAGCATTATTTGTGTTGTGTTGTGTTGTGTTCATTGACTGCTCTGTGGGGACAGAAAAAAAAACTGCTGCTTTTTTAAACTGGAGGTGTGCAGGAAAAGCACCTATAGCATCTGCAGGAAAGCAAGAACAAATGATGTGAGGGGTGAAGTGCATATGACAGAATGTGATTTCGTTGGAGCAGGAAGTAATCCACATCACACATACTTGGTCTAGTTCTCATATACTTCAATATTCTCAAATTTTTGAAGTTCTACAAGAACTCCAATAATCAGTAGGGTAAAACTAACCTGTCTCACGACGGTCTAAGCCCAGCTCACGTTCCATATTAGTGGGTGAACAATCCAACGCTCAGTGAATTCTGTTCTTGTAGAACAAGTTCTGCTATCCATTAGAAGAGGAACTAATTCATGCACTGTCCTGTCTTTAAAATTGATTTTTTTATAGATTCAAATATGTAAACTTATTATGCAGGTAATAAAATCATAAGATTTGCCTCAATTGATTTTTATTGCAAGAAATATCATATTTTTTGTGTTAAATAATCTTATTTTGAATGATACTTTGCATCTTCTTTATAAATCATTTCATGCTTCATTATGTTGTGTACGTGGGGCATTAAGTGTGAAGAAGATCTTTGTTTCCGCTTTTTAAGTTAATAAATGTTTTCACTATGTAAAATATTTTGTCACATAAAAAACAAAATGCTTTTTTTAAATAAAGTTTGATTTGATATAGGCCTTTTAGGCTTATAGAGACTGTAAATACAGATGTTCTGTCCAAATGCAGCTCTTTTTAGGGAAAGCCCCTGCATGCTGTGCAGAAAACTTTGCCGGCTATTATCAGTAAAATGTTCAAAAGCTCTCATCTGTGGGAAAAATGTCATTTGCTGCCACTAAAGTGACATCAATTCCCTGAAGATCCAAGCATATTCAATCAGGAGACTGTCAAAACTCTCTGCACTGCTTCTAAAGTATAGCTTTGTAGACTGAATCTGTCTTCGGCTCAGATCAGGCTCCTATTGAGAACATATTGAACATCGTGTCTCTATTTATGTTCTGTTACTGAGTTTCATGCCGGCATCAACCTGCAGATTCCATCCTTTGAAAAACTGCAGATTCTAGCTATGAAATTAATCAAACACCTTTTTATTTTTCCTTTTGTACTCAGTTTTGTTAAAAGTCAATAATGAAGGACATGCATTGGAACCAGAACTAAAATTCCACTTTGACACACAACAAAAATTATTTCGCCAGTTTATCCAGAACGCTGTTAAATGAGAAACCTCTTAGTTCTGTGTCACACTGGAAAATTACTTTACTTTCCTAATGCTGAGTTGTTTGTTGTAATGAGTATATTTATTTCAAAATGAGAGACAACGCCTTTAACTATCACATTTCTTTGCTGTGTATCCAGCAGGCGGTCTGAATACCAAAGGCTTCTGTTTTCAAACTAGGCTTGTTGGGAATTAGAGTTCTTTTTTTTGTCTTTTCTCTTGATTATTTTGTTTATGTATACTAGATTAATGCTCATAATGAAACGGTTAACAAAAGGCTGCACAGCCATCATTAGAAATCATTTAAAATGACAATCACAACTTCACTGATGCATTTTGCGTCTACTTTCAATAGTATGATATTCCTTTTGCGTTCTCAATAAAAAAAAAAGACCCACTGCAATGAAAATCATGTTTTTGGTGTTATTAACATGTTCTTGAAGCATTTTTCTCATGATGGAGGCCAAATATAAAAAAGCTACCAGACTGTAAGAGAAGAAATATCCTCAAATCTACACAATATGAATACAAAAAGGTACCAAATGTCACTGCTAAACTGCAAACGAAGCCATCTAATCATATACTTCCAAATCCTAGAGTGTTGTTCACAAAATTTAGGATTCAGTTGGACCTCTTTCCCACAGGTAACTTGTAATTCCTGCAAATATAGAAATGCAGAACTAATTTGGACCTCAAGTTATTCAGTTTGAACCTCACTGGAAGGCCTTTTTTTCTATTTTTTGGAGCTTGGTAATATCTTGCCAACTAAAATTGTCAGTCTGAGGGAAGAGTGAGCGGAAAAAGGTACATGTGGAGAGCAGGAAGAGACGGAGAGGGTGGAATCAGTTTGATGCCCAGAACTGCACAGACACGTTGATTAAATGCCTCTCCTAACTCATAGGAGCCACTGATAAGACCAGTGCAGTGCAGTGCAGTGCGTGTGCGTGACAGCATGTATCTACATTCAAGATTCAAGCCGTGTCTGCACATGTGCACACACAAGAGTGAGCATGGATGTCTCAACACCTATTCTCCTGTGTAAACATGCTGACCTGGCAAGGCATCAGTAGACGCTTTGAAGTTGGAAATGGCCGCAGTAATCTCCCTCCCTCAATCTCTGTAAAGTCTCACACACCAACTCAGACAAAGATACGGCACTGAACCAGAGACCAGACTTAACACTGCTGTCCTACTTTTAGCTTAGCATGTGGTATGGTTAGTGGCTAAAAAAATAGACGACTATCCATGGTGCTCAAGCAATTCCTTTCAATTAAGTTGTGTTTGTTAGCTGCCCTCTAATCTTGAGTGTCACTTTTCCTTTTTGCATCGTCTTGTTTATACATTTTGTTGAGGCTGATATTTTTAGAAAAATCAGGAAAAGTGTTTATAAGCAGAGTGAATATTAATTAAAGAAATGCAATGACACTTGAGTGTTGAGAGTTGAGTGGGTCACATCTGTGACGACTCCGACAGAAGTTTGCATGACACAATGAATGTGAAGGAATTACCAATTTAAGAGTGTATTCAAGCTAGACAGAGTTGGCTAAAGCTGACGTCTTCTTAGCAACCACCTTGCCACAAGCCTCCACCGTACTGAAGCATCAAAAGTAAGTGTTGTACCTGACCTCGTTACAGTCGTTCAAAATTGTTCAGCTAAATATACATTTTGAATAAGTGAACTATCCCAACAAGGATTGCAAAGCTTAGAATTTACATTAGAATTTACATTTAGTCTTTGCTTTGCAACGTCCTTGTAAATCCTGGCCAATGACTGAAGAGACCTTTAGTCATGTGGCTTTATTTATAAGCTTAATTTGGAAACGGAATCTCCGGTAGACGGCAGTCTGAATAATTAATCTGGACCAAATTAACCGGACTTTTCTAGTCTAAATACATCCCAAGACTGTAGGAAGATTGTTTGGGTTGCCTGCCTCTATTAATTTGTTGTAATTTACTGTATTTTTCCATAATTCTCCATTTGGAGGACTAAATACAGAAGAAATTGGATTGGGCCAAATATATAAAATATTCAATATCAGTTTGACATAAGTTGTTCAGACTGTTAACACTTTTTATAGACCCGCTCCGATCTCCTTTTAATCCATTTTAGAGGCATTTTCAGTTTTTTTTTTTTTTTTTTTTTTTTTTAATTATGATTATGTTGTTTTTAGCCAACAAAACAAACAAAAAACTTTCTAAGAGTGTCCGCAGAGTGGCAGGAGTTCTTTAGAAATCACCCCTGAGATATTGGTAGGAGACCGTTTGCATGGAGCAAACCCGCTGTCCATTTACCTACATGTTCCTGATGACTGTTTACATGCTCTCCCACTAGCTTACTGCCCCAATCCAACATTGCTGATGCAACAAAAATGGCAAGCAATATAAGAGCTATCCACCCGTACAGTTTCGAGCCAGATGCCAGCTTGGATGAAGAAAACAAAGACATACACGGATCTAGTCATCTGCAAGTGGATGCATCAGAATTGAGCAGAGCAGGAAGCTTGTGGCCCTCTTAATTTATTTTTACGTCACAAATACGATCTTTTTTTGAAATGGCAGTTTTTTATCTGCTCCCAATTTACAACAATTTGAATAAAGAAATACTCAGAAATGTCATTTCAAGCCTAATTTTCTACATATATGCCCTCCACCATCAGAAAAATGCCACAAGAACATGTTTACCAAAATAATTTAAAAAAATAAAATAAAAAAATTGCCTGACCCATAAAGTTTAAGACTACGAAAGATTGAGCAAAAATATGTTTTGAATAAAATATTTGTAGTTTTTGTTTAACATAACTGGCACAACAAGAGGCTGGTGTTCCAGACATCCCTTTCTGTTCTTTCTCCTTCAATCAACAACACCAGCTGTAACACACAACCACAAAGTTCATCCACAAAAAACAAAAATGTGTGCTCTATAGTCAGGAATCATTAAGGGAAAAAACAAAAACAAACAAAAAAAAACCCCCATTAAATTAACCATGTTAAAGTTTTCAGTGTTTCAATGTGGATGTTACATTAACAAAGTTAACTAGAAACATTATTTATTCCTTACTTTAAGTTTTTTTCCAAGCATTTCTTTTCAGGGTGAGAAATTATTTTGAAAAATCTAAAAACTCCCTAAAGTAGTGTCACAATTGAGCAGGGATTAATGCACTCCCTCTGCTTCAGCTAATGCTTTTATTTGCCTTATATAAGGTAAAAGCTTTTGAACACTATACTCCATCTTAAATGGAAGATTTGAGACAGATTTATTTCCATTACTTGTTAGATTCAGCTCCTTTTGCAAGCAAGTTCTTTCAAAAGTTGTCTGGAAAATCTTACTACCATTCTTCAATTCAACTCAGTTTACTTGTAAAAGTCACAATTTAAAGCCAAGGTTGTCTCAAAGAGCTGCAAACGTTAGCTCTATTATTTGTAAAGTCCAAGTCATTACAGATGATTCCAGTATTACAAGAAGTTCTTCATTGTAGACTAATGGTAATCTGAAGGGATTTTGGTATAATCCCCATTGAGCAAGCAGAAGGCGACAGTGGGGAGGAAAGCTTCTTCTAAATGAAAAACAAAACAAAAAAAAGCAGGATAAGACAAATACACTATTGTCGGTTACACAACTCAACAACTTTGATAACGGCTGATTGAAATGAATTATTTAAAAGGAAAATCAATTATTTAAAATCTTGAGTTTGCTACATTTCAAAAGTCCCATTAACTGCCACGCACCTTGATGTGTGAAGTTTGTTCTCCACATTTGACCATCCCCTGGGGGAGCAATGAGCTGCAGACAGAGCTCAGCTTGAGTATCATTTGGTTATTTAACCCCCTAATCCAACCCCGCAATGCTGAGCGTCAAGCAGGGAGGCATTCTCAGGGCAGACACTCTTCCACCACTCTTCCAACCTTCAGAACAGTATGTCTTATTATATTCTAATTTTTTATGTTGTATATCATATGTTATTACTGTCAGATATTTCCTTTATTGTCACATCCCCCTGTAAAATAAAGACCACGCGCCAAACAGACTAAATAAGTCAAATTGTTAATATGCATTTCTTTTAAGTTGTCGTCTATATAACAAATGCTGCGTTGTCTCTGGAACACTTTCCCTTCAGAAAAAGTTCAAGCACCTTTGATCAGATAGAAAGCTTCTTAAGGAATTAAACCAGGAAAAAAAGGGCCTTTCAAAACTTTTACCACACAGGATTAAAATTGACTCAATTTAATCTCACACTGAGATTCAAACACTCTGGGGAGCCTTTTTCCCATTTAAGCAGTAAAATTGAATTGGAGCTATAGTGTATTGAAATTCTATTTTCATTTAGGAATCCAAACTTTGCAGATATCTTTGCTGTAAAACTTCCATTAAAAAAATAAAACAAAAACATAATCAGTAAAGAGAAAATAAATTAAAGCTGCAAGTGGTCTTATAAGGCCGACAGGCGGTAAGCGCCCCAATCCTCGACGCCTCCTTTTGACCCGCCCTCACCAGCTGAGCTTCCCTGGTCAGAGCTGCATGTAACAAATTCATAACAGAAAACCTTTTTCTAAATGGTTGCATTTTTGTTGGTTTTATCACCATAGAAAATATTTACTTTTTGGTCACCTGCGAGAGACAAACAGATCTATGTAATTTTTAGAAGAATTGGCAAAATTTAAGTTTGGATTTCCTCGGCAACAGAGGTTTTTGTTAATACCCTCATTACTAATATGTTTATATTGTATTAGCAGAGGTAGTTAGATTGATATTTCAGAAAATCTGGCATGTTGCAGTACAAGCACCAAATATGGGATGCATATACCTTAGGATCCCCGAAATAAAAATGGCGGCCATTTGTAAAGATGGCGGCCAAAAATTTAATTATTACAAAAATGTTCAATGTCTATTAGTCTCAGTCTCAACAATTCAGGCTGTTCACAAACAAAATGCAGTCCTTGAATTTGAGGAGTTAGGGGAGGCAGAGAAGGCTGTGCCTCACCAGCAAAATATAGTTTAAAAAATGCATACTTGAAATAAGAATGAATATACTTATTTTTAAATAACAATCAAATACTACTTCCTAGACATGTTTTTTCTACGGTTACCTTATTTAGTTTTTTTCTGTGTGGGTTTTCAATGTTTCTTTGGTTAGAAAAAAAAAAAATAGTAAATTTACAAGTTTCCTGTTCAAATATGCAAGACAGCGGCAGCCCGTCCTCTACTACCCCCCCATATCACACACACTGACTGGCGCTGCAGCTGACGCTTGTGCTCTACTAATTCTGTCTTTTTATCATCATAAAATAGGAATTTTTAAAATAAAGCATAATTTGTTCATTTCTCGCCATCTGTCAGAATAAATTGGTGACTTGAACTGGGGTCTTACGCTGCAAGATAAGAGTTAACCACCGCACAGCCCTGAAATTTATATGAAATTGAATTAAATTAATTTTGAAATTGCAAGCCTGAATTACATATTGATTTGACAATTGAAAAAAGCATTTTCAAATTGCATGATTAAATTATTTATTGAATTCTCACTTAAGAATTGCAAATAACTTTGAATAGGTGAAAATAGAGACAAGGACTGCAGCAAGACAAAAAGAAGTGGTCAGTAGAAAATAAGTTGGTTAGAAACAAGTGTTCCAAATGTGTTCTTGCACCAGAATTCCATTTCTAACATCAATAAATATTAAAAAGCAACTAAAACAACAGAAAACTCAAACAAAATAGTATCAATCCATTGATTTTTAATCATACAAATTTAAATAAAATTAAGATTTAAAAAATTGCAGAGCTAATATGATACTCTTTGGCTTATTTGTGTCAATACTGTTGCAGAAAAACAAGTAAATTACAAGATGATCAAGCGAGCACTGTAATATGCATTTGATATGAAATTACAATTCAGCAAAGATGACAGAAGTTGGTTCACTACTGACATACAGAAAACATTTTCAGTAAAAACAAAAGATGTGTCCGTTTCCATGACTGGTCGTTTCCCTGTAAATCATCAGCTTCTGTCGTGCTTGTAGAACAGTATGCTAATACTTGTGCCGTCAGGTTTAGTTTAGCGCTGTGTGCTCTCACATGTGACATAAACATGTAAAAGTTTATAAGCCCAAAGACTGTCTTTAGTTAGGATGCAGCCTGTGTTGTTCACAGAAGCCTGACTAACTCCGAAAGACGTGCCTGTGCAAGCTTCTTGTGAGTATTAGGACAAATTTATTCCTCCCAGCAGAGGTGCATCAACAACCGCCTGGTAATGCATGAAAGAGGAATGCGACTACAAGCTCTTCTAATCAGGTGGTGCAGTCAGAAATGGACAGAAGAAACGCACTCATTTGTTGATGTAAAAATGGGCTCCGTTGGGTAAAAATGGACAACAGCCCTGAAATGATTGGAAAGAAAGGGCGTGCTTTTGTTGGAGATGGAGCATCGGCTTCATCTCCAAGGACTGCACACATTCTTCTGCACTCAGACAGGAACAGCAGAAGTCAAAAGAACTCAGCCGGCTTTTATGAGTGAGCCTAATTCCTTATGACATGTCTCTAATAGGTAGTCTAGCCACTGGGTTGATGGTGGCAGGGGGCAAATGCAAACTGTCTAAGGTGGGAGCACAATATGTGAAAGGATAACTGAAAGTATAAACTGCAATAAAAGCTTTATTTTTCAGGTTTCAAAGTGGAATTTTGGACGAAATGATAATGTTCATTACATCAAGGAATTAGATTGCCTGCAGTTTGAAACAAATTTTATGCCGAAAGAAATGCATAGGTGCTGAAAATTCACTTTGCAGTTTTATTGTGACATGAAATTATTGGAAGGTCAGGTCTGACTAAAGATATGCCATGTTACAGTTAAGATGAATGCATCTTGAGCTTACCCACCCATACTAGGTCCTGGTATTCCTGGTTTTCTTGCTCATCTTCATCAGATGAAGTCAAACTTGCTTATTTGATTATTTTTTTAAGTGTTACTTTCATTTTGTGTGTATATATATATATATATATATATATATTTTTTTTTTTCATTAATGTATTGGTGTTGGATGTTGTCAGAAGTAAAATCATCAGTGAAGATGTTTTAATTGGTTCAGAAAGGTCAACATGCATGTGATTTTCTCTCAAATTTAACTTCTAGTGTTTTCTGAAACTTCCAGAGACAGCTAAAGTTCGATAAATGTTGATGGTTTTGTGGGCAAGGATGTTCATTGATATGTACATATATCTCCAAATGACTTTGGGTTTGGGAAATGTTTGGGGAGGTTATGGAAGATAATTTATGATCAACTTTGAGAAGGTTAAACAAACCATCAGATGCTTTAGTGCAAACCTCCAACACACCTCAGATTTAACGGGTACCAACTCCACTTCCACAGAGGAAGAAGAGCTCATTGACTGAGAGTTGCCTGATTAACCAGTTCTGAGATTGAAAGATGAAGATACCTGCCACTGCAGTGTTGCACAGACATTACTGTCAGTACTTCAAAACTGGTAAAGGTCGGTGGCGCTTTTGTGAAATAAGACCTGTTAAAGTCTGTAACGGAGAACCAAAGCAGGGAATGTCACCAGTAGGTGAACCTTTGAGAAAAAAAAACAAAACAAACATTTTCATTATATTATGGCCATTGATCCATGGATGGGGCCGCTTTGAATATATTTCTCCAGGGGTCAAAGATGGGTGTTCACACCAAGTCACATGTTTCAAGTATTTGGAAAAGATGTAAAAATAATTTTAAGACGAAAACTTTTTGGTAGCTGGATAAGCTCTAACAACCCCATGACCCCAAGCAGGTTTATAAAATCAATGGATTAAATTTCTTAGTGAAACCAATGAAGGGCTTTTGTATAGAGTCCAACTTCTCTTTTTGCAGATGTGGTCATTTTAGCTTCAGAAATGTGTACATTTAACCCTGCCGCATACAAGATTGGGTAGCCTGAGAAAATAACTGTGCCAGAAAAAGGGCAAATTACTCTCCATACTACATCTAGCATGAGTATCTCATGATTTAAGTGCAAAATGATGGAGGGAATATTCCTCCAAGAATGACTTCTACAGTATAGGGTTTTAGACTGGCAGGTATGAGACTTTATGCTTAGATTGTTGGACTGGCAACCTAACTTTGGACAAATTAATAAATAAAGAATAAGATTAATATTAATATCTTGAGATGAAACAATCATATTTAACAAAAAAAAAAAAAACTTTGATCTCTGCGTGTTATCTGTGGCTCGTAGATCGAACAGGCGCAGATAAGAACATCTCAAAATCAGACACTACTACACATTGCTAGAGATGGGTTCTTGATTTTTGCATCACTAACTTGCAATGATTAAGGTGACAGACAGTATTTGCTCTTGTTGGCATAGAATCAGATAAATGCTAATGAAAAACAGAGGAGAAAAATATGAAAGAAGCTCATTCACATATTAAAACATGTAATAAATACCAAATGAGTTAGCTTTTCAAAATAAATGTACACCCAGAAATTGGACATTTTGAAATAAAACTAGTTGATTTTAGACTGTGAGGCTGTTAGGTTCAAAGAATATTAAGGCCATCAACTGACTTGCAAAAGAATATCAGTTACATTAGCTGAGATTTTTCTTGACTCATTTGAAGTTCAGAGTTTTTCAGAACACAAACTATCACAGGATGTCAGGTATTGAAACAAGACACTTCATTACCTATTACCTTTCATTAAAATACCCATTGATAACAAAGCAATGTTCACAGTGTGGAATCCATCTATCAAAATTGTTTAAAGACATCTTTTTTATAGTTTATGTCGGACTGACATATTCGTTTTCTATGTGATTGGAATAGAAATGTGATCCAGTGTGTGGACCATTCAAGTACTAATAAGACTCGTGCCACATAAGGACACAATGGGTTAAACACTTTGAAAAGGACACATACTACAAGAGCTTTGATAGCAATAATCCTGTGTTCCTAAATGATAGATATCTTTAAACACTTAATTAACCCAAATTTAAAGAAACATTCTTCAAATTGTATTTATTTTTAAAAGTATTGGTTGGTTAAACATTGTTTTTGTTTGGTGTTTGAGTCATCTTTGTGCATTTCATCTACACACATAACTTAAAAAGGTTCTAGTTCAATTTAAAAAATATCTCACAGAGACTCCCTTAGTCAAAAAGCAACTAGTTAGTTACATTTTTTTTTTCCTAAATCAGAGCTGTGTTGCTTCTGGCATCCCGTGTGATCAGAAGGATTTGACACAGAGACGTAGACAGGCTCCAGGTTCACCAAGCACATTCAGTCTTTTCAGCTTTTTAACCAGGAGCTCTCATTCCATCCCAACTGCCAATACACCTCACACACAGTCACAAAGCAGAATCTCACTTGTCCAATAGGTGATCCGGCCTGGCTTCCTTTCAAAATGCAATAAAAGTTATACTGGATTTCACATTAAATAAGAGAGCAAAGATCAAGAAAAAAGTAGCATTAAAGCCAAGACATCAACCTCCTGTCACCTCTGACTTTCTCCCCTTTTTACCCCCCTCCCTCCCCCCATGTAGGTGACAGCTTGTGTAATTTAAACTAATCGGATGACTCCCTCTCTCTTCATAATCCCACTCACGCAGGCTGCTGGGGGTGGGTGGGGGGGGAACCTGCTTTTTGCAGAGACCAGGGCTGAAGACCATGCATCTTATTGAAACGTCGATGATCTCAGTGTACTTGTTGAAAATGAATCTCAGACAGGAGCAACTGGTTACAAGGAACTTATATTAATAGTGAAAAAAAACACTTAGGTTAATTTCATTAATATGAAGCAACCTTCTTTGCAGTTTATCCCCCATAAGTGAATGCATAAAAAGGCTCAGACTTATTTATTCTGATCACAGCACAGTGCTATTAATCGATAGATCGAGGACAAGTGAACTTTTAGATGAACATGGTACACGACTGCCTTGAATTTAGGACTTGAGAGACTGTTTCAGCACCACGGACAGCGCATTCTTTAAATCCTATTAAAACACTAGAAACGGTTCAAAAGAACTGCACTGAAACCTTCCAATAGGGTCAATACAGTTCCCCCCGCATTTTAACCCTGTAAGTTTTTTTTTTCTTTTACAAACTTGCGTTTTTCTCAATTAAAAAATCATTTCAACTTAAATTGAGCTTGAAAACAGGCAACAAATTTTGAAAAGCGAGGTCACTCTCGAGTCAAAAGACGAATTCATTAGAGAAATACCGGCTCAAGCGGGAAGCTTACCGTGTTATCCTCGCCGAAGCCATATGTTGAACATGCAAATCTACTTTTCCACACACTGTTGCTGTCTCTGGGCCGCTGTAAAACACAAGCCGCCGATGAAAATCCCAAAAAATAACATCCACGCAACTCATCCACAGTCAGCCCCCACTTCTTCTGAGTCTCTTTTCTGTTTTCTTTACTCGGGGGTGGGGGGTGGGGGGGTGTTCCAGTATATTCCGCTGTCCAGGAAACCCGTTTATTTCACAGATGAGGTGACATTGGTTTGGCCCTCGTGAAGTCAAACGGAGCAAGGAAAAACAAAAAAAAGAATCCTCTTCAGAAGTCTCGGAGCTCAAAGGGAGCAACAGTGAATGATGTTCTCTCCTGCTCCTCCAACTACACAGTGAGACGGAGAGGGAGAAGGAGGCGACATTAGCTGAAGGAATAAAAAAAGCAGGAGGAGATGAGGAGGCGTGTGTGTGTGTGGTGTGTGTGTGTGTGT
>BSAI01000012.1:16440475-16536837 GCA_036245035.1 Adrianichthys oophorus | reverse complement strand
GCGGACTCGAGGAGGGAGGTTTTTTGTCTTAAAGCATCCTCGCTTTTACCGCAGGAGCAGAGCGCAGTAGACACGGAGATCGCTGTGCCTTACGATGAAGAAAAAAGACGCACGGATTATCGGCTGCGCTCAGTTTCCGGTCTTTGCGCCCCACGGCGGGCAGAAAAGTAGAGGTGCACGTCTATCCACATCTAACCCATCGTCATTCACTCACGCAAGACAAAAAAGAAATGCAATGCTGTAAATTAAACATATTAAATTTCGGAAGAACAAAAACAAAAAAAGTAAAAATAAATAAATATATTGACTCATTAACTGTTGTCAGGAGGGCGTCCTTGGTTACTTTTAGTCCAGTCCCTGCATGGCCCAACTTTGGCCAAATTAGTTGTGTTGCAGCTTAGTCTCTTTTGACACTTAAAAAAAAATAAATTTATGACAACTGGAAATATCGTTCTGGTCCAGGTGGTTAGGAACCGCTGGCATAGAGGCCAACATGCAGCAGACCAGGCTTGGTAAACATACAGGATTTGGAATGAGACTGGGTTGCAAAAGATAAGATTGACCTCAAAGCTTAAATAGATTGACGGGGAGTAATAGAAATTAAAACAGCTGAGGTGATTATGAACACAAACTTTGTGCATCAGACAGCAAGACAGCTCAGAACGTAATCAAAAACATCACTGAAACACCAAATTAGAGTGTACAATCGCACAGATATACCTATCTGTAGCAGTCACGTTGAAATTTCTGACTCCATCTGATTTCTCAGTAAAAAAAAAGGTCATGTGCGTATCTGGCAAACAAAGAAGAGGTTGCGCATTTAGGTGAAAAACATTTCCTGACCGATTCTGAGCTGCAAAAATGAATCTAATTAACAGATACATTAATGCACATCAGCACAAATGTGATAATTGTACTGAATGTGGGCATGCAGACTACATGAGCACAAATTTTGCACCAGAAAAAGCCTTGAATCTGATTATGGTTTGCAGCACAAAGTTGGTTGTTGTGCATGTACATGGCCACACTTTTCTTACAGTTTTATAAACTAGGGCCGTGATCTAAAGGAACAGCAAAGGTGGAACAAGTCAAAGCTGGCCGTGATAATGGGCTTAAAATTCAGAAAAGCTCCAGCTATTGCTCAGCTGCTTGTCTGTAAAGTTTCATTTATTCAGAGCTCCATCAATAAATTCTTGATGCCACCGAAATGACTGGCATTTGGCACATCAGCCACTTTATCCAAATAGCTTTTGTCAGCACTAATGCTTGAAAAAACTCTCAAGCTAATGTCGGGAACCTGCAGTTTTCCTTAGGACTCAAAATAAAAGCATTAAAATAAAAATTGATGCTAACTAGCAAAATTGGAAACGGTGCACTTAAGTCATTTAAACTGCAAAAAATTTAAACAAGGATTAATTTAAAAAAAAAAAAAAAAAATAAAAAAGGTAAATGAATTTGACTGCAGAATCATTCCAGTTTAACACGTACATACAAATGGGATTGCAAATGCAATGTATTCTCCTTACAAGTGTGCAGTTCAGAAAACAAATGTTTTGCATGGCAAGTTTTTTTTGCACAAATGTATTCCCCCACTTTTCAAAAATACCAAATTGTGCAATATCCTGTTGTCAAACAGGATATAAAAAAAAAGTATAATCCAATTTTTATTCAGAAAAAAGGCCAATTTCAGAAGGACTGAAAGGCCAATAAAGATTTTAATTTACTGTTTTGTGCACGGACAATCGGAAAAAGGATCAACCTCTCTCTCAGTAAATGATAAATGTGGTCCAATTTTTTTAATGAAAAATTCTCAATTAAGTCTAACCCTTTTTAAAATCAAGTTTTTTTTTTAGATTCAGTGCAGTCACACTGGGAGTGGACAATGAAATCATCCCGTCAGAATCACAGAAAAAAAAAAAAAAAAAAGATCATTCATGGTTATAATTTACATTTGTTCAGGTCTTACTTTACAGAAGATTTAATGTTTGTGTCAAAATTGCTGTGTGCTTCAAGTCCCCCCTACATGTGGAGTTCCTCAAGGTTCTATTGTCGAGCTTCTTCTGCTTTCTGAGTATCTGGACACTATGAGATCTATTTTGCACAAACAGAGTTCATTTTCTTTTTGTGACACCCAAATACATATGTGGTTGTAGAAGGAGATAATGCTGTCTCTTTTAAACAGCAAACAGAGGAAATGCATTTTACTCCCACTGGAAATGGGTACTGAAAAAAATGAAGCAAACTTTGAACTCAAAGTAACAAACCTGAATATGAAGCTACATTCACACCGGGCTCTGAAACATGTTCATTTGGCTAGTTTCAATGAAAAGTCTATGTTTACGTGTATGAATGAGTGTTTCAGGTTTTAGTGTTAAAACTCTTGTGTTTATGGTTCGCTATGCAAGTTGTAAAGTTTGTTTTTTGGACTCTACATACTAAATGCACAGTCATCAATAGCATGTTAAAAGTTAAACGACTTGAACTTTGACCAAACAGGGACTTGAATTGGGCTGTATCCATTTTAATTCACAAAAGTGCCAAACATTTGAAAATTGATCATGAAGAAGAAATTAATAATTGCTGTTTGTCCCCAGCCAGAGTTATGACATCTAGTCTTGCATGTGTTAGAATAGAGCTGTAAAAGAAAAAGCCTGCAGCAAGATTTCCACCGCTTTGACATTTTGCATCAAGCCTCTTCCAGCGGTGAGTAAAATGCGCATACCTGTTGTGTACGTAAGATTAGAGTGGTCTCTGAATTTAGTTTTGCACCTCAGATGATTTACTGGTCAAATCAGATTCTTTGGCCACCTTTTTTTTTTTTATAGGAACTGGGATGGTCAAAAAAGCCTAAGGCTAGTGAAGGCTTTCGAGGATGTCGCTTTGTTACTGCTGTATTCATAACTTGTCTTGCATTTGAGATCTGTTCAATCACATTGACACATATCTACATTATCTCATGATAAAGTCCAGACATGATCAAAGAAATAATCATGTTTGAGCTCTGCTGCAAACTTATCTACTGAGCAGGATTATGGTTAGTCACTGCATGTGCATTCTCTGTGTGAGATCCTGCATGAAACTGTCACAGATTACTACCCAAAAAAAATGAATATCAAGATTCCTGAATGATCCTCTGTCCCCCACTTTCTCCAAGATAAAATGTAAGTTTAGCTAGATCATCAGAAATTGAATCCACTGCTAATAAGAGTTTATAGGCAAAGGGTCAGACCAATTACACCCCCTCTACCACTGCGATCTTACCTGTGTGTCCATCTGCTCTGCTGTGTTCAGAAGGATTACACCAAATCCGATTGAGCTCAGAAGGATGACAGCCAAGATCAGGAGGTCTGAATCAATCATGGAAAGCCATCAGCTCACTGGAAGTTTGTTTGTTCAACATAAGCACAAGGTGAGAAAAAAAGCATTTTATTATTCTGCTTTAAAAGACACAGAAATTGTCTAGTAATCTTAAAAAATAATTCAGAGACATAGTTCACAAACAAAGACATTACGTTCCTTTTCAACCGTAATTTGTGTTTTCTGTCCCCGAAGCTAAGAGCAATCTCAACAATGACCAGCAGAGATTTTTCCCTCATGATGCATTCTACACACAAGCAAGAGTCAATGCGTGGCAACATTCAGCATCTTTTTGAAGATGAATGGAATCAACAACTGAAAAAAGAAGACAGGAAGAATAAAAACATGAAGGAAAATGTAAAATAAGGGAAATGTTGACCACATTTTAAAGAACATTGTTTCTAGAAAAATGTCCCATCAAAAGAAAGGGGAAAATGTAGAAAGATTTTTTTTTCTGAAATCTGAATATAAATAGTAAAAGGATTCAAATAAAAAAATAGCACTTGAACACGACATAGCATAGGGCCACCATGAAAATAATATATATTTAAAATAAAGTCACAAAGGTATCAGAAAAAAAGTAATTTTATGAGAACAAACTCATAAAAATTGTGAGAAAAAAGTAATTTTACAGGAAAAAAAGCTATGGTTTTATGAAAATAAAGTTGGTTGCTTAAACCTCCCTGCACATCACACGTCAACTAAATCTGTCAATTTTAAAATATATGATTAAGTTAATTCATTGGGCTATTGATGGGGTAATTAACATCATGTGACCTATTAACATAATCCAGGGGGGGCCTTGGGCAAAACCCTTAATGCTACTGCCTACCTCATAACCCATGAGAGATAATGAAACATGTCATGCCGGCTCAGACGTCGCCCGGCCAAACAAGGTCTGCGTCAGGTGCTGGAGAACCAGAGCACCTCGATGGAAAATGAACTACTGGAACAAGATAGAAATGAGCTAGATGTAAGAACAAGATTCTGTTGGAATGCTACTACTCAAGTAATCCTACTCAAAGGTTACATGTGGAGTGAATGGATATTCACACAATCAAGACTAACTACCAAACAACTAGTAGATCAACGTTCTAACATCCACACATCAACTGCTATCACAACTTGAGATTGATGAAGTACAACACAAATGTAACACCATGTGAGAGTCAGAACATCAGGTCAGAGAGGAGGCTATAGCACTCCCAAATAGAACTTGGGAACACAGCCCCAAATACCACAGTTACACTGAGCGTGGTAGCAACACCAGACAACCTCAACACCAACTACAACGGTTGAGTAAAGTACCACCTGAAAGTCTCCTGAAAACTGTGAATGAAGCACTGAGGTTGATTACTACCACAACAATCACAGAAACCAATGACCTGGTTTACACTTCAGTAGCTGTGATCCTTGAGATGCTTGGCTATAAGAGAAATCATTGGAGAAAACAATGCCTACCATGGAAGAAACAATTGGATGCTAAGATCAAGACATCTCAGAGGGAAGTGAGTCAGATGACAGAGGCCCAAAGAGGTGCAATGAAAAAACAAGTGCTTAAGAGATACAGTCAGATGCCCATACCTGAAGCACTAGTATCTGCCAAACAAAAGCTCCTGGCCTTGAGCAGCCGCCCAAAGAGGTACACAAGAAACAATGAAGCCAGACGGATAAACAGGCTGTGAGGAACTCAGCCTGCAAAAGTGTAAACTCAGTGGCCAGAGTTGTAAAGTACTTGAGTAAATGGAGTTCGTTATCTTTTTTAAGTAGGTTTTTTTGGCCACTTTGTACTTTTACTGAGTATCAAAAATGTAAGCATCTTTTACTCTATCCTCGTTTCAGAGGTGCACCGTCGCCACCTGGGTGACTTTTGTAATTTTCTCTGAATAAAACCCAAATTAGGGATGAAAGTTAACCAAAGTTAATGGCTCTGAAATCTCATATGGAGGCTCTCAAACAGGCAAAAAGATCAGCACGCTAATAATGAGACCCAATTTAACAGTCTACAGCACCAAGTCTGTGTGTAGTTTAGGTTTGTACAGTCAAACTGTCCAAAATAATAAAAAAACAAAATGTCATCTGGAGCTGTTTCAACAGTCTGCGTTGTTCTTGGAGATTCTAATTGGAACTTTTACCACTTCACTGAAACTGATTTTTGTCTTCGAAATAATAGGTATGACTTTTATTTTAGCAAAGAACCCATTTAGGAACATTTTGTGTAATTTTAGGTGGTTTGTGCTGAAAATGAGGAGCAATTGTAAAGCTACAAAGAGAAGAAAAATGTTTTTAATCAGCTTTTCTGTCTTTTTATAGCAGTGTGCCTGTTTGTGATCGCTGTCAAAATGAAACTACTGCACCTCTGTGGGAAATAACCCCCTGTTGCTCAGTCTTCCTAGGGATCAGAGAAACTGTTTATTTAAAAAAAAAAAAAAAAAAAAAAAAAAAAAGTCTTTTACATTCAATACCCTTTTTAATTTTGTGCTGTGCCGGTTATAATGCTTCATGCACTTAAAGCTTAAAAGGGGTGCACAATTACATTTCACAATGTCACAGTTAATGCAACAAAATACCTAATCAAGATGATTGACAGGTAAGTTGGAATGTGTTGGTTTTTCCGTGTGCGCAGGTAACCCCAGGTTGGATTTGTGTTCTCTCTTTTTCTCCACATAACTGAACTTTTTTGTTAAATAAAATGTGCGAGTGAAAAAAATAAAGCATTTTCTAACCAGGAAAAAATAAATTAATTAAATTAAAATTTTCATACAGTATTGGGCACTCTGATTCAGAGTAATTACAGTGAAAGTGCTTCACCTCTGTGTTTTTCTAAAATACCCACAGCACAAACCAATAAACCAAAAGGTATTAGAAAAAATCCGCCCTGATCCGCTCCATCTGCCAATTTGGAGCTGGTTCGTTTGTTAGAGCAGATGTTAATAGCTCAACAAGGTTAGGGAGTGTGCTCCATTTGGTCTGGAGTAATAATTCACATCTGTATTTCTTTCTTGAGACTCTAGTTAATTTTTCCTCATCAAATCCCTGCATGTAATGTCTATAACACTGAGAAACATCACACCCTGTGGTAGCAAGTCCATTGAAAATCAGATTGTTACTGTGTTCAGATCTTAGCTTCCAGTTTACTAAGCTGTGCCATTGGCTATGATTTAAAAAAAAAAAACATATGCATGAAGACAAAGTTGGCACAACTTTGCAAAAAAAAAAACAAAAAAAAACCAATTTGAATACAACATTTAGTTTCACGTTTGACATGTTGGCTTTGAATACGATTCTTCTTTGTCTTAAATACAAAAAATGTAATTTAGCCAACCACAATCAAGAAATCATACACTGTTTTTAGAAAGCGCTGGGGGACGCAGATCATTAATTTTATGAAAGGAGCCTGCGGGATGGTGGAAATTTGAACACAGGCCGCATTTGACCCGCCTGCCGGATTTTGGAAATGCCTGGTGTAAAACAAACGGAAGACAACAAGGACATAAACTTGCAGAGAACCTGTGGGCTCCAGAAGAGGTATCCAGGTGGAGGTGGGTGATCCAGTCTGTCAGCACAGGAGGGTAGATTCCAGGAGGGCTGGCAAGGATGAATCCAGGTAAAGTTCCCTCCACAGACAATAGCTTTCAAGAGGCCATGGACATGATAGAGTAAATAGTAAAATCTAAACTGTGGCTTAAATATAGAGTTAATGGCAGGAAATCCTTAGAATATATATACTTAGTCTTAGAAATACAGATTTTATACAAGAAAGCAAAGTTCTGATGGGAAGCCTGTCTTCATGGACACTGGCAAAAAGCCATAGCAAGCGAGAACAAGTCAAACAATGTGTGAGAAACAACAAAGGCTTCAGATCTTGAAGCAGGAGCCACAAACAACAGCTGGAAGCAATCAAGATAAGGATACAAGCTGAAGAAACTACTAAAGAACAGAACAGGAAACATTTCAAAATAAAGCACCATACCTGAAAGTCAAGCTGCCAAACACAACTAACTTTCTGCAGCATCGTAAATCAGTTGTGGTTTTACGTCTTGCAAATAAACCACTTTATGAGTTAGGATTGAAACTATGTCCTTTTGGGCTATTTACCCACAATTACACTGAGTCTTTGTCCGAATTGCCTCCTTACTCCCTAACTTCTAAATTGGTTTAAAATAAAGCAAACAATGAACTTTTTTTTTGTTATGAGGCTTTTTGACCTACAGTATGTTGTTGAAATACATTTCAAGCACTTTATGATGCAATTATGAAGCTTTTTTTGTTCTTGAAGAAAGGACATAAAAATGTATTATTTATGTAAGGTTTTTTTTTTTTTTTTTACTTTTCTATATGGAAAGTTCTTTGAGAGATGAGCTGTCTTTTCCAAAGACTCACTACTCACATATTGGACAAAGATGCTAGTTCCCACTTGGCAGCTCCTCTGGAGCAGATGAGGTCAAGAGCCTTGCTAAACTGCACTGCAGTACCACAGAATACCTTAGAAAGAGATGATGTGAGATGGCCTGTGACCCATTTGGTTTGTATTGGCTTGATGTCAAGCTTTTTTAGTTGCTCTTACCAGAAAAGGGCATCAAGAGAATAGAAACATGACAAAATTGTTGTTTATTTTTGAGTCTACCTTAAAAAAAAGTCCAGTTTGAAGGTCAAATGTGTACATTACAGGGCATTCCAACCCATTTTCCAGCTGAAAAGAACTTCACTCAAATAAGAAAACTGTCAGCCTTGATTGTGTGAGATGAAAGCTTTAATCCTCCATCAGTCAAATGAATCATGTAATCATCTAAAAGCAGTCTGTCCTCTCTTAAAATAGATGCTTGTTCTTCTGTTAATAACTCTCCTCAATCTTTTAGGACTTTTAGCTTCCATGTGACAGTTCTACAGCAACATTGCATAAAGCTTAATAGTCCTTTTAGTAATGAAATTCTTCAAGATTAGGATGCCAACCTCCAAGGGATGTGAAAGACAGTCTACTAGCTGCACGTTTTGACTATCGGACTATGATTGCAAAAACAAGATTTAAAGTAAAATAATCAAGCAGGTGTGCATCTTTATGGTCCTTTGGGAAACATTGTTTGCTCTTTTTTTTTACTTGTATTCACATAATCAAATAACCTATAAAACATATTAAAGGTTAGGCCGGGGGTATGCGCCCTTCGACACTCAAAGAGCCATTTGAGTCAATTTCTCACAACCCAGTAGGAGACACAGCGTCTTATTTACTGTAGAAAAACACTGATTTGTTTTCATGTTATTGTTGTTATTATGATAGATATAAATTAACTGCTGTTTTATGGCACAAGTAAAACATTTTTCAAAACATGAACTAGTTTATGACTTTTTTTTACAGGGGTTCATATAACTTCCTTTCAAAATAAAATGCACTATGTGTCAATGCAGCTAATGTAGTAGGTATTGCAATGTCAGTCAGTAGTGATACAAAAAAAAGTTTATTTAAACCATGGTGGTGCATCTCTGCCAGAAATGTGTCAATCTAACTAATAAATGCTAAACCAGAGCTAATTAGATGACCCATGCAGTATTTTTCAATGCATGTAAAAATCCACTTTGTAACCTGAAGCAACTTAAATTCTGATTGTGTTTACTAACCTCTAATTGATTTTGTGTGTTACACAGGTCACAAAAATCTGTCAAAATGTTTGACTTGTGATACATACTGTCCTTTAACTGTTTGTGAATGAGTTGAATGAACTTTGAGTTAGTTTACTTTACAGCAAATCTTTACATTTTTTTCCGTCGATTAAAGAGCCACAACAGAGGAGTAAAAAGTCACATGTGGCTCTGAAGCCTCAGGTTGCAGACCCCTGGGTTTGACAGTCTCCAGTGGTTGAAATCATTTTTGACCTTGAAGTGATTTGTTGTTTATTTATTTATTATTTTTATTTTATTTTTTAAGAAAAACGTGAATGTTAAAGTTACACAATTTACTACAAAAAGACAGAAAAGTTCAATATCAACCATGTATTTACATCTCAATTTTGTACAGCTCTTCTGTTATTAAATATTTCTCATAATTCATGCAGTTGCATTAAATAGTGACAAATATTCATTTTTGTCATGACTAATTTTAAACTTTCCATATTAAAGTGACATTAACAGTCAGTGTCATTGCCGTGTTTACAGTTATTTATTTTCTTGAGAAAACAAAATTTGAAAATATTTCTAGTTAAAAGAAATACTTTAATTAAATACTCAAAAAAATGTAAAAAAAAAAACTTAAAAATGTAATTAATACTTAAAAAAAGGAAAATAAATTGCACATATAATGAAAATTTAAAAGCACATAACTTCCTGTTTTGCTACAGTGCGGACGTACACTGTTTTGCTCTTTCCTCTCTCCTCTTTAATTTCTGCTCATTATTTTCCTTTTTTTCTTTTTAATCACACCAGCAATAACTTTTAAATACTTTTAAACTATGGGGTCATGTTTTTTTTAATCAAAACAAAAGGATTTTTACTAGCATTCCTTTGGAGTTATTATATCTTAAGCGCTACGTGTCAGAGGCATCAGAACTTTACTCCACTAAAGCTTGTAATGACTTTGCTAAATTCTTTACAGAGAAAATCAAAAACATTAGTCAAACTATTGTTTCATCAACTCCAAGTCCAGAATATGAACTTTATCTACTGGAAACCAATATAAACCCCATGGCTCAGTTTCAACCCATAAGCAGTAAAGACCTGGAGGACATTCTAAGTCAACTGAACTCCTCCTCCTGCTATCTGGATATTCTACCCACAAGTTTTTCAAACAAGTTTCAAAGATCCTGGAGTCAGTCCTGCTCCAAATTGTTAACTTGTCTTTAACATCTGGTGTTTTCCCAGAACTGAAAACGGTGAAAACCCCTCCTAAAAAAGGACAGTTTGGACAAAACACAAATGAGCAACTACAGACTGATATCAAGTCTGACATTTTTAGGTAAGATAATTGAAAAAGCTGTTTTTCATCAGTTAAATAAATTCTTAAAAAGAAACAGCTGCTATGATGTCTTCCAGTCAGGCTTCAGACAACACCACAGCACTGCTCTGACCACAGTGACTAATGATATACGCTTCAATACAGACAGAGGAAATATGTCAGTGCTAGTTTTATTGGATCTCAGTGCTGCATTTGATGCAGTTGACCACGCTATAGTACTCAAACGACTGGAAAACTGAGTGGGTCTCACTGGGCCAGTACTGAACTGGTTCAAAACGTACTTGGAAAACAGGAAATATTTTGTGTCAGTTGGTAACTTCACATCAGAGCTGACAGAAACTACATATGGAGTTCCCCAAGGCTCCATCCTGGGGCAACTTCTAAGTAATATCTACATGCTCCCACTGGCCCAGGTTATGAAGAACAACAGCATTAGTTACCATAGCTATGCAGATGACACACAGATATATTTTACAATGACACCAGCAGACCCAGGCCCTGTACAGGCTCTTGGTAAATGCATTGAGGACATTAATGACTGGATGTGTCACAACTTACTTCAATTAAACAAAAACAAAACTGAGGTTATTATCTTTGGAGCTAAAGAGAAACAGTTGGACATCACTACAGAGTTTCAATCTAGTCATCTTAACACCAACAACCAGGCCAGAAACTTGGGTGTAGTGATGGACACAGACTTACATTTTGATAAACACATTAAGGCAGACACAAAATCAGCCTACTATCATCTCAAAAATATTTCAAGGATTGAAGATCTGATGTCCAGGATCTGGAAAAACTAGTTCATGCTTTCATCTTTAGTTGACTTGACTACTGTAACAGGACTACCAAAAAAATCAATCAGGAAACTGCAGCTTATTCAGAACTCTGCTGCTTGTGTTCTCACAGGAACCAAAAAAGTAGACCACATCAGTCCAGTTCTGAGGTCTTTACACTGGTTGCCTGTCTGCCAGAAGATAGACTTTAAGGTTATGCTACTGGTTTATTAAAGTTTTGAATGGTTTATCCCCAAAGTACATGACTGACCTCCTGACCCAGTATGTACCAGCCAGACCTCTCTGCTCACCTGGATCCAGTCTTTTGTCAGTTCCTAGAGTCAAAACCAAACATGGAGAATCTGCATTCAGCTTCTATGTTCCACAGACTTGGAACAGACTTCCAGAAAGCTTTAGATCAGCTGAAATACTCAGTGTATTTAAATCCAATAAATGGATGAAATAAATGAAATGAAATAAACCAGTCAATCAATCCAGGTTAAAGACCCACCTGTTCTCAGCTGCATTTGATTGATTTGTATTCAAAAGTTTACATCTGCACTGTTTATCTATGCTCGTTTTAAATTAACTTATTTTTAACTTTCTTTAAATCTTATTTTAATGATCACACATTTGATATTTCTTTTGATTGTTTTCTTTCTTTCATGTTTTATGCAAAGCACTTTGAATTGTCTTTGTACATGAAATGTGCAGTACAAATAAACTTGCCTTGCCTAACTTATCTGTTTTGTCTCAAATTGCTCTTGTCCTAATACTGTTGCACAAGCAGAGGTCCAACATAAAAATATATTGAATATTCAAAAGACACTTAAAAAGAAATACTACTTGGAAATTCCCTGTGACAGGGAATTAAGTAAAACTTTATTTCTTCTTTGTGTTTGGATTTGAAGCAGGTTCAGTGGATGACTGAGGAATGTGTTAAGTATTTCCGACAGCAACACAAAAATATACAGGTCAGCGTGCTTTACGTGAGAAAACAAAGATAAAATGTTCTGGTGTTTTTATTTTCATGGCTATGTTTAACTTCAGAAACAGTCTTCTGGGGCACAGTTATATTTGAAGAACAAATTGAACAAGACTGCTGTTGACGTCGGCCCTCAGGCTGCCTTTTGAAAAGTGAGCAGTTCAATGACCTTTGAAACGGTTCAGAGCCTGCAGGGCTGCATTAATGCTGTATAAATGTTGCAGAAACTTCAACTTTTTTTCTTTAAGTAAAGGTGTAATAAATTATTGTCTGAGATAATTATATCTCCAGAAAAAGAGTTGTGTCTCTACTTCTCTAGATTAATGATAATCTGAACAACAGATCAGTACAGATTAGTCATTTTACGAATCAGAAATGTGCCAAGACAAAACGTTTTTCAAGCAAATTGACCTTAAAGCTTTACTTCAAGATTTAGTTTAGGAAAGTTTTTGGAAACTAAAAGGAAAAAAAAGAAAAATCAAAATTTGAGTTTTGATGATCAGAAATAAAGTCAGGCATGCAGGGTTAAATCATTCTCTTCATTTTCTTGCTAGAAGTGAAACTCTTCCATCTTTATCAACACAGCAAACATGCAAACAAACATTCATCGTTTTGCAGGATATCAGTCTTCCAAGACAAAATGTAAAAGCAACATCTGTTTGTAGAGGATCTTTGTTTCTTTTGTTTAAAAAAAACTACTGCTTGGAAGTGAATTTCACTTGTTTGTTCTTGATTTTTACATGATTTTTACATTTATACATGGAGTGATTTTTGTGCCACCATGTTGTAAGCAAAAGTCACAGTTTTGAGATCAAAATTTTCAAAATTGCAAACAAAATGTAAAGTTTTAAGAGTAAAATTTCATAATTTGCAAGTGAAAATATTTTTTAAAAAGCACAGACTGTTCAAAGTAATGAAAACATCTTAAATGCATAGTTTAGGCAATGTTTATGTTCACAGAGTTCCATACAAGGTGCAATGGATGCGTAGTATAAAAAAAAAAAAAAGTGGCAGAAATTATTTTCCCTCAAACAAAAGCAAGATTTTTCCACATTATTTTTTTAATGGGTAAAAAAGTATTATACTGACACTACTTTTTTATGTAACATTAAAAGACAAAAATCCCATTTAGTACTAAAAATAAATGTGAAACTTTTATCTGATGAAGTCTATGTTTGGTAGATGTTCAGCTTTACTGATGTTATTCACTGATGAATTTCAGGAACATGATCCAACTAGTGCATTTTGCATTATTTATTGAGGACAAGCTTTGAATAACTTCATGATCTTGAGGCTCTTTCATGTGCGTGGTTTTCTCTTTAGTCGGCTACCAAAGACATTTGCCAAGAAATGATCCTGGGGTGTCACAGCACTGAAATCCATCCTCTTCAGGTGGGGCAAAATGAAAATAACACGCTTCCTAAACATTTGAAACGCACAGAGATTTAATCACTGGTAAATAAAGGCAACATACTTTCAGTCAACAAAAAATGATTTTTTTGTAAAAACAATTAAATCAAAACATTGTCTCAGCTTTCTAACAATATGAACACTAGTAGGGAAATTATTCCAAAAGCCGAATTTGAAACTTGTGTGTTTGTAACTATATCTGCTGCAGTGCAAAATTCATGCAACTATGATGACTGTGGAAGAACAGACTTGAGTCCAACAGAAAATGAAAAGTTGTGGTTTGCAAAAGCCTCGAGGCTTTTTTCTGACACTGCAATTAGGTAGAGATGCTAGTTGCAATATTTGCAGTGTAATGAGGCTTTATTTTATGACAGGATTCCAACAAACTCTGCCTCTCATATGGATTTACTCATTTTGCTTGTTTTGGACCAGAAGACTTACATTTTTAATTAAAAGCTATTTTTTATCCCTACATGTCCTAATAGCAACATTATTCACATAAATATTATTATTTATTGACGTCATTAGGTCATAATCTCAGTTTTACATACTTTAAACGTTGACTCATTAAATTTCTAAGGAAATTGAAAAAGCCAAAAAAGGTTGACAAAGCTGAGGATTAAATGGTTTCTTGGCCTTTAAAAACACACTGTGGTTTGTGTATATTTCAACAACATATATGTTATAAAAGTTCAAGCTAATTGCCCTGACACAGTTGCCATAAATAAAGGATACATGTATTGTATGTACCTTTGTTGAAGCAAACTTTATTTATTCTTATTTTTGTTTCGTAACTTATTAAACCATTAAACATTTTTTTAACTGAATTTGGGAAAATAACTCAAAAAAATTTGGAGGGTTTTTGTTTTCATTTAGCTAAATTTAGTTATATTACTAAAATATTTTGTTACTAAGATAGCATTTGTCAAAAAGAATTGTGAAAATATCGTAGTTTCATAGTCAATAATATAAAATAGGATGTTTTTCCATGTTAAGAAGAATGATGATAAGAATGATGGTTTTAAGCCTTTTACAGTATTGAGTTGAGTCAGATCTGAGTGTGCAACAGGCCATCTACTAACATGGCTTTAGTTACTTTATTTTTTCAATCTTACTTCCTTCTGAAAGTCAGTATTGGCCAAACCTATGATAAATGTTGACATTTTGTGTCTGATTCTAGATTAGGATAATCAACCAATTCACAAATATGAACTACACAGGAGTCCCTGTGAAAACACAGGGACTATTATCCAGAACTTCCATGTTAAAAACTGAACATGTAATAGCCCACCTGTAGTCTTCCATGTATTCTATGGGGTTTCCATGCAATGTGATTGTCTGCAGATTCATCAGCCGTCCCAGTTTGTCAACGTCTGCTAGGTTAATGATTTCATTACCGTGAAGATAGAGCACATGAAGCTCTTGCAGCTCACTCAGAACCTGAACAGATACAGTTGAAAACCACTGAAGTAGAAATCCATAACAACAGTAGTAGAGTTTATTATAAACCCAAGATTGCTACAATGTTGGTTGGAAAATGTCTTAAAATATATTATTCTTAATTAGCCTCTTTGTTATACTTTAATTATGATTATGCTGTTTTTAGCCAAAAAAAATGTTTTCTAGAAAATGGTTTCTGCAAAGGAGCAGTTGTGGGTGGGACTGTTGAGTAAGCCTGTCCTCATTTCCCATCATCCTTCTGTTACACTCTCTCCTTCAATCTCACAGCCCCTCACAACTTCAACCTAACATTATTGGTGCAAAAAAAATGGCAAGAAATATTGGAGTCAGATACCAGCTCAGATAAGAAAGACGAAGACAAAAATGTTTCTATTTGTCTGCTACTTCCAAATAAAATCTTGTGATCTCCTTTGCAGGAAGTTGCCAATACCACAGCAAAAAAAAAATCTATGTGAGAAGAAAAAAAATATAGTTCAAACAAAACTAAAGCAAAAATCTAGGAACTTCAAAACATAATGCAAAATAACTGAGAGTCTTACAGGGCTTATGGAAGTTATTTTGTTAAATGATAGGTCTAGCCAGCCAATGCTTGAGGGTCGAACCAGGAAATGGCTGAGTACACACTGGAGGTTGGAGACATCAGTGATGCTGTTGTTGCTGAGGTGCAGAGAACGGCTCAGGTACTTGCCCTGGGAGTTAGTCTTTAAGGGGCGCTTGCCTCTGCGGGGTACCTTAGACAGCGCATCTAAACAGCAAATAAAAGCAATTATGGATAAATGTCCACACGGCATGCTTGCAATTGGTTTCTCCTTGAGTTTTCCATATATATTACTGCTGCCAAAAGCCATCTATTATTTCATTAAGGTGATGCACTGCAGTCACTATGTGTTTACTACATTTCATGCTCTGTGTTGGAGACATGAGGGGCCAGACACATAAATGATGCATACCCACAAAAAAACTATGCATGCGCCTTCTCCTGAATACAAACCATATTTATAGTGGAAGAATGTGTCGTGAGAAAGCACTATGCGGAGGAAACTAAATTCCCCATCCTTTTTAGTAGTTTTTTTCTCTCCCATGACCACCTTTAATCAACTATATGTACTATGACTGAGGGAAAAACAAATCTAAAGGGAGTAGGGTTTGTTGTTTACATGATATTTAGGAAACTAGGACACTTAAAAAAGTCAGTCATAGTGTGGTGTCTTGTGTAAACACAAACAGTAATGCTCCTATGACCAATATCTAACCAGTTTTTGCATGGTGGCTAAAGGCGTTGTCCTCCAGGGATGAGAATCAAACATGGTCTCCAGTGACGCTGCAATGCTATATTCACATCAAATGCAATTTAATGTCAGGGGTGGAGATGTGATCAGAGGTCCTGCTGCGCGGTTTAAGCATCAGCAATCCGACAACAGTGCATTTTGGGCAGTGTAACAATGCAGTGCTGCAAATATTCTGAGAAATATTTTGCTGCACTGCCCACATTTTAATATCTGAACTTTGGCAAAGAATTTACGTCAACCAATCAGGAACTCAGCTTTGACCTATTGCCCGTTGATGATGTGATCAGCAGGTGATCATTCTCTTCCTGAATTTAATGTTTTACTTGTTTGTATTGAGTCAATAATAAAAAAAAGTTCTAATTTTATTCTTATTGTTATTTTAATTCTTTACCTCTTCTGAATAATGTGGGACGGCAAGTCATCAAACTGGGTCACAGAGACGGAGGTACCACTGAAAGTGGTAGTCCTTCAGACACAGTGTTTCTCAACATCATCTATGTCTTCCATGCATCACATCCGAGATTTACAGTCATATTTTCATTTAGTGATGAGGCTAAAAACTTTTGACCAATTGGTTGATGTGGAAGTTGCATCTGGATGACCAGACCTGAGATTTCATGCCACCATGTTAACTCAGACATTGCCAGCATACCGTCTTGCCTTCATGCCACAATGTGTGTGCTGGTGCATTCATTGGGTGAGCAGGTTAAATCTTAAGGCTAGACTCCCTGTTCTCACTTGATTTTGTTCGAAATTTCTTAGGCAGAAAGCTGATGTTTTTTCTGTGGTGGCTCAGTGTGATCACGGGCATGCTAACTTGCTCTGAATATTTACAGCTTCAGAAGCAACTCACCAGGATCTTCCATGCATTCTGATTTTCTGATTTTTAAAGAATGTATTTGTTGGCAGAAAATAAGTATTTGGTTGCCTACAAACAAGCAAGATTTTTGGCTCTCGCAGAGCTGTAAATTCATCTGTAAGAGGATCCTCTATCCTCCACTTGTTACTTGTATTATTGGCACTTGTTTAAATGGGTTATCTATTTAAAAGACATCTGTCCACAACCTCAAACAGTCACACTCCAAACTCCACTATGGCAAAGACCAAAGAGCTGTCTAAAGACACCAGAAACAAAACTGTTGACCTGCACCAGGCTAGGAAGGCTGAATCTGCAGTAGGTAAGCAGCTTGGTGTGAAGAAATCAACTGTAGGAGCAATTATTAGGAAATGGAAAACATGCAAGACTACAGATAATCTCCCTTGATCTGGGGCTCCCTGCAAGATCTCACCCTGAGGGGTCAAAATGACCACAAGAACAGTGAGCAAAAACTACCAGAACCACCTAAGGGTACCTAGTGAATGACCTGCAGAGAGCTGGGACCAAAGTAACAAAAGCTACCATCAGTAACACACTACACCACCAAGGACTCAAATTCTGCAGTGCCAGACGTGTCCCCTGCTAAAGCCAGTACTTGTGCAGGCCCATCTAAAGTTTGCTAGAGAGCATTTGGAGGATCCAGAAGAGGATTGGGAGAATGTTCTATAGTCAGATGAAACCAAAATAGAACTTTTCGGTAAGAACTCTACTTGGTGTGTTTGGAGGAGAAAGATTGTTGAGTTGTATCCCAAGAACACCATAACTACTGTAAAACATGGGGGTGGAAGTATCATGCTTTGAGTCTTTTTTACAGCAAAGGGACCAGGACAATGATCTGTGTAAAGGAAAGAATGAATGGGGCCACGTATCGTATCGTATCTTGAGTGAAAACCCTTTTTCATCAGCAAGGGCATTGACGATGATATGTGGTTGGGTCTTTCCGCATGACAACGATCCCAAGCACACTGATTAGGTAACAAAGGAGTGGCTTCATAACAAGTATTTCAAGGTCCTGGAGTGGCCTAGCCAGTCTCCAGATCTCAACCCTATAGAAAATCTTTGGAGGGAGTTGAAAGTCCATGTTGCCCAGCGACAGCCCCAAAACATCACTGCTCTACAGGAGATCTGCATGTAGGAATGGCCCAAAACACCAGCAACAACCTAGTGAAGACTTACAGAAAACGTTTGACTGCTGTCATTGCCAACAAACTAAACGGTATATAACAAATTATTGAGTTGAACTTTTGTTATTTACCAGATACTTATTTCCCACCATGATTTGCAAATAAATTCTTTAAAATTCAGACACTGGGATCTTCTAGATTTTTTTCCCTCATTTTGTATCTCATATTTCAGGTATACCCATGATGGAAATTACAGGCCTCTCTTGTATTTTTAAGTGGGAGAACTTGCACAATGTCTGAAATTTCTGAATAAATCAACAAGTAGTACTAAGAAAGACATCAGCCAGTTAACAGTAACAAGATGTTGATTTAGAAAGTACCTAAAGTTATCCCCATTTAGTGTAAAACAAGTTTGAAATCCCAAAACAGGTTTTATTTCTGCTTTTTGTGGTTCATCAACTACATCAGTCAGATTAAACCGTTTCTGTGTGAAATTACTGTTTCCAATCACTTTGACTTGAGAAAAAGTACTTTTGGCTAAAGAATTGTCTTCAATGAAGACAGATCTTTCAAATATATGGTGTAATATGATAATCAAAAGAAATTAGGGTGATACTGTACCTGTTATGCTGCCTATTTCGTTAAAAGATAAGTCCACTGGTGGTGCGTACATTTGGATAACCTCAAGTCTAAAAATGTTCAATACTAGAGGTAATAGTTCAACTCTGGAACTTTCAGGTTTTATATGTAAACATAAACACATGTATTCAGAAAAAAACAACAAAATGATAAACTGAAATTAACTGTGTGTTTAGATTTCCTGGACTTCGAAAATAAGGTTTTTTTGAAGAATCAATGCAGTGGGGGATCAGACCACAGCTGATTGATCAGTTGATTCCTCTCTGTGCATTTGCTTGACAGCTTCACACAGAGCGCTCTTTTCAAGCGGTTCTAGCCTGCCGGCTCTCGCTGCTTTCTCTACGTGCAGCTTTGTACCCTGCCTCCACACAAATGCTTCCTTTTCAAGGCGTGTCTCACTCTATCAGTGTCATACCTGTTGTCACAGCCATCTCTGCTGTGTCCGCTGAGCTCTTTGTTGCCTCAGGCGTTCAGCATTTGCACACTGAGCGGCAGGGAGGTCCCGGAGCAAGAGGTACGGCCAAATATAACTCAGCTGTCAAAATAAATTCAGATTATGATCTCTTTCTTAAGAAGCTTTCCTTAAAAAATGAATGCAATCAAATAATTTTGTATCTATTTTTTGTTTGTTACTTTTTTCTTTTTTATTGTGTGTTTTATCAAACTTTACCATCAAAATGATTTTCTTTAGTCAAAATTGAAGGATGCTCTGTTCATTTAAATTTTTATGTAAATGAATATGTTACAGATCAGTTCAATTCATTTATATTTTTATTTTACTTAAATTTCATTCTTTTACTGTCTTAATGTCTTGGAAAAAAGATACAACTGACATTAGACAAGATTGGGAGTCATCATTTTGGCATCACTGATATGTGTGTACTTAAGTGTATCTTCTTCTTTCACTTTTATTTATTTATATATATATATATATATATATATATATATATATATATAATTATTATCAAATATTTTTAGAAATAAGCCAAACCCAAATCCAACAATTCTAAAAAGACTGTTGCCTCGTGGAACATTCATTCCCAAACTGCATCTGGATGGATCTGAAGGTTTTCAGAAAATTGGGTCAGATTGATTGTAAAAATACAATCCTATGTTGTTCCAATTCATGACTACTTCATGTGGTTCTCTGTTTAGCATTAAGTTGTGAGGCATTTAATTTATGTAAAACAAGTAACATGTCCATCATACGGTGCCTTTCTAACATGCTTCACTTCTTGTTTGTTGGATTTTGGATTACATTTACTTGCAGGAACGACAGCCAAACGTGATGGAGTACACTTTTAGCTTTTTGTTTGACAAGGAAAAGCCTGAACTCGCCTCAGTTGAACAAATGTATTGAACAGAAATAAAAGGAGATTTATATGAACTTTAATTTTAAAAAGAACATGGAGTTTGGAATGAAAGCAGTGACAGAGTAAAGAGGTAATGAAGGAAAATTGCATTCATCTGAGGTCTTTGTTTTGTCGCTCGTGTATGTGGCTTTGTGTGCGAGTAGTACATCAGCTTCCTATTGAATGACAAAAGGTAGCCCTTCAATACTACAAAGGAGAAAAGAGCAGATGTATAGACTGAGACCAATTAAATTATTGGTCACTGAAAGAGGCAGAGGTATGGAGACACTGGCTGAAATCAAAGTTTGTAAGAACCAACTGGTTGAAGAGTCTATAATGTTTGTTTCACCTTGTGTGTTTTAATTTAAAGAAGGGACGTGGAAAAGGTTCATTTAAGCAGGATTTCACATCTACACACTAATGTTTTACTAGGTACATTTTATACAACAGTATGGCTTTTGAATAAAAAAAGGACAGAGTGAACTTTCTTTTACTCATTTTTCAAATGTCACGAATCCCAGAAGTGTAATTTATGTCCACAAAACACATCAATGGTAAGATTAGCAGAACTGTAAATACTTTTATGTCTGTAGTATTACTCTAAGAAAACAAAGATGCTGATATACAGCCATATGAACATAAGAAACAAACATTATGTTTCTGTACTTTAAATGGTCCAGGGGAAAACTCAAATCTGATTGACTTCCGGGTGATGATGTTAAATATCACTGCACAGGCAAAAACAAACTTTTTTGTTTCATCTTCTGGAAAAATACAAGCAGTAAGAGGTAAACTTATTCTCTGAACTGATGCTTTATTGAACCTATTGTGATGATCAGCATATATATCGCTTTCCTTTGCCGCTGCAGTCGAGGTCAGCAATGCTTTGTTGTGTTACAGTGACAACAGATCGCACCACCAATCAATCAGTCCACTTTTTGTGAGAAAGCAAACTAAACCGTAAAAATAACAAGAATGAAGTACTGATTAAATATTAATTTCATTTGTAAGTGACCATGTCATAAGTGGCATAGTGTCTGACAAAGTGTGTATTATCAGAAACTGACACACCCGTGGAAGCCTGAACCGCCTGATGCAAGCAGAAGACGGTCACTTCTGACTTGCAATTAATTTGCGTTAATGAATATGGGCTGCACGGTGGTGTGGTGGTTAGCGCTTTTGCCTCACAGCAAGAAGGCCCATGGTTCAAGTTCCAGCTGGGGGACTTGAAACATTGTCACCAATAGGGGACCTTTCTGTGTGGAGTTTGCATGTTCTCCCCGTGCATGCGTGGGAACTCCGGCTTCCTCCCACTGTCCACAAGCATGCTTCATAGGTTAATTGGTCACTCTACATTGTCCTTAGGTGTGTGTGAGACTGTGGCCCCTGCAACAGACTGGCGACCAGTCCAGGGGTGTCCCCAGCCTTCCCCCATGAGTAGCCAGGTTAGGCTGAGGCAGCCCTGTGACCCCGAAAGGGATAAAACAGTTTAGAAAATGAATTAATGAATTTGTTTTAATAATGGGTCAAAAAATCCATCTTTGTCCAACACTGTCAAAAATTTTACCTAACAACATTTTTTAAGGAAAGTATTAGAATTATTTTTTCCATTGTAATTCTCACTTTTGTAACCAGTGTTGGGGGTAACATATTACAAAGTAACGAATTACTGTCATGAACTACAGTTCAAATTTCTGTAATTAATTACAATTACTGGACTACAAAGACCCTCATTACTTTGTTACTTTGGTTTTGTAGGCTCTGACATTTTCTCTCAGTTAAATGAAACTAAATGGAGATTAATTTAAAACAAAACGGAGTACCTGACGCAAATGTGCATGCATGTGCGTGCAGAGTTGGGGATCAGTCAAAATACAGACATGTAGTCATTGCTCCATGCACAGTGATTGGCTCAAAGATGAGACGAAAAGAGACACGAGGCTGTAACAGTTTTTTAATTTTTTGAATTTTTTTTATTTTTTACCACATCTGACTTTGAGCAGTGACATAGACCACATTGATTGTAACTTATTGTGTTTTTTTTTTCTCACTGTCATCTGAAGGCAAATGAAGCCAGGTTATGTCTTGAACCATGTTCATACCTTGGAAAAGATTATTGCTTTTTAAAATTAGTTTTTTTGAATTATTTTTATTTATTTACCTTTGCCTAACCACAGAAGTCCTATTGAGATGAAAAATATATTTTTATAATAAATCTATTATTTTTTAAAGAGCCCTGTTAAATGAAGGACAAGAGAATCTTGTTTGTGCAAAGCTGTTCTTCCCTTAAGAATTTGTATATGAGTGGAAAAAAGTAAAGTAACGAGAAGAGAATTACTTTTCAAATAGGTAATGAGTAATTTAATTTAATTGCAATTTTGATCCTGTAAGTAAGTAAAGTAATCAATTACTTTGCAGAAATAACCTATCCAACACTGACGAAAACAACTGCTAAATTGCTAAGTTAAAGTCCAATCATCATTAAAAAGTATGATCTTTTTATAAATGTACCGTATATCTTCCAATAATGGCCGGTCTGTAACAGATGCCGGTCTTCAGTAAATGCCAGGTCTAACTGGTTTTAGTTGTTTTAGACGCTGGTCTCTAATTGAGGCCCCCCCTTAAAGAGAGCAGTATCGGAACTATCCAGTTTTGGGTCAGAAGACAGTTCAGACAAGGAAAAAAAGACACACCTGATTCACAACGATTTGATAAAAAGAAAAACTCAGAAATGCAAAATCTTTAAAGATTTGTCATAAGAAATGTAAGCACATTTTCCTTTTACTGCTTTGCCCAACAGAGGGTTTAACCCCTTCATGCCGTATGTCGCTGATTCACAACGGACCATTTAATCCAGTTAATGCCATTTAGCGTCCCCTTGAATGGAAAAAAAAACATTGAAGAAAACTTTTTTTCATTTAATTGGAAATTGGACAGTCAGGCATGAAGGGTTTAAACCCCACACATCCCCAACCAGCTCATGGTTAGAAGTCTAGTTCCAAAATATCTTGCCACATCTGATCATTTATGTCAGAAGTATGGATATATCAAATATAAATATTGGTTGCTAAGGACAATTTTAAAAATGTGCTTTAATGTACCAACACAAAGTTTGGTCCACATATTCAGCTGCTTAAAATGTGCCAAAAATATGAAGTTGCAAACGCTCTCTTTCCCTTCCTGACTCAGCAGTTTTGACCCATAACTGCCATTTCAGCAGCAATAGAATAACATCCACCCTGAACTGAAACTGTGGTTGTGACAATGGTCATTCAGCATGGCTTGCAGCTGTAATTAAAGGTGACACTCCCAAATAAATGAATAAATCCATTTTCAAGGCACATTCACAATACCCGCACAAAGTCATGACCACAAAAACAGACATTAGGAGTGCTCTGGACTCTATTTTAACAAACTGCACAGTAGGGATTTGGCACAAGGTTACAAAGATTAAATCAAAATACCGAATGCTCTTATAATTATTGAAATTCTGTGCTTGAAAAGTATTTTGTGAAAGGTTTTAAAAGAAGGTTCAAAGAAAATCTGCTTTTGCTTTTTATATGTGCCCTTCCCCAGCCACAAAAGGGGGGAAGATGATGTATCCTTTGCACACAATACAAAAGTTATTAATTTAAAAACTGGGTTGGAGTTTTATTGTAGAACTTTACATAATTGTCCAATGTCAACAGGCTGTTATTCCCGTCTCTTGCTCAGTGAAGACAGGCAAAGCCTTGTGTAATGGCAGATTAATTGAATTTCTCTCCACTTTGGCATTTACAGATATGAGCGAATTTGAGCGAGCACAAAGACATAAGGTGTGAACAGTTTTTCAGTCGCACTGCAGCAGGATATCTGGGTGTGCAGAAGCACAGCTGTGTAACTTGGGCTTTTTATGGTGTGCAGTGAATGCATTGATTTGTGGCCACAATATGAATCAAACAGTGTAGAACATGACAAATAATAACTTGTTAGGGAAGAAATTGGCACTTGGACTATAATGTGTTACAAAAAAAACATTTAAAAGTACTGTGTAAAAAAAGAAAGAAAAATGAAAAATGTGTTCACTTAGATCAAACATTTAAAGAAGATTATTTAACTTGAAGTTAACAGAGAATTCATGACAAAAACCAATCCAGGTCAGTCCCTAACACATTTTTTAAAATTTAACCAAAAAAAGACTCTCCAAATATTAATATATTGAGGAAAAGTACATTTTATTTATTTATTTTTTATTTTTTGCTGAATTGTCAGAATAAAGTTTCTTTATTGAAAGAATGTCAAGCCAACAAAAAAATAATTTTATAAAAAAAAAAAAAAAATAGCAGAGCGTTCACCCACCATTCATCAAATATAAAAATGTGCTTTCCTTTGTGCACAAAGTACACACTCCTTTGGCCCAAATGTTAAGAAAAAGTTATAATCCTTCAAGAAAAGAGTTTAGATTTTGACAGGCTTGCTGTCCCACGTCTAATTTTTTTTCCAATGTTTTCTTCCCTGTACAGTAAATAAATGTCAGTGTGATTCCCAACGCCTTTCATAAACTCATGCAACATAAATGTTTTAACCACACAAAAACACTGAAGAGTGTATTTAGACTGGGAAAGTTCCTTGGTTTTACCAGTTTTGAACGTCAGGAACAACCATTTTTACTTGTTACGTTAGTACAGCGGAGACGTGCTGCTAAGACTGTAACTGGAAGAAGTGTGTGCTTTAATTCAGAGGATGCTAGCAGCTGCAGTACTGAAAAGACCTCAGGCATGAAGGGAGTTAAAGTTTTGACAAAAACACATTTAGTTTAATCTTGCAGTCCATAATTTTTGAAACTCTGCAAAAGAAAAGAAACAGCAAAATTTTGACAGCTGGAAACAGACGTTTCACTTTACTTAGGGTGTATTCAGACTGGACACATTTGGTCCAGTTAAAGTGAACCAGAGTTCGTTTCCCATGAAAATCTGGAGCAACAGTTCAGTCTGAATACACGCTAAACTAAAACTTAAAACAGCTGTGCTGAACCTGGTGTGACTGTCACAGGGGGACAAACCTAAAACCTGAAAACAGAACGAGAAGAACCAACAATGTGAAAGCAAAGCAAACCACTTCAAGAAACCCACCCATCCATTAATTTTCTTAACCCATTGTGTTCCCATTTTGAGGTCATTTGGGCAGAAGCAGGGTACATCCAGGACAGGTCACCATCCTGTTACAGGGACAAACAAACAAACACGCTGACAGTCATATCTGGGGATAAGAGTAATTAATCTACCCAAGAAGCATGTCTTTGGACTGTGAGATAAGGTCAGAGTGCCAGGAGAAACCCCACGCATGGACAGGGAGAGCATGCATTTTCCACACAGGAAGCTCGGATTTGAACAGGGACCTTCTCACTAGGCACGTGAAGTCTATCAGATACCTAGTATACATCTACTGTAGATGTCTACAGGACAACTCTATTTTGTTACTCTATTAGATGTCTACCAATAGTGTTCTGAAAGATATCTGCATCTAGAGGTCTACTACACGTCAACCTGTAGACATCTAATCTTAGGATATTTTAAGATGTCAGTTAGAATACTTCATTTAAACATTTATAGTTAAAAAAAAATACTGCAGTTTTACATCCATCCATTCATCTTCAGAACCTGTTAAATCTATTTTGGGGTCACAAATTTGCTGGTTCCAATCCAGCTGAAGGTTGACGGTGTTACAATTACTGCTGGAGTACACTTGACTTGGCTTTTCTATATTATATCTGGTAAATGTTTAAAAAAGTACTTGAATAGACATCTTTAAATATTTAAAAATTAGATGTCTAAAAGGAGATTTGCAGGAGACCACTACATGCTGAACAATATTGGTAGACATCTAAAAGATTAACAAAATCGAGTTGTCTGAGATGTCCAGTAGACATTTACAATGGATTTCTTTTATATATCTAATAGACATCATGTGTCCGGTGGGAAGAAGCTACCCAAATGCTTCGCTTACAACGTGCAAGGCAACACAATTAGCTTTAGGGAAGTCATCTTCTTGATTTCTAAACCGGGTTATGCATTAGACTTCTATGAATTGATGTCTATCAGATAAATAATGCATATACATCATGATGTAGATATCTAATAGATGCCTAGCGGGTTCTCACTCTGGGCAAAAGTACTAAACACTGCACCACCTTGAAGAACTGACTTTAAGAAACTTTATTTTGTAAATGCAGAGTGGCTTCATCATATTACGTCTTAAAAAGCAAGTCAGAAGGGCCACAGACCTAAAGATAATGTCAATTTCAGTGTACTGTTTATTGTGAAATAAATATGTAAAGAAAATAAAACAAGAATCTTGTACCCACAGCATTTTGTTTGACAAAAAATATATTGTTTTTAGTTTGTATTTTTATTAGTAGCATCCATGACTGGGATGAAATAGAAGCAAAATATTTGAAAAAATGTGTGACAAAATAAGAAATTAAATGACAAAAAAGAGTCATTCAGTTTTAGATGAAAATATTTTTTTTAAAAAGTGTAATTAAAAGCAAGCAGCAGTAGGCAGATAAGCTAAAATTAAAATGTCTAAAATATATTTTTTTTGCACATTTTTTGAGTTTTTTCACTCTGTCCTATGTCATTGTTAATGAACTGCTAAAATAACCAAAAAATGTTGGTGCAGAAAATATACATACATTTTTTTAGGTTGGTTTAACTATAACATGTGTTATTATTCAGGCTTATCACAAAAGACCATCCATCCATCCATTTCCTTCCGCTTATCCGGGACCGGGTCGCGGGGGCAGCAGTCTCAGTAAAGATGCCCAGACTTCCCGCTCCCCGGCCACTTCCTCCAGCTCCTCTGGGGGGACCCCGAGTCGTTCCCAGGCCAGTCGAGAGTCGTAGTCTCTCCAGCGTGTCCTGGGTCTTCCCCGGGGCCTCCTCCCAGTGGGACATGCCCAGAACACCTCCCTAAGGAGGCGTCCAGGGGGCATCCGTACCAAATGCCACCTCAATTGACTCCTCTCGATGTGGAGGAGAAGCGGCTCTACTCCGAGTTCCTCCCGGGTGACCGAGCTTCTCACCCTATCTCTGAGTGAGCGCCCAGCCACCCTACGGAGGAAGCTCATTTCAGCCGCTTGGATCCGGGACCTCGTTCTTTCGGTCATGACCCAGAGCTCATGACCATAGGTGAGTATTGGGGCGTAGATCGACCGGTAAATTGAGAGCCTTGCTTTCTGGCTTAGCTCTCTCTTCACCACGACGGACCGGTACAGCGACCGCATAACGGTGGACGCAGCACCAATCCGCCTGTCGATCTCACGCTACGATCTTCCCTCACTCGTGAACAAGACCCCAAGATACTTAAACTCCTCCACTTGGGGAAGGAGGACTCCACCCACCGAGAGAAGGCAAACCACCTTTCTTCGGTCAAGAACGATGGCCTCAGACTTAGTGGTGCTGAAAGACAGCATTCGCAATTGGAAAAGCACATTTAAATGCACAATCAGTGTTTTGAGCTGATTTATTGTAACTGTCACATCTTGCAACCGCACCGCATACGCTTTATCAGCATGAAATGGAACTCAGCTGAGATTTGTCTAATCTTAGTGAAGATTGAGAAAGCTGGGGCTGAATGTGATGAATACACTCTAATGGATGGCAGCAACTGGAACTGATAGACTTTGTTCTTGCAGTAATTTAACATTGCCTTGTTGAGATGATGTGGAAATATACAGAAAATACACCAAAGCCTATCTGGAAATGACGGCAAAAAACGGTACACCGGTAAAAAACGTAATAAGATAAACTAAACAGATTAAGCTAAGCTGGGCATCCCTGCCTCTTGACCCTCCTTTTTGGTAAGAAAAAACTTCTAGGAAAAAAAAACAACATTTCAGGGGGAAAAAAAAGAAACCTCAGGGATGTTCACATGAAGGAGGGATCCTCTCCCAGGACCAACAGGGGATATGCCACAACTACTAAAGAACAATTAGCTTATCTACTAACACTGACAGCCTAGCTTCTGCATTTTAAACAAGCTGAACACTTTTTAAAGAACTTTTAAGGCACGCTGCTGGCAAAAAGTTAGTAATCCAGCCTAGACCTAACACATGCATGGATGAGTAATTCAGCATCAATTTTTAATAATATATTTGTGATCCTACATATATAGTGAAGGTGAAAAAAAATGCAGTTTTACAAGCGTGAAATGTGAGCCTTAAATGATAAAGGTTACTTACTGTGGAATTGGAGGCTATATTTATGCCATAGATAGACTATCTGATCAGATAGAGCATCTCTCAGCTATTTAAGACCTAGTAGAATGACCTCAGTTTTTTTCTGGGTTTAGGAGGAGGTAATTGTCATCCAGGTCTTAGTATCTGTGATGCAGGCATTAAGTTTCTCCATGTGGTCATTCTGGTCAGGTTGATTGGATAAATACAACTGTGGATCATACGCTTAACAGTGAAAATTAATGTTATGTTTCCTGATTGTGTTTTCTAATGGCAGCATGTAAAGCATAAACAGGATGGGTCCTAGAACTGAGCTGTAGCTAACTCCAGTGCAATGAGAGGAATGTCCATTTACATTAACAAACCGGTACCTACCAGATTTGTTAAAATGTCTAGCTTTCTCCTGCCTTCTTGAAGGTCTTCCATCTTCTGAAGTGGCCTTTGAAGCACACATCTGGTTGGTGAGGGTCTGTGTTTGAAGATAAAGCAGATAAAGAAAACCAGTAAAAAGTAGGATTTGTCTAGCTTCAGATGTCTTTGAAAATCTTAAAAAATAAATGGTTAAGCATAGCAGGTATTTAAAAACTGAAGTTTTAGTCATATGCACTCATAGAGCGGGTTGATCCGTACAGGTGCAGCAAGTTTTTGGGTTGTCTGGGCTAATGGAGGGTCATGGAGAAAAGCATCTGCTAATGTCACCACTTGGCAATCTACATAAACGCTTGTATTTGCACGTTACAGTGTTCTGTGCTAAAAACTCACGTTTAAGCATTGCTACGCAAGTTTCTTAAGAGTTTTTGGGCTCTACGTACTAACAGCTTGGCCACTGAATGTGGATTGAAAGTTAAACCAGTTGAATTCTGACTCAGGGACTTTGGTAGCGACGTATGGGCATGCTTTTCAATTCACGGAAGTGCCAACGATTTGAAAAATGATCATGGGGGAGAAATTAATAATTGCAGGTTATGACCAGCCGGAATTATGTGACACCAAGTTATTCAAATATCAGAATATAGCTGCAAAAGAAAAAGCCTAAAGCTGGATTTGCAGGCTTTGCACCTTTGCCAGCTTTGAAATGTCATACCAAGCCTCTTCCAGCTGCGAGTACATGCACTAGTATTGGGTAGGGATAATCCAGTATGAACACCATTTGCCAAAAGCTTGTTCAGGAACTTGTGTTTAGCTCGTTTTTGAATATGCAACACATGCCCGGAGAGAATGTAGCATAAGGAGAGTGCAGGTGAGTCTCGCAGTTCCCTTGACGCTTGTACAACCACCTCAAGGAACGTCAGGAATATGGCCCGTACCAATGTCTTACATGTGGTAAGCGTATTGTGAAGCATTTGTAATGATAATGTAAGTTACCCTTATGATTTACGAGTCATGCTGTAGTATGTTACCCTTATGCCTACTGTCCCCATGTGAAAGCCACATGCACAGGATGAGCATATGATACTTTACCCCTTGAGTCCTACTGATACCATTATGTATCAAACCACTTCTTCTCCAAACTTACTTTAATTTGGCATGTACTTAAAAGCAAAAACAAGAGTGATTTTTTTTTTCTTAGCTAGAAATAAATTCAAGTGTCAAGGGTGCTCGTAGGATGTCCACACAAACTACACTCTAGTTGTCATGCTGTATGCAAGGAGTACACACTTATGTGAACTGCTCTCATAAGCCCCTTGCTCAGTCCAGAGGATTTAATGGGGATTAAACTATCTGATATTTATTTCGTATATCACCCTTACTTACGTAATGTTCAATTGTTTGCTATGACCTGTCACTCATCGTGTGCTTATACGGGATCACCAAGCAGTCTATAACCTTGCTAATCATGTGGGCTACATAGAGGTTTGCCCATTTTTCATCTGGAGATAGCCCATGTCGCCCCGTAAGAGTAGTTTAAACTGTTCAGTACAGTACAGTTTAATTTGCGTAAAAAATATCACAACTGATCAGTATTGTATCCAGCTGCTGAGACATACATTAACTGAATCAGATCTGCTTCTCTAAATCCCTTCAGAGTGACTGCTGTTATCACAGATCACCTGCAGCTGAGGTAAGAGGGAAAACGCTTCCTGTGTACAAGAAACAAGGTCCTCAATGGACCATTCCCACATGAGATTTCAGCTTTCTTCTGTACTTGCGTGACAGCTGTGCTTTTCAGCTCAGCACTTTTTTTTCCTGTGATAGATCTCTGCTGCTCCCCCAGTCCTGCTGTCAATCTTCTACTTTGTCCTCTAAGACTACTTCACACGAGGCTGTAAATCAACCCAAGCAGGGCCAATCCCCCCTTTTTTGACTGAATTATGGCCTAAGTCTTTAAAATGCTTATTTTAAAGTGGGATTTGCTTCAAACCTACAGGAAGTATTCAACCTGTGTTAAATACATTGCTTCGTGGTGGATTTTATATACATATTTAACACTAAACCATGTATGACTGCTCTAATTTAATCCAAATTCTTTACCTGTCAAACAATAAACACATTTTGCTTCTATTATTTTATCTGTTCTGAAATGACTGTTCAATGTTTTCTAATTGTTAAAGTACAGGTGCAGGGTTTTTGCAGAGTAAATATGAATCGTAAAAAAAATCTTCCCTTTGTGTGCTCTTTGAATTTAGGTAATGCTGTCAGCAGGGATAAAAAATAAATCTAAATCCATCAACACAGCAGCTTATACAGTGGCAACAAAGCATGAGAAAATATTGTTTATCTAAAAGTCTTTATTTCCCTCAAATATAAGTAAGCATCACAAATATTGTAGCATTTTTTTTCTAATAAACAGTTTTTAAGTTGATGTTTACAGGCTACTTTTATACAATACCATCTATATCACATTGATTCAATTACAATGTGACTTTGAGGGAGCAGTTCAATACCAGTCCTGTGGAGTCCAGGAGGAACTGGAGGGGTTAAGTGTGTGTGTCGAGGGCAGCGCCAGAGAAGTTTGGAGGTGGAGAAGGGATGTGCTGCACAAACATCTGCTGTTTCCCTCTTGTAGAGGGTCAATATCGACAGATGAAGAACACAAAAAGCAAAGGTGTTTGTTTTACACAACACTTATTTTTTTAGGATTCAGGAAAAATGTCTTTTTCCAAACCAGTGGAACTGCAGGGTTGGAAAAGTGTTTCATGTTTGATCTCTGTTGAAAACTAGAAACTCGTGTAGTTACCACAAGTTATATCAGTTAATGCACTTCCTTGAAAAAAAAAAAGAAGGGAATTAATTATAATTACTGAAAGGTGCTTCCTAGAAACAGTCACTTATAATTGTGGGTGCACTATTGTACATTTAAAAAAATATGAATGGTACATTTGTGGTCATTTCTTTTTATAACAATATCACCTTTTACAATCATAACTTTTGTGGGTGATCAGATATTTATCTTTGCTTTTCATACACTCACGGGTCACTTTATGACCCACACCTGTCAACTGCTTGTTGATTCAAATTCTTATCAGCCAATCACATGGCAGCAACTCTATGCATTTAGGAATGTAGACACGAAGATCTGTTGCAGTTCAAACAGTGCATCAGAATGGGGAAGAAAGGTGATTTAAGTGACTTTGAAAGTGGGCATGGTTGTTGATTCCGTACGGGCTGATTTGTGTCTTTCAGAAATAACTGATCTACTGGGATTTTCACCCACAACCATCTCTAGAGTTTACAGAGAATGATCTGAAAAACAGAAAAAAAAAACTATCCAGTGAGCAGAAGTTATAGAAGCCAGTGAGTGTAGTATCTGTAATATAAACTTATTGAACCATTTATAGTTTAAATTTAACACTAAATTATCGTAAACAATCAAAATTGTATAATGAAATTGAAACCTTTTAGCATATGTGTATGCTTGATAATCTCCTAAAATTAAATGTCTTTCATACATGACATTTCTAGGAAGAACCCAGTTCAAGCTGCTGATAAATGTTCCAAAGATGATGAAAAAAAAAAAAAAGATAAAAATGACACCGAAAAAATTTTAATTACATCTCCTAATTAAAATAATTTCACCTTCAAATATTCACACTATTTGACTTAGACATGGAGATGGCAATTAACTTCTGTGAAAGGTAAAGGGTATTTTTTTTATCTTTATGGCCCTTCTAATAAACGCTCACATCAACAGATTACACACACACATTCTCTTCTGTTTGTCCGTATAAAACACTGTTTTATTATAATCCACCACACACATACATGATGTGTGGTGCACCTGATAAATTGATCCTGGAGACTAAATGTCTACAGGCACTGAGACAGATGAGAAATGAGCTTTGTGCATGTTTGGGTGTGTGTAAAAACTGTGTGTGATTGGTCACATTTCAAATTAAGGTAAATGATTTTGTGTGTAACGTGTGAATATGACTAGCAATTGATTCCAGTCCAGGCAACGTCAAGGCTACTACAGGCAGATAAACAATATGCACATCCATCTTTGCAAAACTTTGGATTTTTGTTTTCGTAAGAGAAACACAGACATGCTGCCAAGGCCCGTTCTGAGTTGACATTACAAAATGGGCGGCACCCACAAGGAGGGAAAGACAGAGCCTCAGAGATCGAGTGGTCTTACTTTGGTGTAGAAAAAAAAAGTTCACAAAAATACCTCATATTTCAGAAATAATGTGTTCTTTTGTGTGCCAAAGGTAATATATGATAAGATATTTGAATATAGTTTACTCTGAAAGGCTTAAGAAAAGCATGGCAGGCCCAACATTTGACCCAATATTTTTGACACCTGCTGAAGCCAGTGAACAGGCTGCTTCTAGGTCAAAACGTGGATGAATATCAACTGTGTGATTACACTGGTGGAGGAAAAACACAGATGCTACCCAATTACAATAAAAGAGATGGATGGCATCTGTGGTCACAAGACCAGATCTTATGTATTTATTAGTTTATTTGACAGCGACACTGCACGTTAAAAAGCATGTCTGAAAATGCGCCAGTGAACCAAAAGGCTACTTTTCATCTTTTGTCCCTGGACAGGTGACAAATTTGTTTTTCTGATACAATATTCATATAAATGAGACTTACAAGTCTATCAGCAATGTAAAAGGTTAAAAATACACTGTAAATATGAATGCACATTAGAAATATAGAACATTATTAATGACATCTGACGTCAGATTCCTGACAACACAAAATCCTGGCAGGTTTGGTGGGGAAAATGTGTATTTCAGGTGTTAGGCTGAGAGCCTGGAACAAAAAAAAAAAAAAAAACTATAACATAAATAACCTTTCATTTTCATGGAAATGTTATGTAGTCAAAAATATAATAAAATAATATAATGCAATGTCATTTTTTCCCATTGAACTCTATTGGATTCCTGCTACTTTATGTATATTTTTAATAACTTATTTAGAATTTACAGGTTACTTTAAACACCTTCCTGTCCAATAGTGCACTGGTAGAACATAATGCTTTCAAATTCAAATTAAATTTGTTACATACATATAATGTGCATTCCGACAGAATATAAGCCTAAGAGCAGTATGTTAAAAAAAAAGATAAAAGGTATGTGTCTAAGTATGAAAAGGACTTTCAATAAAATAGTCAATGTGCTGCAAAATGTTCAAAGTGTATAAAGTGACGTGGCTTTGCAGAGATTGCGTAGAATAGTGCAGTTTTCTGATTAAAAAAAAGGCGTGAGAGGTCTCAAGGTCAGGGAACTGCAGGTCATTGTCAATAACTAAAAATGTATTATTACACAGCTCTTTAGCTGTGTATCTTGGAAAATTGCACGATTCCTAGATGTGTGTCCATGTATAGGAAAGTCTATAGAAAAATTGTGGCTTATTCAGAGGTTTGCTTCTCACAATGACTTTAGAAACATTTTAGTACAACTTTCTTTGTACTCTCACTAAACACTACATAAAAAGCACAATAGCCCAATCAACATAATTATTAGCTTGAAAACTTTATTTTCCCTGTGGTGTTCTGAACAGAAGCTTTGGGCCGTGCTAATTTCCATCTATTCACTGAGTTTTAATTAAGACAACAAGGATTTAGCGTCCTCAAATAATGACTCACGGGAAATATTCTGCCTCATTTGCTTCTAATGCTCAACAAAATAAAGAAAAAAATGTTTAGACACATCAATTTGGAGCTTAAAATATGTGGTAATATCACAAGAAATGCACTTGGAAGATGATGGGAACACAAGCCCAGATTACCTTTTTTGTTTATATGAAGAATTCATTTGCGAGGTCATGTGAAACATCCTGAAACGGATTAAATGCGGATGTATTTTTAGATAAGATGTTTTTCTTTTGAATTTTTTAAAACAAATTGTTCTTTAATTTAAATTCAAAACGACAATACATTTTAAACCCTCGAGTAAAACAAACACGCGCACAAAGGTCTGTCGTCGAAGGGAATCTTCATGACAGCAAGAATTCACCTCACAGCACCTCCTTTGATCATAGCCTCAAAACTTCAAAGCAGCTAAAATTCATTCATTCATTCATTCTCCAATCCGCTTTATCCCTTTCGGGGTCACGGGGTTGCCGGAGCCTAACCCGGCTACACATGGGCGAAGGCAGGGTACACCCCTGGACTGGTCGCCAGTCTGTCGCAGGGGCCACAATCACACACCCATACACACACCCATGCACACTCACATTCACACCTAGGGACAATTTACAGTGACCAATTAACCTATGAAGCATGTTTTTGGACGGTGGGAGGAAGCCGGAGTACCCGGAGAAAACCCACACATGCACGGGGAGAACATGCAAACTCCACACAGAAAGGTCCACCAGCCAGGACTTGAACCGGGAACCTTCTTGCTGTGAGGCAGGAGCGCTAACCACGGCGCCACCGTGCAGCCCCTAAAAAGAGTTGTGTTCAGCATTTATTGAAACATTTTCAGAAGTGAAACAGTCTTACCAGAAATTGGCTTTAAATACAAAAACAGAGTCAATTTTTTTTTTTATCTGATGTGTGACACTAAAATATTCGGATTTAGAACTCTTGGAATCCAACTGTTAAACATTTGTTTGGTGTTTTGTCAACTGTCAAATTAACAAAGAACAAATGTTTTTGTTGAAAATTGTATTTGAGAATATTTTATTTATTTAATAATGCATATAAAAACATAGCAGCTGTATGACTCAGTTCAAGACTGGCACACAGGAAACCAAGGTTTGCTTCCCAGGGGATGTGATGAGCTTAATCCAGTGTGGGCTGCATATTGCACTTGGACCGGACTCTGGACATGCCTGACCTAATGGGTCCTTAGCCGACACCCTTCATGCTACAACGGGCCCAAGTCTAAGTCTCCCTGTGCCAGTCCCCAGTTTGTGTCAGGAAAGGCGTAAAAATCTTTGTCAAAACCACCTGTACAAATCAATGAAAGTTGATTTGCTGTGGCGACCCCTGAAAGAAAACGCTAAAAGGTGAACAACAACAATATATATAAAAATAATTAACAGAATATTTGAAAGTAAACCGCATTAAATATTGATCCGTGGGAAGTGATTTGTCATTATATATAGGCCTATAGTAGAAAAACTACTAAAACTGTGATATCACTACAAAGTAATAGTAAAAATAATTTTCGACACAAAATGCAGGAGACAAGGCTTGTGGCAGGAACAACAATTTTGGTGGAAAAAAAGGATAAAAACTTTAAAATCTGAACTCAAACAAGGGAAAACTATGAACTGCAAGAGTGAGAGGAAAAAAAGGTGACAACAAATGACAAAAAAGCAGTGAAAAGCAGACTCCTTAATACTGTGGGATAATTAACAGAAAGCAGCAGTGGGTGATTAGCAAATGAAACCAGGTGGAACTGGGAAATACAAAACCTGACAGCAATACATGACTTGAACCAAAGAAAATACAACTTAAAGCAAACCAATCTACTGTGCACAATTCTCACAAGATTTCTGGATTTAAAAGTCATCCTTTCAGTCACACTTAGATGCTTTAGTTACCCAGTAAAATTGATTTTCAGGTGTCATGTGTTTACTTGCATGCTTCCATTGTTTGAGACATGCTTTGCTTTAGGTCTGGCATGTCCAAAGTCTTCCCCGTGGGCCAACAGCGTGTTTGCATCTGTTGCTGATTCACAACGACATGAAAAAAGAAATACTTAGAAATGCAATTTTAAGCTTAATTTTCTTTATATATGTCCTTAATTATAAGAAAATGCAACAAAAACATGTTAAAAACACAAAAAAACTGATTTTCATCTGAATGGGTATTCAAGTGAAGAATACATTCATTTGTTTCTATGATCAAAACCACAATGGTTTGTATCTCTGAATGAGATAAATGTTATTGTGTTGTTTTCTATTCACATGATATACATTTAGAAGCTTACAGTGAGCATTTAAAATTGAATAAAATAGCCCCAGATTTAATGTTGACAAAAAGTTTTCTTCCCAGACACTTGCTCACATTTTACTTGAGTCTTCAAATATAAACTTCAAAGTAATTTTGGTAAAAATGTGTTAAGATGTAATTCTGTTCTATGTAAAGAAATGAAAAGTATCCCACAGCAAAAAAAAAAAAAAAAAAAAAAAAAAAGTTATATAGTTCATTTGCATTTAGTGTTATTAGAAGGGTTTAAAGAATGCTGGTCAAATCAGGCTGACTGCTGGTTGGCTTTCACAAATTTTCTCCTCATTAAATTTGGTCCTCTTTGCAAAAAAGTTACAAGATAAGCCAATCCTTCATAAAGGTTGAGCAACAAAATTGATTGATTCCAACTTCTGGACCTTTTTTTTTGCTCCTTTCAGACCTTCTCACCTATGTATTTCCCTTCCTGGAATTCCATCTATAACTGCATCTATAAAAGATCCTCATATACACATTGAAACCTCTTTTTTACTGTATGAAACCAGAGACTCTCCCTTCATCTGACCTTTCAGCTCATATCAATAAACTCATTTTATTACACGTAACATTTAACCAGTTTTTAGTTGACATTTATATTATATCTGGTTGGGTTTTTGTTGTTGTGGGGATTCATATTTACACCACAACAACAATTGTTTTAGAATTAATGCTTTCTCCTTTGGTCTCTGTATTCCTATTGTACTTACACTTGTGTATTCATTGTTTAGATGGATAAACACAAGAGTTTTAGGCATCTTAAAAGTTTCCAAGGCTGAATAAAATGTGTGGATTTTAAATTTGACTGATTATTTTGGGGTTTTTAATGGTCAATAGTTGGTGCTTTAATACTAAAGACATTTTTCACACAATTTTACATATTTTTCTTTTGAACCCATGGTCCATTCATCAGTCACCCAAGGTACACAACACCAACATTTATTTGTAATTTTTGTTTTCTTTGACTTTCTGCTTAATGCTTTAACTGAAGCAAAAAAGAATTAAACTAAAACTATGAAACTAGATAAATCATGCAGTCTAAGATCTATTCCTTGATCTTTGGTGTCCTGCAGAGGAAGCCGATCAAATGCACCACTCATGGTGATTCCTCTGTTAGACAGCAGCAGCCTTCTTTTGGTTTCCTCAAAGCTTTGATCAATGTTCTTAATTCTGCTTGATACGATAAATTGGCAGCTACCAGATGCTCCCTTATCCCTAATGAAGGCGATGACAAATTTTCCAAAATAACAATCTACTATAAAGTTAAACATGTTCTCCTTAAATTGATTGGTCAAATTGTTAACTAAGATTCATTTTCATATGCATTCAACAAACACTCCAGTGTTGTCAGTCTGTTTGTTTAGGAATAAAATTTTGCTAAATGATATGCAATTGACAAATCAATTAGTATTTTGATGATTCAATTTTGAAAATGAATTTTGCAAGTGACATTGCAATATACAATCCAGACTCGCAATTTGACAATGTATATTGCAATTTACAGGGAAAAAAAATCAGAAACTTCAGTTTTCTAGTTTATTTTACATTATTTTTAAAGTAACTTAAGTTAAGAAGTTAAGATGCAGCGCATCAACTAATCAGGGACTCAAATGTTGGCACGTGACGTTTTCAGTGACTAGATCTGAGAAGAAAAATGTATTTAATATGGCCGCACAATGCCAGGATTTTCGTCCTAAACTTTCATCCATTTTTTTATAATCCACTGGGGGCATGGGTTTGCCGGAGACTGTCCCGGTTACTGTTGGGTGAAGGCAGGATACACCCTGGACAGGTTGCGAGCCCATCACAGAGCCCATGGAGCTGAAGAAAAAAGCTCTCTATCCTAGCCTGGTGAACAGCATAGCAAGCTCCGTCCAGCAGTACAAGCGATCGCCATCGTCACAGGGGGTCAGAGCTCCACTGCCGGGCTCCGCCAGGAGAACTCCGCTAGCTGAGAGCTATCCTTGCTATCCTGGCCCGCAGAGAGACTTTTGGATCGTGACATAGCCCAAATGTTCTGTGCAGGCTTCTTTAAAACAAACTTTTTGCTTCATCTTCTGGACAAAAGCCAGAAGTAAAAGGTGAACTTCCTCTCTGAACTGATGCTTTATTGAACCTATCGTGATGATCAGCACTATATGTATCGCTTTGCTTGCCGCTGTAGCCGAAGTCTGCCAACCCAGCAACGCACTCTCGTGTTACAGTGACAATGGGCCGCATTTCCAATCAAATAGTCTGCTTTTTGTGAGAAGTAGTCTAAACTGAAAAAAGTAACAAGAATCAAGTACTAAAAACCGATGGAATATTTATTTCTTTTGTAAGTGACCATGGTATAAGTGGGATAGTGCCCAACAAAGTATCCATTGTAAAAAAATTGACGCACACCGTGGAAACCTGAGCTGTCCAATGCAAGAAGACTGTTGATTCTAATGTGTGATTCATCTGCATTAATAAGGCTTTTTTTTTATTAATCGCGTGCGTTGACAGCTCAAAAAAAAATAAATGCAAAAAATATCTTAGACTGCTATGTTTTAAAAACAAAATATAAATAATGTTAAAGAATTAAACCTATACAGGTTTTTTATAGAATATTGTCTTTTCAGCTTCCTGTCTATGATTTTTAACCTGTGTGAACTCACAGACAGTCTTTGTAAAGCCTGCCAGCAAAGACCAAAGAAGGTCACCGTTGCTGAATTTTGTATGTATGCGCCACAAACAGTCTGAACACTGCAGCGCTAACAGCAGAACAGCAGGGTGATATTCTGACATGAAAGAAAACATGAGCAGAGACGCAGGCGAGAACTTTTACTGCTCAGCATGTCTGCAGGGCTGGTTCGAAAAACTACTGTGGAGCTGATGAGAGGGAACTGAAAAGGACAATTAAAAATATGAATAGTACCGACATGAGTCCAGTCTCTATGACTCACACATCCCAGGCTCTAAATAAAGCATAAAAAAATAAAAGTAACAAAAAAATTAACAACTGACATCCTTCTGTATCCATAGGTTTGGCACTGAGAGTAATTTTATCCAATCTTGGAAAGCAGAACAAGGTTTCTTTTTATTTGAACATTTGGGGGTTAAATCAGGAATCATGCCTGACCTGTTCTGATGCAGACCTCAGTTGCCCCCAAACCATCTGCTGCAGCTTTTCTGAGCCTTTGCTGCTGAATAAAAGAAAAGACAGATAATTAACAAATGTAACGTCTGCATTAACTGACCCCTCATTTACCAACCTGATGCTACATCTTCATCTTTTTTTTGGGGGGTGGGGTTTTAAATTAAACACTTCACAACACATCATTTCTCAAATTTTGATGACAACATTTAAGTGATCTGCTGTCACCTTCAGCACTAAATAGCAGTCAGTTATTTTTGGATTTGTTATTATGGCATCAAATCAGGATCAACTTAAAGTGAGCAAAAAACAGATTGAAAAGTAGAAAAATAGACATTGTACTGACCAAAAAAAATAAATAAAAGTGAAAACAATATTAAAGGGCCCATACCATAATTTTCTTATGCCTTTCAGAGTAAGCTATATCCATAAATATGTTCACGTATTACTTTTGGAAGAATCAAAAACAAAGTTTTTATTAAATATGACTTATTTTTGAGGACTCTTTTAATACCCGGAAGTAAAACAACTCAATTTTTGAGGCACCGCCTTTCGTCCCTTGTCGTTCCCACCCATTTTATGACATCATCCTTGAGCCGGCCGCAGCGTGCCTGCGTGTGTCCATGCAAACAAACAACCTTAGAACTCTTTGCAAAGATGGATGTGCATTTTGGGCATAAAAAATTTAAGTATTTTACTGATCACCACTAGCTCTGCAGAGAGAGTGTGTGTTTGTGTTAGCCTGTGGGCTGTGCTGGCAGCGCAGACTCTCCTGATCCTAAATGATTTGAATGTCTTTTTTTCTTCCTTAGGATATCTAAATATCATTTACGTTTATGTTTTCATTGAATTTGTTTGGTAAAATTGTATTGGGATGAGAGGTGAAAGTGAAAACTGCTATGTATATGTGCTTTTATTTTGGTAGGATAATTAACCACCCATAATTTGTATAGCCTTTTTTTTGTTTCACTTTATTTGTTCTTCACTCTCATTTGTCATCTTTTCTTTTTTGTTATAAACCTGAAAGGAGTAACCCCTTGAAAAGGAAATGTTGTATGTCAAAGGACTAATCCTTCCAGTGGTTAATAAAAGTTTAAATACATGAAAAAAGATTTAAACATTTGAAGTAAAAAAAAAAATAAGCAGACATTTCTGTATTTCATAAAGTTTTCTAAAAAGTCTATAGAACCCATTAGGAGATGTTAGAGGGGGTTTGGTGTGTGTCTGTTGGGGTGTATTTGTTGAGGTGCAAAGGGTGTCTAATAAAGTAGTTAAAATTGGCGAGCAGGCCACTGAGAGGACACCTTCTGATTGCTAATTTGCAACAATTTCAAGAAGAACTTTTTCAACATTATAGTTATGGGGTGTTTTTCAAAGAGTTTTTCAGGAAGAAAACTGATTTAGTTCATTTTGAAATAAGGCTGCAACATAATAAAATGTGGAAGAAGTGAGACGCCGTGAATACTTTCTGGAAGCACTGTATGTATGTGTCATTTTTCACACCGTGGTCTGAATTTGAATAAAACCAGGTTATGTCTTGAACCATGTTCATACTTTGCACAAGATTATTGCTTTAAAATGATAGTTTTTACTTTATTTTATTTTTGTGTATTTACCTTTATTTTATCACAGAAGTCCTATTGAAATGAAACATATTTTTCAAATGAGCCCTGTTAAATGAAAGACAAGAGGATCTTGTTTGTGCAAAGCTGTTTTATTCTTGAGAATTTGTATATGAGTGGAAAAAAGTAAAGTAATGAGTAGTGAACTACATTTTCAAATAGGTAATGAGTAATTTGATTACAATTTTGATCCAGTAACTAAGTAAAGTAATCAATTACGTTTTAGAATAAACTTAACACAGCACATCACATCTGAAACCTCCCTCCTCCTGTTCAAACTTGCTTGCAGACGCAAAGATAACAAAGGATATGACCCTCTGGGTCAGTAGCAACAAATCAAAGTCAATGACGAGTCTGCATACATGAGAGAAGTGGAGCGGCTCGTCCTCTGGAGCAGCCAGAACCACCTGGAGCTAAACCCACTTAACACTGTGAAGATGACAGTGGACTTCAGGAAGAAACCCCCGCAGTCCTCAACAGAACAGCTCCCTCAATAGTCTCACACAGGTTTCTAGGGTTCACCATCTCACTGGACCTGCAGTGTATCTCCCACAAAGCAGAGGTTGTATTTTCTGTGTCAATTAAAGGAAGTTCATCCTGCTGACCATCTTCTACATTGCAGTAATTCAGTCTGTCCTGATCAAATCCATCATGGTCTGGTTTGGATATGCAAAAGACATGACAGGTACAGGCTGCAGAAAACCCTCAGGTCTAAAACTTTCCCTCAATCCAGGACCTGTACTGGTCCGGGTTAGGAAACAGGCAGGTAAAATCTTCACAATCCACCTCACACCCCAAATACAATCTGTTTAGAGTCCTCCCCTCAGGCCAGCATTTCAGAGCTCTATACATCAATTGTCAGAGTTGTGTAGGTGGACCCAAAAATGCAGGACAATGGGGAGTGCAGACAGAAAGTTTGATTCAAGAGATAGCCAGGGAGGTGCAGAGGACTTGGAGGGTGTTCAGGAGCTGGCTGCAGGCAGGAGGCGTCAGGATGGGAAATCCAGGCGTTCCTTAAAGACACAACAGACAAAGTTAGAGGTGGAAGGCAAGACAACTTGACCAAAGGTAGTCAAAACACTTGGTTTCAGTGGCTTTAGGTCGGTGTACTCTACCGGTGAGAAAACAGACAAACCGATGTTGGCTGATGGGCGTGGACATCCTAATAACTGACGAGGAGATGACAAGCAGGTGTGCAGGAACCGTGAGTGAGGGCGGCCCTGTTACCTGACAGTCAATACCACCCGACACAAAGACAGCTTCATCCCCAGAACTGTCACTCTGACCCTGATTTAGCTTTGTGGACTTTGTGGACTTCCTGTGACACACATCATCCTGCTTTGGTATCCCCAGTGTTCAAAAATGGTGACCCAACCTTGGCTTCTACTCATAGGCCCATCAGTATCTTACCAGCTGTCTCAAACATTTTTGGAATTATTGTATAAAAAATCACTAAAAGTATTAGACAGAAAGCCATTCAGTTACCATCATTGCCACATCCTCCACAAATATAAACTCTTAAGTTGTGAATACCTTTTAAAATGTAATCATATCTGTCTAGTTTATAAAATTCTGCACGGACTAGCTCCACCCCCTCTGTCTACTTTTTATTAGTGTCCAGTTCAACAGAAGCACCAGAGGGACCTCTAGACAGACTGTCCCCTGTGCCCCAGTCAGTGAGAGAGGCTCCTTCATTTCTGTCATTCAAAATTAATGCTACAAAATGGCTAATTGCCTTACAAAAATATGACCACTGAATTTCTTTTTAAAAATGTTTTAATGTTATGTAATGTTATGTTTTTATTGTGTTTTTTAATGTGTTTTTTTATTATTATTATTTTATTTTCAGGGTGTCTTTTTTCCATCTGGCAGGATGCCGATGAAAACAAGCCTTTTGCCTAATTCGGGTACATTTACGTTTGTGAAATGTTTATTAATGTACACAGTCCCACTGAAATAAAACTTAAACTCTCCATCCTCTTTAGGTTGCTGGAAGGTTCATGGGAGTTTGCTCTTCCAGTGAGTGCATGTGTGTTTTGTTGGATTTGGAAAAAGCATTCAAATGTGACTCGGTGGTGTCTTGTGGAGGATCCGTGATTTTACGAGGAAGAGAGCAGTTCTCCTTCATTGCAAACATATTTCTTTAGTATGTTTTGATCTCTTACCTTATCAACTACTACACCAATGTACTACTTTAAAAGTTAAGACTATGAGCAATGAGAAAGAGAAAATCAAGCTCTTAAAGGTTTTATAGGTGGCTCTTAAAGAGCCGTTGTAGGTCAGTCCTTGAAGGACAGAAAACATGATTCTGTGGGTTGCCATATATCTGCTCCCTCTACAGAAAAAGGGATCATGAAGAATAGTCTCAGCCAGAGAGCCTCTCTGGAAGAGTTGTTGGCAGAAAACCTCTTCAGTTACCACAGCATCAATAATTGCAGGATCCTGTGTTGCTGAGGGCCTGATGAAGCTGCCTAGCCTTCATACTGTGCTCTGGAAACATCTGGGTGGACAAAGGCCTTGGTTCTGACACCACTGTGCAGAAAGCATCTAAAAGGCATTCTTCACAACCAGTCGGGCTGTAGCTAAGATGCACCTCTCTATGGCAAGGAGGCGCCCAGGGAAAGACTGCATCAGACATTGGGAATGTGTCATTCTTTAGGGATTTGAGACTCATTGGAAACAAATTGATTGAGTGACCCACTGCAAAGCACTTAACCAAAGGTGGAGTTGGCCAGAGCCCCACAATCATTCGTCCTGCCCCAAACTCAATCACCTGAAATCTACTGGTGACATCCACAGCAGCAAGAAGAACTTTAGAAAAGTTCCCATGTAGTCGTGGAAGCTGGATCCCTATCTAGACACTATGCTTGCTGTCCACTGCGCCACAGCAGTGGGAAGGAGCCACCAGACGAGAAATATCTGGTCTGGCGCCAGGTTGAGGCCCCAGCTAAGCTTTGTTGAGGGGTAGGAATAAAAAAGTTTTTGGTTGAATCGCTCTTAGTCTGGCCCGTCAATCAGGAGCAGTTGGAGGTGGCACACCACCTGGCTAACAGCTTCTGGGATCATTCGGGCACGCAAACCCCTCCACCACGATAAGGTGGCGATTCAGGGAGGGGATTATCAGTCACTAGCCAATTACTAACAATTACTGTGGGGAAACCGAAGTCCTCGGAGAAAACCCACAAGACTGCAAATTTTGTGAATAAACTATTAATTTGGTGACTGATTTTATTTTCTACATTTATTTATCTATTGTATTATTTATTCATTTATTTATATTTACAATATTTAGTTGGTGTGTGGACATTTTAACTGTACCTCTTAATTATTAATTATCAATAATTATCAATCATTTTTTATAAGTGGGGTAAACCAAAGTGATTTATTTTAAGACTGCCAGGCTTTAATTTTGTGAGTAAACTATTATTTTGGTGACTGGTTTATTAAGTTATTTATGTCTTTGTTTGTTTATTTCTAATAACAATAATATATTTGTATGGGTTTATTTTATATGTATCTATATCTATATATATATATATATATATATATGTGTGTGTATTTTTCTTTGTATACTTCTATAAATTGCTGTAAGTCCAAATCCAAACAGTTTGGCCGTGCACTGCCAGGTCAGTTTATTTTTTTAATTTTTTTTTTTATTATGTTTTTTTTTCCTTCCTTTTTTTCTTCTTATTTTTTAATTTGCTTTTTTTCTTTTTATTTTCTTTTTCTTTTATTTTATTTATTTTTTTGCAGAGTTTGCAGTTGTCTGGTTTTACTTTTTTAAGCAAAACACCCTACGAAAGAAATTTTCGAAGGAGGACCTCTTCACAGGTTTTTCGTTTGGCTCTTTTGCTTTGTCCATTTTTTTCTTATTTTTTTCTCTTTTCTTCACCTTCTTGGAATTTTTCAGCTGGAGTTTTTGCAGATATTTGTCCAACTCGTCATTGTTCTCTACAAGTTCGCCTTTTTGTTCCTTCGTTCTTTCCTCAGTTTCTTCAATCACCAGTTCGTTCTTTTCTTTGTTTTTCTTTTCCTTTGCCTTTCTCTTCTCCTGTTTTTTCTCTATTTTAGGTTTCTTTGGATTATCCTGCTGGATAATTTGCAGTTTTGTTTCCAAGTCTTTGATAAAGCTTCCAATTTGAGCTTCTCTTTCATACGAGGTTTCCTCTGTTTCCTCAACTGCCAGCACATTTTTTTCTTCACTTTCTTTTTCTTTGGGTTCTTTTTCCTCCAACCCTTCATTTTCCTCTATCACTTTGTTTACCTCCATCACTTCATTTTCCAGTACCACCTCCTTTACCTCCATCCCTTCATTTTCATCTATCTCTTCTTCTTCCTCTATCCATTCATTGTCCACTATAACATCATAATCGTCCATGTCGAAACATTCGTTTTCCTCCAAACTTTGGTTTCTTTCTAAACTTTTGACCTTGTCCTTCAGCTCATCCTCGTGATCCTCCAGGAAAAAGAGGTTTTCCTTGAGCTTCTCTGACTTTTGGATCTCCTTAAAGAGCTCGTTGCTTAAACGCATCCTCTCTACTTCAGTCACCTGGAGTTGCTTGACCACATTAGGAAAGATATTTTGTATTTGGGAAGCTTCTTGGAGCATCCTCTTTAGCTGGACATTTTCTTTCCTAAGCTCCTGGACTTCCAGAGTCAGTTCTCTGATTCCCTCTTTAAGCTTTTGTGCCACAAATTCCCCAGATTCCTGAGCTTTTCTGAGCTCATTCATGTCTGCAGGCAGCGTGATGGTGAAATGCTGGGGAGCTGCTTGCAGCTTTGTCTTTAGTTGATGGTTCTCCTTTTCGAGGTCTTGGGCTTTAAGAACCAGAAAACAGTTAGCCTGTCTAAACTTCTGGATCTGTTCATGCAGGTGCTGCCGTTCGGCGTTGGCCGTCTGCATTTTTTCGGCGTCCTCTGCTCTCAGCTGGATCAGCTGATGGTTCTCCTCCTGCGCCCGTCTGATCTGATGCCTAAGCTCAGAGATGATGGAGTCCGGATGGGCGAGGCTCGTCTTCACGTCTGGATTTCCCTGATGGAAGGTGTCCCGTGGCTGCGCCTGTCCGTTATGCCCGGGCGGATCGGGATGGCAATATCCGTGGGCATAAGGTCTGGGAGCGCCGCAGGGATTTCCGACACCGTGGGGGCTCTGGCTGAAGCTCTCCGCGTGTCCGGGGTAATAAGCCATTGCTTCAGAGATGGTATCCGAAATATTGAGTGTTCTTTGAAAAAGAGCGTCAATATTGGCGGGTGTGTTCTCCGATGAATGCTTTGACTCGCTTTGTAAGGAGCTGGAAGTCGCTGACAAAGGAACGTCGCCCGTCCAGAAGGTAGGAGTACTTAATAGTCCTGGAGGCAAGAAATCCTGACGTCACATCATCAACTGAACTATGTCCAGATAAGTCACAGATGATCTAAAACACACCCGGGCGTGTTTGATGTCGTACACGTCAATCAAACGTCATATGCATGTCCCAGACATATCAAGTTCCGTGCGCGTGTGACTGTGTGCGCGTAGATGTGTATGTGCGTGTGCGGGCGTGTGTGTGTGAGTGTACGTGATCATGTGATATATTTCCCTCCTTCTTGTTACTGGACAGAAAGTGCTAACACTTGTGTTCTTTTTTTTTGCACATTTCTTGTTGTAGGAAATTATCTATAGACTGTCTGCAAAGTGACTTCCTCTTTGTGCCTGGATGGCTTTCCACCTTCAGTCCGAAGAGCAGCTGCCACTTCTAACTTCAGCTGCAAGTGAACTTGAACAAAGACAGGATAGAGGTCAAAGGCTTCCAGAGATTTCAAATTGTATGCAGAAAATTTGCTTTACACACACTAATAAAGGTTTGGAAAAAAACTTAACTGAAAACTCTATTAAAAAAAATGATTATGATGATACATACATTTATATACGCATACACATACATTTGTTGGCATCCTTCTGTCTGGCCTGTGGCTGTACAGGCCAATTCTTGAACAGCAGGCCCTGCTACACTTGCTGCAGGGGAAGGTTGTGTCTGTCTCAGTGGAGGGTGCTGATGCTGCTTTCTGCTGCCTGCACACCCTTTATCCTCTCACTTTTGCTCTCTGAGCTCTCTTATGGTCCTTCTCCAGCTGATGTAGTCCTCAGCTACCTGCTCTCATCCTTTTGGGTCGATACCACCTGCCCTCATGTCTCGCTTGCAGGCATCCTTGTAGCGTAGGACAGGTCTGTCTGCAGGTCTGGATCAGGTGGCGAGCTCGCCATACATTTTGTCCTTAGGAATCCTCGAGTTATTAATTTCAAAAAATGAAAGTGTCAATATTTAATAATGCAAGTTATTTTGCAAAGCAACTGGCTTCAGCTTCACGTCAGACAATTCAGGGTTCCACAGCATGCATTAATTTCAGATAATGCACAATTGATCATATGGTCACGCATGGTCGTATATGACGGAAATAAATATTAAACCAATTTTTAGTACTTTTTTTCAGTTTAGATCGCTTTATCACAAAACGTGAACTGTTTGATATTTGGTGCGGCCCGTTGTAACACGACAACGCATCGCTGAGCTGCCATTATCCTCGACTGCAGCAGCAAAGGAAAGCATGTATGAATGTATGATGTATACTGTATGCTGATTGTCACCATAGGTTCAATAAAGCATCACTTCAGAGAAAAAGTTCACCTCTTACCGCTTGCTTTGGTCCAGAAGATGAAGCAAAAAGCTTGCATCCACACCCAGCAGCCAATCAGAATAAAGAATTCACCTGTACCAAGGTAAAAGCTCATTTGAAGAGCAGAAATGCAATGTTTGTTTCTAATGGCTGTATATAAGCGTCCTTGTTTTCTTGGAGTAATACTACAGACATTAAAGTCTTCACAGTTCTTCAGAGTTCTAACTGTTGATCTGTTTTGTGGACACAAAATACATTTCTGGGATTATCTGAGTTAACACTTTATAAATGTAAACATTTCAAGCACCGACTTTTTAATGTTATTGTGTTTCAAAAAAAGGGCCTAATGTTTGTTAATCATTTTCAGGTCTTAATCTTGACAGACATTAAAAAGGAAAGTGACGATGTAAAAATGCTGAGATAAATGTGATGTGGTCGAAATGGTAAGTGCACTAACCTAAAAAAGAATTCGTGCTGGTGCACTGAAAAAAAGGGAGTGCTACCAGTGCAAAAATGTAGTCTAGAGCCTTGTATATACAGTATATATATATATATATATATATATATAAAAATATAGATATATAGATATGATTAAGAAAACATTATTAATCACGATTAGTCACAATGTTTTACTCTGTAAATTGTATACAACAATATGCAGCTTTTGAAATTAAAACAGGCCAGAGTAATGTTAACTCAGATATAGCCCCCATATATATATATGTATAATGTATTTTTAATCATATATTTTTTGTTTTTTTGTTTTCTATACATTGTTTTTTTTTTTTTCTAGAGGGAAAGGTCTACCACAAGTTTGCTTTTATAGTTGGGATTTCCAGCTGGAAGTGTCTGACTGATTCCGACACTCTTTCTTGTCATTCAGAGCAGGCATGCTGAAAAATATGCAAGACCTGCTTTCTCAAACTTGTACTCACACACATATAATCAGAAAAAACCCTGCAGACTCAAGCTGCAATTGGTTTCAGTGACTTGTCACATTCTGGCTGAAAGTCAATTTTACACTTACTTAGCCCCATAATAAGAAGTCATGTTGACAACCCCAAAATACATCTCTCCTTTCAGAAAAGGGGGAGGGAGAAAAACAAGAAATGAGGAACAGGGTGAGTATGGACAATGTAGCAGCATATGGATGCTTCTTTAGAATGTGGAGAAAAAAAATCTTCTCAAATGGTGCATAAACCAAAGGTTGGCTTAAAAACAATTACATAAATGTGATTATTAGACAGTGCAATTTGTCTTTTTTAATGTTTTTTTCTTTTTTTGCAAAACTATTGGAAGACAACAGGGAAAATTGTGTAGAATTCTTTGCGTTTCACCATATTTCTGATTTCAGGCCTGATAAAGGGAAAACATTTAAGCAACTTCAACCTACAACCACTCAGAAGAGTGCACATTTTTATGCATTAAATATAGCAGAATTCCCCATCCCTGTTTAGTCCATGAATGCAGCACATCAGGTAAAGCTGATGGTTATTTTATACTTACATAGTATTTAAATTAAACAAATTTAGTAAAAAAAAACAGCATCGACATCTGAATAATCTTCTGAAAAATCTTCAATCCCCCAGAAGAAATTAGCAACTTACATTTTAACCCTTTTAAATAAAAGTGGTAAACAATCATACATGGCAATTTAAAACAATGAATTTTTTACTACAAAAAAATTGCATATGGTAGCAACAATAACCTAACATGTTTTGACCAATGCAGGTGTAATGCAAAGTTCAGACAACAATAATTGAACAGAAGCGTGTACAGCCGAATAACTCTAAAGCAACTCTTGATAGGAGAAAAAATCTTTTAAATCTAATAATGTTGGGGAAAATAATGTTTTGGTCTATATGTCATGTTAATTTGTTTGCAATTAAAGATGTCCCTGTCAGGGAAAAAAAATGAGTTATAATTGTACGTTTTCTGTGTCAGCATATCTCCTTAAGGTTTTTGAGATACAGGCACTATTTGCAGACACAACAGTGTTCAAAAAGACATTTTCAGTAAAAAAAAAAAAAAAATTGAATATCCTAGCCTTAAATTCTTAAGTACTTGAATACATTTGTACATTTTATAGCAGAATCTTTTTGGCTGGACTGTGCTGCTTTCTGGATTTTGTTTAATGTTTGATCCTCTTCATTGGCCTCAAAGTTGATTTCATGTGAGTTCTTCCTCTTTTTACCTTTTCTATTTTTTGTTTTCTTTTACCCTAGACAGGCAGATGCTATGGATTACTGTGCTTTAGGATTTAGAGAGGTAATCAATTTTTGTTCCCGTTTCCCATTAAGTGTGAATCGTTTCTTCAAAGAAAGCTTACAGCCAAAAAAATAGCAAGAACTTGAGAGACACTTTAAATAACCCAGAGGTTAAATATAGACTAAAATTGTCACAAAAAAGTAACTAAGAGACTGTTCTCAAGCTAGAAACGTTTCTACAAGGATTACTTATGGTTTGCAAGATCAGCCTATGGTTATATGCAGTTTCTCAGCATCGTCTTGCTTCCTCCCACATTAAAAAATCATGTCTGACTGCAGATTGTAGACTGTCCTCAGGACTGTATGGATCTGTGTCTGCATATGAGGGCCTGAATTGCTCTCATCCAGAAGCTCCTGCAACCCCTTTCTAAGAAAGAGAAAAGAAAATGAATGGATAGCCTACTCATAACAAAAGGTCAACATAACGTTGATATGCTAACGATAATCAAAAAGTCAAACTAACAAGAAATATGATCGATCCTACAAACAAAAACTTGAATTCTTAACCCAGTAAAGCTCACTACATCAAAGAATTGACAGAAAATTAAACTTATTTGGAATTAAGATGTTTTTCTTAAACCTTTTAATGAAATTTAAAAAAACTAATTTTTATGAGATGAAGATATAATTAGTGATTTGTTGAGTGATTTAGAAGGTATTTGCTGACAATATTAACTTAGATGCAATAATATTGGCATGAGTGGAAAAAAAAAGCGCCTTATTTACCGACAGACTCAAATTTAATCCATACATTTTGCATTTTTTGATGAAGCAAGTAGTCAAAAAAAAAAAAAAAAAAAAAAAGAGTTTTCCTGACTATCAAGTTTTAAAAATTAGCAAAACTTTTCCCAGCAAGTGTTTGAGATTTTGACAAAATGAAATGAGTAGGAACAGTCCTTTTACTGCCCCTAGTGGAATAATTTAACACTACAGGGCAGAAAAGTTGTACACAATTAGTTAAGGAAAGTTTTGAACATACCAATAAGATAGAGGTCTCAAAAAATTGTGTATTAACTGTAATACAAAGGAAAATAGGGCTACGTCAAAGCTGCATTGAATCCAAGATGAAAAATAACGTTTTTTTTGTTCCACTGAGATAAGCTGCTGTCATGGAGTAGTGGTGGTGTAGGACACAAAATGCAGGAGACAAGGGTTGGTGATGGAAAATCAAAACATTTAATAAATAAACTGAAACATAACAAAATCACAGAACCCCAAAGGAATAACAGAGCAGAGCAGGACAGATGACCTGACAAGGATTCACTGAAAACCAGACACTTAAATAGGCTGAAGGTAATTAACAAAAATGAAGACAGCTGTTGACCATGAACCTGAACCTGGTGACTGAGGGACAATTCAAAACAGACCAAGATTAAATAAATACAACAAAATCCAAATCAAAGTTTACAATCCTGACAGCCGCTGCAACAGAAAAAACATTTGAAGCATTTCTAAAACTTTTAGTTCAATGTATAAAAACTTTTATTGACACCTGATTGTGCTTTATTTGTGAATGTGAATGACAGAATGAGATGGAGCACTTTGGGCTGATAGGTGAAAAGCAACAGTCTGCTTTCAACCAACCAGCAAACCTCTGGCCTGTTGCTTTCATCAAACTGTTTCTGCCTGGGCTGCACGGTGGCACAGTGGTTAGCGCTCCTGCCTCACAGCAAGAAGGTTCCTGGTTCAAGCCCTGGCTGGGGGACCTTTCTGTGTGGAGTTTGCATGTTCTCCCCGTGCATGCATGGGTTTTCTCCGGGTACTCCGGCTTCCTCCCACCGTCCAAAAACATGCTTCATAGGTTAATTGGTCACTGTAAAATTGTCCCTAGGTGTGGGTGTGCATGGGTGTGCATGGGTGTGTGTTTGTGGCTCCTGCGACAGACTGGCGACCAGTCCAGGGGTGTACCCTGCCTTCGCCCATGAGTAGCCGGGTTAGGCTCCGGCAACCCCGTGACCCCGAAAGGGATAAAGCGGATTGGAAAATGAATGAATGAATGTTTCTGCCTGGAAATCTGATTATACTGCTGCAGCAGTAATTAGCTATTTCATAAGGCAGTGCTTGCTTTGGGGCAGTTTTCTATGAAAAAAAAAAGTGTATTCATATGCTACTTTGCTAACTTCTGATTTGAAAAATATAAAAAGGAGGACAATGTGATGCAAGAAAATAATTTTTTTCAAATTATTCTGTGGAAAAAAAGCATAAACCAATTCATTAGTTTGCATTCCATCACTTCTAAAATCATTACTTCAGTAGTAGTCCTTGACATGTGATTCTGAAATGAATGGTGGTTAGCAGAAAACACATAAATACATTTCTTAGTTTCATCTGGATCACAAATTGTTTATTGCATGCAAATGCACAAAAAACACTTTCTGAAACTTTGATGGCTATGTTAGCGCTCTAAAATAGTTGCTGCAGGCACAGTGTTTGCTTTTCTTGTTGACAAAGTAAACACATTTTATGATGGCTTTACTGGCAGCACTTCAAAAGTTAGAAAAATTTTTAGCAGGAAAAAAAAATTACCATATTGTAATTTATTTATTTATTCTATTTTCTGTCAAAGAAAGACTCATATGATGCACGTTTGACCTAACATCACAACATCAGTGGTGACAAAACGGTTCCTTTAAACAAACTTGACAAAGTTAAACAACTGAAGGCAAACTTTCCCTTTCTTTGAGCTTTGGTTGCATCCATGTTTGTTTATGTGGGAGGGGGGTTCTTAATTTAGCACATCAAAGGAGTCTGCAACATCAAAGAACCATTATACCACTTGTCATTATCATCTGTCAATCACCGCCGGAAATAATAAGTTGCACTTTGACGAAGCAGCTTCAAACATAACAACTTTATCTCTGAATGCATTATTCCCGCATCTGCATTCTGTCCGTGTTTCCGCCGTCACAATAGGATGTGCTAACGCGGTGACCTTCATGCCAAAGCGGCAATTTAACAACAGGCTGGATAGCACTGGTCTGGCGGTGTATTTCCAAAAACGCAATGAGTCAGGTTCAAGCTTTTTTTGTGATGGGTTTGTCTGTATTCATGCCTGTCTGTGTAATCATATAATGCCAACAAACTAGCATATAAGCTGTCCATCATCTGCACTTTCCTGTGAGCAGCTACAATTATGCTAGACCCCTGATGAGTAGCATTTGGTATGGCTTCAGCGAGAAAAAACAAATGGACCATTTTTAGCTACAAGGTGACTGCAGGGCTGTCAGTCAGAGAGAGAAAACAAGAATGTATTTGTATTTATTTAGAGTTTTATTATTAAGCATTGTGGTTTTCATAATTTCTTATGTTTTTTGACAAATATAGACGAGGTAAATAGATGCTACTTTGGAGTGAAAATACATTTTCCAACACATTTAAACTGATTTTGAGGCAGCAACAGTTGCATGCTGAGGTATTGGTTTACATCGACAACAAAAAGTTCCATACTCGTCATATTCACCTCATGCCAACGAGCATCAGAGCTTCCTAGACTTTAATTTCACTCAAAAAGCAAAAGAAATAAATTAGATTTTTACAAAAAATGTGCTTCTGTGGCCATGAAACAAAAGCAAAGATAAAAAACGATGTTGCAGCAGTGATGTGAAAGAATAATTTAAAATGTGGATACAAACATTATCAATATCACCCTTTTGATATCAAGCTAGTTTTACTCCCAAACAAATTGAGCCCAAAACAACAGAGGAAATCTTGAAACGGCAGATATTTGAAAAGAGTTAAATCAGGCCTGTACTCCTCTCCAGGGATTTATCCTTCACATGAAAACCAAAGAATGGCACGTTAAAAAAAGGTAAATGGAGCCAGTCAGTTCACCTAATAACCATTAGATGATTACACAAGCAAGTTGCTCCACATTTCCTTTAGTGTAAAATGTCCTAACTTCACAATAAAAACAATCATAAATCCTTGGCTCCAAAGCTTTTTAATTCCATGATTAAATTGAATAGACAATTGTACTCTGGGGTGAATTTTTGAATCAATGTATTTTTTACTGAACTGTTTTCTATTTGGAGGTTTTATTGCAACTATAATACTAAAACAAAATACAAATAATTTCAAATTTGTATTATAACTGCTTTAAAATGGTGGCGGTGGTTGGGGGGGGCACATGCTCCCTGTTCAAAACTCTCAGTGACAGGCAGGCTGACAGAAGCATTATTCAGCGTGGAAAAGGTTCTCAAGGTCAACAACCTCCAACTCACAATTATCTAAGATCTATTCTCATTAGAGCATCTCCACTGGAAAAACGTACTACTTAAGGAGTTTTTCTTTAAGCACTAAGTTAATTTTGCTTCACATAAGAAATTTGCAATTCTGCAGTAAGCACTTGCAGAACAAAATCATCAAATCATAGTTTGTGGAAATGTGATAAAGTCCTGCTGGTGAGGTTTAATACTGCTTCTTACTTGTAACTTTTTAAGCATATTATGAAAAAAGATTTAAAAAATTATATTTTTTTGTGAACTCACAACAAATTGAGGGATGTATATAGAATAAGCAAACTTGACAGTGAAAAGATAAATAAATTAGTGTTGTAACCTTGTTTGTTTCCAGGCAGTCAGTTTTGTTTAGAATGCTTTTAGCATCTTGTTAGTTTGTGTGCTTCTTACACAATTTTTTTTTTTTTTTTTTTTTGGGGGGGAGCACTTATTTCATATTGTGATTAAAAAAAAGGTAATTGTCTTAAGTCTCAAGAACCATTTATGCAAATAGACAATCATCCTAACACCAAACAGCTCACTTTAATGCTCAGAAAAAAACTTTAAAGGAAACAATTATCGTATTAAATAAAAGAAAATCTGTATAAAAAAGAACAGAAGAAAACACAATTTTCTTCTTAGTTATTAAAGTTAATTTGCCTTTCTGTTTGTTTGATATGATCACACGAGTTTTCTTAAAGACCTTCTCCAATGAAAAGGATGTTTTTAACATGTTCTTGTAGCATCTTTCTCATAAAGGAGGATATGTATAAAATAATTAAGGATTAAAAAACATTTCAAACTGGAAGTTTGAAAAATCTCGGGTTTGTGATGCAACAACTGCCATGGGCAGGCCAAAGTCTCCCTTTTCCTCCACGATTCTAAAGCATCCACCTGTAGAAACATAGATACATTAGCGTCTTCATTCTCCTCATCTGAGCTGCCCTCTGACTCATCACTGTACGGCTGCATAGCTCTGATATTGCTCGTCTCCTTTTTTTTTTTTTTTTTTTTTGCTACGCTAATGTTAAACTTGGGCTTGTGAGGTGCTATGAGCTAGTAGGAGAAAGTGGAAACAATGGGCTGATGAGAAAATTAGCTGAGCTAACTTCCACGCTAACAGTTCTGCTCATAAACCAAATGAGCATTTCTGATGCAGAAAATACGTCAGATAAAATGGCACAGGATTTTTTTTTGCTAAAAACTACATAATCATAATTAAAAGATCCACTGAGAATGATTTTACAAAAGAAAAAAATATAGTTGGAGTGGGACTTTAAGACTAAAGCAACTTCTGAGTAGGTAAATTTCTCCTAGAATAAGTAATACATCAATTTGCAAGGATATAATTACTAAAGTACACTTTAGGGCTTACAAATTCTCCTTTGCCTTTCAGGTCTGCTCCCTTCAGGAGTCACCACTAAGGTCCAGGGCTCCTCGTCTCAATGTGTCCAATTTATCTCTATCTGCCTCCCAGCATCTATCTCCCTAGAACATCAACCATGAGTTGTTCCTCTGATGGATTCATTCCTGATCCTATCCATCCTCATCACTCCCAAAGAGAACCTCAACGTCTTCATCTCCTCTACCTCCAGCTCTGCTTTCTGTCTCTTTCTCAGAGTGGCCGGTCTCTCCACAGTCTTCTACACCTTTCTTTTCATTCTTAATGACACTCTTTAGTCACACATCACACCTGAAACCTTCTTCCATCTGTTCTAACCTGCTTGGGCATGACCCTTTACCTCTTTCCCACCGCAATAACAATTCACTGTTGTTCTGGACTGTTGACCTCAAGTACTTCAAGTCCTTCACCTTCTTCCTATCTGCTCCCTGTAACCACAGCCGACCTTTTGATTTCGACACACTCCTAAACTTTTTCACTCCACCACCAACCAAGTCTCCATTTTCCTCTTTCCAGATGACACATCTGAAGCCTTCCTCCAAGTCTCCCTGATCAGTTTAGCTTTTCGTTCATATGGGAGAACCTTCAGACCTCCCAAAGCCTGTTTCAACTCCACCTTCAAAGCCACAAATAAATCTCACTATGCAGTTGCAGATCTCTTTACTTTTAAGCTACGTTCACAGCAGTCATGTGACATGCGGTGCATTTAGCCCATGGTGTTCACACTGGACTGTCACTACTCAATACCACCGCACATCCAACAACAATTATTAATTTCTCCTCCAAGATCCATTTTTAAACAGTTGACACTTCTGTGAATTAAAAAGATGGCATCCATACATCACTACCAAATCTGAGTCCCTAATTGGTCAAAGGTTTGTACATGGAGCTCAAAAAAACTGTTGCAGAAACCTACAGGTATGTAGCTTCATGTGAACACAAAAGTTGTGAATGTGAATGCCCGAAACACGAGCTTACATTGACTTTTCATTGAAAGTGGTCGCTTATATGCATATTGCCAAAGGCAGTGTAAACACAGCTTGAGGATCATATTGAACAAAAAAAATGTAAGATAATATTGAACAGTTTTGGTTCTTTTTCTCTCTTAAACATGTCCTGCATGAGAAAACCTCTAATTTTACAGGAATGTGTGGGACAATAAAAACAAAATATGATTGCATTTCACTTTTCAGGCAGTTAAAAAACACGTAAAACTGATCTGCAGGTTCTCGATCTGAAAATGGTCAGAGAGCTAAGAAACAACAGTTAGGTCAGTGTCACGGCTTTGCCGGATTTCCAGACGCTCCAGGTGAATTGTAACAAATAAAATAAAAAGACTTAAGACACTAAGAAGAAAAATTGATGTTTTTTATTAACGCATATAATCCTCCACAAGAATCCCTACATGAAGCTGGCAGAACACTTTGTCCAAAAAATACCCCAAAAACCCAAAATGGAATATTCCTCACATTTAGCTTTTATCAAATGTGACTTAAACAGACTCTGGGGTGGATTCATAGTATCTTGTTCAAGGACAAATTTGATCGCACTCGCTGGTGTTTTTGAGCATGCACAGCCCGCCTCTGAGATTGCGAGATTGAATCTGTAACCTCAGAGTAATGGTATGGTCTCACTAACCACTAATCTGCTCTGCCACCTGAGAGAAGGGATGGGGACAGATATAAAAAAAAAATGGAGTGAAATATTGAAGTGTAAATACAAAAAGAAAAAAAAACAAGGGGAGGAAGCAAAAAGAATGATGGTGGAAAGGATGGCAATGGAGCAGGCAGACAGAGGCGGTAGAGAGTCGAACAAAGTGTAAATGATGAAGAGAAAATAAACAGGGTGGGAGTAGAGGAGAAATGACAGGAAAACAAAAAAAAATACTTAAGACAGGGAGATCTGGATAACAAGATAATGGTTAAAACATTTAAAAAATAACAAAATTCCAGGCCCTTTAATTGGTCTACTCCTTGCCTGTTTATTTGTTCTGAGTTCTCAACAAACAATGCCAAAACCTACAACCACCATTCCCACAATGACATATTCAAGTGTCCTTCGATTTCACTTTCTCCCACTTAACGGCAGCTCTGTCACACAATCTCATTAGTCATTGAAAGAGGCGACGTGAGGAGCACGAGGGTGTGTGTGCATCTCGTTTTTAGGAGAGAATTAGGAAACGGAACGGGAAACGGGTTGGGAGGAAGGGGGAAAAAGGACAGAAGAAAATTGTGCATAAAACAGGTGTTGGCCAAATATCTAATAAAATTCAATTTTTATTTGATCTTGATAAGATCCACATGTTGAATTCTGAATGAGTTATTCATATTTGGGTAACATCAACACTTGTGAATACATTTCTACAAGTAATTGGGTTTAAACCTCTTCATGCTGTAGGTCACTAATTTGGAACATACCATTTAATCCAGGATTCCACTTAAATTACTTTCTCTTTGAAAGAAAAAAAAACACTGAAGAAAATGTATTTATGTCATTGAAAATAAAGCCTGGCATGAAGGGGTTATTTTGACAATTAGAAATTGAAGATTATGTCCATTCTTAAACTGTTATTTTTTTACAAGTCTATTGAATTAACATTTAAGATTTAACTGTTTCTTTTAATTGTTAAATGCAAATAAGCAATTCATAATGTTTATTTTAAATTATTTTTTTGTTAAAACTTGCAATCTAATCTTGAATTGACACGTTAGCTTTTCAAAGTAAAGTCATTTTGTTTTAAGAAATTGACCCTCAAATCAAGATTTTTTTTTTTTTTTTTTTGCCAAGAAAAATATTGCAGCCACCATAACACAACTTATTGGGTTGCAAACCTGGCAACTTTTTGATTTTTTTTAGTACTGCATATCTTCCAAGTCGTTGCTGTCTCTTATTGTCACCGGTTTCCAACAGCCGTCCAATACTGCATTCGCACCAAACGCAGCCAAGAAGTCAAATTGTTTGCTACCTCTCTTTTGACAACAAACTTAATTTGCTAACCACATCATGGAAAACATGGATGATGTTGAGCGACAGCACCTGCAAGGGCTGTCTGTCTGCTGGGCAGTCTGTCGCCAGGGGGCAAGCATAGCAAGTTCTGTTGGCCAGGTACTGGTCGCCTGGGCACTAGACCTTGCTAGTTCTGCTGGAGCCTGGGCAGCGGCGCTCACAAAGCTGGACACCAGGCAGCTGGCTAGCATATCGGGCTTGGTCGCGGCAGCTCCATGGGCTCTATGACGGGATGGCGACCTGTCCAGGGTGTACCCCGTCATCACCCAACAGTAACCATGTCAGTCTCCGGCAACCCCGTGGCCCCAGCGGGTTTAGAAAATGGATGAAAATTTAGGATGAAATTCCTGTTATCGCGCAGCCATATTGAATTAATTTTTCTAACCTTTGATTTGGTCAATGAAACCATCACGTGCCCAGAGCTGAGTCCCTGATTGGTTGACGCATTGCGTCAATCTTGCTTTGCCTGACTTCCAAATTGCACCGCAAGACCTCAGTTCACATCTTTACATTGACTTCACTTTGAAACTCAATGTCCTTGCCGCACCGGCCACGACCGGTGTGAATGCAGCATAATGGGTGCCTGTGACTGTTAGACGCTGGTCTCCAATAGTGTCTGGGCTTCTATAAGATTCGCCCATTTCCCCCGGTGGTGTAGATGTGTAGGTGTACAGTATTTTATGTTGAAAGCCAGTGTAGGATGGTCAAGAAACGCTCATTCGATTTAGTGTTTAAACTTTGTGTGGATGCACTTTCCTTATTTTATTTTATTGTTTTTTAAGTCTCAGACTTGAAAACAGCTGGTGTTCTTTTTAGCATCCTTTTCATGAAAACACAGACCTTTTATCTAAAGACCCACCCCAATGAAAGCAATTTTTTTTTAGCAATTTTAACATGTTTTTGTAGCATTTTTCTGATACTGGTGGACATAAATGAAGAACTTTAAAATAAAAATGGAATTTCTGAGTATTTTTTTATTCAAATTGCAGACAAAAAAAAGACATTTGAAAAACAGCTTATTTAGAAACTAAATAAGAAAAATACTTAGAAAATATGATGGCCAGGCAACAAGCTCCCAACTCCGAAACAGAGATGGGAAGGGGGGCCGGGGTTGCTTCATGCCAAACAGCATAATCATAAGTAAATGGCCACCGAAAACAGTTTTAAAATAGCTCAAAAGATGACTAGAGTGGGTCTTCAACTGATCTTAGCTGTTTTATGGCCTTTTTTTTACATTTTGTTCCAACTTTCAATCTTTTATCACTGAAAATGTTTTTTTTTTGTTCAGCTCTTGATTCCATGTTTCCATATTTGTTACATGAAATCACAAAATGCAGCAAATGCACACCTGGTTTGTGTTTATTAGAAGGCAGATCTAAATTTAAAAGTTTAAGCTCATCAAAAATCATGAGTCAAAAGTCGGGTTTTAATAAAGAAATAGACGTCTTTGCTTAAAGCAGTTTCTAAAATACTGTTGAATTCTAATTCACAGTCCCCACAGTCTTACATGTGTTACTCATGCATCTCCATCGTTCCTACAAGCATGTCCTTTCACTCCACATCTGCTCTTTGGCTTGTTTCTCTCTTTTTTTTTTTCTTGTTCATGCCCGACAGCTACATTTTAAGATTCCTTTACCAACAAGTTCTGTATTTCTTCTCCAGAGATGCTCCAACCAACTCAGAGCAACTTTTCTTGTTCTGGCCTTGAACTAGCCAAGCTGAGCTTTGCCTTAGATCTGGGACAGGCAATCCCAGGCCTCCAGGGCTGCAGTGTCTGCATGATTTCCAGATATCAAAGCTTCTCATGACTAATTACCTGGTTCAGGTTTGTCCAGGCAATTAGAACATGCCAGAGCATGGTATGTTGAAAACATACAGGAATGCAGCCCTCTGGCCCTCAAGTTGCCTATTTCTGCCTTAGATCCTCCCGATCCTTCTTACTTCCAAACCAAGTTAAAGCTTCTTTATTTCATCCCTTTTTTAATGTATTCCTCTTTTCAAAATGGCTGATGTTATTTGTGCATATTTACGTGCGACCAAGCACAAAAACTATTGGAAATTCATCTTGGTCACAAGATGCACATTCCTGCTTTTGCCTGCATGTATTTTAACCCAAATGTAATTACGTGCAAAAAATCACTTCGTTTTAAAATACTTGAATTGTTTTCTACTTTTCTGCTAAAAATTAGTCCTGTTCATTTCCATCTAGTCCACCCTCCAGTCCCTCTCTTGCAGCTAAAGTCTTGCAGCCTTGCAGCTTTGAAAAGTTTCAAACTATCCGGCATCCACATTTCCATATCTGTCTTTTGGTTGTCCTCCTCCTCTTTAATATACTTGCCTCTACTTTTTCATTAATTCTTTGCCAAAGCAAAGCTCCACCTCTCTGGGGTTCTCACTCTCACCACAGCTCACAATGTCATCTGCTAACATAGCCATCCACTGAGGCGCCTGCCTGATCTCATTCACCTGTCTGTTCATCACTGCTGCCAGTGACAGCTCAGAGATGACCAATGGGCCCTTCACGGCCCGACAACACGCTTCACCAGCCGTACCCTTCCAGCATTGCTTCATGTTCCACTGCCACCCCTGATCTGTCCACACAGTTGCATTTGCACTCTATCAGACCCCCCAGGATTTCGCGACAGATATTTGTGATTGCCTAAAATGCCTGATTTTGCGGAAGCTTTTGTTAAAAGTTGCAATAAAAGTTGCTGTGTTTTTTATGCTGTTTTTTTGAAGCACCTCAAAAATGTACATTATGAAAAAAACTTCACATTTTCATATTCCAACTCTTTTTACTGTGACGTGCATTTGGTAAATGCCGCACGTCACCATATGCAACATTGTTGTGCTTTCATTTAGCATAAATAGAACTGTGAAATCCAAAATGAACTTTTTGTCCTCCCTTCTCACAATAACCTAGATAGTTGTGTATTGAATTAAACATACTTTAGAGGAAAATAACATTGTGCAGGGAAAAATTCTAGATTAACAAACCAAAAAAAAAAAAAAGATAAGCATAAAAATCATGAAGCCTCAGACCTCCATGTCCTCCACAGAGTCTTCCTCTTTATCTATTTCAAAAGCACCACTGGTGATTTGGTGTTGTGGTAGAGGAAGACCAAGGCTTTAAGGAGCTGATCTGGTTTCTTCTGTCAGTAATGATCCATCCTCTTTTGGAGGTTCTTTCAGGTGTCTGTACAGGTTTGTTGAAGAGGCAGTTCTATATGGAATGATTTTCCTGTAGACTCTACACTCTTCCTTTGTATTATTATTAAAAGTGAAATGGTCCCAGATATGGCTTCTTTTTCCATTGTCACTCAGTTTCTTTACAATTTTTTGTCGATGTAGTTTCAAGTTGAACCTGGTACTGTCAGGGTTGACGTGCAAACACAGAAGCAGACGGTATTAATAAATGAAAAGTCTTTCATTTATTTGAATCAGTACTCGAAATCAGAACACAAATCCATGAAGGTACAAAAACCACCCGACAACCAGTGCAGGGGAGACGAAGACTTATAACCAGGAGGAGGGGATGAGGTAAATGGAAACAGGTGTGCCAATTAAGGAGGGAGAGAACACACACTAGGAGGGCAGTCTCAAGAGACCTGAAAAAAACAGAGGAGAAACACAGGAAGTACAACCAACAACAAAATAAAACAGGAAGTGGACACCAAACACAAAACCAACAAATGTCCTGGGTCCATAACCCCACAGTACCCCCCCTCAAGGCGCGCCGCCTGGCGCAGGGGGAAGCCTGTCCCGGTGCCGCCGATTGAAGTTCCTGATGAGCTCAAGATCCAGAATCCGCGAAGCAGGCTCCCAGGACCTCTCCTCAGGCCCGTACCCCTGCCAGTCCACCAGATACTGGAAGCCACGTCCCCGTCGCCGAACATCCAGCAGGCGACGGACAGTGTACGCCGGCTGGCCATCAATGATGCGGGGAGGGGGTGGCGGAGAGGAAGGCCGCTGCAGGGGACACGTTAACATGCGGCTTCATGAGAGACATGGAAGACCGGGTGGATGCGCAAAGACCTGGGCAAGCGCAGCCTGACCGCCACAGGATTGATGACCTTCAGGATCTCGAAAGGACCGATGTACATGGGAGACAGCTTCTTTGATTCCGTCCGAAGCTTGATGTGTGAAGTGGACAGCATAACGGATTGGCCTGGTAGGTAAGTAGGTGCCGGAGTGCGATGACGATCTGCCAGCCTTTTGTTGGTAGCCCCTGAACGCAACAGGGCCGCCCGAGCCTCCCGCCAAACACGCCGACAGCGGCGGTATAGATGCTGAACCGACGGAACGGCCACCTCCGTCTCCTGTAGACGGATGGGATATAATAAAGGACACCTTGGCTTGTTCCATAGGATAATGAGGAGCCTGTAACTGGAAATGGAGCTCACACTGGGTAATAAAGGCCCGGCAGTCCCCGGAGTCCCCGGAAAACCTTTCTGGGCGGGCCAGCTGTGCAGCAGGAGCAACAGGAACTCCATCCAAGGTCCCCTGGACCGGCGTGGGAGGCGATGGGCGTGGCGAAGGGAAAGACGGTGGATGTTGGACCCGCTCCACCAGTTGTTCGAACGCGGCAAATTGTCGCTCCTGACGGCTTGACATCTCCAGCAACCCTTGACGGTGTGATTCACCGTAACTTAGGCCTGTTAGCAGCTGCCACTCCAGTTGGACACTCATCTACCTCCACAAACCCCAGTGCTGTCCATCAGAAAGAAGGCATGAGGGAACAGATCGGATTATGCAGACATGCCGGCACCAGACAAGATACTTTCCCAGTATTTTGCCATGAAGAACACAGTTCCAGAAGAAAATCTATGTTTAGCCATGTGGCAGTGCCCACTGCAGGCATAAAATCAACCAACCAAAGCAAAGCATTACATAGTCACGAGTTTATTTGCAAAGAATTATATTTACATAGGGCTGCACGGTGGCGCAGTGGTTAGTGCTCCCGCCTCACAGCAAGAAGGTTCCCGGTTCAAGTCCTGGCTGGGGGACCTTTCTGTGTGGAGTTTGCATGTTCTCCCCGTGCATGCGTGGGTTTTCTCCGGGTACTCCGGCTTCCTCCCACCGTCCAAAAACATGCTTCATAGGTTAATTGGATACTCTAAATTGTCCATAGGTGTGACTGTGAGTGTGTATGGGTGTGTGATTGTGGCCCCTGCGACACACTGGCGACCAGTCCAGGGGTGTACCCTGCCTTCGCCCATGAGTAGCCGGGTTAGGCTCCGGCAACCCCGTGACCCCGAAAGGGATAAAGCGGCTTGGACAATGAATGAATGAATATATTTACATGTTGGACAGTCGATAGTTCTCAGAATTTCAGTACAATTCGGAGAATAGTTGAAAAAACTGCCACTGTTGATTTTTTCTTAAGGGATTTTTAATTTTTAAACATGGATTAAGTTTAAAAACGTTCAGTCAAATCTTTGTAAATAAAGCGTGTTTTATTCATAAAGACACACAACTCTGCATACAAGGCATTATCAGTGATGCAAAACCCCACAGTCAGAAGGAGAAAAAAAACTCTAATACCTAAGATCAATGAAATAAGAATACCAATAAGGAGAAAGTACATTAAAATAAATGAAAAAAAATCTAAAAGCCAAAAAAAGGAAAGTTGCAATTAAGTCAGGACATATTGAATAAAAAGGAAAGTTGCAAGTGTTACGGTTACCAGCAAGAAGATGTGTTGAGTGTGCTTTAACTCAGATGATGTAGGCAGCTGCAGTACTGAGGAGGCGTCAGGTATGAAGTTAGGATGATAAGTGTTTATGATATATAGATTGTCGGGAAAACAGTGTGAAGCAATGTATATCACATTAAAAGTTGTTTAAACCAGTCTGCATTGACCCAACCACTACATGCTAACTTTTAGGATTACATCACAGGAGCACTTGCAGTGCAACAACACACAGAAAAGTATGTAAGAAGTGTTTTCAGTGATGACAAAATAAATGTTCTAGCAAATACACAGTTGGACCTGTTCCTTACTCGTTGATAGCACGACAATCAATGCTTTATATTTGTCCGCAGCTCACCGGTGGCTTAATTCCTAATATGTTTACATCTGGTGACTTTCAGCTACGGTGGCCATTTTGGTCCAGTTATTCCACTCCCAGAGGGCTTTGTATTCAAACTGAGGACTCTCAGAGTGAACCGAAGCTCAGTCCGACTGGAAACAAACCGAGACCACCTTGAAAGATGAGTCCTAGAGCGAATTGTGGTCCCAGACCAGGGTTTGGTTGCACGTATTCAGCCTGAACTTTTGTTCCGGATTAACTGGGGAAACTAACTCTGGTTCACTTTAAGTTGACCAAATGTGTCCAGTCTGAATACACCCTAAATGTTCCTCTTTAAAGAATCCCGTGCCTTGTTTCTTTTTTTTTTTTTTTTTTTACCCGTCTTTAGTCTTTTTTATCCAACCGACTTCTAAACTTAAAAAAAGTCCTCCAATTTGTATTGTTTCATCATGACCTAACTTTAACAGCTTCATTTGAAACATTTTGTTGTATCACACAAAATAGTCAATGTTTTTGCTCAGTAGTTCTTTCCATGGAACAGGCAGATTGTTATGAGAACTGTGTTGGTGCATTTCAGTAAATCAAAGTACCCTGTTTGTGTACGCCTTGTATGTGGCACTCCACCCACCACATTTCAACTCCAGAGTGTTGAAAGCTGGATCTCCTGGGGAAAACACACAGAGAGTATCACCATCTCTTCACATGACACATCAATCACTCAGTCAGACTTGGAGAAAATCTACCAATAACCACCAACAGTGCTGCACTACTGAGGGATCATGAGTTTCTTTGCATAGTTAAGTGTAACATTCTCAAGCTTATTTATTCATATGGCACACTGAAAATAGGATGACAACAAATGTATGTTTTTTATTTTTGTTTTTTTTTTACGTTTTGTTCTTGTTGGCTTGGCCAAAAATCAGGGAGCTCTTTCCTAAATCTATGATGTTCAGCAAAGAAAAGTGAACGCATAATCTCCTCCTGAGAGAAGTATTAAACCTATGAAACAGGTCAGAAAATGCTACTGCAACTAATATTTAATTCATTTTTAATTTTTGTGATGGTCTAAAGTGCAGGACTACGAAAGTCAGTATTTGTATTGAGAAAGTCAAACATGTTTGTGCTTAAACATAAATAATTAAAGTTTAAATTAAAAAAAAAACATGCATGGAGGGCTGCACGGTGGCGCAGTGGTTAGCGCTCCTGTCTGTGTGGAGTTTGCATGTTCTCCCCGTGCATGCGTGGGTTTTCTCCGGGTACTCCGGCTTCCTCCCACCGTCCAAAAACATGCTTCATAGGTTAATTGGTCACTCTAAATTGTCCCTAGGTGTGAATGTGAGTGTGCATGGGTGTGTGATTGTGGCCCCTGCGACAGACTGGCGACCAGTCCAGGGGTGTACCCTGCCTTCGCCCATGAGTAGCCGGGTTAGGCTCCGGCAACCCCGTGACCCCGAAAGGGATAAAGCGGATTGGAAAATGAATGAATGAAACATGCATGGATGCATTTTCTGTTGGGGAACATCATACGTCTCTATTTTACAGCAAACACACCTTTCAATTTAACCACTTAAAAGTTTAATACCATGATAAAACATTTTCTTCAGTCAACGACTAAGCATAGCTTTATAATAAAAAGGGCTATATATGAAGTCTCAGTCAAAAAGTATGATACCACCTTACTGTAAAGAGTCAGAAGAAGCAGTTTTGCACTGTCATGCTAAATATACATGATGCACAAAAAAAATAAAAATAATTCTGCAAACTCCAGAGGTTAAAAGGTTGTTGTTTTAGAGACAAACACCCTTCATTTCAAATAAAATTATAAACAATTAACAACTCTGAGTTGATCTTACAAACCAGATGATGCAGTAGTTGATGAACCTCACCATTCTGGAAGAGACTCAGTCATCACATAAACTCAGACATGGAGATGTGTTTACTGATGCTTTTGTAAAGATCGTCAAAATTAATAAACCTGATCTTCGAAAATCCCCCGTGTCTTCCATGCATTGTAAATAAGAGACACAAATTTTCATGAAGCAATGAGGCTAACAGTAGCTCCTCCCACACAGAATGGGTGCATTAAATTTATAAACACATTGTTGGACAAGTGTCCAGCAGAGAATTTGACATGTCAAAAGATAGACTGAAGATGTGAATCTGATGGGGAACTCACGTTTGGTGTGAATGTAGCATTATTTTCATGCAATAAAGACCAGTACATCATTTCAGAAGTGATTTAGAAGAATGTTACAAATTGTATAATTGCTGTGTAAACTTATTATAAAAAAATAATTCATGTAAAACTGTATTATTTTTGATGCTCAAAAACATTCTGGGAGAAAACGTGAAAGTCTCATTACTGCAGGCCTCCTGTTTTCGTGTGAAACAGTTAATATTTTTGTCATTCGGATCCTTGGATCCTGAACTCAAACTTTAGTCATTTCTTCATGTGCTTATAGTACCAACAAGACAGAGATGTGAAAAACAAAATGAGAAGATAAGATTATTAGAGAGACCAAATAAGATTAAGCATCTCAGAAAGCCAAACTACTATGTTCTTAGGAGGAAGGGAGGGAGCTTGTAAATGAACCAAGTCAAGGTGAAACCATAATTGAGGGTGATGCAAAATTCAATCATCTCTATTAGCTCATTTCATTAAATTGGTCCAAGTATTCTAATGGCACCATTATCTCTGGTGCACAGTACATCTTTTCAGTTGTTTTGTTGTTTGCTTTCTCATCGTTTGCTGTTTGTTCCAAAGATGATTGAAAATTTAAAAAAAGGAACAACCCATTAGCCACAGGATGTCTATTAAATGCCTAATTTCCAGCAACTGTATATATATATATATATAGGATATCTTTAACAACTCTATTTTTTACTCTATTAGATGTATATCAAAACTTTTCTGAAAGATATCTGCAAATAGAGGTCTACTATGCGTCTCCCTTTAGACATCTAATCTTTGGATGTTTTTAGGTGTCTTTTAGAATCCTTTTTTTCTTAAACATCTACAAGTTAAAAAAATATTGCAATTTTGCATCTATCCATTCATCTTGATAACCCACTGAATCTCTTTTGGGGTCAAAGATTTACAGGTCCCAATCAAGCTACTGTTGAAGATGGAGGTCACCAGTTTGTCCCAGGGCCACACAAACACACAGGAGCAATTTGCACAAAGCAGTGAACCTATGGAGCATTACATTAACATGACATTAATATTATTGAGTTGTGGGAGGAAGCAGGACAACATTCACACCTGTAGAGTTAGAACATGCAAACCTCTCACAGAAAGAAACCAGGTTCTTCTTGTTGTAAGGAGAAAGAGCTAACCACTACAACTCCATCAAAACAACAATCCAATATATTTATTTCTGCTTAGATTTTTAACTTGTCATGGAACTGGAAAAAATAAAAGGTTTAATTTATTGGTAAGAGTGGATTATTATTAGAATGAGCTTAAAACCCATTTTCTTAATCTTTGTTTGCACAACAGTGTAGTTTTTGTTCAGAGGCAAAATACAGACTTCTATTTACATGTAGAGATTAGGAACAAAAGGACTCTAATAACCAATGTTGTTATGTTTATATTTGATAGTAAAAGCAGAAAAAGGATGACGGCACACCAACATCACAATGATGGAAACATGTTTGATTTGTCTTTTCTATTTTATATTTATTAAATGTTTAAAAACGTTCCCCAATAGACATCTAAAAATACCAGAAAATTAGATGTCTCTAGGTAGACGTGTAGGAAACCTCCATATGCAGAACACTATAAGTAGACGTCTCATAGAGAAACAAAATAAAGTAGTCACTGAGCTGACCAGTATACGTCTACAATAGAGCCTATTAGGTATCTAATAGAAATCGATTGCAGATGTCTGTTAGATAACTAATAGGCATCATGTCTCCAGTGACAAGAAGCTACCCAAAGGCATTTTACAAAGCGCCAGGCATGATGGAACCGTGACGCAATTAGCTGCAGGAAAGTCGTCTGCGAGAGATATGCACTAGACCTCTGTGAATTGATGTCTATCAGATGCATAATGCATATCTATAGCTGTGAGTTTTGAAACAGCCATGATTTAGATATTTAATAGATGTAGCTGTGCCTGTGGGATTTTCTTGGTTTATATGCTGACGTTGGTGGGAGCAACAAGGAAGAAACAGTTCTGCATCTATAGTATATAAAAATATAGTATATAAAAACTCCGAAACATTGTCATTTTTATAAAATTAGTTATCTTATTGACAGAGACAAATCAGTATGGATTGTGCGATTCCCCCCGAGAAAAAATATAAATAAATACATTAAAAAAACATCAGGCTGGTGAGTTTAGACATGAGATTGATCATTGGACTGTATGGGTTAGATGTACATGCAGTTCACCACTATGGTGTGTATATAAACAGACTAACCAGCTAAAGACCAAAGAGTAAAATATTAGAAAAGAGGCTAAGTGTAATAACAGCTCCATAAAGAGGGGAAAAACTTACCCTCTGTCAGGAACTGTGGGTTTTCTGATGCTGTTGGCCTTCCATCCCTGCTCACTCCTACCTCCTGTTGCTAACTCCACGCAGCTGGGGTCCTTAAGCTCCTCCCCTTCTCCTCCACCCTGCCAGTTTGTGGTGCTTTCTGCCTTTGGCCCAGCTCATTCAAGTCTGCTACAAAGCCCTTTCAAGTCTGCTCTACTCCATTCAAGCCTATTTAAGTCTGTTCTCTTTCTTACAGCTGTCCTGCTGATTTTTGACCCTTTCTGCTTATGAACGTTGGGTTAAGTCTGCTATTTTGTATTGCTCTTCAAGACTGGATTTCACATCTATGACTCTGGCCTGGATTTACAAGAGATTTTCCGCAACCCTCTATCTCCACCTTGACATCTTATATGTCCTGAGACCTATTGGAGGTTGAGTACTACGCCTGTGCATTCTTCCGCTGATTTGACCTACCTCAACTATAGTGCTTCCTTCTGACTCCCCTGTGCATCTGGCAGCAACATTTCCTTACCTCCTGAGCCCGAATAAATGTATAGATTTAGACCTCAGTGTCCTCCTTCTTAGGTTTCCGATCCTATGTTTTCCTGACACCCTCTAGGAAAAAAAAACAAATAAATCAAGAAAAAGTTTTAAAAGGAATCTTGTGGGCATGAAGCACAATGCAAGCCCTTATTGATGTGAAAAATCAAAACACATTCCAGGTCATAATTCTGGCCAAATCTGAATTGTGTCCTTGTCCTACTATTGCTCCAGTTGTTGTGGCATTTGAAGCTATATCAAAAGTGGTTTTTAAAAGGAAGCTGTAGCGACTTAGGGCTGGCTATCCCCTTGCTGGTGAATCACTGCTTTGCACAGAGAAACATTGAAAAGTACAGCTAATTACAGTGTGGGATTCCTACTTCAAAAGACTTAAAACACAGGCCCCGAGATCTTTGCCTGAGTTCTTTTCAGCATTGCAAATTATTTCTATTGCATAATCCTCATCTTCCAGTTAGAGATCAATCCCTTTTTCCTCACCAATGCCAACACCCAACAGTCCTCCACTTTCTTATCTCTACAATTCCAAACAATAGCACCTCTGCTCCTTTGGTTGTCTCTGCCTAATGAAGTTATTGTTTTATAAATGAAAAAGGCACCGTCCAATTACGCGGCAAGGTCTGTTCTTATTGATTTACTGTTTGTCTGTTGTTGAGGCCATTAGAATGGTAGCTTAGGTGACAATTGTTATTATGGAGTTGTTTTGAGTTCAACTATGAAGGAGGAAAACAATGAGGGGTGGAGGAAGGACAGCGTGAAAATGGGAGATAAAAATAAACAACAAAATCTCAGAAATTCAAAAATTCTCCACTTCGCTATGAAGAAATGTTGAAAGAATTCCTTATGTTTCTGATAATTTGATCCCAACTGGAGTTGTTTTGATACAGAGCAGGACAAAAACAACAAGAAAAAATGAATTTTCACTTTCAGTAAGTTCAGTTTCCTAACTTTGTTCACCAGCCACGTATTACAAACTGATTAACCAATATGAAGAATCAAATGAAAAACGTCTCGTGTTTGAATTGCTTCTGTGGAGCGTTGAAGTTCTCTGTAGTTCTTGATTACAATGCATCAGAACAATTTAATGAGCTCGTTAGTTTTAGTAATCATCCAATCAGTACGTAGACAGGATGCCAGACTGCAAATTTAATTCATCTAACAGACAAATTCACATCTAAGGTCACAGAGAAGAAGCTGATCTGGAAGGATAAATTCATCAACATCCTTGTCAAAGAAGGATTTTTTTCAACACATACAAAAATAAGTACATTTATAGGAAAATACATGTTATGACTATCAGCTTCAAAAATGGATTTATACATCTTCTGTTTTATAAAATTGGATTTTTATCTCAAATATATGAAAGATTGGTTAGACTAAGAAATATCAAAATGTCATAAAAACAAGTTACTTGGAAGGAAGTTGGAGGACAACTGAAGACAGAGCAAATACAGGAAGAGATCTAAATGTTTCACTATAAAAAAGTAAAGTAAATACAATTAGAGCAAATCGTTCTTCACATCACACCATCAGACGTTTGAAAATCTAGGAAAGACTAAGGTGAGATGAACAGGCTCAAATGACATTACATTTAGTCAATGTTTTCAATTAGCTATTTTTGTCAGATTTGGTATCAATGAAAGCAGACAGCTGAGGATAGTAAGCAAGTAACACAAAAAAGGCAATACAGGAATAGAAATTGGCAGTTAGTGTAACTTCAGCAAATAGTATATAGGCCTACTTTCCTCCTATGTTGCTGCTGCTGCAGTTTTGTAAAAGTGGAACCATTCAGAGATTTAGTTTGACTGGCAGAGTTATGGCAGAACACATCAAACTTTCTGTCGTGTTTAATATCTTAAAGGAAAAGATGATCCATATGCCTACATATTAACAAAAGCTGAAACAAATCAAATGTGGAATCAAAGGAAAATTTAAAGCATTTCACTAAAAGACGAAAAACAGCATAAATTCCTCCATCATAAAACCTGGTAATTAGACGGGTCCGGATGCTTTTATCATCATGGATTGTGACAGGATTCTCAGTAAAAGCAATGGGAGGGAAAACAAGACACTTTTTAATGCAAAAAAAAAAAAAACATCAATAAAAGAAACTTCATAACTAAAAAAGCAAATGTATATTGAGTTTTTCTGAGTACAATGGAGGAAAATAGTATTTGATCCCTCGCTAATTTTGTAGGTTTGCTCACCTAAAAAGAAACTGTCATCCGAATGGTAGGTTCTTCTGAACAATGAGAGAGAGAAGCACAGAACATCACAGAAAATCCAGAAATTAACTTTAAAAAATGTATTTAAATTTGTTTGCAGTCCATGGATGATAATAAGTATTGGAACCCTTTTGCCAGAAAGACTTAGTACTTTGTGGCAATACCTTTTTTTTTTTTTATCAAGAACAAAGGGCAGATGTTTCTATTAGTAGATGACCGAATTTCTGCACACATCAGGAGGAATTTTGGTCCACTCTTGACTTCTAAATCATTAAGATTTGGTGGCTGTTTGAGCTTCAGCTCTCCCCATAGGTTTTCTCTAGGACTGAGGTCTGGAAGCTGTCTGGCCACTTCGTGGCCTTGTTATGCTTCTTCTTAAAGTCATTTCTTGGTTGTCTTGCCTGCATGTTTTGGGTCATCATCCTATTTGATGACCCATCAATGACATATTTTAAGTCTTCTGGAGGAGGAGGGATCTCACTCAAGATTTGCTGGTACATGGCTGTGTCCATCCTCTCATTGACACAGTGAAGTAGCCCTGCACAGAAAAAAAAACATTTGTAAAGCATAATGTTTCCACTTCCTGGGCTGGGCACAAACCACAATCAATTATTTCTCCTTTATGATCAATTTTCAAACGGTTGGCACTTCCCTGTTTTGAAAAGGAAAATACCCATATGTCACCACCAAATCCCTGAGACCCTGATTGGCTAAAGTTCAACTGGTTTAACTTTTAGCAGATGCTCAGTCGCAGCATTTTTTTTGTACATTGAGCCCAAAGACAGTCTTAAACACTTGCGTATTAATGTGTGAACCAGAACTCTTGTTTACTTATTTCCTTTAATGAAATGCAAATAAATGTGTATAAATTATAGAGTCCATGTCTTGATTTTCTATCTCTTGCTGTTCAAATGAACCTACCATTATATTGACAACATTTCTTTTAGGTGAGCAAACCTGCAAAATCAGCAAGGGATTAACTACTTATTTCCTCAACTGCATATTTTCAAGGCTGATCATTCCTAAATGAAAGTGTACAATGTTGTGCATTTATCACTCATCAATGTGGAAAATGATGCAAAAAGCAGTTATCCCAGAGGCAAATGGTAAGTGAACGATGTTTAGAAATATCCCAAATCATGTTTTCCTCTTGGTAAACATTAGTAAGTTTGTGTCTGTTTGTGTACTGGAGGAATGGAGATACTGTGAGAGACAGTTTGTGTGTAGATGGGAAAGTGATCCTGAGGGAGGTTATTTATGTCTGCACTTTTATCTCTTTCGCCTATAGTGATTTTAGAAACCAATGAGAAACATTGAAGTGTGTAATTTTCCCAACCAGAAGCAGAAGAAAGCAGATGAATGAGCATGTAACCCAATGACAAAAAGGTGAAAGAGTTTGCAAACCGCAGACCAGTGAAAGCGGTTTGATTATGCTTGCCGAGGGAAACGTCCAGATACTCTTTCATTCTGCAGACCTTTAATCTCTCATGTTATTCTAAGCTGTGTATATTACAGAAATGCCTCAAAGACAATATTGGAATACACTAAGCAAGAGCACTGTGTGCATTTGAATCTGAAAAGCACCTCATTTTGCATGTATCAAGGATTCATATTGCATTAATAGTTACAGACATCTTACGAGAATGTTTGCAGTGACATAAAAGGAGCATTAATTTGCTGTGACAGCTCTGCTTGTGTGCAACAGCCTGACAAGTTATTCAGAAATGCAGAGAAGAAAGCTCTGTTTTTGTATCTAATGGAGCCAAAGATCTGTAGAGATGCTGACTGAATTTTTAATTTTACTGGAAGCTACGCACACACAACTGAGTCACACGGTATTGAGGCACTTTAGGAAAATCCTTTTATCCGCCACCATGGACACCATTTGTCTGCCTTTCTTATGGAGTAGGATGATATTCAGAGAAAGAAAAGCTTGGTTGGTTACATTTGTGCATGAAATAAAACAGACTCCAGACTCAAAATTACCTTTAAGGTCTGAATAGTTTTAGTCCTTTAGCTTTCATCCAAAATGTTTTGCAAAAAGAGCTGCAGAGAGGCCGCTAAGCAGACTTACAAAAAAAAAAAAAGGAAAAAAATGAAGTTGAAAAGGTATAGAAAAGTTACAATAAATATAATACTGGACAAAAAACTCAGTTTTATACACATCGGTGGAAAAGACTTCTTTGGAAAAAAATACTTTTATGTTGGATTTTCAGCTTTTTAATCACGTTGTATTATGCCAAAAAAAATAAAAAATCATGCATAGCTAAAAGCAGGACAATCTGTGACTTCAATTCAAAATTACACAAAAACGTCTAGTATTTGTACTAATACTACAGAAGCCAAACAAGGCCTAGCCCGCTTTTTTTAAATCGTTTTCTCATGATAACGAAATCCAGTATCTCGTTATCATGAGAAAACAACATTAGTTTTGGTGGATCTCGTTATCATGAGAAATCAATTAAAAAAAAGTAGGGTAGGCCATTTTCGACTTTCGTACATACAGAGCGAATAGTTCATATATTGTAAAATATGTTGAATGGAACTTGTTTGACCTTTAGTATAGTTTAAGAAGTTTTGCTGTTCATTAATCACTGACCTATAATCCTTTCTGGCATGGAACCAATAGATATGAACAAAACCTATATTAACATTATATGAATAGGATGTTATGTAAATATATGATTTGAAATCATTGACTAAAAGGGCCTATATCATGCTAATCTAAGCCTTTCAAAGTAAACTATATTCATATAGATGATAATCTTACACCTTTGGCACACAAAAAATTTTTTTTTAGGAAAAATGAGTTATTCTCCTACCCAAAAGTCCTTGATCTCAGAGGGACTGCCTTTCACTCCTTTTGAGTGCCACTCATTATATGATGCTAATCAGCCAGCCTCAGCAGCGTGTTTGAGTTTAGGTGCCATAGTCGATGCTAAAATGAAAACATTTGGTCGACCACCACTATAAGAAAGTGGGTGTGTGAGTGTTTGCCTTGGGGCGTGTTGCTGGCAGAAATCGATTACATTTTTATTTCTTGGGCAATGTTTATTAAGTGGAGTAGTGCCAGACAAAGTGTGGATTTTCAGAAATTAATGCACCCCGTGGAAGCCTGAACCATCCGATGCAAATCGTTTCTGATGTGCAATTAATTTGTGTTAATAAATATCACCCTTTTCATTATTTTAATTAATCGCGTGCGGTAACGCGTTGATGTTGACAGCCATAGTTTTTTTTGCATAGTTTAGCCGGTGGTGCAACTTATGTGATTGTTTTAAAAATAAATACCCACAACCACCACAGGGCACTGTACGTATGTGTATCAATAATTGCTTCTGATAGCAACACAGAAGAAGAACCTACCCTTAGTCTTGCTCCGCGATTGGCGGAGTTGTTTCAATGAGAGGAACAAGAATTGAATGGATTTAGTGAAAGAAATAGTTCAGTTTACTTGTCGGCATGTTTTTTTAGCTATGTTTATCTTAACAATTAATTAAACATTACGCTTATATACTATATTCTTTTCTATGTTCATGAAGCTCCCTTATTCTCTTAAATAAAATGTCTCCCAAAAGTGCCACTTAAACTCCATTGCGACTCGTATGATTTTTTTTTCTTCTTTAATATGCACTTTTTGGCTGCTGCTGCTTATACTACAGAGCAACTCATAGTCTGAAAAATACAGTAAAGCACAAGGCAGTGGAACGTAATGGCCATGGAGCCCTTTTGCACTTTCTGTAGGTCTCACTGGGCATGTCTGGGAGGCATTGTAAATCTTCAGGGTGAAAAGTGTTTTGCTCTATGGAATTTCTTTTTTACTCATGATTAGTTCTGCCTATTTTCTAAAAATTCCTGTTCAATTTTTCCTGTATCTGGGTATTTTTTTATCATTTTTTGGGGGGAAGAAGATAGCTGGTTTCACCAAAACTCTAATACTAATTGTCTGCAGGATACAGACAAATGACATTTGGATATGGGGTTCATGTGAGCACAAAGCAGAGACCCTTTTAGAAAAATAAGTCATAAATATGTTGGTCACTATCTTTACCGCAGAGGGACTATGATGAATGATTCCACCTCTTATCCACTTATCTGTTTATCAGATGGATTAATGAGAAGGGCATGAAAGAAAGGATGTGAGATGGATGACTGTAGAAAAGTAAGTGAGCAGATGAGTTTCAAATGTCAGAATCTCTTGATAAGGAGGAAAAAAACAGTTTATAATCAGCCTGGTGTCTTGACCAGGTGCATAGCCTTTAATGATGATCTGAACAAAGTGAATTACCCTGATGGATTGATTACAGGATTAAAAGAGGCCATTAGGCTGATCAGACATTTCACAGAGGCCAGTTTGTCATCTTCTAGGGATGACGTGACCTGTGAAACGCTCATTCATCTCCTTGGTAGATTGTCAGCTGCCATGAAAGGTGATGTCAGAACTGAAGGATAGACATGCTTTGATGTACTTTTTCTCCAACAACATAATACATCTGTTCCCCAAACAGACAGTCCTTTGCTTGGACGCCGACAGATTCTTGGAAGCACACTAAGATAAAAGTGGTGCAAACAGTAGACTAGAATGGAAGATGGCAGATAAACAAAAAAGAGCATTAAGTGAAAGAGAAGCATATATTTACCGTGCTTCGGTGAATTCTTTGTTCCTCATTTTCCACTTTTTTGCTCTCTTTTGACACTTTTATTTCCCTTTGACAGGCTCCTGCATCCTTTCAGACTGTGTGCCTGAAGGCTGTGGTTAGTCTCAGTGATAGCTTTCTTAGAGGTTTGGGGGTTCTTTGTCTTGTGCAGTCTTTAAAAGGCACCCATTATACTGTTTCTAGAAAAGTATTAGAAGTAAATAATTTATACATTCAGTCACACAAACAATTTTACCATCAGCATTGATGCACACACAGCCATTTATGTCAAACACACACTTAACCAACAGTCAGTCACAAATAGTTTTCCAGTTAAGGGGGACACTTTTGCAATTTTCCAAGGCAATTATGCATGCAACAGCCTACTGGCACAAAATGCAATACAAGCTTTACATTTTGGGTTTTTTAGCCATTTTACTTAAAGTAATTTGCATCAGACTGTGTCATGCCTTGACTTGAGGCAAAATGGGCTGAAAACTTGTGAAAGTAATTCAAGAGCAGGTGTTTATTTGTGGGCTTCCATGCATGCATGTATAAAAAGGAGAATTCAAGGTACATTTGCATCACATTAAATGCATAGCTCATTTGCATACACAGCCAATTTGACTTTTGAGACATATGGTGCAAAAGTAAATAGTACCAATATGCACAAACCAATGAGTCAAATAGGATTTTCATCCATGCATCTTCAGTACAAAAAAAACTTGCACTTTTTTACATGATTCATAAAATAATAACCCCTTCAATGAAACTAAAACCTGCATTTTTTTAAATGAATCAAAGTTTGCTTATTTGGATCTGATTAATTCAGATGAATAATTGAATATAGGTGCACATTTCACATCTCATCACAATGGAATAAAGATCAAGAAAGCCTCAAGAAGAGCAGAAATATTTTCAATCAAAACAAAAGATAAATAAAGTCCATTTGATTGCTTTCATACTTACCACCTCAATGGATTCGACTTGGATCAGAGTCCACTCAAGGAAAAAGGTAACCTTGATAAACAATTTTTTTTGCTGTGTGAAACTTTTGAAAGTTAGTGAAGCTATTTTGTGTATTTCGTTAATACATCAAATCTATAAAAGTGTGGAATAAACACCAAGCTACCCAATGACAAGATTGCCAAATTTTTTCCACTGCTACTTTGATTTTAACCAGACACTTAACCCGTCAACACTAGAGGTTTAGTGTTGACATTCTTTGAGTTATCGGAATTATTAGTCTTTTGTTTACGTAATTAACATAATTCCAACAGATTCGGAAGTGGAGAAAAGCAGCTTTGTGCTGTAAATCCATCATTTTTACAGCAGTCCATTGTTTATGCAATCAGTACAAGGGTGAAGTAGGTTAGATGCAGGCACATCGTACGGATTCTTCACACACACACACACTGGAAACTGTGCAAGGAGCCCATTAGTGCAAATCACATGAAAAGTAATATCTTTTAACTGTCCACTGGCAGTTTTGAAGTCTGCCAACCAATATTTGCTTAATGTGCCCAAGTCATGACAGAAACACTGGGGTGACTGTGCTTTGTCCACTGTCAACCCTCAGTTATGGGATACTATTCCTGCAGAACTGTGCATGATATCAGACCTTAATGGCTTTAAATGTCAAATAAAAACTCACCTTATAGAATGGCTTTAAATTCTCAGTAGTTGGTGGTATTTTGTTTTCATTTTACTGCATTCTTATCTTTCATTTATGTATTTTATTACTTTTTGGGAAATTTGTAAAGTTATAAATAAAAAGAAGCTTCATTCATTCATTCAGGTCCCTTACTATTACTATTTGGGATATTAGACAATCAGAGTGTAGCTTGTGTGGACATCCTACAGGCATGTATCACCGTAAAACAGCATCACCTGTTCATCATAGATGTGAGCAACTTACATTATCCTTACAAATACTTCATGATACACTTACCACACGCACAGCAGCTGTAAATTCTATTTTTGTGACTGTGACTTTTCTCCGGTATCCCCGTGACCCCGAAAGGGATAAAGCGGCTTGGAAAATGAATGAATGAATGAATGAAATATGAAGTTGGATTATAGCCCAAACTTCACCATACGCTTAAAAGGAACAATTTTTATCAGAACGTATTCCAGTTTCCCCCTGAATTGCCCGGTCTTTAAACTAACTTGAACATGCAGTCTTATTTTTCATGATTACTTATATGATCTAAAGCTTTAAAAAAGTAAGACATCGGGTTTTAAATACTTAGAATGACCTTTAAACATGAAATGTTTAATACAAATAAAGATGTCTTACTCAACAAAAATCTTTAATTTAACAGAACCTTGAAGTTCTTTGTGGTAATATAACTGTCAAAAAGAAACTCATAAAGACAAAATTGTGCACAAATTAATACTTGGGATTAAAAAAACAAAGAAGATAACATTTAGTTTTAGGTTTAACATGCATGTTTTGAATTTCGATTTGTTTTATTATTCTGAATACAACTTTTTCTGTCTTGATTACAAAAAGTTGCTGGCCGGTCTGTCGCGCTCCTGAAGATAAACTCTAACCATTTCTGAAGAGCAGGCTCTTCTTTGGGAAGGCTGAACAAAGACTGAAATCTCTCGCAGCCTAAAAAACATTTGTGTCACTTTAAAAACATTTTATAGCAAAAAAAACTAGCTGTTGTTTTATCTCCAGATCAACAGGAACCACTTCTCTATGAGTCGTTTTGCTAAGCACTGCTAGCTAGTTTTTGAAGGATCATTCAAAAATGTGTGAATACTAAATACCACTTTAGGTTTTTTTTTTATAGTGAGGAATGAACAGTGTAATACACTTAAAAGCTCAAAGGATTGATTTTGCATGTTATAGGCCCTTTAAATATATTTGTGAAAAGTTGATTTTAACATATTGTTAATAGCACATTGTCTTTGGGAAAATATTAATCAAAAGCCAACATCAAGTTCCTTCACTTATTAAAATGATAATGAAGAAATGTTGAAGCACTTTTAACCTTCAGTCTTTGCAAATATCATCACAAAAATAATCCATTAATAATGTTTGATTAAGAATTTGGCATAAGTTAAATTTTTTAATTGCTTTATTTTTCAAATGCAGGAACTTTTTTAATACATTAACATTTAACACAGGTCTTTAAATTATTTAATTACAAATTATTTGTTGCATTTTTACTTTTAAAATAGTTGTAGTTTTTTTTTTATTCCAATCAATATTATTAGTTTCAATTTCTAATAAAAATTATGAAGTCAGTTGAGAATGATAGAAGTCTTCCTGAGATAAAATAGTGAAAATGAAATCATTTGCTTTGTTTCATATTCTCAGAAACTGTCATACTATTATTCTTAGGCCATTAGCTGAAGTTGTATTCTGATGTTTATGCTGTTAAGATTTTATGAAATCAATGTTTTATTCAATACATTTTAAATCCTAACCCAAGCATGCTGCTGATCTGGATCCGTCACCTTGTCATCTTTATTTTCCTGTATTTTGATGTGTGTGAACCTTCGGTCACAGTGATGGGATTGATGTTTTCTGAAATAATTAAAATTGATTTGAACAAACAGCAAAACAAATAAAATGAATTTGCAATGAAAATAAATTACTGGATAAATATAACCTGAACCCTGAGGCTGTTTTTGACTGAATGGTAAAAACTGACTCACGTTCTTTATGTTTAAGCGAATCTTAGGGCATTAAAATCTAAAGTGTTGTTCTGGCTTAAACCATTGTCCCATCTAACTACTGCAAATAGTTTGAAGTATTCTTAACCACCATTATAGCAAAACCATGAACTAAGTTTGATTATTGCAAAATTTGAAAAAAGGTAAGTTATCTACTATTTTAATGCAAATATGTAAGTTAAAAGCTGCAACCAGAGTTTTAATTGATAAAGGCTTGGAGTGCTAAAACTTACAAGTGCAAAGAGTTTAAAGATGCTTCATAACATGTTGAAACAATAACATATTATTTTTCTTCCAAAAATAGACATTTTTGTCCTTACTGTGGGATGTAAATGTTATGTCTTTGAGCCTCTTTACCTTAGTAATGAACGTAAGTACCATTTAAGACAGATTGGCCTTGTCTTTTTATCCTCAATTGTGTTATCCACTGTTGCTTAATCCAAAACATTTAAAACTGAGGTTTTAATGGAGAAAATAAACGTTGCCCTTGTGTCAAACTGTATTTCTGTTTTGTTCTCCTTTTACCGTTTAAATTTTTCATTTCCTGCCTTGCTTCAGTATTATTTGTAAGGTTTTAGTTATTATCTCCTGAAATTTTAGTCACTTTTCTTTTTTTTTGTTCATGTATTTCCCATCCATCTTGTTTTTTTTTTCTCAGTTTGATATATTTTTGTATTTGGTTATGATACAATTTTGGCTTCATGTGTATATTAGCTCTGCGACACAATTAATTGCTTCTGTTGATTTTTTTTCCTGGTTTCATACTTTGAAAACTTTTAGATTTCTCATTCCATCAGCCCATTTATATTTATACATACATAGTTTTTGTTTTTTGTTTTTACATTTTGATTTATTTTAGTTTCACAGTTACTTGTTTTTTTTTTTTTGTTTGTTTGACTGTTTTGCATTCACTTCTTTATTTTTATTTAATTTCAAGAAGTTTTTATTTTAGTAAACTATTTCCCATTTAATTCAAAATATTGTACAAATTCTGTTTTTGTGTTTATCAATTAATTAAAAAAGCAAAACGTACATATATATATATATATATATATATATATATATACACATGCCCCTCTCACCCTACCCTCTGCGGGTGGTACCTAACCCCAAGCTCAGCTCGTGTCTTTTACCAGAGGCCTGGGAGCTTGAGGGTCCTGCAGTATCTTAGCTGTTCCTAGCATTGCACTTTGCTAGGATCTGAGATGTCTGAGATCTTTCTAGGGATCTGCTGTAGCCACTGTCACCTTCACCTTCCAAGCTTTCACCAGTTCCTCTCTGAGTCCCTGGTATTTCTCCAGTTTCCCTTGTTTCTTCTTATTGATCTTGCCATCACGTGGTACTGCCACATCCACCACAACAGCTTTCCTCTGTTCTTTATCCACCACTACAATGTCTGGTTGGTTCACCATTACCATCCTGTCTGTTTGTATCTGGAATTCCCACAGGATCTTTACTCTCTCGTTCTTTACCACTTTCTGAGGTGTTTCCCATTTTGTCTTTGGGGTTTCTAGGACACATTCTGCACACATGTTACTGTATACTTTTCCAGCCACTTGGTTGTGGTACTCCATGTATGCTTTCCCAACCAGCATCTTACACCCTGCAGTTCTGTGCTGGATTGTTTCAGGCACCTCTTTGCACAGCCTACACCTTGGATCTTGTCTGGCGTGGTAGATCTGAGCCTCTATCGTTCTGGTGTTCAGGGCTTGTTCTATAAAAAGCCAGTCAGGACACAGAACACAATGCACTGTGAAAAAATATCTGAAAAGTGCAAAATTGCACAAAAAAATCTGAAACAGCAAAGCGGCGAAAGGTTGACCACATTAAACCGAGGGACAACTGTACTACAACTAGTCAGGTTTTACTTATTAATATTTAGGCTACCAGTTTAGCTGTTTTGATGATGTGCAGTTGTGTTTGTTTCTTGCAAGTGTTTAAAAACATTTATTTTTACCTTGGGTTCTGGATTCTGCTTCTTGATCTTGCTTCCAGGACAGATCTTTCTTGGACTGATGGGCCGATGTACATTTTAGACCCCATGTTAGACCTGCATGTTGGAGAAAATATTATATTTATTAATATTTGTTCATTAATCCCCCAGAAGAACTGTATTAACAGCTTTTTCATTTTTAGCTCTGCACCCTTTTATGTGTGTTAAGTACAACAAATAAAAACCCTAAAGTTCATGAATACTTTGTCATCCCTGCTGATGGCTTATCTCTAACATTAATCATCATAATTACTCTAAATATGGAGGTGATCTGTCTGAAGAAAATTACCATCTGTCATAAAGAGTTCTTTATTTTCCCCACTCTCAGACTCAATCAGCTATAGGTAATGTGAAGCTGCAGTAAATGAATGAACTCACATAAAAGGGATAGCACCAGAGCGTGCTTCACAAAGCAGCTATAGACTATAACACAAAAATTAAAGTTGAGAAAAAGGAGAAAAAATAAATGAGGTGATGCAAAACAGGCATCTATTGAATCTAGTTGGCCATCAAGTGCAGATGACTGGTGAGTTTCCAAAAAATGGTAAATAAGTATTTGAAGGCCAAATAAGTTGTGTCTAATCCATTTTTATTATTAAAAATGTAAAATGGGTTTGAGAACAAAAACATATTGGCATTCAATTCTAATGATCCCTCTTGTTTTTTTTGCAGCAGATGTCCCAGATTATTAAAGATTTTTTTTAATCACATTTAATCAAAAAAGTACATATATTTTAATCCCATAAGAATCCGCCTTTTTGAACTATGGAGTTAAAAGTTTGGCAACGATTTTTTGAAACAACCAAAAGGAACAAAAATGCAAATTTTGTATGAAAAATAAACTAAAAAGTAAAAAAAAAAAAAAAACAGAAGGAAAGAAAGATGTTGTTCAACTAACATTAAAACATAAATATATTTAAGAACAATAATAAGAAACCAGATGAGACTCACTAAAAGTAAAATTTAACCAAAAAAAATAAAAAATCAACCAAGATGGTGATTTCAAACTTAATGATTGCAACATCATATCAGGAACTTATGAAGGGCCCCAAAAATTCAGGAGACCAGATTAATGGCAGGAACTTAAGTTTTTTAAATTACCTTCAAGAGCAATAAAACCCTGGGACAGAAAGAAAATGCAACAAAGCAGAAAAATCACTTTTATAGACTCACTATAGTTATTTAAATTTAGACAGCTATTGGTAATTTCAAAATTAAAGCACTGGAAACTCTCACAGGGAGGACTTAGAAAACATGAAAAATCCAAGAAAATATAGTGAATATCCAACAAAGCAACACAAAAGGGCACAATTCCCACATACAGAATTACATTGAAATGCAAACCACAAAAAGTGTAAATTGCATATTAATTAATGATTTTGTTAACAATAAAAACATCTAGGGTGCAGTTCTAATTTGAGGAATTCAAAAAGTCTAAGAGAAAAATATATTTAACGTGGAACACTCATTAAATAGAAATCCCAAAAATAAAATATTAATTTAAGATGCAAATTTTACCCCAACATTAATATGATTAAGGGATTTTTAGATGTTATTAGATTGCAGCAAAGGGAAGAAAGTCTTAAAAATATAAAAATCAAGAAGAGAAAAGGTTGCTTTAATTAGGAGATACATTCTTGTTTCAGAATCAGCATGTATATACACACACACATATATATATAGATATATGTGTGTGTGTCTACGTAAAGTCTTACATTAATGTTGAATTTTACCATATCTAGAGATTTATATCCTAACAGAAAACAAATTCAAGTACACATGGAGTGTTGGAAGACGGACAGTTTAACATGGATTGTCATCTGATTAACTAAAAGTATTGATAAATGCTGCAGTAAATTTAAGATTGTCTTATCATTCTTTAATTCACTGATAGTCAAAGCCTAAAACAACTGAAATGTACCTTTTGCCTTCAACCATGGTCAAAGCCAAGTCCTTTCTTTTTACAAAACCATCAGAATCTCCAAAACTCTGCCATATTTTTGAATATTGATTTTAATGAACCTGTTGCTTTATGGAGCTCTTATTTTTTTTTTGTTCCAGGTTTGTTCTGTCGACTTCATTTATGTCGGCTTCCAAGCTGCTAAGGTAATTTAAATTAGTTTCACATCACCTGGGGGTTCACCATGAAATGGTCATTCAGCTCCTAAGAGAAATGGGGCCATTTCATGCTCAGCAATGAGCATGTCCAGAGAAAATTACACAGGTATAGTGTAGAGTATGTGCATGGAAAGAGAAATGGTTCAATAAAAAAGTTTGAAAAACCCCAAAAAATGTTTGTAAACAAGGTCATCCCTGCAGGTACTATTCTAGCTGACTGTGGACATCTACTCGAACCTCAGATCCAGGAACAACAGTTTGGTTTCCATCCTGGTTGTAGAACAGTGGACCAGCTCTACACTCTCTTTAGGGTGCTGGAGGGTTCGTGGGAGTTCAATCATCCAGTCCATTTGTATTTTGTAGATTTGGAGAACGTGTTGACGTGTCCTTGTGGTGTCCAGTGGAGGGAGCTCTGGGAGTATGGGGTCCGGGGAGCCTTACTGAGGGATGTCTGGTCTCTGTTTTTTCAATTGTAGAATATGACTTTCATAATACCCCAAAAACAACAACTCTGAAAAAAATGTGATTATCTCTTTTATTTTTTGCTCTTTCCTTTTTATAGAATCAAAAAAGTGCTTTTCGACGCACAACTGCTGAAGCTCCACATGAATCCATCCTTTAGATCATCCTGTGATTTATGAACGTGTATCCTCCTCTTGTCCTCATATCATTATGTCTTGAATCACCTAAGAGAACATAGACTAAGTTGCGTGCCCACATGTGCACGCCCACATCTCAGTCTTCCTCTGTGCTTCGGTGTGTCTGTAATTACCAATGCGATCATTAGTGCTGCTTTGGAATGAGCATGGACACGCCAGTTGTCAGAAGGAGCTGCTGACCTCAGTATGAACTCCTTAAGTACAGACACACACACCTACACATCTTGCACACAATGACACATTCTGACACATTCTCTTTCCTTAAGCCTTTTTTCTCAAGAGGAAAGCTTTAAAAAGACACTGTTGATTTAGTTAAATATTTCTATAAATGACTGACGTGTTGTTTTTTTGCTGAGATCTGAATGTACTAAGGAGTTACATTTTTATAGACAGCAATTATAGAACTTTATTGCATTTTTCCAAATCAGATGTTTGAAAAAAACAAAACAAACTATAAGCAAAATCACAATTAATCTTGGTGCTGTCATGCAAATTAAGTTTGTTTACAAAGGTTAAAGTTTATTTTTTAAAAAGTTTGAAGGAAAATCTTTTTTTATCTCCTGTTTTGACATTCGAGTCTGGAGATTTACTTTGCATTCTGACAAATTAGCGTCTTTTAACTTTGTACTGATTGTTCCGACCAAACCAAACCAGCAAAAGGAAATATCTATGAGATTATTCACAGTAGAGCTTCTCATGTTATTTTTATTTATTTGTTGGATCTAGCATAATGTAATTTTTCCCTTCATCAGTGCAAACAGTTTATAACTGAAGCCCTTTTAACTTGGAACAGTGCTAGTTTGCTTGACTTGTTGCAAGTTTGCATTGAAGTGAATGAACTGACTGTATTTCGTTTCCTATGGCCTTGTCACACTCGGTCCATTTCACATATAGAGCTAATGTTTACAGCAGTTTACAGCACTTCCTGTGAAAAGCTTCAAAGTATTTACAGAAAATTGTTTTTTTTTTTTTTTTTTGCTTTTGTTAGTAAGTACATTTATAGTTCATCTTTTTTTGGAGCTGGTCACTTTTCATAGCAAAACATACAGCAACTTTATTACATCATCAAAGCAAAAAAAAGGTGAAATCTTTATTCAGATGGCAGAAAGAAACAGTGAAATGGCAAACACTAAAATATTTTACACCTACATGTTTGCTATTCTGGGCTTGATCAATTTAGACAAGTGGATTAACTTGGCCTGTCTGAGAACAGTGAGAACAGCATCTTACAGCACATACGAGGAGACAGAGGAAAAGATGTTTGCGGCAATTTGCATGTGTAATTTTCAATTTTAATGTAAGCGTGTGTTTGTTCATGCATGTTTCTTGTTGGAAAATCAATGTGTATCAGAGCGTCTGCCCTAAACGATGTGCTTCTCCCAGCAGTGTGTGTTTAATCATCGTACAGCCCGAAGCTGTAAATCCAAAAATTATCACAGAGAAAAAGAAAACAATCGCTAAACCAGCACAAGTTGACTTGAGATAAATCAGGATATGAAATGTCCTTATATTAAACAAAGATTAAACTGTAAAAGGAGTTTGTAATAATGTTCTAAAGTTCAGTTGGACTGATTTGCTGTTGGATTTGGAAATGGTTTATTTTCAACAATCAAAGCAAGAAATAGTGCATAAATAGTACAATCAACAACAGTTTAAATCCATACAAAGACATGTCAAACACAGAATAATTGTAGATTGTTTGAAAGGGAGTGGAAGGAAGCGAACTTATATAATCCCACCCCGTATTTACCTAACCATTTCCTTTACATAAGTTGTCATTTTTAGGTTCATGACTTCTAATCAGAGCTTTATACCTTACTTTTTATACCTACTTTTACTATACCTACTTTATGCCCACTATTTTGTGGACTTACATCTGCTTGTGTGTAAACCAAATGCAGTTGGAAGTCTCATGAAATCCTATATCATGGCAACCACTGTTTCTTCCTAGCGCAGTACAAGCAGAGAACCAAAGTAACATGTTTTTTTCTTCCATTAATTCTTTTTTTTTTTTTTACTTTACAAAACAAAACACACTGGCTCAGACAGACAGAAATCACAATAAATAATTAAAGAAGTTAACTAATGGAACAATATAATGACGTAGCAAACACAATCAGGACGATTCACTTATCACAATAGTTGAGATTTCAGGTCTTAAATATCTTAAATAAGGTTCCCAGATAATAATAATAACAAAAATCCAGTATTTTAATGTATTAAATATTTTAAATATTCCAGTGGAATCAAGTCCAGTAAAACCTTCTGCCAACCTGTAACTGTCTGCCCCTTTTCACTGATCCACTGCAAAGTAACATTTTATTTTAGCAGCCATTTTAGTTATATTAGCTACAATAACAGACACACTGTGATAAATACTATTTTCATTATTCATCTTTGGATATACCACTGACAGAGGTTTTACTATCATATGCAATTGACCAGGATTCCCTTAATTTATATTTGAATATTGTTAATCATCTAACTTTTAGTCTCATTAGGTGTTCCTGTTTTTAACAAGAAATTTTAAAAAGCCTTCTGTACATCCAAACTTTAATATAACCTTTATAATCCAATTAAAATATTTTTCCAGCTTCCTTAAAACAAATAATTCAGATGTTGCGGCGCTGTTCTCTTCGTCCCTAATCAGTCATTTTGTGTCTTTAGGTTGACTCTCGCTTCAAAAATAATTTTCTCCTTACTTTGTCATTGCTGTGTGCAGATTCAGTATTCAGATGAAAGCATAGCAGACTTTCTTCTTTCCTCAAAGACGATAGTTGTTACCACTACCTAGTTCTTATAATCAGCAACGTGCATGTAAATGTAAAGAATGCTGCAAGAGGAAATAACATAATAAAAGAAAAAAATATTTAAAAAAAAATAAGAAAAAAAGCTATTTTAAACTTTGATTTGTCTTTATTTAATCCTACCTAAATCAGAATTAGCTTCTTCTATGTTATTTACAAGGTGGACCAAAACTACGGTATGCAAGATGAACTCTTGGGGTGTAGATGGGGCCACCTGCTTCAGCTATAAAAAGAGTTATTATCTGATTCCAGTGACAAAACAAATAGTCACCATTTTAGTCTAAAAAAGCCACCGTAAACAAAGATTCGGTCACTTTTACATATATGAGCTCAAGCTATGATATGCTCTGATGTGTTTTTATTTTGTCCATGTTGTCTAGCTAACTTTGGACATTAATTGTTGTAAATAACTTTGGACTTGTCAGGATTCAGCCGTTCAGCTTCACCTCCTACCGTCAGAGGGAGTCCTCTCCTGAATACTAGCTCCCTTCTTTCTCCTCCACGTCTCTCCAGCTGTTCCCCATCATCTCATCAACTCCACCCCCCATAAACCCCACCTGGACTCAATTCCATCGCGCAGTATTGTTTTGCCCTGCATACAATTCCGAGCGTTATCTTCCATGCTGTCTAGTGGTTTTGACCTCAGCCTGCTTTCTCGTTTTCCTGTCTCGCTCCTTGTCCTTGACTCCTGCCCGGCCTTGACCTAGTTTTTTTGTCTTTGCCCTTACCTGATTAAACGTCCTGCTTGCATATGGAGCCGAATGCCTCCGCCTCTTCCTCACAGGACTGTGGAAATTCTTGTTTTCGTTTGTTTATTTAAATTAAATCTTTTCTCACTTCCTCCTGTGTTTGGATTGTTTTGGGTCTTCGACCAATTATTGTGGAATTACAGAGCTACAGCTCTTTTATAGGAAACATGAAACAACATTTCCCAGAGAATCCTCTCTAATGCAAAGCTTTTAGCCAATTGTGTTCTTAATTTTTAAATTGTACTGGAAGTAAAATAAAATGTTTGAATCTTTAAGAGTAGATCTTCCCTGAGCCACACTAACGGTACCGTCTTGACTGCTTTGCATGCCACTGTATATTAAAGTTTAATTCCTCCACAGATTCAAGGTTTCAACTTTGACAGCAGCTACTTAGATCACAGTTCCATTTTAATTCAATGAGCTGAAGTTGATCCATGTGCTAATATGGTTTAGGGAAACCAGCATTTGAGAGGATTAGGGAGGCAGACAGACGAGTAAAGCACAAAAGCGCTGGAGACAACCAAGATGAGTGAGACAGGCACATGAAGAGCAAGACATAAGTGCAGAAGGAAGATGAAAGAGTAGACAGACAAGGACAAATGTACCCCTGTGTGCTCTCCAATCTTGTTTTCCCAGAGGTACCTGACATTTCACTGTATTGTAAGCTAGTTGTGCCGCCCAGCTGGGCAGGCTATTAGTGGAGGGAGGATCAAATCAATAGGATACATGAAAGAAGACACTGAGAGGGGATGATATGGAAGAGAGAAACAGAGCGAGAAATGAAGCAGGCACAGATAGCATGAGAGACATATAATATGGAGACATAGATAAGGTCATGAATTAATCAGGGAGCGACAAGGAGAAAATGAGAAACATATGAAAACCCACACAGGACTTAGTGTTCAGGAAAACAAATTCAACAAATCTTCATGTGTTGTGTGTCTTTTTCGTCTTGCGAAGGTTTGCTGAACAAACCACCTTTTTGAAGCAGCATACTCTACGCAGTCGTTTAGATACATTCTCAGACATTAAAAGTTTTCTTTAATTTAAACCAAAAAGGATTCTAAGGTTGTATTCAGAGTGGGAAACGGTCCGGACCGAGTCTGCTTAATTTGGTCTGGATTGAGTCCTGAATTTTGCGTTTGGTCTGTATTCAGACTGCCGTCAAGCCTACTTTCCTGTTTTGACCCACAGTTTGTAAACAAAACCACCTGATTAAAGATTTGTTCAATCATAGGCCAAGAATAACAAGGGCGGGGCAGATCAACTAGAGGCGGAAATTATGGAAGTCCTGCACTTTGCAATACTTGTCGGGGTATTTCACTAATTCAAACTTTTAAAATGTTGTTTTCCAATTTTGAACGTCTGTATCAATGTGAGATAACACTTTTACTGCTACTTTGGTACGACAGAGGCATGCTGCAAGGTGGTTACTGGCAAGACAACGGCTATAAAGGTAGGATGATAGGTGTTTATAACATCTAGATTGTCTGTAAAACAGTGAGATGCAATGTGCATCACATTAAAAGTTGTTTTAATGAGCCTGCATTCATCCGACCACCTTTCAATGAGTTGCTGTGTCTCATCGTTGTGGTTTTAGGACATTGTTTTTAAGAGAATTCTGTTAAGGAAATACAAGCTGGTTTTGGGGATGACGTCACAGCAGTGCGTGCTACGTAATGAGACACAGAAATGAGTTAAAACAAATTTTCCAAAGTCTTTTTTGTTTGATAACAACATTTGTTGCTTTACATTTGTCTACGGCTCATCCATTGTTTTATTCCTACTCTTTTAACATCACGTGACTACCGGCTTCGGTGGCCATTTTGGTCCAGTTACTCTGCTTCGGGAGCAAACTGTATTTAGACTGAGGAATCTCAGATCAAATCGAAGCTCAGTCTGATTGAAAACAAACCGAGACCACCTCAAAAGATGGGTGCGAGAGTGGTTCCTGGTCCCGGACCAGAGTTTGCTTGTGTGCATTCAGATTGAAAATTTGTTCTGGAATATCTGGGAAACAAACTGGTTCACTTTTCACCCCAAATATCAAATAGGGCAGCATGTTGTAACTTATCTTTATCTTGAATGTCATCACATATTTAAAAAAAAATGTAGTTACACTTTGATATGTAATAATGTGTGAGTAGCTTTCATCTGATTCATTTTAAAAATGTTCCCAGTGGTCTTTTACTTATAATTATGCTGTTTTTTTTTTCCCCCAAATAAAAAACTCTGTGTCATTTTTATTTATATATGTCCCCCATCAGAAAGAAGCCACACGATTGTGTTAAAAACCTAAAAAAAAACACTTTTTTCCATTAAAGTGGGTCTTTAAGCCTAAACTCTTGGTTGTTAGGGACATGCATTTTGATTTAGACTCATCTAAACTGATACTTTGTGTGTATTAAGGGATCATGTTATTATCATGCCTGTTTTTTTTTTTTTTTCTAATTGCTACGTATATTCAGTGCTACTCAAAATTTTTCAAACCTTGGCAAATATTGACTTCAAAGTGTCTAAAACAAGTTTTTTTAAGGCATAAGCATTTTCAAGAAGGCAATTGGATGACATATAAGCAGCGTAATTATGAGACATTCTTTGCTTTTATTTTCATTTTAACAAAAAGCAACATATACAAATTTTTTCCATGCATGAATAATCTGGCTATGTCAATCAGAAAAGCATGCTTGTTTGGAATTGTGAGTATATTTGTGGTATTGTACCAGCCTGTAAACATAGTTACTAAGACTAACAGCATTCACATGAATCATGGGCCAAAAGAAAACTTAAAGACTCGCACCACTGAAAATGGTTATTTTGGTGTTTTTAACATGTTCTGATGGCATTTTTCTGATGATGGAGGACATATATAAAGATAATTAAGCAAAAACTAGATTATCAGATTGGGTCTTAAAGCAGAAATGCATACCGGTATGTTTCTTCACCACAAAATTAGTAGGATTACTACAGTGAAAAAAGTGCTTCTATCTCTACTTATATTTTCTGAAATACACAGAAGGAAACACCGAAGAGCCACTTTTCAGTAAAAAATAAAACATCAGAATTCACAGTATTAGAATTGCATCCTCATCTGCACTCTAAGTTTGTATAATTTGTATTTACCAGTGATCTCAAATTCCTTTTGATGATCAAATGAATACATTTAAGAAATCACTGTGTGGATCACTTTGGAATTTGGAGAGCTCAATCAGCTGCTCCCACGTGTAAACAACTTACTTTTAACATAGTTACATAAGAAGAAACATTAGGAAGTGCCAAACTTCAACCACTTTGACAGGAAAATGATTTAGAGCTTCTCGAGTTTGTCTCATTTTTATAACTGCTTTGCAGCATTTTCAGTAAATTTGCTTACATTTAAATTTAATAAAATATTGTATCACCGTGTTTACAGAGCATCCAGAATAAAATTTGAAACCAAGTGTAGTATTTGTCTTTATAGTTCTTTATCATGGAGGTTATGCATTTGTGCATCAAAATGCTGAGTCAATTATTCATTCATTCATTCATTCATTTTCCAATCCGCTTTATCCCTTTCGGGGTTGCCGGAGCCTAACCCGGGTAGTCATGGGCGAAGGCAGGGTACACCCCTGGACTGGTCGCCAGTCTGTCGCAGGGGCCACAATCACACACCCATGCACACTCACATTCACACCTAGGGACAATTTAGAGTGACCAATTAACCTGTGAAGCATGTTTTTGGACGGTGGGAGGAAGCCGGAGTACCCGGAGAAAACCCACGCATGCACGGGGAGAACATGCAAACTCCACACAGAAAGGTCCCCCAGCCAGGACTTGAACCGGGAACCTTCTTGCTGTGAGGCAGGAGCGCTAACCACTGCGCCACCGTGCAGCCCCTGAATCAATTAATTCATTGTAAATTAGACACAACCAAAGCTACATTCACACCGCTTCCAGCAATACGTGTTCAAGCATCCACTTCTGAAGAAAAGTCTATGTAAACGAGCGTAAACACATCCACTGAACATACGTTGAAAGTTAAACCAGGTTGAACGTTGACCAATCAGGAACTCAGATTTAGTAGTAACATGTAGGGAAAAGATATTAATGATTGCGTTTTGTGCCTAGGTGGAATTGTATGACACTAAGTCTTTCATATATCAAAATAAAGCTGTAAAAGAAAAACCAGGGGAAAGAGTCGCAAGATTTGCAACGCTTTGACATTTTGGACCAAGCCCCTTCCAACTGTAGATGGCAGACATATGCTAGTCGTAAACTAGAAAAAACGCAAAAGAAGAATCTCCTCCCTGCTTGTCTAGTGTGAACACCATGGGTTAAATGCGCATTTATAAATTGCACAATCAGTACTTTCTTAATCGTGCATCACTTGCCCAATGCGAATGTTGCTTAATGCTTCTGCAGCTACTTTTATGATGCAAAAGCAACTAATATATTCTATATTCTACTAATTCTGAACACTGATTAATTTTCAAACATTTCAGTTAACAACATTTTTAAAGTCAGCCTCTTAACAGTGTATTTCACTCACTTTTTACTGGTAGAAATGTAATATAAACTGCATTTTTGGTAAGCCTTTGTGCAAAAACTGCTGAACTATGCAAAATGGTTTATAAAACTGTGTTTTGTTTTGTTTTTTGTTTTTGAAATCCATGAATTAATGTCCTCAGATCTTAGCATAATCAGGCTTTACAGTTGTCTTTAGTTCTCTTAGAATGGTTATTAGGTTAAAGAGCTGAGGCTTAGGAGGGTCAGATGGTTAAAGAAAGTTAAACAAGTACGAAAGAGAATATTTTTTTATAATTAATTAAATAATGAAATACTTTCTAAGGTTGCATGGAACTGATAGCTGTAAATTTATAAAGAAAATTGTGTCTTTTGTTTATTTTTTTTTCCACAGGATTTGAAGAATTAAAAGGAAGTTTACAATTGAGAAAAAAAAAGAAAAGACTGAAATAAATCTAGTCAAAAATGAATGAAAAAGCCCAACAGTGACAAAAATTGTGAAAGATGACTGGCCGTAGGTCTTAATTTGGATGCAACCCAAATGTAATAGAACAACATGTAAATGAATGACCATTAAAGCAATTTTTCTTAGGTGTAAAACAAACCTCCTCTTAAAGCTTTAGCTTGACCTTCACAGCAGGAGTGTTCACCAGTCAGGGTTGTAAAGACGATCCTACAAGAATTTTAATGAATTTCTTCTTTATTCTTTTTCATGTCATGTCTGAATAAATGCCTTTTTTAAAGGTGCATTGCAAAACAGCATGACAGGTAAATTAAGATCTGCTAAATCAGTAACACATAGTAATATTCACAACTGATAGGTGTGTAAAATAACAAAGTTGTCCCAATAGTTTGTTGTGATAGTTCCAATTAAGTAAGTAAAAGTCGCAAAACTGAGCTTCGTTTTCACGTCATGTGACTGTCTGTGACGTACTGTGTGTGCAGAAGTGTGAATAAATTCATGCTCAAACAGCCAGTAGGAATTTTCCTGAAGATTGTTGTGTTGCTGTCTCTTTGTGTATTTGTTTATTATGCTGAGATTACTGCCTCTACAGAATGTTTATAAGAAGACGAAATTGTATATGTGGATCAGCAAGAGACTGAAACAGAAAGCTAACACTAAAAGTAAAAACAATTTCATGAAGGTGAAACCAACACACTACATGTGTTTTGTTGCCTTCTACACTGCATTTGCCATTTTAACTGATCTAACAGCAATTATCATAAGGTACTGCCCTCTAAAATGTATTGGTTTAAAATGATAAATGGTCTATACTTATATGCTCTTTTTCTACCTTCCTTGAAGGCCCAAAGTACTTGACAGTCGCAGCCCCACAGCCCCACTGCCCCAAGGCAAGAACTGAACTGCGATCTTCAAATCAGAGGTCGACCAGTCTACCTCTGCACCACGGCCGCCCCATATTACCTTTCTATTATCTCTAAATGCCACCAAGATACAGCTACCATCATAATTAAAATATCTCACAAAAATTTGATATCCATCTTGATGGTCCCCTTTTACATGACAACTTTGTGCCTATACAATACAGTTTAATGATTTTACTTAAATGGCTACAATCTAATTATTACCTGTATTCCTTTGGCCTTTAAAACTATAAATGAAAAACTCTTTTTTTTTCTTACTCGCACTTTTATTTTTAACACCAAAAACTAAATGTCGTTGATATAACTGCTGCAAACATTTTAACGTTTCGTTTTTTGTGGTTAAAAAAGTTTTCCTTATTATTTTATTCAAGTATTGTTGACAGTGCTGGGATATAAAAGGCTTATCACATGTTTAAGTGCAAAACACATGTCAATTTATGTGGTTCACCTTCAGTAAGTTGGAAGATTGAGACAGTAGAGGCAGCAGAGAGACTGGAGGGACTGGACGAAAATGCCGGAGAGAAGGAAGTCTGGCCATCTTTGCATAGACCGCTGCCCCCGCAATCTGGTCCCGGATGAGCAGAAGAAGATGGGTGGATGGATGTATGGATGGACGGACAACATCATCATAAATAAAAGTTCACTGGAAACACTTTTGAAATAGATCAAAAGATGATTGGAGTGGGTCTTTACGTTAAGTTTCATTTTTAATATGAGTAAGTTTCAAGAGTCAGATGTCTGCCTGAACAACTGCTGAGGTTGTTATTCCAGTTGAATATATGATAACTTTCATCTGACAAGACAGCTGGCAAGCAGAACCCTAAATAAAGGAAGGAGAAAACAGAAAGCAAAAGCGAGTAAAGGTGGAAACAGATGGAAAAGATGATGGCAAAGTGACAGTCAGTCAAAAAAATGAACACATGCACAATTATTTAGTTTTGGTGCTTTACTGTGAAGCTGGACTATTTTGAGACCCTTCTTTCATAATCCCCTTTCTGCCAACAAAGCAGTTTCTAATGTATCTAATAAGACCATTGCATGACTCTTAAAAACCTCAACTATAGCAATGAATAGGCTAATAACCATCTGGTTACTTTTTATAGCTCCATCTGTCTCCTTAGCATTATATAGCCCAGATTTTCTGTAAATGTTCATTAAATTTAGATAAAGGGATTTTGGCTTTTTTAAGATAGGTTGATTTTAACTTAGATAGAGATATTTTTTCTCCGAGCATTATTCTAGCTGTATGCCATTTGTAAACCTTTGTTTTTACCATGAGTCAAATTCAGAATCAAACTCTTAAAATATTTGGAGGTTTTATTCAAAGGCTGATGATACATTTCACTTGTGTCCAATAAAATGATAATTATATATTAATATAAAGAGAGTATACGGATTAAGAGGCTAGTTAAGTAGAAGTGGGACACTGAGAGGACTGAGGAGAGTAGACAGGAGTACA
>BSAI01000012.1:16338753-16440465 GCA_036245035.1 Adrianichthys oophorus | reverse complement strand
CAGGAATAAGAGAAAACAGAATAATAAAAATCATAAAATCTCCAACAGTATCCATACACACTTAGAAATGCTTTCGTCATAAACATATTTCCATGAAAAGCATTTTTAATTCTGGGGTCTATTTTAAATTGCAGCATTGCAAACCATTTGCCATTCATAAACAGTTATAAAGTAATAGTTCTCAAAATTGCACAATATGAGAAATAAGAGACATATTTCTTTAGAATACAATTTCTGACCAAAGCAAAATTAGTGATCTTGTAATAAATAGACAAACATTTCAATGAATTATTTTATTTTTTGTAAATCTAGTTAGAAATATTATAAAATTTGTTTGATTTAATTCAAAAGAAAATGATCAGATGATGGTCCAACAATTATATATCTGGGTATCTGTCATGGTTCAGCCGGCCACCCAACCCTCCGACCACCAGAGGGAGCCCTCGCCTGAGTTTTGAGGTCCCCTGCACTTCAGCCCATCAATCATCATCATTAGCTGCTAGCATAAATACCTCTTCCAGTCTACACATCATTGCAAAGTCTTGTTTTGCCTAGCTGACAGTCTGAGCGTTATTATCTTGTTTCTGATCCCTAGTTTCTTGACCCTTGGCTGTTTATTCGCCATCCAGTCTTGCCTTTGTGTTTCTGACCCTCGCCTGAATTCTGACAACGTCTATGTCTTGCTCCTGTGCTAAGTTATTAAAAAGTGCATGTGGATCCAAACGCCTCCGCCTCCACGTTACAGTTACCTTTAATGCTAGAACATGTTCACTGCCTGTAATCGATACTGAGAAGATTTAAAAAGTCTTTGAAACAAACATTTGATATCTATAGACTGATCCCCTTTGATGTGTAGTACATTTGTAGAGATACACTTTTAAACCAAGATAAAGTTCCTTAGTCCTAATAAAAAAACAATGAATACTTTCATTCTTCCATTCACACTCATGTCAGACTGTCTGTGAGTCGCTTAATTGTTCTCCCTATTTCGTGGAGCATCCTCCTGGACTTGGCATTCATACTGCCAAATATAAAAAATCTTAAGCTTCAAAGAACAACTCACACTGAGAACACCTCTTGACTTGATTTCCTAAGACTTTAGGAGGGAAGTGACAGGATTTCAAAGATTCGCTACAAAAATGTCAAAAAAAAAATTTTTTTTAAGTACACCACTCCATTGAACTTTAATGGAAAGCAACTGAGGTTGTTCTTGAAAATGTTCCTCCTCTTATCTGTAAGTTCTTTTGAAATCCAAACCGTGTCAAGTATTATTCTTGTTAGCTGTAAGACATTTACTCAAGGGAGTCTTTGATCTTGCATGTGTTCCTGATCTGTCTGTCCCTCTGTGGGTTTAGTTGGTGGTCACATGTAAGTTGTTTACCATCCTAGACAATCACTGAGGTGTTTTGTTACAGTACATGAAACTGCCTGAGAATATAGAATCCAGTCAAACTAAAGTGACCTTATCTGAGGCTGTTGTGCCAGGGACTGGCTAATAATTAAAATCTTGATCTGTGGCATGTAAATCAAAGAGCTTCCAAGCTTTTTTGCTTTCAAGCATTCAAAAAGTGTCTGAAATATTCAAAACAGATTATATAACGGAATCTTGCCCATCTTTAAGACTGTTAAATCCACATCTGATGTCATCTGAGGGCCTTATCTTAGATGTGTTGGTAGCATTTATATACATGCAAAAATACAAAATGTCTCCATTAAATTAGTCAAGTAAAATTATAGCTTTCTCTAACGTTGGGGCGTGACATTTGAAGTTAAAGTCTTCTTTCATGAACATTTCGACCCTCATCCAATTGCCTTCATCAGTCTGTGTGGTGCAGGATTTAGTGCACATTTGCATTATCCAGGTGAGTCCCCCATATTTCCTCATTAAAGGGAAACAAAGGCAAAATCCAAATTAATTCCATACCCCTATGACTCCTCCCTAGTGCCCCAACTGTTGGGGCATTTAAAGCTGTAGTGCTATACTATTTTTTTTTTTTTTTTTTTGAAATCAGGAAGGTACCAACTTGGACTGGCTATCACTCCACCGGTAGTGTGATCTGCATTGCACTTTTGGGTGGGGGAGAAACGTATTCCTTCAGGTGGGTGTGCTCTGAAGCACAGACGGTTGCATTTAAATTTAAGTATTTTATTAATCAATGTCACATTTAAATCCACTCTTGTTTGCGTGACTATTTGAAGTTATAAAACTGTCGTTATGTATTTTACGAATGCTAGCAGCTACTCGCTAACATAGAAGATGACATTGTGCGGTGTTAACGTTCAAATTGAACTCTCCACTTGGAGGGATAAATGTACACATAGAAAGAAGCTGTAGGGGCAGGAAAGCAATTCCGATTCAGCCAACGATTCTGCCAATGCCTTTCCTCTTGCCATGACTTAACTTCAAGATGTATCCTGAATGAAAAAAAACCTTCACCAACATTTTTTCTAAAAATAAGTGTACTGTTGTTACAGCCCTGGGCCATATGAGCTTCTTCCTCTGGGCTTCCGCCCATGTCCAGATCAGTCGCTGCAGCTCTGTGCTTTCTCTGCATCTTCCCTGCTCGTTGCATTGGTGTTCCTTGTGCATATTAAAGTGCTTTTAAGTGCTAAACTCGATTTAGTCTCCTGGTTTATATGTTACGGTTCAGAGCCAGTCTTAACAACTGTATGAAAGTTTCCCCAGTCTGATTTGTATAAAACATTCTCACAAATTTAGAACTATTTTGATAAATAATACACACTGAATTACTAAAACATTTCTACAAAAGTCAGAATATTTAAAATAAAACAGGTTGATTATTGTTTTTAATAATGCACACATTTATGACACTTGGTGGACTAATTCACCAGGTTTTTCATCTATTTTCCATCACATTTTATTTATTTCTATCATAAAAATACTCCTGATATAATAGTAATTCGCCAAATTATGATATTTATGAAGATAATGTTATACCTATTTATAATGAATGCCTCATTAAGCTTTTTGTGTGTGTTTTCAAACGTGTGTTTGTTGGATGAGGAAGCTGCTGGTTGTATTTCTGTGGCTTGGAGAAAAAATCCTAAGAAGATTGGGGTTGACGTCCACAAAAAAATAAACAAATAAATAATATACTTTCACTTTCCATGCCATACAGCACCAGTACCAATTTCTCTTAATTTGAACAAGTGAAAAGCTTTTTGTTGGTCAAAACTCAGTGTGCTTTTTTTTCTATTGTGCCTTCCATCTCTTAGTGGAAGCTCCGCCTGAATAACTTTAATCATTTATGAGTCCTCAGAACTAATACAAACCACATACTACCACTTATTTGATAATGAAAGCCCTGAATTGATTTGTTGCATAACAGTGCTCACTTTGGAGGGACATTAGTCAGCACGGTTGATGGTCAGAACACAGCTGATGCCCTCACAGAAAACCCGCTTTGCTTCAGCGGAAGGACAACAATCGAAGGGAAAATTTAGGAGAAAATGGAAAGCAATTATGTTGTGCTTTGAAAGATGTACTGAAAGTCAGACAGATTGAAAAGCAGTCTGAAAAAAATAATAAAGGTGAAATTAAAGAAATGACAAAGGAGGGACAGAAAAAAGAGCAAGAGGTGTTATGACTGATGACTTTAGGGCTACACAACAACACAAAGACAAAAGCACCAGGGATTGCTCAAGGACTGTTAATTTGTAGAGGTGCAACCTTGTGCATGGCTAAACTGCTGTTTTTCCACCTTCTACGTTTAATAAACTGCGTATTTATTCAATGTATGAATACCTATTACATAAATACCTATTACTACCACATGTGTTCAATTAAAAGCATGCAGCCAGAAATTATGTTCTTAATGGATGAAATCATGAGTTGTTCTGTCTGTTGTGAAAAAATATGAGGATATTAGGAGCAACTAGCCTGTTTTACCACGTAAAAGACAGTGTAATAACTAAAAATAAATTGTGACCATATGTGTGGTCAAGTCTGAATTTTTCTGACTTTTTTTTTTTTTTTCCAGTGCAACTTCTACAGTGAACCAGCACACACACACACACACACACACCCAGGACTCACTGCAGTCCAGATGTTTACATGTTTAAATTCATCACAAAGAAACACGTGTGTGAGATCTTGGTATGTTTTTCTGTGTCCATAGAGGAACGGCGGTAGAAAGTTAAAAAGGTTGGACTCAGAGACGCAGCCAGGCTCCATTCCCGGAGGAACATATGGCATCATCTTAAACACGGTCACTCTTCAATCATCTGCCAGCTTCTGGTTGATGCTTTTCATCTCAAGAGTCTAAATAAAATTACCAACAGCTTGATTTACTGCAGCGTATTTCACCAAGAGCGCAGAAGGATGATGAAGGTGGAATTGACACTTCAAAATTTAGGAGGTATTGTTTTGTTTTGTGAATATCTAGAACATTTCAAGCTTATGACCACACATTTTGAGTTTGACACATCTTTTTTAACTAGTGGGTCATAAAGTCTTAAAGCCATATAATGCCAGATAATGTTCCATTTTTAGTTATCAAAGTAAAAAAAAAAGAATTTGACAAAAAGACAACACAGTTGCATTTGATCCAATACCCAAGTGTTTTGCTATCAGGTAATTGACGGACTGGAATGAGACTGCACATAAGCTTTCATTTTTTCTGCATTTTTTCTCCAGTTCGAATCCCGGCTGGGAACTGTCTGTGTGGAGTTTGCATTCTCTATTTTGTGAATGTGTGGGTTTTCTCCAGGCACTCTGGTTTCTAAAAAACCTGCTTTGTGGGTTTTTTGGTTTCTCTAAAATGAATGGATGGATGAATGTATGGATATTACTGTATACCAAGTTTGTGTTGTTTTTACAACAACGGCTCCCACAGCTATGCACAGTTCAGAATGAGCCAGCTATGGGCGATGCTAATTAGCTACATCTAAGGTTACAACATGTGGCAGGTAAGGCAAATGTGGGGTAAACTGGGTTAGAATTTGCATTGGTTGCTGCAAGAGTCATTGCATTCATCTCACAGGGAAACATGCCATATGGTACAATTTCAATCCAATGGGAAAATCCCGTAGTATGTTAGTGATTTAGTTAGAACACAATGATCTACTGGCTTCACCTGTAACTTCACCTGCTGTGCCTGCATCTGGATGACATTTTGGTCTCATAAGCGGGTATGAACACCAACAAGATGGATTGTTCTGAAATTTCGGAGCAGGCAATCACAGCACCCAGAGACCGAAACCCCACGGCTTTGATGATCCCCATCCACTCATTAAGCTTCAACACATTTCACGTGATTAATCCTCACATCTGGATTGTTTTGCATAAATGTTTGAATATTTGACATTCACAATTTACAAACAGTGGGACGGCTGTGATTCCTATTTTTCATCTTTAGCACTAAACTAGCTGGGTTAATGTTGGTATGGCATAAAAAAGGTGTATGAGAACAACACACATTTTTTTTACCCTAACAGTAAAAGTTCATGCTTTACACATCCTCACATACCTTCCAACATTAACTTACTTTGCTAACTATTTAAAATGGTGTTGATGATCATCTAATAAATAACCTAAATCAGTGGTTAAACAAACTAAAAAATTTTCATGTGAACAAAAAAAAAACTAATGTGTATGATGCAATTTCTATCTTTTCTTGGTGCTAGGATTTTTTTCTGTAAAATTTATTTAACTTTATTTAACTACACCACTCTTGAGGGACATCCATGGTAAAAAGGCAGGTTTAGTTCTCATATTACACGTGTAGAAGTGTCCTTGGGCAAAACACCGAACCCCACATTGGTGGTTATAGAGGAGTTACCATCAGTGTGTGAATGGGTGATGGGACTGTGACTGTAAAATAGTTTGGGGCCTTCCAAGAAGGTAGTAAAATGCTATTTAAGTATAGCCATTTACCATTTTTATCATTTGACATGACACTACTAGCATATTATCCCAAGAAAATAAAAGGTAACTTGCTTAACTGTTACTCTATATGTTATGCCTACATGTCACAAGTGATTTTATGAATGGATTTGGGTTGTCTGTGGGCAAAAAAAATAGACAATTCTTTATGGGGCACACAGGTGGCCCACACAAAATTTTAGAAACATAGACCGATTGTGAGCCCGTAGACCGAAAATGTTCATGCACATTTTTCTTTTAATATATTTAGACATGCAATGCCATAGCTACTACTCCTTCAGCTTCTCCCTAACAACAATATTTAACCCTCCGAACAGAGAGTTATGGAAAAACAGGGTCTTTAAATTTGGACAGTACTAACCCTTGATGACGTCATCACTATTCTTCAGTCTCTGGAGGGATATAGTGCTTGAAGTCTGTTTGCATAACCCTTAAAAAACTGTTTCGGACACCCCTACCCTGTCAGTTGGAGGGGTAGGGAGAACAATTTGGATTCAGCCTTAAACAACATGTAAAGGGAAGTAAGGAGGAAGTAGGTGACACACAGGTGTGTCTTACAGCTTGTTAATTTTTTTCAACCCCTGAACCCTGCGCAACAGGTCCATTAGTGCTGTTCACATGATAAGTGCGTTCCTCTAGCGCACTCTGTGTATCCTATGAGTATTTCACAGGCATTTCATATCACCTGCACTCCCTGTGCATACAGCATTTGTGCATGGTCAATAAGGAGTGTGATGTAAGGGCACCGTACAACAGCATCGCCCACACATCATACGTACTGTACATGTAACTTACAGAAACTTTGTAATACACTTTCCATGCACACCCAAATCGAATGTTCCGCTTTCCTGACATCTCTTAAGGTGGCCACAAGGAAACTGCAAGACACATCTCTGTCCTTTAAAGATGCAGCTGCTCCCTTCTACGGCCCTCTAAAGGCCTGGACAACTCAAAAACCCGCAACACCCCAACAAAGATTAGCCTGTATGTGACTATGGCCTCATTGTGTTAGGAAACATAATGTGGAGTTTATCCCTATTTGCCTGCACTCTGACATGCAATTTCATATCTATTTTGATTATAGCTTACTTCAGTAATGAGGAGAGAATTCACACCAAACAACATAATGGAGCCTCCATTGCATATATGAGTCTGAATCAATCATTGCACCCATTCATAGTTTTAGTTTAATTGAAAACATGTTTTTATTATGCTCAACTCTCTTTGATGTAATAGCTTAAAGAGCAAATATTTTCATAAAGCGCTTTGAGGTATTTCTCCATCTTTGACATTTTAGCAGCCCCTTAACCATTCTAGACAAAGGATTATATTGACTTTATGCAATGATTTTTGTTTGTTACAGGGCGAACCTTTGGTAATTGTCTAAAAAATGGAAATAGTGGGAGAGATTTACGATTGTTTTTCCAATAATGAAAATGCAGCAGGAGCAAGGCAGGAGGCCAATTAACATTGCTAATATAAGCTTGTATCATAGTTGACCTGATAGATAAATGTGTGTGCGTGTGCACATTAGGTACCTAAACATTTTGTCCTTTACATAAAGGCCAACTCAAAAAGAGAAAGGAGAGCTAACAGTTGCTGCAGCTACACATTTAAAACAAAAGCACTAGCAGGTCCTTCATCTAACAGTTATCGAGTCTTCTGTTTTCTTTAGTGTCTCAATCCAAGTGCTTTCTGCAACCAACCTCACGTCAAGGTTTTGCTGAAATCTTTTTTTCATTAGTCACAATTGTGGATATTTGTGAACTTGGATTTTTGTGATATTTCTTTGGTTTTTGTCTTGTTCTATTTTTCTTGTGTCAGTCATAACGGGCGTTTGCCATTTTTTGCCAAACTTTGCTTTTCTTGATGCAAACTTTTGTATCAATGTTGCTAAAAAAATTAAAAAATTAATTAAAAAATAAAACACGAGCAGAAGCAAAGGCCTTCGTAAAGTTTAGAATAAAAAAAACCAAAATAATTTGTTTAGTATATCATTAGTAAATCTTTTCTGCAAACGTATGGTCTTTACATCAAATTGTTTGGATAATATACATTCATTTTTCTGTGACTGCTAAATGTTTTTCATCTCTGCATTCTTTTCCTTTTCCCACACATTTTTCTACTGTTCTGCTTTTCATCTTCCAAGGTTTGCATTCTTTACATATCAAACTGATTTTTAAAAGCTCCTCTTAATCTCCTAGCAGTTCATGTGGTGCATTCTAAATGCACTCTTCACGTATACTTAAAAACTAATGACAAACCTAAACACATAGACTGTTAATGAAAATGTTTGCATTTTTATAAATGTAATATTTTATCATCACGAAACACACTATTGCTACATAAAATGGAAATGAAAAATGAAATTTAAAAACAAGTTCCTAAACGATAACTTCCTTTTTTTTAGGAAAATAAAAGTGGTCGAAAGGTGGTCCTATTAGTTATGGTTATCTCTTCCTTTTGCTAAAAAAAGGACAGAATTTAAATAAACTATGATAGAAATACCAATAATAAAATTTAAAATGGTGCATTTTATTTAGAATGCACCATTAAAACATTCAAGGACACTGCACAAAGAGAGAAAAGCAACATTAGAAATAAAATACTGACAACGAATGGGATGAAAAATCTAATTGATAATTTTTTTTTTTTATTTTATATTAAATTAGCTGAGTTTTGAAAGTTGAGATAAAGACAGGATGAGGATTAATGTTACAGATGTTTGATGGCAGTGACTTTCAGAATGGAGGAGCAGAGCAACAGAAAGCTCTGTCCCCCGTGGCGCTGAGGCGGACAGAGGGCACTGTGAGGCGGATGGAGGACGAGGATATGAGAGAGCATGTGGAGATGGGGATATGGAGGAGGTCGGACAAATGTGGAATGGAGAGGTGGTGGATGGCCTTGAAAGTGTGCCGTAATATTTTGAACTGAATTCTGAAATGAACAGGGAGCCAGTGGAGTTCTTGTAGGAGAGGGGGGATATGGCGAGGAGGAGGAGGAGTAGACTTTGTGATGAAGCAGGTGGCAGAGCTCCAACTGGAGTTTAAGGTGGAGTTTTAATGGCTAGAATAGGAGGGGAGAGTGGGGTAAAGTCATTTGATATTTTTGAAACACACTGACTGAGTGATGCGATTGATATGGGATCAGAAAAAAAGAATGCAGTGAAGAATGAAAACCAGACTCCACCCGAGGGGCTAAGAGTCTGGGTGTTTTTAACTTTTACACTCAACATACAGCTGCAGTTGTTGGATCCATAAATCTGAATTAACAAAGCTCTTTAGATGGTTTAAATAAATAACATATCATGGTGACCTCTAAAGTTTAAAGACCCACTCCACTAAAAACTGTAATTTTGGTGTTTTTAACATGTTCTTGTAGCATTTTTCTCATTAGGGATGACATATATAAAAAAATCAAGATTGAAATTGCATTTCAGAGTGGGTTTTTTTATTCAAATCGTTGTGAATCAGGAGCAGAGCAAAAAAATGCAGTTGGAAAAATTATCTTCGATGGGCCGCGAGTCTCCCTGCTCTGCTCCATTCTGATGCATCCACTTGCAGACAAAGAGTTCCATGTACGTTCCATGACTCAAAACTCTACGTTTAAATAAATTCAATATTGCTCGCCATTTTCGTTGCACCGCTACTGTTAGGTTGGGGTTGTGGGAACGTAAGCTAGCGGGAGAGAGTGCAAACAAAGGAATGATGGGAAATAAGTTGAGGCTTACTTCTGCACCAAAAGTCCCCCCCACAATTCAGAAGCGAGTTTCTGAGTAACTCTTGCCACGCTGCAGAAACTATATCTGTGAAAACAACACAGATTTTGGATTTTTCTCTAAATATTGCATGATCATAATTAAAGACCACTGGGAACACTTTGAAAATACATAAAAAGATAATCAGTGGGACTTTAAAAACAGGTGAACAGCTCACAGAAATCTGTCAGTCATGAAAAGGATTGAAAAAACTTAAAAGACACATAGCATCAATAAAATGCAATCGGCAGCACTTGCATTAAGTATCAAATAGTCTAAACCTAAAAACTAACAAGAATAAAGTACTAAAAATTGATTGAATATTTATTTATTTTGTAAATGACCATGTTAGAAGCAGGACAGTGCCCGATAAAATGTCCATTATCAGAAATTGACACATGCTGTGGAAGCCTGAACCGGTGAAAGACTGTTGCTTTGAGTGTAACTAATCAGCATCAATAATTATAAACACATTACTTTTTATAATTAATCACGTGTGTTAACGGGTTTACTTAGACAGCCCTTATATATACTGGTATGTATTCGCTTGCAGTTATTACTGACATTTAAGATTAGATCTGGAGATTCAGCAGCTTCTCAAAGACATGGTAGAAATGTCATTATATATCGTCTCGCCTTCATAATGGTTTTTTTTGGCTAGTTGGGATCCTTGTGGTCTACATTTGAAAGCAGGACTTAAATTAAGCCTTACACTTTGGATTTGTCTGTAATCACTTCTGCTCAGAAATCTCTGACTGACTGAGTTCAGGGAGCTGCTGAACTCCAACATGGCTATGAACACCCTATTTACCCCAGAGAATTTGGCCGTCCCCAGCAGCGGTCCATTCTCTTTTCTGAGGTTTGAGTGAAAATATGAAATAATTCCAGCAGTGACTCACACTTTCTACCCAAAATGTGGGGGAAAAAAAGCATGAGAGGTAATAGTGCAAAGCAGGCTCTGAATAGATTTATTAGTTACACCAAATCAAAAAAGGATTCTCTGCTGTATCTTTTAAAATAGTTGTTAATGAGTGGCTCACTTTTTGGGAGTTTTTTTCCCAAGATTTAAAACTTTATTGCACTCATACCCATTAACACCTATCATTTTGAACTTTATGCTCCCCTCGCTCCATTTGCTTTTGGCAGAGCGTCTTCAATCGTGAAGTTTCCGAATTATTAACATTAAAAATGACTGATGACTTCCATACACTGTGGGATTTAAACACTCTGACCCATGTCAGTCAGACAGATGGTTCTTTTTAAATAGCTCCTAAAATGTTAAAGATCTGACATGAACTTATATTTATGTACTTGCAGATGAACTGTAGTGATTTGTTTCTTCTGAAGTTTTGCCTTTAACTGTGATATTTAGTCTAATCTTTGTTCAGCTCAGTTCATACTGATAAAAAACAAATTCAGATCCAAAGAAATAATTTATGATTCTTGTTACCACCTGCCTGTCTTTGGCTCTCCTCTGTAATTTGTCCTCCACCTGACACAAATCATGTCAGGGAGTCTTTAAAACTTTTCAATTTTGTTTGGCACAAGCAGTGTGGCACAAGTTTCTTCCATGCTGTATTGGATTACAGGTAACTTTTTTATGGATTTTTCAATTTTGCAATGAGCTACTGATTTAAGTTGGTTTTATTGTAGTACCAGTAGTTCCACTTAGCACCATAAAGTCTCAGAAGAACCACAACATATTTAGCATTTAGAAGAAAGGCTATGTTGTGAGATTAGAGTTATCAAATGACTGCATTAATTGCTTACAGACAAATTAGTGCTAAACCGTGGAATAATGTATATAAATAAATGCATTGTGGTACTGTTTTTGTGTTAAATTAGAGCACTCTGGACCTGATGCTTTGTTTTGTTTTTGGTTTTTTTTAATTGTTCGAGGTTAAAAATAATACACCTTGGTGGTGTAGAAGTAAAGGTTGGAAGTATATTATAGTTAACTTCATAAAGACACTTTTTTGTTTGATCTTTTCCTGTGACACAATCTCACAAATTAAATTTAAATACCTTAAAATGGGACCTTTAACACAATTTTTAAGGTGCGTTTAAAAATAGATTAATTAGATTAATTATTAAAGTTCATAATTAATTTATTGCACAAAAAATTATCACATGACAGCACTAGGTGTATTACTGATTTCTATAAGCACATATTTATGATAAATTGAAAAGACACACTGAGATAAACAGCACATGGGGTACAAATAAAATGAAAGAAATTCTATTTAAAAAGAAAAAAAAGGAACTTAACTGAAAACCTTAACCATACATTACACAAACATAAAAAGAAAAAAATACTTTTGAACAAAAACAGACAAAAATGACTCCACCGAGCAACAAGATTAGAACAAACTAGTGTTTCCTCTGTCAAAAAAAAAGAAAAAAAGAAACAACAGCAACAACTGACGCTTTTGTTAAAAGTTCAAATTAAAAAAAAAACTGTTCAGGTCAAAATGACAAAAAGAAAAAAAACGGTTGTTTGCATTATTTTTTAACTGTTAGGACCTCGTGCTATTGCTGGTTTGAACTATTACTAAACAACAAATGAATTTGGGTGACTAGTCTTTTGTGATAAATTAATGTATGGTGTTGCCCCACACTTTGTCACAGTTGCTACTGTAGAACGTTGCTTTCCTAGAGTTTATCCCAACATGCACCTACTTTGAAAATGAGTGTTTCCCCTGAATTCATGCTTCAATATACTTTGATAAATCTTCACTATGCCACTTATCAGCATTTTGTATTTGCAGCCCCAGTGTAGTTTCTTCTTGTGTTTGTTTTGCTGTGCTGTCTGGCCTTGTATGGTTACAAGATTGTATTGTATTTTTTTCTCGTAATGTTTGCACTAAATAAAAAAGCTAAAGGAAGAAAGAGCCACAAATTCCAGAAATTGAAGAGATTTTCTTATCTTGGTGAGAAGTACTTTTTTTTTCTTAAAGGAAAGTATGAGTTCTGCTCAAAACTTTCAAAATCTTTTGTATTTGTGTTGCTTCTTGAGTGTAAACATAAGGTCCTTTGTCTTTGCCTTAAGAAGGCTAAAAAAATTAACAAATAAATAACTTTCACCGCATACCTTCAAACACTTGAACGATAATCTGATAATCTGTTTGTCTCTTTTTTTTAATTTCTTTTGAAAGAAAGTAATTAACACCAAATTTGTCAAAATAACATATGTGGATCTATGGGTGATTTAGAAGAAAATCCTGAAAAGTTGGATTACTGTCTGTATCATTATCAGAGTAGGCTGCTGTCACAAACAGGCAGATGGCTGGTTCCACACCTGCCGCAGGTCTATTGACTCAGACAGAAAAGAGCAGAACTCAGCTAAAAGTCCACAAAGCTAAATCAGGGTCAGAGTCCAGGCAAAGGTCGGGGCAGGCCGCAAAGAGACAGAGTCAAATACAAAGCAGGTTCAGGTAAACAGATGATCAGATCAGGATAAACCGCTGGGTATGCAGGCTGAATGGCACAAGCCATACTTCACACCGAGCCAGGCTCTGTGTGCTGCTTTTTTGTCCTGTGGATGATTGTAAATGAGCGTCAGGTGTACAGTATCCGGGATCTGTGCGCTGTGCACGGGAAGCTGGGAGATGTAGTGTCAGTATTTGGGAGATGGCTCCTGCTGGTGACCAGAGAGGGAGACAGAGCTCCGAATCCTGAGCTGAAGGGAATTTTTTTGTTCGCCTGGAGCATTCTCGGGGGCCACTGCTTATTCCTGCCTGGTTTTGGGTTCTAGAATGTTTCTGGCTCCTTTATAGTGAAAGAAATTGTCTTTATTTTTATCACTGTTAAAATGTGTTTTTTAATGTTTAGTCAAGCTATAGTTTATAGCTGACCTTTTTACCTCTTAGCAAGTTGTTCTGTGTTTTATCACCCGTTTCCTTCCCCAAACTAGGATGAGGGGGGTTTACAACACACTGTCCTTAGCAGGTAAGGAAGTGTGCTGATTGAACAGAAAACATTCCTCCAAAGGTTTATTATGATGAACTTTTCAACTATGTTTATCTGCTTGAATGTTGTAATCTCCCATTTGAATTTTCAATAAAAGGAGAGCAGGAGAGGAGCAGTCTTTTGAGAAAAAGGATGGTGGCTTCTTCCCGGCATTTTGTTTCTCCCTTATTGTATATAAGACAACTTTGCTTGTTAGTGTGGTCTCTTGATGCACTTTTCTTTAGTGTTTAGGTGACTTTACCTGACATTCTTCTTCAATTATTTATGCAGTGTTCCAAAAAAGCTCATTTATCCAAAAATCTTTAGTGAAATTGTGATTTACCAATTGAAACAACTTATGGATTTTCTTCTTAGAATAAATCATATTCAAGATTTTTTTTTATTTCATGTCAGATAGATCCATCACACAAGAAAGATTTGGATCCAGTATATATTAATTTTTGAAATATCCTTTTCCTTTTCAACAGGCCAGAAAAAAAATCTTTAATATTTAGTTAGGTGTTTTCAAAATGGCTCATATTTTACAATTAATCAAAGAAATTAGCATTTATTTATTAAAAAAGATTGGTCCTCAGATCAAACTCTTCTTAAAGTTCTGAGAACTAAATTTAAAACCCTTGGAGATCCCGTACTTTAAAGCTGTAGCCCCCAGGCTCTGGAACGCCCTACCGTTTAGTCTCCGGATGGTTGAATCTGTTGGTTCTTTGAAAAAGCTTCTTAAGTCATTTTTATTCAGACGGGCTTTTACATAACTTTTTTTCCTATTTTGATTTCCTTTTACTTTTTTTCTACATTTATTTTTTTTTACTTATGATGTTTTATTTATTTATTTTATCCTTTTTTATTCATTTCTGTTGCTTTATAACCATGTATTGTAAAGCACTTTGTGGAAAGTGCTGTATAAATAAATGTCTTCTTCTATTATGTGTATAAGTTTTCACATTTCAAATAAAAAGAATGCATTCGACTTTTTTAAATATCTAAAGTGTTCTTATAATGACAAGTTACTATACAGTAACTATGAATATTCAAAATGTGAAATCTGGAAAACACAGAAACACAGTTTTGATTTGTTGGATTGCTCTTTAGAAAAGTTTTATTGAAATGAAATTTAAAAACTTCTTTTTGAATATTCTAAAAGTTTCTTTTTCCCCCTAAAAAAAATCCCTGAACTCTACATAAATTAATGCGTTCCCTGCATCTTAGCAAATTGAAATGCCTTCCTGTCTCTCTGGACCACTGATGCTTCAGTCAACAACATCCCTACACATATTAAACAGCCACTGAATCCACATGGTGCATTTGAGACCATATGGTACCCGTTTTTATTCCTTTTTTAAGAAGATGACAACAGATAGCATGGATCCTTGCTCCTTGGGGAATTTCATACTCCATTTCAGTTAGAATGTAGGGGAAGACAAAAGCTTTACAGGCAAGTTTATTTAAAAAAATCAAAAGATTTTATATGAAAAGGCATGATTAAAAAACTAAATTTGCTCTTTTTTTGTTTTTTTAAAGGAAGGTAAAAAAAAAGGGCAATTCTTTTTAAGACTACCAGTTAGTGCAGAAAGCGGAACTGACCTAAACAGACATATGTAAGAGGTGGAAGACAAGAGGTGAGGTGTGCTGTAGGTATGACAGGAGATCAAGGTGAAGGTAGGACTCCACCAAGAATTAGATTTGATCTTCTTGTTTTGGTGGTGATGAACAGACTGACAGAAGAGGTTAGACATGCACCTCTGTGGGTCATGGTGTTTGTAGATGACATTGTGATTTGGAGTGAGCAGGTGGATGATGATGTCGGTAAAAATGATGCTGAGGTTGTAGCTAGGAAAAAGAGAAGGACCAAAGAGAAGGTTAAATACAGTAAAGGAGGACATGAAGGAGGTTGGTGTGAGTGAGGAGGATGCAGATGACTGGGTTAGATAAAGATGGAGACTCGTGTGGTGATCCCTAAAGGAATCAGTCAAAAAGCAAACAAGATTTCTTGGACTCATCACAGCTTCATTTTGTTTTGTCGTGTTTTTTTCTTTTCTGTTACATGTACTTTATTCACTATATTTACTCTGAGTCACACTGGTTGAATTTTTGGCTGAAGATGTCCTGGATCGATTTTAGGTCAGTGAATCGGATCGAATTGGATCATTTAAAATGAACCAATATCGACAAAGAATTGTATCGTCAAACCAATCTAATTGCTGGTCAATTCTTGCATCCTTAATTGAATAGGATTCACTTCTACAAGCCATTTCTCCTTCATATGAGTCTTACATCACCCTAATTAATAGCAAATGTCTCCAAAAAGTACACTAAACTCAATGGTAACACAGCACTTACTTCAAGCAGCTGTCAGCAGTCTTCATCAATCCTTTCAAAACAAGTTAGTTTATTTGATACTGCATCCCTCCATTTTTTTATTCACCTTCTTCTTTACTGCCAAGGGAGTATTGCCTGTCAAAATAAACATGTTTCAGAAAATTGATTGCACCAGTGGTTCAATTCTAATAACTTTCACAAGAGCTACAGGCACATTTTATATACTTGGTAATTCTTCAACTTATAAAAGCAACACCGATGGCAAAACCTTTATTATATTGCTATTACTCTGTTTTATACCAGGCTTTAGGGGAATCAGGTTGATTAAGTTCACCACAACCACTCAAAAGAAATCCATTCCTCCAGGAACATGTCCACTCCAAAATTAGGTTGAAAAAGCTCCTTTCTAGCGCCATCTGTAGACCAAATTTTGCAAAAATCCTAAAATACAAATTGTGATTTCATGCATCCCACTGAAAGAACTGTTTATCACTGACAGCCTTCTGACCTTCAACTCTACACTGAAGACGTGTTTGTGCTTGATAAATTATTGATGCAGGAAGATCAATAATGTGTCACATTTTTCCGTAATACATTGCGGACACGTAGGTATTGACTTCATGACATGGAACCCTCTCTCAGCTAAACAGGAAGTGTTTTTTTTTAATATTATTATTACTTTAGCCAGCTGAAGCAAAAGAAACTTCGTAAACCACATGATGCTTTTACTTCATTTTTCTACTGGTTATGTTTGTCTGATCTTGTGCAATACTGCACCGTGTTTTTCTAGAAAAAAATCAACATCACAGGAAACTGCTGGTTAAAATCATCTGTTACGTTACCCTCAGACACCAATGGATAATAACCAGTAAAACTTCCAAAATGATTTTTAACAGTTACATTTTATTCCAGGGAAATTTACAGATTCAGTCACGTTTGCTTTTCAGTGCTTTGCATCACCGTCATCCTTGAAATTCTATACCAGTTAACATAGACTACATTTGATGTAAGGCTGCTAACAGTCTCTGAAGATAATGATCAGAAAGTTGCAGGTTCAGATCCCACTCTGCCTGTCATGTATTTGTGACGTGCTTTGGGCCTTAATCCAGGTAGAGAAGAGCTGTACAAGTATAAGCCATTTAAGGTAACATAAAATGTTGGAAAGGTGTCAAAGGATCTCTTTTAAATGCGGAAGTAAGTTTGAGTTTGGGATACTTGTCTTGTATTAGAGATCAAACTCACAGCCTTTAGGCTGTCAACCTGCCTTCTGTTGACGATACAGCAAAAGTGTGGAGCTATTTGGAGCTCAATTGGTGTCAACACTAAATTGATACTAGAATTCAATCCAAAAACTCTTAACCTCCAAATATGTTATCAACTATTTTACTTTGTAGTGTATTGTGAAGCGTTGTAAAAGAATTGTGGCAAGCTTAGGACATACATTCGATATTCATGCCTTTTAACCCCGGAGCTGTCGCCAGCTACATCTAAATAACACACGTTCTTTGCCATATTGTTAATCTTTGATCGTAATGTGTTGCATAATGGCGCAAAACTCCTTTCTCTACAACAGAATCGGCTGATTTTCTTCAATTACATAAGCACTACACTGCTGTATAGTGTTGCATATTAGTTTAAGGCTGCTTTTCTCCATTTCAGAATGGAATTATGTTAATTGCGTAAACAGTTGAAGAGCTGTAGTAGTCAAAGAATGTCAACACTGCAGCTAAAGCTCCGATGGTAAAGTGTAATCAGTGTCTGGCATTTTCATTATCTGCCATGCTGTATGGTGAATGGGTTATCTTCAAGCCAAAAAAGTGCTTACTTATGCGACATTTATACCGACCTCTGCAACATGCGTTCAAGCGACCATTTCCAAAAAATAAACAGTTTATGTAAAAGCAGGTAAATGCACATTCCGAGCTTCCAAGCTTTCAATATTCTTGCATTCATGCGTTCCAACTCAAGTTTTTTTTTACAAATTTTGGGGAGTTTTGGTCCCAGTGGGCCCACCACCTGCAGGAGAGCTCAGAAGGGGCCGGTGCAATGTGGTTTGGGTGGCAGTCGAGGGCGAGTGCCTCGGCGGCCTAAACTCCGGTCATGGAACTTGGCTTTTGGGACATGGAACGTCACCTCTTTGGGAGGGAAGGAGCTTGAGCTTGTGCGAGAGGTTGAGAGGTACCAGCTAGATATAGTTGGGCTCACCTCTACGCACAGTCTGGGGTCTGAAACTCAGTCTATCGAGAGGGGTTGGACTCTCTACCATTCTGGAGTTGCACATGGTGAGAGGCGGCGGGCTGGGGTGGGCTTACTTGTGAGCCCCCAGCTTAGCCGCCAAGTGTTGGAGTTCACCCCGGTGGACGAGAGAGTTATGTCCCTCCGCCTTCGAGTGGGGGACAGGTCTCTGACTGTGGTTTCGGCTTATGGGCCGAACAGCAGTTCAGAGTACCAAGCTTTCTTGGTGTCTCTCGGAGGGGTACTGGAAAGTGCCCCAACGGGGGACTCCATTGTCCTCCCGGGTGACTTCAATGCCCACGTGGGCAACGACGGTAGCACCTGGAGGGGGGTGATTGGAAGGAACGGCTTCCCTGATCTGAACCCGAGCAGTGTTTTGTTGTTGGACTTCTGTGCTAGTCATAGTTTGTCCATAACAAACACCATGTTTGAGCACAAGGGTGTCCATCAATACACGTGGCATCAGGACACCCTCGGCAGGAGATCAATGATCGACTTTGTAGTCGTTTCAGGAGACCTTCGGCCGTGTGTCTTGGACACTCGGGTAAAGAGAGGGGCAGAGCTGTCCACTGATCACTACCTGGTGGTGAGTTGGATTTGATGGCGGGGAAGGAGGCCGGAAAGACTCGGCAGACCCAAACGTAGTGTGAGGGTCTGCTGGGAACTTCTGGCTGAGCCCTCCGTCAGGGAAGTCTTTAACTCCCACATCCGGGAGAACTTCAAACAGGTACCAAGGGAGGCTGGTAACATTGAGTCTGAATGGACCATGTTCTCAACCTCCATTGTCTCTGCTGCTGTTCGGAGCTGTGGTCGCAAGGTCTCTGGTGCCTGTCGTGACGGCAACCCCCGAACCCGTTGGTGGACACCGGAAGTAAGGGATGCCGTCAAGCTGAAGAAGGAGTCCTATCAGGTCTGGCTGACTTGTGGGACTCCAGAGGCAGCTGACAGGTATCGGCAGTCTAAGCGAGCTGCGGCTCAGGCTGTAGTAGAGGCAAAAACTCGGTCCTGGGAGGAGTTCGGTGAGGCCATGGAGAAGGACTATCGGTTGGCCTCGAAGAGGTTCTGGCAAACCGTCCGGCGCCTCAGAAGGGGGAAGCAGCTTTCTGCAGGCACCATTTTCAGTGCAGGTGGGGAGCTGCTGACTTCGACTGGGGACATTGTCGGGCGGTGGAAGGAATACTTTGAGGATCTCCTCAATCCTGCTGACACGCCTTCTCTTGAGGAAGCAGAGGCTGAGAGCCTTGGGGTGGGGCTGTCCATTACCCAAGCTGAAGTCACAGAGGTAGTTAACAAGCTCCTCTGTGGCAAGGCACCGGGAGTGGATGAGGTCCGCCCTGAGTACCTCAAGTCTCTGGATGCTGTGGGAATGTCTTGGTTAACGCGTCTCTGCAGCATCGCGTGGCAGTCGGGAACAGTACCACTGGACTGGCAGACAGGGGTGGTGGTTCCCCTTTTCAAGAAGGGGGACCGGAGGGTGTGTTCCAACTACCGGGGAATCACACTCCTCAGCCTCCCTGGGAAAGTCTATGCCAGGGTACTGGAGAGGAGAGTCCGGCCGATAGTCGAACCTCAGACCCAAGAACAACAATGCGGTTTCTGGTTTCTGGTCGTGGAACTGTGGATCAGCTCTACACCCTGTCCAGGGTGCTGGAGGGTTCGTGGGAGTTCGCTCATCCTGTCCACATGTGTTTTGTGGATTTGGAGAAGGCGTTCGACCGTGTGCCCCGTGGTGTCCTGTGGAGGGTACTTTGGGAGTATGGGGTCCGGGGAGCCTTACTCAGGGCTGTCCGGTCTCTGTATGACCAGAGCAGGAGCATGGTCCGCATAGCTGGCAGTAAGTCAGACCTGTTCCCAGTGCATGTTGGACTCCGGCAGGGCTGCCCTTTGTCACCGGTTCTTTTCATAGTTTTTATGGACAGAATTTCTAGGTGCAGCCACGGTCCGGAGGGGGTCTGGTTCGGGAACCACAGGATTTCCTCTCTGCTCTTTGCAGATGATGTTGTCCTGTTGGCTTCATCGAGCCAGGACCTCCAGTATGCATTGGAACGGTTTGCAGCCAAGTGTGAAGCGGCTGGGATGAGGGTCTGAGGCCATGGTTCTCGACCGGAGAAAGGTAGTTTGCCCTCTCTGGGTGGGTGGAGTGCTCCTTCCCCAAGTGGAGGAGTTTAAGTATCTTGGGGTCTCGTTCACGAGTGAGGGAAGATCGGAGCGTGAGATCGACAGGCGGATTGGTGCTGCGTCCACCGTCATGCGGTCGCTGTACCGGTCCGTCGTGGTGAAGAGAGAGCTAAGCCAGAAAGCAAGGCTCTCAATTTACCGGTCGATCTACGCCCCAATACTCACCTATGGTCATGAGCTCTGGGTCATGACCGAAAGAACGAGGTCCGGGATCCAGGCGGCTGAAATGAGCTTCCTCCGTAGGATGGCTGGGCGCTCACTTAGAGATAGGGTGAGAAGCTCGGTTACCCAGGAGGAGCTCGGAGTAGAGCCGCTTCTCCTCCAAATCGTAAGGAGCCAGTTGAGGTGGCTCGGGCATTTAGTTCGGATGCCCCCTGGACGCCTCCCTAGGGAGGTGTTCCAGGCATGTCCCACTGGGAGGAGGCCCCGGGGAAGACCCAGGACACGCTGGAGAGACTACGTCTCTCGGCTGGCCTGGGAACGACTCGGGGTCCCCCCAGAGGAGCTGGAGGAAGTGGCTGGGGAGCGGGAAGTCTGGGCATCTTTACTTAGACTGCTGCCCCCGCGACCCGGTCCCGGATAAGCGGAAGAAAATGGATGGATGGATGGATGGATGGGCAGTTTTGGGGACCAAATGCAGGTTTATCGTGCACCAAAAGTTAAACCAGATCGAACACTGACCAATCAGGAACTTGGATTCAGTAGTGACAAATGCATGGTGTCCTTTTTTGGGTGCCAATAAGAGCCAATCAGTTGAAAAAATGATCATAAAGGAGAAACTAATATTTGCGGTTTGTGCCCAGCTTGAATTAAATGACATGAAGTCATTTAAATATCAGAATAGAGCTGTGAAAGAAAAAGCCTGGAGCGAAATTTGCACCATTTTGACATTTCAAACCTTTTCCAGCTGCGAGTACATGAGCTAATATCGGGTGACAGTCAAGCGTGGACATCATAAGCAAGAATACACGATGATTATGTTCTTGAACCCAGGTCACATTTCTGGTGTGTACTTCGCATTGCACAGACAAACAAATAAGTCATTTTTTAGACATATAAAACTTTTTTGTTCATGTAATAAGATTTAAATCATTATATTCAACTTTTATTTTTCAGAATGCAGTGCGGATTTTGCTTAAGCTCAACTGGGATTTGTTCAACACAGCAACAAACATCATCTAAAAAAGTTCATTATAGAAGGTTATTTTGGTTGGTAGAGTCATATATTCTGAAAGGGAAAGGAAATTATGTAATATCTAATGGACAAAAAAGTGGAGTACCTTAAATTACAGTGTTTAAGAGCACTAAAGCGAAAATTAAACTAAAAGTATTTTCTTTTACAGACAGCCTGCTATATTTATGGCTCAAACAGTTATTTCATGTTCAGTCCTGGTACAGAAAGGTTAGGTTTAGCTCCATCGCTGCACATTAAATGGAGTGCATTTTAGTAATTATGTCAATAAATGCACTCGTAAGCCATAAGAGCTGATGCAAGGTACAGCTTAACAGCTTTTACAGACCCCTTAAATTGCCATGTTTGCCAACATATTTTTTGTATGTAATTTCTCTGAAGCTCTTAGTGTAACAGCATCATCTGCTGTTCAGAAACTCTAAAATCAGTTTTTTGTAAGAAGTTGTGTCGCTGTACAGAAGTTGTATCAGGATAAGCAGCAATTATATTCCTAAAAGTTCTACTTTTTATTTTTTATTAAACAGAATGCTTTAGTTGTGTTCTGTAATACACAATAGTTCAGTGTTTTGTGTTGTTCTATTGTTCATGCTCTGATTTCTCCCTCTCGCCTTCTCTGTGTCTCTGTCAATAACAGCTAAAGCTTAAAAGGATCCTCTTGTCATTGCAGACGACAAAAATTCCCCCACACTCCGCATCTGTTTTTTTTTTCCGTTTCCGTCTTCCAAGAAGGAAATACAAAGCTGTCTCCCGCAGCATTGGCCTCTGTCTGTAATGTCTGTGTTTTTGCTCTACAACAAAAACACACCTCTGCGCTGCTTTCCTTCATTTTCAGTCCTCTCGCAGGACTCTCAGCCTCTCTCTCTCTGTCTTTCACAGATCTAAGACAGACATTTGTGTGCTGTGAATGTGGAGTGGAGTTTAGGTTTGGATGTTCTGAAGCAAACACGTCAGCGGAGCAAATACAGAACAGGACTTATTGATTTCTGTTTTGGATCAGAAGTTTAATCTGTGCGTCACACACACGCACAACCAAACAAACACACACTTATATAAGGTTTACATCCTCTTATTATTATAAGCATATTCTATTTTTTTAAAATAATGTATAGCTTATTTTAATAATTTTTATTTCCAAGTTTTATTGTTTAATTGTTTGTTGCTTTTACCATGCTTAATTTAATCAATGCTTCATTTTAATTTTTTATTTCCAGTGCCTCCTCGTCTGGGTCCTCTCTCTCTGGGTCGGCTTTACAACATTTTATACGACAATATGCAGCTTTTGAACAAAAAAAAGGCCAGAGATTTTTTTTCCCTTCATTTTTATTGAATTCTGAGTGGTAGTGGAGCCTGGATGCCTCAACCGCCAGTGATCACATCCAGGTTGCCGCTGCTGGGGCCTAGATTGCTCGACCGCCAATTTTTTTACTTTTATTTATTTTATTTATTATTTTTTTGATTGTTTGTCTTCAATGCTTTTTGATTGCTTGAAATAAACCAACTCCAACTTCCAACCATGTAGTCAATGATTCAAAGAAATGATCCACATCTGGAAGAGATAGAGAAGGAGACAAGAAATTAATTTTTTTTCAGCAGATAGGGTGGGAGGGACCAATTAGCAAAGTAAGGACAACAGATAATTCATTTAAATAAATAATATTTACTACTTTTTGAATAAAGTTGAAATTTAACAAAGTGGGGCCATAATAAAGATCTACTTTAATTTAGCCAACTGAACAGTTATAATGTGTCAGTTTATGAGGCAGATTTTTTTTTAACAAATTCAAAGAATTTAAATACGTCTTATGGTTTGAAAAAATACTATAAAGGTCACTTAATTAGCTGTGATTTAATTTTAGTTTGTTAGTTTTATGATTTTATGACTGAGATCCACCACAAACTGTACAATAAACTGTTTACTGACGTCACACTACCTGCTACTGCATTTGCAGCTTTGAAATGATCCTGAAATGTGACACGGGATGTCTTATTTTAAAAAGAAGTCATGTGAACTTCTGTGAAAACTTATTTAGTATTTCATATAAACAACTATTTATCTTTATGTTTTATTGATGGAAAACAATAGTTCATTTATATTTATAATAATAGCAATAGCATGAATACAAATTAGTATCTTATTTTTCTAAAGAGTGAAAGGAAGACTTCATGGCTCCTACTGGATTGCAACTGGCAAGACATTGACCTGAATGGCTCTTTAAGTGTTGAGGGTTGCAGAGCCCTGTTTTAGTAAATCAGTTAAATTTATTCGAACAAATTTAGAAGTGAAACAAGAACTCCGATTTTAGCTTTATTATCGGTTAATGCAGCAGAAGCAACAAGAAATATGATCAATTTCTTCAAAAAAGATTTCACTGCAGGCATGAAAGAACAAGCTGATTTGCATCAATTCACACTCAATGCCGCTTTGCATAAGGCAGTATAAATTTTAGATGAATATTTTCCTGAGGCTAAAAAAATCTCTACCACAACTAACAAAGAAGCAAAGATCAATAAGAAATGTTTAACTTTTGTTTGTCTGTTGGGCTTTTTTTTTTTTTGCATTCTCATTTTGCACAGAAACGCATTAACTGAATTTCTAATAAAGCATTTGTTATTGATGGAAAAATTACAAATATCTATTCATCATTCAGGCATAAACTTGCCAACTGAGAAGCTGAATTGCATTACTGCTTCCCAAGTGAAACCGTTTCAGGCTCTTTGGATAAATCTCCCACACCTTGACACTCAATAACGCCATAGTTTACAAATTCTCTCCAAATTACTTTTCTTCTAAAATATTCTTCCATTAAATTCCCTTTTTCTGTTTAACACTGCAAGGGGATGAAAAATTCTGACTCACCCAATTAAAGTCAGATAACAACAGATTAACCTAAATTTTCACCTTGAAGCTTACTATTAGACCATATTTATAATTAATATTGAAGACTGATGTGATTACTAGACTTGGGAAGATTGGTAGAATTTCTAAATCAAAATGGTGAGCGTAGTAAAAACCTGGTCTGTCAGAGGGTTGTAACTTTTGTTGTAATGATTTCTGATGAAACTGGGATGAAATTGTGGATGAAGTAGAGTAAAAAGAGTTTCTGACACTTGACTTGAGCTGTCAGTTTGACCCCAAGGTGGCTGTTACTGCTTGTGGTGTAATTGTTTCTCCACTCATCCATCCTTTTTAAAACCCCACTTCTCATTGTTTCAGCTGCACTCAGAGTCTGGGGTTGACATTCCCCAGCTCTAATCAAGAGATCACCAGGAAGTCATTAAAGTCCCACTCTAGTCAGCATTTTCTCTATTTTAAGTGTTCCTAGTGGTCTTTTAATTATGATTGTGCCGAGAAAAAAAAACAAAACAAAAAAAACTTGTGCAGTCCAATTTGCTTCTGAGTTGTTGGCGGGACCATAAGCCTGCCCCCTTGGTAAATTTTGTTGTTGTATTCCTTTATTATTTCTTTGTTATTGTTTCTTTTATTGCTTTTATTGTTTATTGTTAATTCATTCTTATTTAAATATTTTACTTTATGTTCATCATTTTGTTTGCTCCTGTTTTTATAAGTGCTATATAAATACATTTAATCGTTGATTGATTGATTGATGGCTCGATCGATCATATTTTCCATGAGACAAATATGTTCTTTTTCAAACTACATTTTTTGGTTGCTTGTGATTCACAATGATTGGAATAAAAAAAATAATCATAAATGCAGTTTTTAGCTTATGGTGATTTCCTTAATAATTGTGTGCCATCATGAGAAAAATGGCACAAGGTCATGTTAAAAACACCAAAAACACAATTTTTTTGTTGCGTGTTTTTAATAGGGCTGTAAATGTTAAAGCACACGATTAATTTAAAAAACACGGTCTTGTAGAAAAGAAATAAATATTTTTATTTCGAATTTTAGTACTTTATTCTTGTTTTTTTTTGGTGTAGAGTGCTTTTTTAGAAAAGGTGGAGTATTTTTTTTTTTTATATGTAATTACGTAATGTAGCCCGTTGTCATGGTAAGAAATCAATGCATTGCTTAGCCGGCAGACCTCGACTGCAGCGGCATAGAGAAGTGATATATATAGATATATACACATGTATCTATCTATCTATCTATCTATAGATAGATAGATAGATAGATAGATAGATATACATATATGCTGGTCATCACAATAGGTTAAATAAAACACCAGTTCAGATGGAAAGTTCACCTCTTACCACTTTTATTTGTCCAGATCATGAAGAAAACGTTGATTTACCTGGACCAAAATTCTCATTTTAAAATACAGTTTGAAGAACTTTTTTCTTGTTTTTAAACCAGGTTTTTTTATCAAATAATTTTACATCGGCAGCTGTTTTATCAAAAACACTTTACAAGAAACTTTGTGAATAAAGAATAAAAGATAAAGCAGGTTTTTGTTATGTGAGTTTTTCAGTGAAGTGTTTTTTTCCTGTTTCCAATTCTCCCTTAAGATAGCTCGCAAGCAGGAAAATTAGAACTTGCTACTAAACCCAAACTGCTGTTGTCAAGCTGTTGTGCATTGTGGCAGGAATCCAAACCTTCAGACAGACATTTCACTTAAAACACAAAATTAGCTTGGCTGCTGTAATAATAGAATTGAGAGAAAAATGTTGGAAGACACAAACCCTGGTGGCCACAGTCCAAAGAAAAATTGTTTTTGCTTCCTGAATGGGATTGAGTAGAATAGAAATCAAAATGTTGTTTAAATGACAATGCCTGTTCGATTATTCTCCATGGATACAGATGATGAGTATATTCATAATCCAGATTTCAAGAGAAAAAAAAGTTGATGAGTTTGTAACTGAAATGTTTGAAACAGTCCCTGAGTGAATGAGCAACAAAACATTTCAAAATGTTAAAAGCGAAAACAGACCAAAAGACGCTCAAACCCTTCTGTGACACTGGGCTGCAGGTGGGATATCCCCTCAGGCACAGGATGTCTATTAAATACCTAATATATATTTACTGTAGATATCAACAGGACATCTCTGACAACTATATTTTGTTACTCTGTTAGATGTCTACCAATAATGTTCTGATCTGCATATAGAGGTCTACTACACATCTACATGTAGACATCTAATCTTTGGATATTTTTAGATGTCCTTTAGAACACTTTTTTAACCATTGGCTAGTAAAAATAAATAATAAAAATAAATCTATTGTAGATGCATATTAAGTATCTAACAGACACATATCGTCGAAGTCTTTTTGGTAACTAATAGACATCATGCGTCTGGTGGGAAGGAAACTCCTCAAATTGCTTGCTTACAATGCATGATGGGGCCGTGATGCAATTATCTTTTGGTAAAGTTGTTTGTTGGAGATTTAAACCTTGATTTGCAATAGACCTCCATGAATTGTTGTCTATCAGATGCATAACGCATATCTAAAAATGTAACAAAAAGCCAACTCCACCCCCTCTCCTTTTAAAGAATAAGCATGCCTTGATGTTTTTACATTGAATAAAAGCTCAAATAAAACCAAATCTCCTATTCTTTGTTCACACATTACACAATTCCGGCATCAAATTTGTGTCCCCTGCCTTTGATTTTGACACATGTAAAATTGCTGGATGCTTGTTAAAATGTCAATAGTCCTTTACGATCCAGATGCGTGTGGAAAGAGCCGCAGTCAAAAGTTTTTAGTTGGTTGAGAACATGTAAAGCTAGACCTTTTTTTCATTTCTTTCTCCTATTTTGTTTATTACTTATGTCAATGTTATCCAAGATAAGTTTTTTAATGAATACTCCTACATTTGCTGGAAATGGAGTCCTGACTGCTAAAGTTGACTGAAAGAAAAGCAAAATAAAAAAGGTAAATCCCCATGGATCCACCCAGTGACTAATAAATAAACCCGACTCCACATAAGCAAGAATTTGAGCTGTAATAAAATCCAAACAACCGATAAGTCATGACCTATTGTTACCATCTTATTCTGAGCTTTTAAATAAATTAAATTTTTGGTCAATTAAATGTTTCACCTTTTCACCTTGAAGAACAGGGGTTGTCTTGCAGTCAAAAACAGATGCATAAATGAGAGACGTATTAACACATGACAGAGAAAGATGTCTGCAAAGAAATATGCAAGAAAGTGAGTCAGAGAAGTGACAAGACAAGTGTCAGCACTAAGGAAGAGAGCGGCTCATTCATCCAACCTCCCAAACAACAGTTACAGACAGCGAGACAAACGAGTGAAGTCTGAAAGAGGAGCAAGCAAGCTGGCATTCAGCTGAAAGATCACAGCTACACAGATCTATTTACAGATTATTAATGGCTCTGACTGTGCGGTATGCATGAGTGTGCTGCCGGTGCTAACAATATCACGCATTAACCCATGCTTGCAGGAAAAACACACAAACACAGTATCACTGCCTTTGCCACATAATTAGGAGAGCAGCTTAATGCATTTTGTGGTTGATTATAACAACTCAGGGAGTTTTAGTTTCGTATCAAAGCTTTGAGAGAGTGTCTTTGTAATTCCTTTATTGCTCTTTTTTTATTAGTTTTTCTTGACTTTGTTGACTCATCTTAAGTAGCAGAATTTTGCCCACAAAAAACTAATTTGATAACAAAATGCTAATTTGTGCCCTCAAAACACTAATTTAATAGCAAAAAAAAAAAAAAAAAAACAATGTATACCTTCTAAACACAACATTGAAACAAAATATTTTTTTATTAATGTCATTAAAAAAAATCTTCAATTCCCCCAAACAGGATATTATATCCTAGAACTATGAACAAGGAGCACTGGAAACATATCAAAGTGCTCTTTAGTCACTTTTGGGTCTTTTCTGTTCTTTAAATACACAGCACAAAACAACTGTCCCTGTGTTGTGAAATACAATGTTTGGAATTGCTGTAACCAGTTCAATCAGAGATTGAATCAATATATTTCTCGTTATTTACCTGCCAGCCCTAAAAAAAAAACAAGTATTTTCCTCTATGCAGAAATACCTTGCAGATTCTTTGCCCAGTTTTGTAGAGCTACTTCAAAATAAAATGCCAGTGTAGCTTCAGAGATGATAACAGTTTGAGGTGTTGTATGGATTCAGAATAGATGGATCTTGTGTTCGCTGTGAAAAGCCATTGGGTCCACTTCCTCTGCTTCTGGGGTCTGTACTGGAGCTGCCCGTGTCACCAGCCAGTTTGATCTTTTCTGTTGCAATAGTGTTTTTTTTTCCTCTGACCCAGCACAATAAGTCATATTAACCAGTCATCCCCAACCTTTTCGGTTGATAATGTCAGACAATATTTGCATGGACCAGCCTGGATGAGGCTAAACTTGGTGTCTGCTTTTTTTTTTTTTTTTTTTTTTTTGTAATATGTGACTGAGCGACTTGACATGTATCAAGAATGAGTTGGATGTGGTGGGGAGAATCCAGTAGTTTTCCAAAATAAAACTTCCTTCAAAATCATCTTAAAAATTAAAATGGAAATAAAAGTTTCTCTTCTGCAGCCCGGTACCAAGTTTGGTTGGTTACCACTGATATAAACCATGACGATTACTGCACTATGTTTAAAAAAATGACCCCTGACAAGCAGCAAGAGCACATATCTTGCTAAATGTTTCCGTTTCGTTCACTCATTTCCTGCCTTCTCTCAATCAATCAAAGCTTTATTCATAAAGCACCTTTTAACCAATAAAATGCAAATCGTTTAACTAGCATGTGCCTTGACACTTTGCTAACTGTAGGCATATCTAACCAACACATGCCATCATTTAAGGATGAGTAGATGAATTGATGCAGTTAAATCTGAGTGGGAGAATAATTGCAAAACAGCTTCCAGCAGTTCCAAATAATTGTTGTTAGGTATCTGGCAAATCTGAGGATCTTAGACAAGTTTTCAGAGAAGTTTGGCCATGTGAGTGCTTTTTCTTTACACGTATGCGCACAGTGTGCACAACGTGAATTTATTCTGCTTAATGTTATGCATCATTAACTCTATCTAGGTCATTTTCAACATGCTGCCATCACTAAACAGTATAATGTGGTTTATGTTCTATACTATACTTAAATGCTGGTTGAGGCAACATAACAAAATAACACAGCAGTATGCATTATTAAGGCAAAGAGCCATAGAAGCAATTGTTTTATGTACCCTGGGAAATTAATTTCACAATTTTTCTTGTAACCAAAGTTTATATTTTCTACACCCGAGTTGCTACATTACATGATCTAAGCTTTAATGTAGCTTTAAATAGACTTGACATTAAGGATCACAAAATGATAAGATGAAGAATTTTTGAGTAAAGGCCACTAGACAAGCCTTTTTCACACAGTACGGTAAAATAGTGTTCTCTTTGAAGCTGCAATCTTCTTTTTAGCAAGAACTTTTTACTATTTCTTAGAATTAAAAATGAGTATTATGATTGTAAACATATCTCACGTTTTTGATGCTTTCCAGAGTAACATCATGTGATGGATGGTGTCTTAATTATAATCATAGCCAGCAGTAGTCCTGGACTGAAGAACCATATTGTTTTCACAATCACAATTCTTCTGTCTTACTGCACCTCTGGAGCAAGACCCCCACCCCCCACCCCATAGTAGAATTAGTAGATTACATAGTAGAACTTTATTCTGTAAAACTGGTAAATACTGCGATTTGTAAAACAAAATATTTTCATTTTTAAAAGTTCTCAAGCAAGAGTTTGGTAGTTTTACAGGAATTCATGCTTAACCAATTACAAAGGAAGCAGCTGAGTTGCCCAGCGTAGTAGCAGTGTGACATTTGAATTGCTATTATTCTCCTGAGTTATCTCTTGACCGGGTGGGACTTGGGCTGGGTGGCTGAGGTGATCACTCTCCTCCCCTCTCTGCATGCAGAGATAAGAGCTGAGCAACTGCAAAACATGTCCAAAAAAACACCCCAGGACATCTGCATCTTCCCTGAGTCACACTTGTTGAGACAACTCATTCAGTCTTTTTGAGAACACAGTTCATCTCGTCTAGTGCCTGAAATGTCTTATAGAGATGAGAATCTGACAGACGGGGGAAAGGGAAGTCTTAAAAAGAGTAAAAAGAAGCTGAAGAGAGAAAGTGCTTGGAGACCGGAGGGACCCCGAGACCCATTTGCTTTGGTTAGTGGTCTTGTGTAAAAGTGAGCACATGCTGTTTTGCAAAATAAAGCTTTAAAAAGCATTTTAGACTTTTTCTAGCCATTTGTTTGCCTGTAATAAATTTAAAAAAAAATTTGAGAAGCTGTGTGTGTTGCTGTGGGAAAACACATTTTTCTGAATTTTCTTTGGTAAAAATGATATCGATGTGCTTTTTCCCTTTCCTGTGCGATGCCAGCTGGACTCTCTGCCTGAGAAGAAACAGCAGGAGATCCAAAGAGCCCTTCATCTATTCTCCTTGGGCACAAGCCTGCCAAAGACCGTGCAAGAGGCCAAGAAACACACCTACCACTTCTGGGACACACAGCCTGTTCCCAAACTGGGTGAGAAGAATGTCACCGTTCTTTGCAGTTTTCAGTTGGACTGGTTGACTGACATTGGGCAATGCATTTATACTTTGTGTTTGTTGGAAACAAAAGAAAAACATTTTTTATTGTTTGTTCTATTGATAATAGTGTTGTTGTAAGGTGTAAATTAGTATTGATAGTTCTTACCGCAAGTTGAAAAAAATGATGGTAAAACATAAAAGTAGCTTCACTTTGATCCTGTCAGCAGACCTTCACTCACGCAGAGAAAAACAAAACCTCAAAGAGAAAGCACTACACCACACCAAACGTGTGGAAGTGGAAGATGATGCTGAACTCGGACTGTTTAGCATTTTGACTGTAACAAACAATGATTTCGACTTGTATAAGGAAACTTTTATTGTTGCTAATGCAGAGTTAGAGATGGAAATAGATGCCGGAGCCGTCAGGAGTGTAATACCAGAAGTTAAGTACAAAGAGACATTTTCACATTTAACACTGCAGTCTGCTACCGTGAGACTCGAGGCTTACAATGGAGGCTTGTGTTCTAGGCCAGATCACAGTGCCGGTGAGCTATGGAGATGAGACCAGAAAGTTGTCCCTGCTAGTGGTGAAAGAGACTGGTTACAGGAATTCCATTTAAACTGGCAGCAGATTAAATCGCTAACTTCATCCACATGTAAATCACTCACAAAGATGCTAGAGAAATACTCTGAGGTTTTTACAGACGAGCTAAGAGTCCTTAAAGACATAAAAGCATCAATAGTGGTGAAACCTGATGTGCTGCCCACATTTTGTAAATGCAGGCCCCTCCCATTTGCCATGAAAGAGCGAGTAGATAGGGAACTTAAAAGCTTGGAAAGGCTAACATAATCTCTCTAGTGAAGTACAGCGAATGGGCAGCACCCATAGTGCCAGTACAAAAAAGAGATGGATCACTCCAGTTATGCGGAGATCATAAAATGTGAGTTAACAAAGCAATAGAGGCTGAGTCGTACCCCTTACCAGAGGAGCTGTTAGCTACCCTTGGTGGTAAAATCTTTTCCAAGATAGACTTATCTGCAGCCTACCAGCAGGTATTACTTGACAATCACTCAAAGAGATACACTGCATTGACTACGCTAATGCGGCTAACCTTTCTAATGTAACTAATGTGTAGCATGCTACAAACAAGTTCTGGAGATACTGTAATTTAATAAAGTCTGACCGACAGACTTATTTTGGACTCTTTTGTCTCGATTAATGCGTCTTATAATTTGGTGCGCCTTAAATATGAGATAATTTAGAACGAAAAGAGAAAGAAAAAACTTTGTTTGAACTTAGCTTTTAAATCTGTATTTACACAATGGTCACAGCTCTGACATCCAAAAGTTCAATTGATTTAATTTAGTGTCTTGAGGCATCACAAGTCCAGAGTTTTGCAGGAAATTATGAAAACTTCAAAAACCTCCATGCTTGAGAAGTACAGGGTAGCCAAGGCCAGATTAGTAATCACCCTCTAGGAAAAGAAATGCTGGAAAAGTTGACAAGACTGAAATGAATGTCAAGAGTGGAGTGTAGTGGTCTGCAGAGGCATTAGCACAGGCAGAGGGCACAGTCAGGCTCAGAGACGTCCTCGGGCTCATAAACTATGGCTCAGAAGCACAAAACCAGCTGTGGAGTCTTTTCAGTGACATATTAGAGCTGCATGGAAGAGATTTCTGAAGAAACTTTTGATTTATAAGGAGTCTCATCTCTAAAATGTCCCAATTTGTCCAACTGACATAGTTTCCTAATCTATTAGATGTTTTTAAAGAAGAATTGTGTGATTTAAAGTGGCTTTATGTTTCCTATTCAATACCTTTTTTATTATCTTTCTCCTCAGGTGATAATGTCACAGCTCATGGTCCCATAGCAGGAAGTGAAGCCAGTATTAGGGATGAACCCTACACTCTGCCTCAGGGCTTTTCCTGGGATACTCTGGATCTGAGCAACCCCTGCGTTGTAAGTTACTTTTTAGAGAAATCACAGATTGCAATCAAGCTGTCTTGAGGTGCATTCACATGATCACATCTATTATGACGTATCTAAAGAATGTTTGATTGTCCGTTCTGTGTGTCAATCAAGTGATGTACTTCACTGCGACAATGATGATTGGCTGACATCAAATTTCTAAAATAAATTTGTATTTTTTTGGTTAATCAGTTTTTAAAGGCCTGTAAGCCACCCACACATCCTTCAATCGTGATATACGTATTTGGCACCTCTGATCTTCAGTGTGATGGAATCTCAGTGATCTTGGTGCAGTGTTTGTTTTTTATCAATCAGACCATAATGTAACTTTTAGACCACGATAGTCTTGTAGACCTGGTTTAATTGCAGAAACATAAAAGTTCATTTGGTTTGGTCTCACACTGCACTTTCAGGAGGAAACCCACACTATTTGCACAGACATACAGTTACAACAGCTGCCTGTTTGGGGGCACTGTTGCACAAAATAAAAAAACTGATCAGTAAACCCTGTTTACTGACAGGATTTGCTTGTTTTCTCCACACTAAAGTTTCAGTTGAGCTTCATCATCTGCTAAACAGGCTGACATTAGTTCCATCCAATGAGTGTTTGTAACTTTTAGTTGTTCAGCAATTCTAAAACTATTCTTTTCTTATTTCAGATGAAAGAGCTTTGCAGTCTACTAAATGAGAACTACATGGAAGAAGATGACAACACTATTAGACTTGACTTTTCCTCTGAGTATCTACAATGGTAAGAAGAAATCAAAATGTGACAGTATATTGTGATTCAAAGCTACTCCGTTTCATAAAAAATGGGGTACTTGTAAGTTTCTCTGCAGCCCTCAGGCTCTCCAGCAGGTTGTTCCAGAGAGGTGGTGCTTCATACCAAAAAGCAGCCTCACGGTGGGAGTCTTTGTTGTGCTTCATATTTGCTTCACGCCTTGACTTTCCCTTCATTGTAAAGGTGGTAGGGCTCTCTCCAACTACTGCCTTAAAGGTGTGAAGTTACCCGATTGCCTGGGCCTTGTGCGGGGCTAGCATGCAATTCTTGGATCATTGGAGCAGACCGCAATTGAACATTGCACCACGTAAATCAGATTATCAGCGCCAGTTGGAGGAGATGGATAGAACAAGAGAAGAAGAGTTTTTCTGTGTATTTTTATGTCCAACAGCATCACTGGACTACAAACGCCATAGTAATTTTGCTGTTTTTCTTTCTTACTGCACCTTTGAGGGAAAATGTTGCCCCTGCCACATACTCAAAAAGTCACCTGAATTTGCATGCACCTAGTACCAAAAGTAATGATATCACAGCAGGAGAAACTATTACAAAATAAATGATGCCAAAATCTCTTCTTGGGTTCAAAAAATATTTCCGCTATCCAATAAATCCACTAATAAAACCAAAACACTTGGATGGATATCCAAATAAAGTTTTGAAATGATTATGGGATGGCCACAGCCCCTACGGCTTGGCCACTATTTTGTGGCCATCCAATTTTTTTTCTTAACTCGTTTTATCCCTTGCCTGACCCGGCTACTGCTGGGTGAAAGTGAGGTACGTCCTGGACAGGTCGCACAGCCACAGTAACACACCCATACACACTCACATTCACACCTGGGCACAATTTAGAGTCACCAAATCACCTGTGAAGCATGTTTTTGAACTGCTGGAGGATGTTGGAGTCTCCAGAGAAATGCAAGGGGAGAACATTCAAACTCCACAGAAAGGTCCCACCTGGACCTTTCTGGGACGGGCTGGGTCCACCCTCTTGGGAAAAAGCAGATGGCTTTTTTGGGACCAAACCGACACCTTAAGTCTACAACCCCAACCGAAGTTTCGTTGAGCTTTGACCTCGAGAAGAGGGTGCCATCTGGAATTTTCAAAAACTGTCATCTTTAATATCTGCTAGTACCTGCTAGAAATTTAAACTGCCCCTGGGGATTTAAACTTTTTGCCTTCTGACTCCTCAAGCATCATCTTGGGAAACAATGTTGGATCGAGAAGTTGTAGATTTTTAACAGTGTTAATGTGGCAAGCTAACAAAATTGGCGTTCCCCTGTTGCTCGCACATTTTTTACCAAAATGTTGAGAAAAATGTAAAACATGAATTGTTAGCTCAAGCTGAACAAAATAATAAGACATATAATATGAGCATATTAGGAATGTGAGCATGGTTAACAAAAAACCTCTGTTGCCAAGGACATCAAAAGATTTTACTTCTGCCAATTCTTGTAAAAATCCCATAGACATTTTTGTCACCCCCAGGCAACAAAAAGATTTAATGGATGCTATGGAGATAAACCAATAGAAAAGCTGCCATTAAAAGAAACATTTTTATTTTTTTGAGAATTTGTCTATGTACAGCTCTGACCAGGTTGGCAACGGCAGAGGGGGAGAGTGAGGGACATGTAGTAGTGTATTGTCTAGTGTAGTGTATTCCTGTCTATACGTAAACTTCCTTTGTTCTGAACTCAGTGAACAAGAAATATCACTCTGAACCAGATGCTTCAAAGTTAAGGCGTGAGTGGAGCCACATTTAAACCTCTTTCACTCTTTGTGCATCCCCAAGTAAAGCACTAAGCGCCATAAAAGGCCATTTTTTCCATTTGAACTTTTCACTCTGACCCAATGCATCATATCAGTAACAAGCCAGCTCCTCTAATCTCTTAGTTTAACTTTCCAGCTTTTTCTGCCTTACTCATCTCCATAAATGACATTGCCACCCTCAGGGACTCTTGCATGAAAGCTTAATAACATTTACTTTGAAATGATTTATTAAGATTTGCTTCCCAGGAGCCAACACTGATCTTTGTTCCCTAAAGATAAGGAAAGCTGCTGCTTTCATTGAAGCAAGTCATAATAGTTCTCGTTTTTGCAAATGCGATTAATCTGAGATTATCATTTTGTATCATTGTACACCATCATTTTTCTCCTCCTCAAGGGTTTTGGAACCTCCCAACTGTCAGTCACAGTGGCACTGTGGAGTGAGAGTGCAAACCAACAAGAAGTTAGTCGGTTTCATCGCTGCTGTCCCAGCAGATGTTCGCGTTTATGAGGCGTGAGTGACTCACATATGAGCCCTGTTTGTTCCAGCAAACATCCTGAAGCTAATGCAGAGAATGTGTTGGCCAGGGAGAAGCAGATGGTTCACGTCAAGCTCCTTTGTGTTCATAAAAAGCTTCGGCAAAAGCGGATGGCTCCAGTTCTGATTAGAGAACTCACCAGGAGGGTCAACCTGCAAGGCCTCTACCAGGCCGTCTACACTGCTGACATCGTACTCCCAACACCGCTGAGCTCCTGCAGGTAAAACTGCTTCACTTAATCTATAAACAATTAGGTTTAACATAATACAACATTGAAAAAAAGATGAAAAAGTCTTTGTTTTGTCTTTACTTTCACCCTTTTGGGATAAATTGAGGTATGGAAGGTAATCTGCGGTTCACCGCTGGTGTTTTTTTCTGTGAAGTCTTTGTTATCCTTTCTAAATAAAAGAAAGAAATCCTTTCAGACTGTGGCATCGCCCTCTGAATCCCCGTAAGCTGATGGAGGTCAACTACCCGCTTTTGAGGCAAAACATGAACCTGCAGAGAGCCCTTAAGTTCAACCGCTTACCTGAGGTAAACGTGTGCTGCCACCTACAGACAAAAACAGAAATAACGGCCTCTGCTGTTGAAAGGCCTTTGACATACCGAAATAAAGAAAAGTGCACAAAAATTGGAAAGTTGAGGATTTGCACTTTCATAACAGCAGTTTTCTATTTTGTCCAAGATTACAAAGACAAACGGACTCAGGCCTATGACCAAAGAAGATGCTTCAGAAATCCTCTCTCTGCTCCAAGATCATCTCTGCAAGTTTAAGCTGAGCCCCGTTTTGTCTCTGCAGCAACTAGAGCACTGGTTGTTGCCAAGAGAGAATGTGATTGACACTTATGTTGTGGAGGTTTGACCACACTCGGACTCTTTGCTTTTACAACTGTCTTTATATAAATAACTCTTTTTAAAGACATTTTTAGAGCATTAAAGACCCACTTTGAGAAAAAAAAAAACGTTTTTTTGGTGTTTTTAACAGGTTCTTGTGGCATTTTTTCATCATTTTTTCATCACAAATATTAGAAAATTTAAGGTTAAAATTTCATTTCTGAGTATTTCTTTATTTAAATTGTGAATCAGGAGACGACGCTAAAATGCAGTTGGAAAAATATCATATTTGTGACATAGAAGCTCTGCACCATTCGGATGCATCTGCTTGCTGAGGGGAATTTCCACAGAACTCCTGGCGCTCTGCAGAAACTATGTCCTAGAAAATGATACAGGCTTTTAGATTTTGGCTAAAAAATACCATAATTATGATTATATACCACTGGGAACACTTTTAAAGTAGATCAAAAGATGAATGAAGTGGGACTTTAAGCTGCCACTTTACCACAGTGCGTAAAATGTTCTGCTTCCTCTTTTCCACTTGCAGGGTGATGATGGCTCACTGACTGATGTGGTTAGTTTCTATAGCGTCACCTCCAGAGTGCTGAATCACCCCGTGCACACTGGTCTCAGAGCAGCTCATCTTTTTTTCGTCGCTTCTACTGGCACAGAGCTAACCGATGTCATTGGAGATGCTCTGATACTGGCCAAATCTGTAAGTTTATTGAATTTTGCAGCAGATATTTGTTATTTTTGAGACATTCTTGTAATTGAATCCATCAATCAATGTTTGTAAAATTAATTTGAGACATTTAGTGCAGAAATATCAGCCAAATAACATCAAATGAACAGTGATGTTTTCAAAAAATTAAGTTGACAGCATTAATGCTGTTTTTTCTCACTGATAGAAAGGCTTCGACATCTTCACTGCCTTCGACGTGATGGATAACACCAGCTTCCTGGAGAAACTCAAGTTCGCTGTCAGTGACAAGAGCCTTCATTACTACTTGTACAATTGGACGTGTCCTTGGATGAGTCCAGACAAGGTACTCTATGCAGTAATATCTCCACCTGTCAAAACACATGCATGCGTCTCCTCCCAAAGATCTTTCACATCAGGCCCTTCTGTTGACAGCTCCTTGAACAGCAAAATCTCACTGTCAAATCTTAATTCACTCAACACTTTTCAGTTCGCTACAGATTGTTTGTGACCCCGCTATGGAAGATTCTGCACAGTGACAATTATTTTAATCATTTTTACAAGAAATTGAGCTTTTTTTGCACACAGACTCCACAAAAAAAGTCACACTTCACATTCTTCTGGGACAAAGCAAAACATCTCTACACATTCAAATGTAATGGTTTCATCATAAAAACCAACCCTGATGTTTTTTCAAAGAAAGTCTTTATGTGTGGTCCCCTTAATAACCCTAAATTTTACACTCCTACTTTTCTTTTGTATTTGTTTTGTACTTTCGACAAATAAAAAGAAACACCAAGCTAAACCAAGCAGAATTTTGTTTTGTAATTTTGTTAATAAGTCAATAAAAACCTCCATGAATACACAAATACCTGCAGCCTGTAAATTCAAACAGAATTTGGGGTAAAATTCTGCTACTTATTGTCACAACTGAATTCCTTTTTCACAATAAGTAGCAGCCTAACTGATTAGAAGCACATTCAGTATTTTTTAAGGCCTAAAAAACAAACTATTGCTAAATTCTATGCAGTCTGTGTGCTACACTGCAGCTCCAAGCATGTCATGGGATCTGGGGAGGAGGTTTTTTTTGAAAAATCAATGAAGCTTGAAGTCAACCATGTCCCCAATGTCTAATCCAGTGATCTGCAACCTGAGGCTCCAGAGCCATATTTGTTGCCTTCATCCCTCTCTATTGTGACTCTTTGGCTTTGTAGAAAATTGTTAACACTTTAAATAAACAATAGGTCTGAAGATTTGGTTAGTTGAAAAGTTTTGTAATTTATTTTTATATTTTGTCAAAATAAAACTAAGCAAAATTGTGGTAACATTTTTAATTTGCTGTTAGAACTAAGTATGTATTATTTTCTTTTGCTAAACAACATTGTCTAGTTGCTGTTCAGAGGAAAAGTTTTTAAAGTATATCATTTGATTTCTAAACTATAGATTTAAGGGGAAAAAAGGTTTCTACATCCATTTTGTCATGAAACAAAGGCAAACCAAAGTCATACTGTTAAAAAAATGTCATGATTGACTTGGCTTTCCTGCATTTTAATCTTTAGTCAATTTTAGGAGCCGGAGGATCTCATTTAACACAGAATGCATTTTATTTTTAAAGGAACTGGTTAAGTGATGCTGTCAAACCTCCCCAATTCATGCTGGGGGTCCTGGCTCGATGAAGCCAACAGGACAACATCATCTGCAAAGAGCAGAGATGAAGTCCTGTGGTTCCCTAACCAGACCCCCTCCAGACCCTGGCTGCACCCAGACCCTCACACTACATTTGGGTATGCCAAGTTTTTCCAGGCTTACTTCCCCGCCAACGAATCTAACTCATCACCAGGTAGTGATCAGTGGACAGCTCTGCCCTCTGTTTACCCGAGTTTCCAAGACACACAGCTGAAGGTCGCCTGAAACGACTACAAAGTCGATCATCAATCTGCTGCTGAGGGTGTCCTGATGCCATGTGTACTGATGGACACCCTTGTGCTCAAACATTATATTTGTTTTGGAAAAACTATGACAAGCACAGAAGTCCAACAACAAAACATTGCTCTGGTTCAGATCAGGAAGGCCATTCCTACAAATCGCGCCCCTCCAGGTGCTACTGTCATTGACCACTTGTGCATTGAAGTCCCCCAGGAGGATGATGGAGTCCCCCGTTGGGGCACTTTCCACTTTGAGAGACACCAAGAAGGCTTGGTACTCCAAACTGCTGTTTGGCCCGTAAGCCAAAACCCTAGTAAGAGACCTGTCCCCCACCCGAAGGCGAAGAGACACGACTCTCTCATCCACCTGGGTTAACTCGAACACTTTGCAGCTAAGCTGGGGGCTCATGAGTAAGCCAACAGCAGCCCGCCGCCTCTCACCATTTGCAACTCAAGAATGGTAGAGTCCAACCCCTCTTGAGGGTCCCATTTTAGTGCAATTGATTCAAATTTAGTGCTGACAATCAGTTTTACAATTCGAAAAAGTATATGCAGGGTCCTGACCCCCTGCTAAATTATAGAAATTATTGATGACCCTTTTCCAACCATAATCTTTTTATTTATTTTTTTACTTCACAGGTTGCCTTGGTGTTACCCAACTAAATAAAGGAGAAGATGACAAGCACAGCTGCAGCAAACTTTAGGAGCACATTCTTGGTTTTGTGTAGAAAAGAAAAAAATAATAAAAAACGTTTTTGTGCATTTTATTGTGTGCTACTAGAGTTTCCACAACAGGAAAAAAAAGATTTTTTACAGATGGACATACTGCACCATGGAGGTATGATTTATTATGCATGTTCTTACCATGATCCACCATGAAAGTTTAATATTGCATTTCCTCTCGTCCAATTACAGAATGCATTTTGCAGGATTAGAAACGTATTCAATGATATTTCTGTAAATTAATGTATGTGAGTTTAAACACTCTTTTAAGCATTTGCAACCTACTGAGGTGTTAAGAAAATGCAAATTTCAATTAAACAATAATAATACAGTAGATCTATTAATTTATGTTCTCATTTTCCCCATGCACTAACGTCCTGCCAATATTCGGTATTAATTACATTATGAACTGAGTAAAACCACCTTGAAAAGCAGATGTTACTTAACGCAGAGTGTCTAATTGAACAGCAGACGGCGCTACAGTATTACTTCTGTACGATGGAAACTCATAAAGTCAGTTCCATGTTCAAAGAGACAGAACGTACGGTTTGCATATTGTTTTGTAGGAGGAAATTATAGCACAGCAAATTTTCAATTAAAGTAAGAGACCTGAATAAAGGGGTATAGTGTAAAATATGAAATTAAACTATTATTCTAACGGAATTTGCTACACGTTTTTGGGGAGTGGTAATGAAATGCCTTTTTTTTATACCAAATATATAATATTCAGTCTTATCTTTTCTCAGAATGTAGAATGTCTAAACTGAAAAATAAATGCCGTTTAATTTTTTTTTTTACACAAAAACACTCCTGGCACTCTAGGAAATTTAAAAAAGGTGAGTGTTAATATTTACTAGATGTACATGAACACTACACGATCCAGGGTTTCGACCAATCACAAGAGAGCTGGCTTTTTAAGTTTGAAGAGACCGGACATGCTCCCAGCAGTCACCGCAGCTTCTATATGTCTTCACCTACCATTCCAAAGAAGCTCATTTTCTACGTTTCGGTGGGGAATTAACTCGTCAGACGGTCCTCCCCCCAGAAAGGCATGTTATTGTAACGGTTTTTATTTCATTTTATTCCGAGAGCTTTCGTCGGTGGAGTGTCAGCTGTCTACGTGCTCAAATTGACCTCTACGTTACCACCAACTTTTCAAAACAAAGCGCGTGCACTTCTAACAGCTGTAAGTCACAGTCAAATTATGTGTTCGCTTGGGTGTGTTTACACCACAACGTCTTGCAGATGTGTCCGTGGATTTTTTTTTGTCATTAGTAGCAAGGCAACTATTTAAAAGTTGGGGTTTTGAGGCAGTTGATAGAACAACACGCTTCCTGTAGACATTTAGAGGTTATTTACGGAATTGTCTGCTGCAGTTCCTGCAATTGTGGTAATGATATAGTTGAAAACACTGCAAAAGCCACTTTGTAGTTCTCCTTTGTTTGTGGAACTCATAAAACATGTCACAGTACTTTGTTTGGTTTTATCCTTTGACCCCAATGCTGTACTGTAACATTCTGCTCGACCTGTTCAGTGGATTTCCAACCCTCAACCTAGTTAGTCCCTTTTCAAACACTGACACAAAGGAGTGGATGTTTGAGCTGGGGAAAAAAAAAACATAACAAAGCAGTAATTGCTAACAAAAAAAATGGGACCAAATTACTGATGCTTTGAATGCTGGAGTTGGGTTAGGGCAATTGGGAATCAGTCACACTTAAATTAGTCTTTCAACGTGAAAGTACTTACAGAGTAATTGATTTAAAATGTACTGTCTGTTATGACACATTACCATCACGGATTTCTGATTTTAAGTGTTTTATGTTACTCCACCTAAACATAAAAAATATCACTCATTGTCAAATAATTTAAGATTCATGGTTAGGATGTTTTTGTTTTTTCTATTATTAAATATTTTCTTTGGGAATCCCAAATAAGAAGAAGGGTCTGAGTGTGCTTAGCATGACACCAAATTCTCGAACTACCTTTCCTTTCAATAATACCACAAAAATGCTGCTGGGGTTGTTTTACGATCTGGTGGACAATGCAGAATTGTTGCAAACCTCGACCCAGTCCAGAAGAAAGTAGCTTGAGCCTAACAGCTCCATGCAGGAAGTGGCCCTGCCCAAATAATTTTGCTCTTTCAATGCCTTTTCTTGGACGATGTAAGGAGTCCAAAACAAAAAATAAATAATAAAAAAATGTTCTTGTTTTTGTGCAGAGAATCTACAGTTGGAGCTAATTTCTGGTTCACCTAAATTAATCTGTTGGAGAAGTGTCTGCTTGTGGTTTCTACTTAGAAGTTCCTTTAGAATGGGGTGGATTGGGTCTTGAGCAAGAGCTGCATAAACATGTTTGATTCTGCTCTGGAACGTTTTTCCCCCTGTCCTGGAGGAAGTTCCTGCTACCTGATGAAATCTTTTTCTATGTTCTGATTTGGAAATGTACTTCAGGCCCCCGAAAGGTAGGGATTTGAAAGGTTTTCAAGATAAAGCTTCACGACTTTTTACCACGAACTGGTTTTGCTTTGACAAATTCAGCAATGTGGAGTTTTGGGGAATAGAAATCTGAAAATTCAATAGATATTTGATCACATTTTAAATCAGTTCATTCTAAATGGATCTGGTCCAGGAAATTGGTAGTGTGATGATTTTTTGTGACAGCCACTTGACTTAAACCATGCAGTTCAGAGTAGGTGGTAGTAATGGTCAAAAGATTCAACTTAATCACAGTTTAACAAATTTTCAAAAGTCTCATTTTTTAAGCAATTTTTTAAAATAGAAACAAAGGGCACATGCAGAAATTAAGCCATTTCCTCACATCCAGCCTTTTTGGCCTGTCTAGGATTGGTCCTCCTGTAAATTTGATAGTTTTACACACTGTAAAAATATGCAAAATTGATTTCTGTTGTGTTGAAAATATACTATTAGGATAAGCATTAGCATTTGTACTTTAGCCACAACTGCCCTTACAGGCAGTAATAGTCTGTCTGCGGGTGTAAGGAGCCAGTGTGTCTTAAGGGAACTGCAAGACACACCTGTGCTCCCCTTAAGATGTCGCCCCTTTATGACCTTCTACAAACCTGCAGCACCCGTACGGGTCAACCCATGTGCGAACATGGGACTAAGGCATAAGAAAAATCGTCCTGATTGGGGCTTTAACATGATGTTCTTTCCTTTATTGCATAATAGTTAAGTAACATGCATTGATGTGAATGAACATACTCATCATATCATAATCAAATCAACATAAACTGGCTGCAAAAATCAAACACAAGTTTCACCCACTTGACTCAGTCTTTCTCCTCATTCTTGAGTCTCACTTCTTCTCTCGTTCTGGAGTTTGGTAGCAGCTCCACAGCCAAGTAGTTCTAAAGAATACGTATTTAGAAAAAGCGGGTGGGATGTGACGATGTGAGAAATGGGACCTCCGGTGTGGACCAGTGTGAGGTGTTACCCTCCAGCTAATCTCTTTTTAGGACATATTTATAAACTGAGTTGGCATTTGCAGCGAACCGCTTGCCGGCATCGCCACCAAAACTAGAACTGTATTTGGTCTGCAGAGCCACAGCTGATACTCTTCTGTTTGGAAACCTTAAACAGCTTTGCAGAGTCTTTGGTTTATAATGCACACATGCTGTATATTGTAGTTTTCTTGAGAATGGCCGCCGTACTGCGTTTAACTTTTATCTTTGTATTTCTGAAACATTTTACGTCATAGCAACGTTTTCATTGTGAAATGGGAGCGAGTTTTTGCTTCTCTTCATTAGGGTTTTACTGCTTCTATTTTCAAAAATAAATCTGGTTCAATAGTTTTTCCCTGAAGCCAACGTTTAAAAACAATAGATTTATTGTAAATTTGATGGAACAAACATTTAACCCAAGCTCAGAGGAAGTTTTTGGCAAATTAGTATTATTTTTTGGGACTCAAACAAAAAAAAAAAATTCCCATTTTTGGCATAGTTTGTGGCTGTCATTACATGGCTGACTGTTAGTGCTCCATCTCTCAACCATCACCCATCCCCCTGCAGGATAGCAGACCCCGTTAACTCCTCCAACCCCCTGCTCTGTTGCATTCCATATGGCCAGATGGTGTCTGCTCTCCAAAGTGGACACCGGAGAGCTAAGAGGGAAAAACCCCACCAGCAGGAGCCTGTGGATGAGACATTCCACCCTGCTGATTTCACCCCTCCTCATTTTGTCCTCCTCTTTCTCTGGTCTTTCTCTTCTGTATTTAATGAGGAGTCAATGTGGGAATGATAGGTGTTTATAAGATGGACTGGTGAAAAGTTCTACTAGTGTTTGGGAGATGACGGCTTTATCTGAAGTGAATTTTCAGGAAAAAAATCAACAGGAAATGGGAATTAAAAAAAAAAAAAACTTCTGATGCAAGTAAGCATTGATGATGACAAATGTCCATAATTTGTGTCAACAATAAGAAAAAAAAGCCATTACCACACAAACACAATTAGCTATTATTTGCTCCATGCCGAAATTTGTTTGGTTTCTTTGACAGCCGTTGTTCAGTTCTCAGTGATGGAACACTTTATGTACTAGCAGAGTTGTGCTTCGGCACCATTCTCTGGACTCTTGATTGGTATGCTTGTGTTGCATGCAATGTGACAGAATGCACAACGGTTCGACTGCCCAACAATACATTGTGATCTATGACCTGAGACCTATCAGTTCTTCACATTGACAAAACGGGTTACGTGATCATTTTGATTGCAAAAATTAACAAAAAATTGTTCCAATCCAGTCTGGAGCTGAAGTTTAGAATCAGATGGATTTTAGATAAATAGACCATACATACGGGGATGCTAGTGTTGTAAGCAAGCCGTATTGTGACAAAGTAAACACACCCCTGCGCGTGGTGTAATTTCAAGAATGAATAGCAAAGATAATGTTTAAGAGGTTTGCTGCACATGGTGTTGTGGTTGGCACTCGCACCCCAAACCAAGAAGGCCCTGGTTCAAATCCCAGCTGGGACTCTTCTGTGTAGAGGGACTCTGGCTTCCTCTTAAGCTATGTACACTGGGAATTTGATGCATGTCGAAGAACAAGTTAACGTTTATCCCATGGTATTCACCCTGGACTAGCAAGGAGGGACTTCTTCTTCTTTCCCTTTTTCTACTGTCTACTAGCGCATGTCCACCACCTACAGTTGGAAGAGGCTTGGTGCGAAATATTGTAGCTGTGCAAATCTCATAAGTCTTGCTCCAGGCTTTTTCTTTCACAGCTCTGTTTGGATATATGTCATATAATTCCAGCCAGGCACAAGCCATAGTTATTAATTTCTCCTGCATGAACAATTTTCATACGGTTGGCACTTCCACAAATTAAAAGGGATGCCTGATTGAGTCCCTGAATGGTCAAAGTTTGACCTAGTTTAACTGGAACATCTATTTTATTTGTAGAGCCCGAGAAAGGTCATAAAAACGTGCATAGCTATGCACCAATGCAAGAGTTTTGAACATGAAAGCCTGAAAGGCACGTTTTGTGTGCATTTACATAAACTTTTCATTGGAAGTGGTTGCTTGAACGTGTTTTGCCGAAGGCAGTGTGAACGGAGCTTTAGAGTAACCAGTCTAGTTCTGGATCTGAACAGTTGACATCATTTGTGGTCCATACAATTCATAAATAAGCATGATACATTCATGCTTAGAGCTTAGCAGCCTGTCTTTTTTTATAATAATGATATAATATAATTTATTTTATAATTTTTGCATCCATCTTCGGAACCTATTGAATCTCTAGCGGGGTCACAGGGCTGGACCCTATCCCAGCTATTGTTGGTAAAAGGCAAGGCACACCCTGGACAGATCAACAAAGGTAACAATTCATATAAAATAATGTGCATCTGCTGCATCTTCTACAACACTAAAACATCGCGTGGCTTGGGTGATGCTTCTGGCATCCAGCTACCACGTGTGGCGTCTCTGCATTCATGTGTTTCCTAAATAAAGATCTGTAAACACATCTATTAAACTCTAACTGCGTGTTAGATTGATGCTTACTTGAGAAGCTATTGGGTTGCTTGTTTTGTACAATCTACAGGTGGCTACACTCCAACTAGTCCTTGATTCAGTTCCTGTGTGATTACAAATAGAGAAGATCTATCAATTTAAAATGGAAAGGAAATGACAATTTTGAGTGGAAACATACTTTTGTCATAGCAAAAGAGTTCCTAATGCCAGCTGGTCTGGTGGTCTTCAAGCTGTGCAATCAAGCACTAATGTTGGCTGAGGTTTTCTACAAACGGGCTGGACTTGGATTCATAAACTCCTTCTATCTCAATACCTCTGATTGCTGCTTTGCTGCACAGACATTGTGTGCACTCATGCTTGCATATCAGTGTTGACAATTGTGTGTTAACTGCTTTTTTGGAGAGTGTTTCCTGTACATTTAACGTTTCCTTTGAATCCAGAAACTGGAAAGCCGGAAAACAAACAAAGAGCAGGTTTAAGAGGAAAACATGTGTGCTCTCCTGTGTTTACCTTTTTTTTTTTTTGTTTAACAGCTTTTTTTCTGAAGCAAAGCTAGGTTTTCTTTTCTCTGGGCAGAAGAGGGATCCCAGTTAATTCAAAGCTTTATAAACAGCTCCAGTAGAGCAGAAAGCAGACATGAATACCCCAAGCGTGTTATGGTTATGTCAGCTGCCTTTGGGTGAGTGGCCACAGTCAGCAGGATTTCTGGTAAAAGGGATTTAAGGGAGTTTGTCTTTGTGAGATAGAAAGGGAAGAGGGGAGGGAGAAGGATTAGACTAGAGCCCAGTTTATGCCCCCCTCCTTTTTCTGTCTTTCTCCTTGGCAGCAACTCGCTTCTTTTCTCCATAAAACCAGAGTAGAGCTGCTTCACACCCTGGAAATGCTTGCCCTACAAAGCCATCACATCCACCCCCACAAAGGCCTGTTCTGTCCTGCTTTTTCCATCTCACTTTCTTTTTCTCTGACCTCTGCAGAACTCCTCAGTTTGGTGTAAGTACCATGTTTTTCCTCTGACCCCTTGCCATCCTTCCTTTTTTCAGCCTGCACTTCCACTGTTTGCCTTCCTCTGTTACTGAATCCCTGTCACCCTTACTTTTCCTCCGTCCCTATCAGCTTGAAGAGTTGAGTCATGCGAGTGGGCAGCCTGTGTCACGTTAGATCATCCTTTGAAGTCGTCCATTAGTGCAAACACTGCTTTTTTTCTGCAGGATGAAGTGTTGTAAGCCTTACGATTAAAACTTTGTTCTGTCATAGGATAGAGGCTGGGCACTTAAGCCTCCTTTAGTGCTTTTCAATCAGAAACATGCTCGCCAGTCATTATGCATGGGGGGGGGGCTGTTTGTTAATGTTGAGTTTAAAAGAAGTGGGACACATCAGCCCCACCCCCAACCCTCAGTTGAAGAAATTCGTTTGAAGCCAGTGTTTGATTTGTAGCAGTTAAACTGGTGTTATAAAAGTTTGACATCATCTGTGAAGGTACAAACAGCTTTTGCTTGGATTTGTGATTTTTGACAATCTATTGACAGTCAATTGTGTCATTATTTTGATTGGCCCTTTTCTTGAAAGTATTTATGAATCTTGACTACCTAGCCTTCATTATCTTGTCAATGCTAAAGCCTTAGTCACATGCACCCATATGAGGGTTGGCCCGTAGAGGTGTTGCAAGTTCTGGGGTTGTCCGAGCCTGAGGAGGGTCGTAGAGAGGAGCGTTGGTGTGTCTGACAGTTTCTTTGAGGGTTGTTGAAAATGGAACGTCCAATTATCTTGCGTGTGGCAGGTGTATCTTGAGGTATTAGTTAGGATAATGTAAGTTGTACGCACATACAGACGATGCTTTCGTGTAGTCCCCTCACGCCACACTTTAGTCATTAATAAGGTGCAAGGACAGGCCCCTTACTGACCCTGTGCCAATGCTTCAAGTGAACAGCACTAACAAGCCCCTTGCACAGTCTGCAGGATTTGGAGGGCTTGAAAATGGCAAAATCATATGACCTACCTGCATGTCACCCTTACTTACATGTTGTATAAGTTTTCTACAACCTCTCACCTGCAGCATGCCTGAAGAAAAAGGTGTGCATAGACATTTTCATTCTGCGGGCTCACCAAACTGTGTATGACTTGATATTTTGTGCAGGCCACCTACATGACTCGTACAGTTTACCTATTGTCTTGCCCATAAACAGCCTGTATCTACCCAAAAGGGCAGTTGTGACTAAGGCTTCTCCTACCCATTTGGCTTATCCCTGCCCCTACATTTAACCCTCCAAACTGAGAATTATGGTAAAATGGTGTCTTCAAATTTGGACAGTACTAACCCTCAATGGCGCCATCAATAGTCGCCGGTCAAGTACATTAGCGCGTAGCTGACAGCGCTTGGAATATACATAGTAAATGTAAGCGTAATTTCTGTTCTTCAGAGCATACCCACAGGAAGAAATGCATTTCTCCTCCGTGGCACACCGCAATGCCGATCACCCTACCGGCGGAGGGATGGTTGGGCCCTACCCAACCTCCCTACCCTTTCCCCTAAAAAAACAAATTCAGACACCTCTACAATTGGAGGGGTAGAGAGGAGCTATAGGGGAAGAATTCTGATTTGGCCTAAGGCTTAAGTCATGAAAGAACTTTCATTGTGTTCCTAAGACGATCACACCCAACATTTAAGTATCAATAATTTCATTTATTGGAATGACCATCAGCAAATTGCTTTCTGAACAAACCTATTGAATAAACCTTGTATATTCTGGATGTATATGGGTAGTAATTTCAGTTAAAAAATCCACAGGTCATACATAAGACAATTTAATTTTTGGCTCAACATAACACCTAATTTAAAACAAACACTTTCTTTGCATGTTACAATGAATGCATTTAGCCATAAATTAAGAAGACTATTCACAACAATGACACTTTTTCTCCCACCATGTCTTTCCTGTGATGATTATTCACACTCTTCTGGTAATACACTTACAACTGTTGCTGACAGCAAATGACTAATTCCATCAAAGTTCAGCTTGATTGAAAAACTGACTTTTTTCTATAAACAACTAAGTTTCTGCAGTTGTTAAAGTAGCTGTTGGGCTACTTTTCAACCAAACGTGTGGTTTTCATTTCAGACAAATTCAAAATAGTACTTGAGTAATTGAATTTGACTTTGGAAAATCTGCAGGAATGCTGCAAACAAAAATATGTTGTTCTCAAATGACCATTTGTACATTCAACTAGCCTAAAGAAGAAGCCTTTCAAACAAGCATTTCAACCCCAAACCTCCTCCTCAAACTGTCATGACTGTTCCAAGTAACTTCTGGGTTGCAAGTGGCTTCTTGTGTTGCATGTTTTTGAAGAGAGGTTTTTTTTTTGTTTTTAATCCATGTTGCAAGTTCAGAAGTCTTATTATGCAATGTGTGCAAAAGCACATTGCAAATCTTTTTTGAAAATTTTGTTCAAAACTATGAAGAGAACATTAGAGTTTGAAGAAAAACTAGTCATTAAAACTGTTAACACAAACAAAATCATTTTTAGCTCTTGTGAATGTTTGTAACTTCCCCTGTAATAGTATTTAGTAAATAATATTGGGCATGGTCAGGAAGTGGCACATTTCACCTTTCAGACAGATCTTCCTCTTCTGACTTGGGATGGCTTATACAAGAGCAAAAAAGAGGAATAAAACCAGCTTTCAGTTATGTACACTGTAAACTGTTATGATTTACCACTGGTTTCACATGTAAACTGGTATGAAATAAATTACCCCTTATGAACTGACTAGTGTAACGCTAATAATACACAGCACAAAGATGAGGATGAAGTTCTAAAATGTTTTCTCAATGTAACCTTTAGGATTTAGCATAAAGCTGAGGGACAATCCGGCTGAACTTGTTCGTGCACCATCGCTGATCAAATGCAGGTGAAAGCAGAAAAAGTTTTTTCTTTCAAAAAAGAAAAAAAAAACACTTATCTTTCATTGTTATCTCCAACTATCTGAATTCCAAACAGCATGCCATAAATAACATTAAAGCGGGTCACTGCAGGGGTTTTGGAGGTGTGCACCATCTAGCAAAGATAAGCCTTCATATTTGCTGCTAATATTTATTGAATGACTCAACGCTGTGCTCTCAGCCTCCCCATGTTGCTTAACAAAACAGTGACAGCTTCCAAACAAGGCACCCTTGGTGGGTCCACATGGACGTGTCTGACTACAGCGCAGCACTCCTTTTATAGGTAAAGACCCTGATGATTATGTAAGGGTGTCCATAGTCCTACATCAGCATATAAGCTTCCTTTTTGCTTCCCTTAAGTGCAACTGTTAACTATTTATTTTACATTTTAAAATACCACACAAACTATATTTATCAATTGTAAAAAAATTTCCAGCTATCTTTTAATTATGATTATGCAGTTTTTAGCCAAAATCTAAAAGCCTATGTTGTCTTTTTAAGACATTTTCTGCAAAGAGGCAGGAGTTTATCAGAAATTCGCCTCTTGGTTGTGGGCGGACTGTTGGCTCGGATGTAACCCGGAAACAAGTAAGCTAACTTTAGCTTAGCAAAAAAAAAAAAAATTCTCAGTAAAATTGGAGCTATGCAGCTGTACAGTTACGAGACAGATGGCAGCTCAAACGAAGAAAAAGGAAAAAAAAAAGGAAAACAAATTGGAACAAAAAAGGGGGACTTTGGCCTGCTCATTGGCGCTGCTGCATCACAAACCTGAGCTTTTTCAAACCGCAGGTTTTCATCTGATCCAACATGATTTGAATAAAGAAATAATCAGAAACACAGTTTTAATCTTAAATTCCTTTATAAATATCCTCCATCATGAGAAGATTCTACAAGAACAGGTTAAAAACACACCATAAACATAATTTTCATCAGAGTTTCTCTGTAACGCTTTTTTTTTTTTCAAACTAAAGCACATCTTACTATGAAGTTGTACCATGTTTTTTTAAATATATATTTTATGGTATAAACATTGGACCCTAAAAACCTCAGACCCAATGAGAAATTTATAGCAGCAATTATGGGACACTATATTTAACTAGCTGTTTGACTTATTATAGTGTAATATTTAATTTAAATGGTTGACACTAAAAAGCCCTTGCATGTTAGTTTATTTTCATTCCAATATATACATAAAAAACGCCCCTCTCACCGTCCACAGGTGGTACCTCACATCGTTGATCGGGTCTTCTACCAGAGGCCGGGGAGCTTGAGGGTCCTGTGCAATATCTTAGTTGTTCCTAGCATTGCACTTTTCTGGACTGAGATGTCTGAGGTCTTTCCAGGGATCTGCTGTAGCCACTCCTCCAGTTTGGGAGTTACAGCCTAGAGTGCTCCAATTACCACGGGTACCACTGTCACCTTCACCTTCCAAACTTTCTCCAGTTCCTCCCTAGCCTCGTTTCCACTGAGTGGTCCGTTTCAGTACAGTCCAGTAAGGAGTGGTCCAGTACGGTCCACTTAATTCTGGTGAGCATTTCCACTCAGTTGAGCCTCACTGCCACTGAGCGGTTTATTTTTATGACACATGCGTGGTGTAGACCACTAGCGTGTTTGCGTCACGTCCCCGTCTCACCCCCCTGCGGCCGAATGTCCGTTATTGATCCATATTCATCAAAAACACTAATAATCCTACTGTTGATATCCAATGTTTAGTTTTCTAAACATTTTTCACTAGGGCTGTGCCCAAATCTACTCACTATTCTAACTTCCAAATGACTAAATATTGCAAGACTATGCAGTGCTCTGGATTTCTACTTCATCTTGAACATATGGTCACAACTTTGTTTTTAACACCGAATGTGACGTTACCCATTTGCCGAAGTAAATACCTCACAAATTATTGTTACTAGTTAGCATCGACAAATACTGTTTTTTCACTGAGACTTCTCGGAAATTTCCAAGGCACTGGATTTTGGAATTGTAGATTCAGACACCCGGAAGAAGTGACTGCATTTGGACGAAGTTTAGAAGTTCTATCAAGTTATCCAGAATTTGTGCATTTATTCATGGGTTCCCATATTCCCTTTGGGTTAGAACATATGTGCTCTTTAATTGTATGATACCAAGAAAAGGGTAGAAAAAAAGTACTTTCCTTGGCTTTTTTGAGGAGCAGAAGCATACTTTTGCTGTGAGAAATGTCTCTGGAAAAGTCCCGGTTTTCAATGTGTGAAGTGGTCAGAAAATGATGATGATTGGTGTTGTCGGCTACATTTAAATGAGTGCAGGTTTTTTTCTTTTTTTGCATCCAAGCCGTTTGTGGTTTTGTGCTCTTAAAGCTTAGAAGTTAAAATTGACCTGAGCTCTGCTTCAAATCTTTCTGCTTTCTGACTTAAACTCAGTAGAAAAGTAAAAGCTGTAAAAACAAAATGCTGTTTTAGTTAAAGTATCAAAGTGTCAATGGGGAAACCATAAGAATGTCCAGTTTAGGGATCTTCAAAAAAAACTTTGTCTAAGGATTTTATAAATATAAATGGATTACACCACACAAAAAGCATCTAGTGAGTCTAAAATTAAAAAAAGTCCTTCCACTTGCCGTCTTTTATTATTCCTTTACTTGCTTTGTTTTCCATTGTTCAATAGAGAGTTTTTCTGCTGAGGTCAGCTCGTTTTGAGTTGGTTGTCTTCATTTTCACAGAAGTGTTCAGATTAAAAAGTTAGGGGAAAAAAGTTTGTTTTTCTATGAGTCAGTCATCAGAAACTGTTATGCAATGATGTAGTAATGATGTTTCTTTTCATTTTCAGCCCTGCGATGCTTTTGATCTGACGTGCGGCCATCAGCAAAGCAACACACAGTGTGGAAACCATATCAGTTGTAGAAATCCCTCTGGGGTCTTTCACTTGAACACAGCTGGTCTGCAGAATGGATGGAATAGACACTCTGCAGAACTCTGCAGAAACTAAAGCTGAGCGAATTGCTCGCTACAAGGCGGAGCGAAAAAGAGAGCTGGCTGAGCGCTACGGCAACACAGATGAATTCACCTCCAAATATGTCCGAAGGGACAAAAAGATTGAAGAGCCAACTGAAGCAGTGTCTTCAGCAGCCAAAGAGAACAACAAAAAAGATGACAACAAACCAGAAGAAGAATATACCATAAGGAGCCGCAGGATTAAAGCTTCAGAAACTGTGGCAGATGCTGTACCCGTTCAGGAAAAAATCTCTGCTTCTTCTCGCAATATGGAAACAGTTTCCTCTACAAAACCTTCTTCTCATTGCAGGTGAGGTTTCTTCACATTGTCTTTAGTTTGTAACGCTTTTTATGGTTCAAGTAATGGTACAAAACTAAAATACAGCAACATGGGTTACTGCAAGGAGATGCACAAAGGAGCACTTTACAGCAGTGGTCCCCAACCCCCAAGCTGCGAACTGGTACAGGTGGAAAAAATAAAACCAAACTTGACCTACACTTTTACCGTTTCCCTTATAAGCTGATTCTGAAGGAAGTTTTATTTTGGAAATCTACTCCCCACCACATGAAGTTTATTATGAATGGATGTCAATTCATTCCATCGTGTGTCAAAAATATGACTGCTATATGCTAAGCTGAAACCCCCAAACTAGCAACGTTAACAAGAAAATAAAGGTATCTGGAAAGTTTCTTTTTGCAATCAAGAGCCAGTGAGGAAACAGAAGAAGAGTCTTCAACTTCAACAAAACAAAAGCTGCATTTAACAGACATGCCCAGGAGTTTTTACTCCAAACATGGATTTATTGCTACAGTTGTTCCCACAGACAAACTGAGGAGGATGCTGATAATAAAGTTGCTCAAACAGTGATTCACATTTATCATTATACTTAGAAAATACCAGTTTTAGTTACCTTTTGTGTGTGTGTGCAGGTGTGTGCGTGTGTGTGTTTTTAAAAGTCGAACAAATTTAACATCTGATTTTGTAGCTTCCGCTTTGATAGTTATGGGTTAAGGGAAAGTCTATCTCCCATTTCAGTGGTTCATACACAAAATCTAATGTACAAATAATTATAAACCAGCAGCAGATGCTTTAAAGAGGATGAAGATAAACTTGGCCCTCAAACAAAATGAAGTGTTTTGAAGTAGTTGACTCACATGGAGGTCTACTTAAGCTAACGGAAACTTTACTGCTTTGTTTTATCCCCTTCTAAGGATGGCATTAAATTACTGGAAAGAGTTACAGTCATAAACAGAGTTGGAGAGATGGCTTGACCTTTTTAGGAGATTCTTTGTCTTAAAAAAATCCTGATTTAAAGGGGCTTTTGTTGTTGTTTTTTGATTGCCCACATGAGATGCACCAAACTATGTTCACTGATAACAAGCCGTGATTGTCAGGGCAAGGTGAAAGACTTCAATGATCCCATTTTAACAAATGCATTCAAGTGGAAGAACGTGTCCACTCGAACCCCTGAGCTGTAATCAAGCAGAGGATTGTGCTGGGAGCACATAGCTGGACAAGTCTGTTCCTGAAGAAGCTACAAGTTGGAAGATGTGTATGTATGTATGAATGTGTGTGTGTGTGTGTGTGTGTGTGATGGGTGGAGGTGTCCCAATGAACAAAGCAGAGATAAAGTCAAAAATATGAAGCCTGTAAGCATAGTCATCCTGCTGAGCTAAGTTTCTGTGGTTGTTGCCCAGTCAAGCGATGTGAAGATACTTGTTAGGAACTGCTGGAATAGTTGGTATCAATAGAATCTATGTATCTCTGCAGAAACACTGCTAATTAGCTTTTTAGAGAAATACCGAAATGACTTCTAGGTAGTTTTTCAGCTACTATCACCCAACAGTTGTTTGATCTGCATGAAAAGTAGGATTTTTGGTGGACCCAAATTTAAATTAGTCAAACTTTGTAGCTTTGCCACTGATGAGGTGACTGAATGAAATATGCATATGCATGCGTTTCCATAAACTCTTTATTGGAAGTGATCGCTTGAATGCATGTTGCCGAGGCCAGTGTGGCCTCGGCAACATGCATTCAAGCGATCGCTTCAAGCGTCGCTTCAAAGTGGTGAAAAACAAACATTACACTCAACTTGAGTGTTTTAAAATAAAAAAAATATCTAAAAAAATAATCAAAAGATGCACAATAAACCTCTTATAAACATTAGAAGAGGTACAACTGTTTGTTACAAGAATAGCACAAAGGAAATTGGAGCTCTGCTGTCATATAGATAATAAAAAACTGTCGCTTTTTATCTGTCTCAGACCGGAATCATTACTGATACAATTCCAGTTAACGAATGGTATTCTTCATTATTTTGACTCTTGCACTCCGCTGCTAAAATGACCTTTGAAGCCCTTTTGCATCACAAGAGAAACGCCCGGAAAAGGTTGACTGACGTTCTGCAGTCAACAGTTTCCTTTACATGACTTGAATGCGTATTGTGGCTTTTTTGTCATTAAAGTATTTGCAGTCTGGACCAACAATTTCTGTTTCTTGCTTAATGGGCTTTGCCAAATGTGCAGAATGAAGAGCAAACAGGAAACAGAGGGGAAAGGAAACTGCTTCTAATTACTTGTTGTTTTAAATAACCAGAAACGGTAAAATAACAAGGGTTTTCCTCATACAGCTAGTTTATGTTTGCAATGAAGGTAAATTATTTAACTTTCGAGCATTCTGAATAGTTTCCTTTAAAACTCTAATCAAGCACATCTCACACATTTCAGAGATTTGTACCACAATAAAAAATAAATGATAATCTTTTGAAATTTGGTCTTATGATCCAATAATTGGGGAGCTTTTACAGGTAAGACTTGGTTTAGTAGGAATCAATTAATTAAAACCTATCTTTGGCTAAAAACTTATAAACTTAGAATATTGAATCATTAAATCCATGAATTTGTCTCAAGAATTTAGCAGCAACGATCTGCTATACTGTCTGAACACTGTGCTGACTTTCACACATTTTTAAGAAAGCTTTCTTATTGTTTTATTGTAACTTTAGATGTAATTTTGTATTCTTTTTAAAATTTGTATTTATTTATTTTTAAACAGCAGTCTGTGTTTTGCGTCCGCATTGGCTGTCAACCAATCTCCTGCTCAAAACGCGTTCAGTTTGCAGAATCTACTAAAATCTTTGATCGGTTGCAGAAATGTGGTTTCATTCTAATTCAAATACTCTGATATATGTTAGTCTTCTAAGGTTTGAACACTGAAAGTTACAATGTCTGTCTGATAAAGTTGTATAAAGTATGTCGCGAGTTGTTTAACAGCCTTAAACATTTATAATAACTGTAAGAAATCTTCACAGATTTCACCTATCACTTAGAATGTAATTCCTACAATAAAAGATGGACCGCTGTAGAATAATTTTAATTTTTGTCAAATTTTTTTTTTTTTTTGCTTGCTGTCTTTTAAAACTTGGCATAGTGATGTAGACAAAGTGGTCTTCTGTAAAAATATTTACTTTTCTATTTTACTTCAAAGGTTTAGCTTAACTTTTAGTATTTAGTCCAACTAATTATGAGTTTCTGTATCTGTTTTTGCATGAAAAAACCACAGCATTTAAAATGGCAAATGTGGTCAGTACTAGTCTAAATCTGAGTTTCCCAAGCCTAGTCCTCGGGGACTGTTGTCTATTTTTTCCATGTTACACAGCCGATTCAGGTCATCATCGAGCTCTGCAGAAGCCTGATACTGGCACTCATCAGAGGCAGGTGTGTTTTGATCAGGGTCGGTTTGAAAATACGCAGGCTAGTGTTCCCAGCGGAACCAGGGTTGGGAAACGCTGCTCTAAATGACCTCAAATGCTCCTGGTTTTAACAGTGGAGCTTTCCACGGACTGCCCTCTCTAGTGTCACCTTTGACCCTCTTCCAGATGTCCACTTTGGTTTCACCTTTTTTTGTTAAAAGGTCTCTCCTGTTACAACATGGCTGTTACCCCACAGGAAGCTGCTGTCTACATCCATTTTAAACACCTATTACTTAGAGATGACTGCCCACCTTCAGGTCCAAACACAAGCATTTCGGCCACATCCTGTAGTTTTTCATTTTTTAGACAGTGGATGGTTCAATGTAATAGTTGTTTATTTTTCCCCCAGCATTATCTGCAAAAAGCATTTAATTTATTTCTTTTGTACATGATATGACCTCATTTGTGTCTGCCTCTTTCTCCCTGACAGGCTGCTGGAAACACAAGAGCCTGAGGGTAAGATGAACCCTCCACTTTCTCTCCACTTAGATCATCTGTTGTTCCACAAGCTGCTTTCTCATTCAAGAGCAGTCTATTAGTCAGTCTGAAAAGATAATGAGATCATTGCTGATGTCAGATCACCTACATTGTTTATTGATTTTTGTCTTTTTAATACACTAGTAAGGAGAAGGAGTGAAAGAAAAAGCAATGAGGTGACTAGTTTGGCTTAGTTTTTCCTGCTGATAAATGTTTTGTTTTGTTTTTTCTGAATCCCGGCCATAGTTCTCTTCAAAAATGAAGCAGATGAGGGGATTTGTGTCTTTATTGACTGTTAGCTTCAATTATACTTTTATTCAGTATTCTGTCTCACCTCTAAGTCTCTTTATGAGCTGCACACCTGTGCCCCAAAGTGAAGCAAAAAAAGTTTTCTGATGTAATTTTTTATTATTGCTAATATTTTTCACATCACAGTTGCAATTTTAGTCTGAAAAAAAAATACCTATTTAAAAAAAAAAAGACCTATTCTTTTTTTCTTTAAAATGTTGTATGCTACGTACGTACACACCTGGCATCTGATGTGTGTTCAAGAACACAATAAATTGGCTTTTTTGAATGCACTTTTAGCATACTGCGTTCACAATGGACTCACAGTTTGAGAGGCTTGGTGTGAAATGACAATGCAAATCTGATAAATATTCCTCCAGGGTTTTCCTTTCACATCTCTATTCCAACAATTCTGACCATGCACAAACCGCAAATACAATTTCTCTTTCATGACCACTTTTCAAACTGTTGGCATTCCCACATTTTGAATAGGGTGCTACCCATACGCCACTACCAAATCTTAGTCCCTGATTGGTCAAAGTTCAACTGGTTTAACTTTTAACACGCGTTCAGTGCATGCATGTCTTAACGTAGAGCGCAACAATGAACTTAAAAACTTGCATAGCTATGCGTAAATGTGGGAGTTTTTGATGCATAAGCCCGAAATGTGCATGTACGTACGTTAACAGACTTTTTATTGGGAGTGGTTACACGAACACGTGCCCGGTGTGAACGTAGCATATGACATTTGAATGGAACTTTTTCCTGCTCTGGCTGCTAAAAAACAACCTGCACTTCAAATGATTGAGTTTGCGTATGTAAATAATAAATTTTTTTAATCCAACTGTTTAACTTCAGATTACTGTAACGGTTGAGCAGATGTGTCGCTTTTACCATTTTTTCCTATTGCTTGTTTTTTGATTTTATGTATTGATTTAACTTAAAAATTGGTAAGGAAACTGGAGATCATTCCTTTGGAATTTGTCTGTGGATGTAAAGATACAGCTGATTAAGTGATGTTCTGGTGTGACATCAAGTACTTCTATGTTGTATGGTTTGTGGAAGAAAAAAAAACGACCTCTTTATGGGTCAGATGTTCTTCCAATGACTTCTCAGCATAAAGGAGTAGTCATGCAATACGGATGCAGACACTTATAGAGTGAAGTGGAGGTTTTTCCATCTCTTGACTTTTTTCCTTTAGTTTTGACCTCTGTGGTTGGTGATGATGCTGTGGATTATAAAAGTCTTGGAATGAGCTCAAAATTACGAGTGCTGTCTAAGTGGAGTCATGAGGCTGTAATCCCTAGCGCTTCATCATTTGGACTAAATCATGCAATGAACAGCAGGAGAGCTGAGGAACATAACTCAAAACTTAACTGCGTTTTTTTTCCCCTTGCATTGGAAACTATTAGTTTGTCAAAGATATATTAATTTTAGGCAGAAACAGAGAGTCGTAAATTTTTGGTATTTGATTTTGTGATTAAACTTGTCAACTTTTAATTTGAAAGTCCTTATTCACTTCTGCCTGAAATGCATTTCCTTTTATAAATTACTGATTTATGAAAGTAACTACAAACACATAACCCTTTGTGTTTTTTTTCCTCACCCATATGCATCTTTTCTCTGTATTTTTCTATCTGTCTTGTTTAATGAGCATGACATCCACTTGACCCCAAACTGTTTTTATTTCAGCCGATGTGAAGCCGGTGGAGACTGCCAAGAAGAATGCAACATCTAAGTCAGATTTTAAGGTAAAATGTATCTTTAGTTCTTTATCATAACTTTTGGACAATTTGATTTAAATTTGGTTGTTTTTTTGGGGAACAAAACTTTTCAAACATTCGCTCTGTGCTTACTTGTTTCCAGGAAGTCTTGGCTTGTAGTTCAGATCTAAAGTCAAATCTAATTTAGAGTTGGCGTTTGACTGGTAGTCATTAGAGTCAAGTGTGTGCTAAGAAAGTGAGATGAAGTTAGTGTAAAATCCTCTCAAATGCATTACACTCAATATTTTCATTATCTTGCAATTTGACTGTTTTGTTTGCCAGAGTCACTTTTTCCTAAATAAAATACATCTTCAATGATTTACTTCCATGAATTAAAGGGAACGTCATCCATTCTTTAGTCCTAAATGTGAAAGTTCAGCCCTGTTTAAACTTGTGTCAAAAATTGTGCAGAAACTTGCGTGGAACGCAAGAATTTTTAACGTGGAAACCTAAAACACACATATATACAGAAGTAAAACAATTAATTTGAGCTTGTGTTTTTATTTCCATTCATTTTAAAATTTTGATAAAACGACAGCTTCAAGATGCTCCTTCTCATTTATCCCTTGGTCGTTCAGACTTGTACAGATCAAAAATATTCATTTGTGTGACGGCACAAATGCTTTCTTTTACACTTGAACACACAGATTTCCTGGGAATATTACTGTTGGTCAAGGTTTCTACAATGTGCACGCAATTATTTTTTTAATTTCACTTTCTGAAGGACTCACTGCCTTTTCCAGGGCAGCTGGTGCTCACTTCAAGTCTTCCTGAATATTTGCTCCATTATGGACAAATTGAGCCGTTGGTTGCAGAACGGATCTTTCCTGCACCTGGATGGAAGCCCAGCCAAAGCTGGAACTTGAAATCACGCAGTTGGTGGAGGTCATAAAACTGTTGTGGGAAGATTTTTTTAATTAAAAGATAAGCTCAGGAACAGAAAACTTGAGAATGTCCCTGGTCCAATGAGGGGTCTTCGTGAGTGAGATTCAAAATGAACCTTGAAACCGGGTTTTCCCAGGCTGCTTGCGTTTCAGAAGTGGTTAGGTTTCATTATGTTTGATGTAAATAGCCGTCAGTTTGGCTTTTGCAGACCAGGTTCAGTGCCAAGCTCTTGCAAGTGAACCCAGATGGTTACATGTTGCTCCAACCAAGAAAAGGTTTCCCTAAAAGAACAGTTTGTCTATCTGTTGTTATTTCTGACTTTGAATGTTATTTTGAGGAATCTCATCTGCCTGTCAACAGCACAGATGAACAGCACTCCTTAATTTTTTTGTGGATTGACGTTATTGTACATTTGCTGTCCAACACAGATGGAAACCATGAAATGTAAATGTGGAAACTTTTCAGGAGGAACAGCTGTTTTACTGTGAATTCCCTCACTAGAGCTCCTGCATTAAAAAAAAAAAAGTTGTAGGCGTTTTAAATCCTGCTGGAAGAAAAACAAGTTGCTTCAAAATCCCTTAAATTTCTGAGTCAAACTGTATCAGCGAAGTTATGCAATTGTTATAAAAGGAATTTATAAGAGGATGGTTGCATGAGTTTCTCTTTGAAACAAACAAAAAAAAAAGATATCAGGATGAGCAACAACTGATGGATTCTCAAGGGAAAATATTTTTTACAGCTCTTTGTATTATTTAGCAGTTGCAAAACATTTTTTTTTTTACAAAGTGGCAACAAAAAATCCCTCAACTGGAGTTAAATGATCCAAAGAAAGACAACAAAGGATGTTTTTCCCTAAATTATGGAAAATATGTTTTATTTTTTTACATTTCACAGCAAGAGAAACTCTACCCAAAGCAGCACAATCTGGCACAGAGGAGGGTCTACTATTAAATGCTCATGAGTTTTATTCCCCAACTACTTTCCAGCTATTTAATTTTTTTGGCTTGCAGTCGCACGGTGGAGCACCGACCTTTGCGCAGGGCTGCTGGAGCGCTGCAGGAGTCAAATGCTGCATTAGTGAAGGGGTGGAGCCCTATTTGTTCATGCACTTCCTTAATCACCACATTGTTTACAGCCATGCAAGACTTCAACAGAATTTCCTTCAAGTGTAAGCCTAATCCACAGCAGCCAACCCTTCTCTACTTGTAGGAACAGGAGAAACCAGAGGATGGAAACGAATGTCTGCATGATAAGTTAAAGCTGGTTACCAGAGACAAAAAGGAAACTTTCATTAGGTGAGCAACTATAATATATATATATATATATATATATATATGTGTGTGTATTTTTTACCCAGAGTGTCTTCAGTCTGCCTCAAACTGTTTCATATTAGCTGAAATTTCAGGACACTGCCACACCAAACCCCTATCAATTAGAAGGATCCACATCGGAACTCGCTGAAACCCAAAAACTTCAAGACGTAATGGAACACTCAGATAATTATAGATCAATTGAAATGCTGCTGAATGCTGTAAACCAGATAAACCAGCAGAGCACACAACACTTAATTCATGCATGCACATGAACACAAACGAGATGGCCATGCAGGCTGTACTCCACTTCTAAACATGTATTTATTCGTCAGATTTTGTGGATTGAATTAACCTTTTCAAATTAAGTTCAGATTGTTTAAAATTCATGCAACAACTCCTGCCTGGATTTCATCTCTGACCTGAACACCAAAACTTTGAAGGCAATATTCATGAACACTCATTTTGAAGTGCTTACCAAAGAAAAACAGCAAACATATGTAAAATGTGTTGCTCAGACAATAAAAAGCAGTCTACCGAGAGAGGAAAAAATGAATCTAAGAAATATTATCTCTTAAGATTCATAATCAAGATCTCATAGGAGCTCCTTTGAACTGTGGCAGTGCTTCAATCCTTCGATTCTCTGATGCTGAAAGGCTTTCTGCTATCCATTAGCAGGGCTATATGGAAACATTGGAGCACTTTATGGATTCACGTGAATTATTTCATGATGTAAAGAGTATTGAATGGTCAGCAACTAAATAAAAAAAGCTTTTATATATACAGTCTGTTTACTATTAAGTATCTGCTATTACTCAGCTAGAACTACCTTAAAAGAAAACTCTCTATAATGTATTTCACTTTTGTTGTTTTGCTGTTTACTGTTTAAAGACCCACTCCATTGAAAATTCTATTTTTTGTGGTTTTAGCATGTTCTAGTAGCGTTTTTCTCATTATGGTGGACATGTATAAAATAATCTAAGATTAAAACTGCATTTTTGAGTATTTCTTTGTTCAAGCTGGGATGAATCAGGAGCAGATGAAAAACTGACATTTGAAAAAGCTCTCTTTTGTGACACAGCTCTTAAAAAAGGTGGACCAAAGTATCTCTGCAACGCTCTTTTGAGACAAAAATATGACCTAGATAGAACTTTTCAATGCATTTAAAAATTTGCTTTTTCTCACCAGCAGTAAAAGTTATAAAAAGCAGATTGGCATGCTACTCTGTACTGACAACATTCTTCAACTTTGTGCAGCAAAAGTCTGTACAATGTTGCATATATTGCAGCTTGAAGTGTCTTACAGTAATTGATTGGTCGAAAGAAAGTTTAGTTTTCCACTCAAAATGTTGTCAATGCTATGGCCATGTAAAATTCAAATACTTGTTTTTTATTTTTACAGTAAAACAAATTGTAATGTAAATTATGAAGTATTTTTAAAGACCCACTCAAATAAAACAATTTTCTGTTGTTTTTAACATGTTTTTGTGATGGTGGATGCATTTATGAGTATTTCTTTATTCAAATCGCTGTGAATCAGAAACAGTAAAAAAAAAAAAAGGCACTTGAATAAGATCGTTTTTGTGACATAGAAAATACACTGGACAATACAATACAAGCTCAACTCCAAAGCAAATTTTTATTAAACCTCTGGTGTGCTGCACAAACAGTCATAGAAAACAACAAAAGTTTTTTTTTAATTTTAGCTGAAAACATAGTCATAATTAAAAGACCACTTGGGACACTTTTAAAATAAATCAAAAGATGATCGGAGTTGGTCTTTAAAGGACTGATAATACATGTGAAATAGATCTATGTAGAGATAAGAATACACTCACTTTGTTTTAGATTTCTTAAGTACCAATTTCTATAAAATCTCCAGTGGGTCTTAATATCCTCCTAGCAAAGAAAATATTTTTTCTACTTTTTTATTTGTTTTTACTTATTTGTTGTTTTGGAATCATTTCGATTCTATAATCCTTCTGTTTTTTTTTTTTTTTTTTCTTTATTTCAGCATTTCTACAGCAGATGTTGAAAAAGCGATGGAGGAATCTGCAGGGGAAACTTCGTCAGATAACGAAAAAATTGAAGCCACTTTAATGGAAAAGGTCAGTTTTCTTTTGAATGTTGAACCCAACATTTAACAGCAGAGAAACTGACATGGTTTTGATTAGTTATTGAACTAAATCATGAATCAGTTTTTTTTTTTTGGGGGGGTGGAGGATTTTGGCCACTTCCAACTATCTTAGTTACCCATGACTTTTCTCAATCTGCTCCAGTTTAGTGTCTTGACTTTGAACTTAGGTCACTAATTCTGAAATGCAAACAGAAACACACACGTTCTCACTTGCACAAACTAACTGTAATCTTCGGTGATCTCCACATGATGAAATTATCACCGCATAAATTTTAATACAAGCGGCACAATCTGGAATCCATTAAAGCAAAGCACCTGGTTTATGTCCACCCTCGCACTCTGCTAACCCTTAAATTCTGCTTTTGCTCTTACATCAGCACACCATCTTGACCCTTGGTGTGTCTGTAAGCAGCCTGGTGCTATTGCTTTTCCATTTATTAAGTGATTACAATTAAAATACACAGTACATGAATCGTTTGTGTTCTAAAGCGGTTTTATACAGATGTTTTTCGAGTAGCTTTTCAGCTTTATTGTTTGTAGTGTTTGTTCATTTACTATTTTAATTCAACCTTTGATACAAAATGTTTCTTTTTTCAGAATTCTGTGTTTTTGTGATTTGGAGTTTCAATAGCTGAATCCTCTTTTCTCCTCAGCTTCCCACAGACAGAGATGTTCCACTTGGCCAGGACAGAGACGTCTCGCCTCCTTCCAGACCTTCCTGCCACTCTTTGTCCTCGCAGCAGCACCAAGACTCTGGGCCTCAAGGCATCAGGGGAATTTTGAAGAAAAGCCGCTCCACCAGTGTGGAGTCCGACCAAAGTGAGGATTTCACATGTGAGCATGTGCAGACCCACCAAAGACGCATCAGCCTAGGTCATGTGGAGAGTGAAGAAGAGGAGGTGGAGGAAGAGGAAGAAGAGGAGGAGTCCAGTGGGGAAAGTGAAAAAGAGGATCAATCATTCACCGATGATTATCCAGACGGTGCGGGGTTCAGCCAGGTCAGAGCGCTGAGGGATGGCAGCAGCAGCAGGGGCAGCTCAGAAGAGATGCGGAGCATTTCGCCTGATGAAAGTGTGGAGAGGACCTCCACGATGTCTGAAGATGTGGACGAGCTAGAAAACAGTCTGGATGGAAGTATGGGCTCGTCACTTAAACAGAGGTCAGAATGAAAGCCAGTATGCATGATGGGGAGAGTTTCATTATTATTGCTCCAAAAGATTGTTGAATTGACAGACCTCCAAAAAATAAGATTCTCTGACAACATTAAAATCATCGCAGTAAACCAAACGCACCTTCAGATGTTCTTACTAACCATTTTTTCTTTCATTAATCCATGCTCATTTTGACTTTTTTTTTTCCAGACTGGCAGACCTATCTAGTGGAGAAGATGAGAAAAGGGAGAAAAAAAGCAAGAAACCCAAACCCTCTGAGACAATCCAAACACCGCTGGCTGACCGCTTCAACAAACTCCAGGACTCTGAAAATGCCTGGAAGAAGAAGGTTGGTTCAAGCAAATATTTGGGTTCTACTAGATAATGAGTTCTCCATAAGAAAAGAACAAAGAGCAACACAAATTTAATCACTATTGCAAGAAAAATGGTAAATGTTTAAATAAAAGTCCTATTTAATTCGTTATTTAATTTTGAAGTTGTGTATTGTGACAAATTTCAAGCCAAAAATTCAGCTTTTGCTTCTTTTTTTTGTTACAAGTATTGCTTTAAAGACCAATGAAAATAGTGTTTTTGATGTTTTTAATATATTATTGTAACATTTTTCTCATGATGGAGGACATTTATAAAGAAAGTTGAGATTAAAATTGTATTTCTGAGTATTTCTTTATTCAAGTTGTGGTGAATCAGAAGCAGACAAAAACATTCTCATTAAAAAAGTGGTATTTGTTGTGAACCAACTTCATTCAGCAGGCCACAAGCTCCCTGCTCCCCTCCATTCCGATTCATCCACTTGTAAACAAATCTCTTTGGTTTTCTTGTCTGAGCCGGCATCCGGCTCAAAACTGTACGGCTGGATATTTCAAATTTTGCTCATCATTTTTGTTGCATCGATAATCTTAGGTTGAGGTTGTGAAGGGCTGTAAGCTACCGGGAGAGTATGTAAACAGATGGATGATGGGATATGTGGGCAGGTCTACTCCGCACAAACAGTTCTGCCCACAACTGAAGAGGTGAATTTCTAAGGAACTACTGCTGCTCTGCAGAAACTGTCTTAGAAAACAACACAGGTTTTTTTTATTTTGTCTAAAACCCGCAAAATCGTATTTAAAGGACCACTAGGAACACTTTGAAAATGGATCAAAAGATGATCGAGTGGGACCTTATTAATTATGATGAATAAACGGCTGTCTTTTCTGTTGTTTGGGGGTTTTGCTACTCAGCACAAACAAAAAAAAAAACTGATTTGGCTGCAGTCAAATTGTAAAAGAAAAAGAACTTCTCATGAAAATGAGGCTTAGACCACAACTAAACACCTCTGGACCTCAAAGCTAAGGCCAAATCAGATTTCCTCCCCTACCACTACATTTAGCCTTCCACGCAGAGACATATGGAAAAATAAGTGTCTTCAAATCCAGACGTTACTACCCATTGTTGACGTCATCAGCAGTCGCCAGTCATCTACGATAGTGCGAAGCTGCTATAGCGCTTGAAAAATACATATCATTGATTTCATAATTTTAAAAAGTCGCGCTGAAGCAAAAAGTCATTACCTACATTAAAATGTAAACTTCTGCGCTTCAGGGCACATCCACATGAAGCAATGCGTTTGTCCTCCGCGACGTGGATCACCCTTTTGGTGGAGGGATAGCCTTAAGTTTTTTTTTGTTTTTTTAAAAGTTTTTTTTAAGTCTTTTTCTCCTTATGAAAAAACAAAAAACAAGTTTGGACACCACAACAGCTTCAAATGCCCCTACAATTGGAGCAATAGGGAGGAGCCAGAGGGGTAGGGGAGAAATTTGGATTTGGCCTAATCGTACTTCCTTTCTTCTCTTTCCTGAAATAAAAATACTTTTTTTCCATAAGTTTTTGTGTTCTCCAGAATATTTCTTTCAATTAACCATATGAACATCTAGTATTTCCCAGTGGCAAACACATGCTACTGTGGTTGACATGCTGTACAGTAGCTCATATCCTGGATTTTCCTTAAATTGAAAAACCAACACCCTACTATAGGTTATGTCCATATGGAAATCAAAAAGTCCATATATGTGGATACTGAGATTTACTTGAAGTGGATTTGAACCAATCAACTTTTGGCCTGTCAGTATTGGATGAAGTGTGAACCCAAACCAGAAATCCCCAAAGATGAGCTAACCTTCAATCGACTCCACGTCTGGAAAAATTGGAGCAATTCTATTCGAATCCTTGAAGATGATGTCATATAGAATTTTTGCAAAATGTGTTCATTTTTATAAATCAGTCTTTGGAGATTTAGTGCTTTTCATTTGCAGCACAAAAGGTGTATCTTTGAAACTTCCATTCTGGATTTAAGACTGCGCTTTTGTCAGGGATGTCCCACATTTTTCTTCCTTTGTGTCTGAGGATGTTCCCTCTGGATTATGGATTTGGAACATGCAACTGCTGTGGTTGCTACTGGACAGAGCTGGGAGGTAAGCTCCTGCTTTGGGTTTGCCAAATATCTGGGGTTTCTCCTCTTTACGCCCAGTGTGACAGTGTACATTTTTTTTCTCAACAACAAACTGTTGTTTTTCATATTTAATTTCCACAATTAGAACGTTTTTGGCTTTCGCCTGAAAATGCAGAAGACCACAGAAAGTAGCATTTACGGTGCAGGCCATGATTACATCCAGATGCCTCCAGTTAATGGCGCGTCGACTTTCTGTACGTCGCTGTGTTGTAAAGTGATGCTTAGTCATAAATTTGATTTAAGGATGTCTGTACGCACTGACGGCGAGAGTCAAAAAGCAGCAGGTTTGGATTTTATGGCATTAGCAGGATTGGTCACCGTTAGGCAGTACAACTCCACCTCAAGGTCTGGCATAAATTTAGGGGGAAATTGCAGAAAGATTGCTTGATTAAAACTTCAGTTGTTTTTTCTTTTCTTGTATTCCTCAACAAAGCCTCAAACGTTAGTGTGTTCATCGTGAATTGGAAAGTCTTTGCCTCTAACTTATACCTGAAAACTTCTTGCTTTGAAACTTGCTTAGGAAAAATGTTTTCTTAATTTCAACCTTCTAAAAGCAAATTAAAGACACACTCCGATCATCTTTTGATCTATTTCAAGAGTTATCTCAGTGGTCTTTTAATTATGATCTTGCCAAATTTTGCCAAAATCCCCAAAAAGTGCTGTTTTCTTGGACATAGTTTCTGCAGAGCAGCAGTAGTTCATTCAGAATTTGCAGACTGTTTGCATGGAGCAACCCAACCTCCTCGTCCTTATTTTATTTGTCACAAAATACACTCTTTTTCAAACTGCATTTCGTCATCTATTCCGGATTCACAATGATCTAAATTTTTTTTTTTAATTAAAAAATTCAATTTTGAGCTTCATTTTCTTAATATATGTACTCCATCAACAGAAAAATGCTACAAGAACATGTCCAAAACAACTTCTATCGGAGGGGATCTTTAAATATGAGTATAAGAATGTGAATTCCCCTTCGTAAATATATTTTGTCATCAATGCATTTCAAACGCATTATCATTACCTATTTAAATTACCCGCCTCTGCTTTAGTCCTCTCAATCTCAGTATCTGGCTGCTGGATTTGGATAATAATCCTGCTACTTCCTGCTTCCTTCTTCCTTCCCCTCCTTTATCCCTACCTCTTGGTTCTCTCTGTCTGTTCTGCTCCTATGGCTTCTGTCCACACCTGCAGACCCCCTCTCTCTGACTTTGACACCTGCCTGTCAACCTTTCCCTGTTCCTCCAGGTGAGTGAGTGTGCTCATGAATGGAGCTGCAGTTGTTACTTTTATTTCTCCACGTGCTTTAAGCCTTCCTTTTTTTTCCCTGAAATCCGAGCCGTCCTTTTGGTTGCTGGTTCCTCTCGATCTTGGTGGTTCATATCTGTCAGAGGTTCAGCTGTGCTTGCGCTGAACGGTTCATCTGGGGGTTAGGAAAAAAGAGGGTTCCTGTGGTGGTTTGGGGGCCTCTTCTCTCTGGGGTCCTGTCAGGTGGAGGTATATTCTCCTCTCTGACTCCAGAGGTGACTCAATACTATGACAACATGTACACGTTAGAGAAGTTTAATGGTCTCTGCTTAGACAAATGCCAGGACATCACTGTTTTGAGTATTATGAATTAGAATCTGAGAAAGCTTGGATTTTATAAATATAGGACCAAGCAGGATTTGCAATAATTTACTCAATTAACTCAATTACTTGGATAGTCGATGCCTGTCTTTTTAGAAAAACTGTTGCTCTGTTTGTGGAAGAGGCAAATCCCTGGTGTCTTTTTTTTTTAGTTCTAGACTGAAGGAAACCCTGACATCAGCACCTCTTACAGCTTTGTAAAGCATTTACAGGCTGTGCAGTTACCATGGTGCAGGAATCTGTTAAAAATAAGCAAAAATTTGAGCTTTCGTTTGATGTCAGGCAAATACTTGATCTCCAGTGGAATATTTTTCATAATAAAGTGTATCAAATTGTTACTGTTTGAAGAGGCAGCTGCAGGGAAGAAAAAAATCTGCCAAATATTTCATGCTTCAGGCTAAACCGTTGTTTGTTTTTTTTTGTTTTTTTGCCCTGTTTTGGATCTGAAATTGCAGTTTTTGCAGCTAAAATGCAAAAAAAAAAATTTGAACCTCTTTTAGCTGCAACTGATTTTAGCAGAGCTTCAAATAAAAGCCTTCCATTTGTGTTCGGTTTTGATTCATGCCTGAATTCTAGACTTATATTAACTAGACAGAAAGCTGATGTCTCCTGTGGATTCAGAAAATGTTGCCTGAATGCTCCCTACTTAACTCAAAACAGAGGATTAGGTCCACCTACTTGTCAATAAAAAACAAAAAAAAAATGTTTATTCTAGAATTAAAACAAATTTAATTTTTCCAAAAATGTCGACGTATTAAAAATAAATAATTAAAACAACATATGTGATACACACTGAAAAGTTTTTGACACTTGGCTGAAATGTATTCTTTCTGAAACCAGCCGCAAGTGGTCATCTGAAGAACTGCTACAATTTGTATGTCCTTGTTGACGTTAAGGGTTGCAATGTGGGGCTTAATCTATACACCATCAGTATTATGTCAGAATATTTAATTTAATCGGAACTGTTGGGAACTGTATTTTATTCCTTCAGCATAACAATCTGTGAACATAATAATACCTTCTTTTTTTTTTTTTGCTCATACTGCAGTGCTGCTCTGCACAGTTTCATTCAGACATCTTTTTCTCATGAAAGCTGCAAACATCTGTAAATGTTTAAACCGACTCAGTGGGACACAAAGATGACGACAGTCGGCAGATCACACAGCTCATAACTCAGTCCCAAAGAAAATCCTCTTTGACTGCATCAAACTTTTTTTTGGGGTGGGGGGGGGGGGGGGGGGGGGGGGGTGCTAACAAATTGTGTTTTGTCTTTCATATTAATGAATAACTTCTTGTTTGTTTGTTTGTTTGTTTTTTTTATCAGATTTGTTGCCAAACTTGTCTAACTTATCTGCCTTCCCTGAAACAGAAGGGTGTAATCGCAAAAAAAAAAAAAAAAAAAATCAGCTGAAGTCCACAGATTGAAAACTCCAGGAATCACGTTTAGGAATATTAACATTTCTAATATTTTAGATGGAAAAATGATCACTTAAAAAGAACACAACAAAAATAAGATGAGGAGCCTACATTGAATAAAACATTTTACTTATTTCAATGATTGAAGTTTATTATAAATTATATCTTATTTTTATGTTATGAACTATATTTAAAGGGCTTATATCATGCAAAATAAACTTTTTGAGCTTTTAAGTGTAATATGTTAAGTCCTCATGATTAGAAAAAAACAAAGTGGTATTTTGCTCAATTCACGCATCTCTGACTTAAATGGTGCTCTCTGAGCATTTTAGCATCAAATCTGAGAAGAAGTTGTTCCTCTTGCACCTAATCTGCAGAGACAACAACGGCTCGCATTTTGGTGGCTCTAGATTGACTTATTGAAATGTGCACAACCCACAAGGAGCGAAAGGAGATCAAGGCCTCCTACGTCTGGGTAGGAAAAGGAGCTCGTGAAAATAACTGAAAGCTGAAAGGCTTAAGAATAGCGTTATAAAGGCCCTTTAAGTTAAAAAGCTTGAAATTATTGGTTTGGAGCAGAAATATCAAGATATGACAAAGCTTCATCATAATAATAATAACATGTATTTTTAAAGCACTTAAATTACCCATACAGACCTGACAGAGAATAAAAACATATAAAGAATCGGATAAAATTAGACTAAAAGTGTACACGTAAATGCTTATAAAGTTCCATAAAACAAAACCTATCATAAACATTACATAAAAGGGAATACATTGAAATGTGGTGGGATAAAAGAAAGAGAGGGAACCTCTTCACAGTGTATCAAAAAGTGGGTTTCATGAGAGGACATAAAGACAGGCAATGATGTAGACTCTCTAACATGAATTGGAAGATCGTTCTAGACTTTTGGAGCTGCTGCAAACCCGTTCATCCTCAATCTTTCACTAAATTCACTCATTTGCATGCAATTGTCTGTGTCTGTATAAATATGTATTTTTGCGAAAGCACCAGTGGTTTATGGGATGTTTCATATGAATCCAACAGAGGTCCAATGTTGACCCGGAGCCCAGGATGTCCCTGGCAGAAAGGATGAAGATACTCAAGGAGAAGGAGGAGCAGTGGAAGAGCAAAGGCAAAGGAGCCGCCAACGACTCAGTCCAGTTCACCGTAGCTGGTCGCATGGCCAAAAGAGGTGCCTTTAAATATTTAAAGGACAAACATTTAAATGTATCAAAGCATTAAAAAACAGGTTAAAATTAGGCTCAAATAGATGAAATATGAAATTAGGATATAGTAGAGTTTTCATGTCTGTTTCAATCATTATCAGATAAAAAGAGACTGATCTTTCTGTGTTGTCTGCCAGGTCTGGTTTCAGACACAGGAAAGGACGCCTCACCAATCATCTCTTCTAAGAATGCAAACGCCACGCCTGTCAAACCACTTGAAGGTGCCTGAATGAATGTGAAAATTGCATGTTCAGAACTCGAGGGAATTTTAAAAACGTCTTGCTGGTCCAACTGGATGGTGGTGTGGGGGCTATGCTTAAAACGGAAAATCAGTTTCTTTCAGCTCATAAGTATGCTCATAATTTGGGTGTGTGTGTTTGATGGACAGAAATATCCAGCAGAACTGACGTCAAAGTGGAAGGAGATAAACGCCTCGACAAGCTGGAATCCTTCTTAGACAAGCTCCACAGTAAAGGTATGCACCTCATACTTTTGTTTTGTGTATTTCAAAACACAAAGTAAGACATTTTCTGAGAATAAAAGTTTTTTTATTTTATTTTAATAAAACATTTTAAGAATTAGGTCCTGGGTTTAAATTGTGAAGAAGGGTATACTCTGTCCAGGCTAGAAGACAAGAGAATAGTGACAAATATAAGAAAAATATTACTGATTGGCTTCTTTAAATAGTAATTTAGATCCGACAGCCCCATAGATTTGAAGTAAATAATGAATGAAAGTGATTTAGCTTAGAAATGCTGTTGTGGCAACACCTATAGAAGATGTATCTTTGACATAAAAGTGACTCCAAAGAATCATTTCTAAGGATCAGATTATTTGTCCCCAATCCAATTCAAAGTCATTTGATTATTAAAGATTCAAAGTCCAGATCTGATACTTTAGTACCGCATTTAAAAAATAAACACATTTGATTAAAAAATCCAGATTTTCCCCTATTATTATTTTCTTAACTTCCTTTCATCATTTAACACTTTAACAGTACACTTCTGTCAAGTAGCTTGAATAATCAAGCACAAATACTGCTACTATTAACTAGGAAAAACAATTTACTATTACTTTGTAAAAATAGGGGATAATTATTCATTTGAGAAAGTTTGGTGACTGTAGCTATAGTATCTTCAGAACTGTTGAACATTTTTGAGCATATCGGCTTTATATTTCCTTTAAAACTTCTTAAAATGTAAAGATGACTTTTTTTTTTTATATATATTTTTACCATAAATATTATGATGAGTTGAGTTATTTATTCATTTTGGTTGTTTTTGAGAGAGTATTTATTCATTTATTTATGTTTATTTTCCTGGAGCTTGCTCTTTGTAGACAGTCCCTTGACAGCCGTCTCACAGCCACCTTGGCAATTAATTCTCGTTAAAATAATTAAGACAAATATATACTTTTTTTTTTTAATGCCTTTTGTAGGTCATCGTTTTTGTTAAGACAAACCGATGGAGACACTTGCTGTCAGTTTTAAACATTTATTAAGAGTTCTTGATCTCCGAAGTTTTTGTACGCCTCCTGTTAAAACTGGTGTTGTATTCTGCTCTGCTTTATGGCAACAAAATGTCATCATCTGTTCATTATATGTAGATTTCTAGTATTTGAAATAATGAGCTTGAAATTTATAGTGCTGATCATAATAATAATAAAATAAACATGCAATCCCTGTTTGGGATACAACAACTGATTTAAATCTATTCTGAAACTTGGTATCTGCTTCAGGAGCATCACTCCAACTGTAATTAACCTTAAGTTCAGAATGCTCTTCATCTGCACTGAACAGAACAGGAAAGCATGTATTGGATAAGCCGTACTGATCTCATTTTGGAACAAAAAAATTACAGAACATAATGTTTATCCAAAACATCTTACTCAAACCTTGTTTAGTTATATGAAAGCTTGGTTGGGTTAAAACAGCATCATTAATCAGAAAAATCTTTCCCTTTTTGTCCCATCCTCTGTTTCCTGCTTTCGTGGCTTGGGGCGTAGGCACAGGCAAAAGCAAGACTTCCACCATTGAGGTGACCACAGAGAATGAGAAGGAGGTCATGATGCTGGATGATGAGGAGACCTTTGGCAACTTCTACAAACCCGTCTCACCCTCAACACTGCTGGACTCTAGTGTGATTTTGACTGAGGAGGATCTGAGTCAGGTTCAAGCCACAACACCAAAGTGAGTCTCTCTACTCTCTTGATTCCCTTTTCTGATCATTTATTACATGACACATTTGGATATTTATGCTTTTCACAGGAATTGTCTTTGTAAAACTGTTGGTTTTGTTATGTCTACAGGCTCTCCTCAACTGTAGCAGAACACAAGCGAGCAGTTCGGCCAGCAAGAAAGAACCAAGGATCCAGAAACCCTCTGCGGGCGCTCGCTGCTCGTAACGACATCCGGCAGGTCTACACTGAACAGAGGCTGAATGTTGCCTCTGTGGAAACCAAGAGAATCCAAGTGGAGCGCAGTAAGATCTGCTCAGCTCATCTTCAGCAAAAATGTTTAGGAGATAAAGTACTTACGGTGAAAATTGTGTTTAACATGCTCTTGTGGCATTTTTCTGATGATGGGCAACAAATACTCCGAAAATTAAGCGTAAAATAGCATTTCTGAGTATTTATTCAAATTGTTGTGAGTCAGGAGCAGACGAAAAAATTGTTTTTTAAAAAACAGCTAATTTGTGATGTATAAAATCACAAATAAGGAAATCACTGAGCTCTCTGAAACGGAGAGTTGAAGGCGGGCGGGGATTCTCTGCACCAATGGTCCCGCCCATTTCTACTGCAGAAACTGTCCTAGAAAATGACAGGGGTTTTTGATTTTGGCTACAGAAGGCATGATCATAATAAAAACACTGTGCATTCTTTTAGAATAAATTAACAAATGATTGGAGTGGGTTTTTAAAAAACTATCAAAATCCTGAGGATTTACTCAAAAAAGAGATGTGATACTTTGTAATTATGTTTAATTAACTTCCTGTCAGTTCATGTAGCACAGTCTACATCAGGAACAAAAACTGTTCATATTTGTCAAACAATATGAAAAAACGATAAAGAATAAAACAAATCAAAGTGAAAGCAGCTACTGCTGTTAGTTATCTGGTATTTGGAGACTTAATAACTGTATTGTTTTGCTTTCAAATTTTCCAGTCAGTTCCTCTTTCTGAAAACTCAGTCAAGCTGTGACCTTTCTAATCTTCATTTAAGAGTAAACATGCACTACAGTTGCGTGTTGTCTCTTACTGCCTCTAACTTTATTTACTGAAAGCATGACGGGTTAAGGGCGTGCATTCAGGGGACAAATTTACCGTGAAATTTTAAAAATTCTGTCGTCGTTTACTTCCTCTTTTAGTGGCCAAACACTCCAATCTATCCGACGTGGCCTTGGCAGGCCTCGCCAGCAAGGAGAACTTTCGCAAGGTCAACCTGCGCAGTGTGAAGTCCACAGAAGTTGTGACCAACAACAGCACCCTGCCTTTCCACAAGCTCATGCTCATCCGCATCAAAGGTCAGAAAAAACATAGTTACTGTATGAGGCATTGTTCCTGAAAGCAGATGGATTTTATTTAAAAAGTAATAATAGTAAGAATAAAAAAGTAAAGCAGATATTGGGTTTTGTTGTCTGCAGGTCGACGGCATGTGCAGGTTCGCTTGGTGGAGCCCACAGCGCACTCCCTGAACAGTGGCGACTGCTTCCTCCTTATAACCCCAAAGCACTGCTTTATGTGGAGTGGAGAGTTCGCCAACGTCATCGAGAAAGCAAAGGTACCTGAACGCTGCAGGGGAGCTTTTAGACTTTGCTCTGACATGCTTAGACAGGTGATGTTACAAAAAGATAAACTTCTTCTTAAACAGGAAAGAAAGCTGCTCCAGTAAAAACATGGTGTTTTTTATTTTTTTTTTGACACCTAACCAACCAGTGAAACAAGATTACGTGTGTATTCATTTGTATTTATACATCATACAAACTGATAAGTGCTGATAGCTATCCACGGTTACAAGACACAAACTTTGCTTTCTCCTTTTCTATGAAAAATCAATATTTTTCAATTCATTTTTTTTATTAATCTGATAGATTTTTGCCCAGTCCTCTCCAAAAAACAACATTTCTGTTTTGCATTTCCACAAAGACAATACACATGGTGCGCATGTGGCTCTGTGCTTTTTCTTTTTTTGAGCAATGCAAGACACCATGCACACATTGTGCAATCACATATGCCTCGAACGATAGCAGACAGTCTGACGCTGATCAAGGCGGAGATATTTCACTAGATCTGCCATGCATTGTAAGTGCAGGCATTTGTTCAATTATCTGCCTGACTTTTTTCCTCCTTTCATTTTAGGCCTCAGAAATGGCGTCGTTTGTTCAGACCAAGCGGGACCTCGGCTGTAAAGCCTCTCAGGTGACGGGGCTGGAGGAAGGCATCAACGCTGAGAGCAGATGGGCCAAAGAGTTCTGGAGCTTGCTAGGAGGAAAAACGAAATATAGAGGTAAACACCTGAATCTGTACGGTGAGGAGGACCAGGAAGGTTCGATCTGGTAGTTCTGGTGTGCTCGTCCCCATCATACAGAGTGATGATGTTATTTCCCTTGATTTGTGTGCGTGTCACAGGGGCGGGGGAGCCAGAGGAGGATGAGCTTTACGAGAGCGGCGTGTTGGACTCTAATGGGGTTTACAGACTCCAGGGGGACAAACTGGTCCCTCATGAAGATGCCTGGGCCTCCATCCCGAGTGTGTCCCTGCTCAACTCTAAAGAGGTAACATCATGTGTGGAAAGTTCACAGACTTATTCATGCAATGGCTGCTATGACTGTATCTGTTTATGCCTGATCGGTTGCGTCCTCCTGCTGCTACCAAACAGGTCTTGGTGTTTGACTTTGGGAGTGAAGTCTATGTGTGGCATGGAAAAGACGTGCCCTTGGGGGACAGAAAAGTAGCTGTCAAGCTGGGCAAGCAGCTCTACACCGGTACCTACGACTACAGCAACTTCAGAGTCAACCCGTTAGACGCCTCCTGCACCAACGAGGACGTGCCACAGTGAGTATGAGACCAAAATGAGCTTCTTCTGGCCATCTTCCTGAAGCATTTTTATTTCTTGTGTGGTTGGAGCCTCCTAGTGGATATATGGTGGTAGCGCAGCTTCACAGACCGATGAGGGTATTTGGGGGTAACAATTGTCATGTCTGTGTGGCATTTAGAAAGGGGGAGGGACGTCCAAGCTGGACTCTGTTCGGTCGACTCTCGGAGCACAATGAGACATCGCTGTTCAGGGAGAAGTTTCTGGACTGGGCGGAGAGGAAAAAGGAGGAGGGTGCTCAAGCAGAAGAAGTCAAGGTAGAAGAGACTGAACATCTGAATTGTAACATGGTTGGAGTCATATTTTTGTTTATTATGGGATTCATTGTGTGCAGAAAACATTTTTCTTAGCATTTTTACAATCAAAAAAACTATCTGTTTACAGTGTTCTCTTGTTTATTACAGAAAAATACCCTCAATTGGTGAGGAATTAAGATGTTTTAAGGCTGTAAAACCCCTCACTATTTTCTCAGACAGACATTGACATTTTAAAGCTTTTCTTTCTTGATCAAACCTTCATAGAAAAGTCCAATATTATAGAATGGAAACTAAAGATCAAAGATTTACACAGAGTTGGCAAACCGAATGCATTCTGTACAGGAGCCACAACACGGATAAGATTAACAGGATCCAGAAAACAATGTGCTGTAAAAAAATAAAAATAAAAAAAGCATGGAAAATAGCTGTAACACTGTATTACTGTACATGTAAATAAATATGAGCCTGTTAACACCTTTAACTTAGGCTTTTTGAGCTTTCCTCTTCTTTTAGTTGCATAATGGAGGCAAAAATATGTTTTTAATAAAAATAAAATTTAGTTAAGTTGACTAAAGTGTGTAAGCACAGAGCTTTTAGCAAGAGGGAAGGGGGGCGGGGTTGCTTCGCACTAATGGTTCTGCACACAACTCGGAGGCAAATTTCAAGTGAACTCAAAAACGACAGGTTTTAAATTTAGTTTAAACGGCATAATCACGATTGAAAGACCCCTGGGAACACTTTTAAAATAGATCAAAAGATTATGGCAGTGGGTCTTTAAAAAGATTCAAATAGCTCTATACCACATGACACAGTTAAGATTTGATAGAAAAAAAATGTTCAAACTAACTAAAAGCTTTGTGTCGTCAGAGCCCGGACCACTCCATGCCCCGCTCCCCCCTCGACTTGGACCTGCAGCCCTGTGATGCCAAGGTCCTGCTGGGTAATGAGCCGGAGCCTGTGAAGACGGTGCTGGAGGGGGTCAACGTCCACCGGGGCCACGGCCTGGTGAGGACGGAGGATGGAAGACAGGCAGAGCTGGGCACCGTGGCTGTTGAAGCCTGGCATATCAGGGAGCACGGGGAGGAGGAACTGCCAGAGGAGAGCCTGGGCCAGCTGCACGAGGGGGACGCCTACATCATCCGCTGGAAGTACTCCATCACCACACTCGGTGAGTCCTGCTACACATGCTGCCTGAAGACCCAACCGTTGAATAAAAAACGTGTACAGCAAACTTTACTTGTTTAATGATCTGGATTTCTGTTTTTCAAAGAGAATACAGTTAAATTTAAAACAATAAATGTCAGTGATTCACAACTCAAGCACTTGAAGAACAAGTTCTTTCCCTCCCGTTGGCACAGTCATGAAAACCGTTGATGGTTTTATGTTCATCGTTAAAAAAGAAAAACACAGAATCTTGATTTTTGGCATCCCTGCTTTTCTGTACCAGTCGGGAAGCGGCAGAAACCCGGGGAGCTGAGCGCCGGTGGTCCAGGTCGGGAGAGGACGGCTTGTTTTTTCTGGCAGGGCCGTCATTCAAGCATCAGTGAGAAGGGAACGTCTGCTCTGATGACGGTGGAGCTGGGCAGCCATCGAGGCTCGCAAGTGAGTTTCCTTCATCACAGGCACACAGTTAAAGAGCCACACCAATGAAAATACGGGTTTTCACCTGTTTTTGTGGCATTTGTGGCCCACAACTCAATTTTCTTAATTTTCTTTTGAAAATGTCTCATATTTTGAAGCATATTTTTGCTTTTGAGGAGAGGATTTGCAGGCAGTATATGTTGCCCACAGCAGGAATGTATGTATTATATGTAAGTTTTTGATGACCTAACATGAAACCATAACAAATGCTTTTAAAATCGGATGTCTGTCATATCTTTGACTCTGTTTCATGAAATCAAGACGCAAACAGTTTTTTTTCTTCACTTTGTGATGTATGAAATAAAATATGCTTTAACAGAAGTGTGTTTACATTTTTATTGTTTTGACTTGCTTGTAGGTGTTGGTAAGTCAGGGAAAGGAGCCCCCCTGCTTCCTGCAGCTTTTCCAGGGAGGTTTAATCATCCACAAGGCCAGCAGAGAGGAAACCATGAACAACACAGGTACAAATGCCATGACTAATATCACAACTCAGATTTAGTTAATTATTATGATTTTTTTTTTTTTTAAATGGTATTGTTTTCCTTTAGAGGGCTGGAGACTGTTTTGTGTCCGAGGGGAGGCTGAGGTGGAGGCCTCCCTGGTGGAGGTGAGCTGCCAACATGCCAGTCTGCGCTCACGTGCCAGCTTGGTGCTGCTCAACAGTCAGAAGGGCCAGCTTTACATTTGGCACGGGTGCAAGACGCATGCAAACGCCAGGCTGGTGGCCAAACGTGCGGTGGACAAGCTAACCCAGAGGTGAGCTGAATTCAACCGAATGCGTAGATGTAGAACCTCCATGTGAGTTTGACTGGTGACTATTTTTTTCTGTTTCAGGTGTCCCGTGGAATTAGGACTGAGCAGCAGCAGGAGGGTGAAAGTTGTTGAGGTGGAGGAAGGATCAGAACCTGAAGAGTTTGTGAAGGCTTTGGGCTCACAGGATAAAAAAGCTTACGACTGCATGCTGCAAGGTCAGGCTACTTTAAGAGCATTTTGGTTTGCAGCAGTGAGAAAAGCATCACGAATGAAAGTCTGCCTGATTTTTACAGATCCAGGAAAGTACAATCACACTCCTCGGCTTTTTAGACTGAGTGCCAAGTCTGGACTGTTTGGAGGAGAGGAGGTGCTGTATCCTGCCAGGGTGATGGAGGGTGTCATGGCGATGCCTTTTCTGCAGGAAAACCTTTATTCTGTGCAACAGCCAGGTAAACACAGGCATCAATTATCTTTTTTTTTTTTACCCACTAAGTGAGATTGTTCAGGCTTTTGTGTCTCTTTTGTGCTTTTCCCTAATGTGAAAAAGAAAAATTTGTATTTTAACAAAATAAAGATTATTGACTATTAATATATTTTGCCTTCAAACCTTTTTAGCCTTGTTTCTGCTGGACAACCGCATGGAGGTGTATCTGTGGCAGGGCTGGCAACCCGAAGACACACAGTGCACCGGATCTGCAGAGATACGATGGGACAACGAGAGGAAGTGTGCCATGGAAACCGTACTGCAATACTGCAAAGGTTTGGCCTTCTTTCTTTAGATTTAGGACTAAACTAACACCAAAATGAAACAATAGGCTATAATTTTGATTTAAAAAGAAAAATAAATAAATAAAACGTAAAAAGAAGAAGAAGCAAAGAATGACAAAGTAGATGCAGAAAAGTGCAGTTCATCTAGGCAGAAATGGTTCCTTTTTAAAAATTCAATTCCCTGCTTAAATTGTCTCTATTTTTACTGGAGAGAATAAAAACATCTTTCCATTGAGCAGCTCTGAAAGTGCCATCAGATAGATCCTTTTTTTTTTCTTTTTTTTGGAAATGCTTCCTGCAGCTCATATGTGCTTTGATTTCCTAAATGTAGTCATGAAATCACTTTCTTCTCTCACTCTAGTGTTAAGCTGAAGCTAAAATAAGTAAATAAAGTGTTTCGTTTTGTCATATTTATGAAAGTTTCTAGTATAAAAGGAATGCAGTTCAGATTGACTTTTTAGGCAATTAATATCTAATGTTTTTCTCTCTAAATTTTAATTTCTAAAAGTAATTTATGTTTGAGTTATAGAAAAGAATCCTCGGCGCCCCCCTCTGGCCTATCTGGTCCTAGCAGGATGTGAACCCTTGACCTTCACCAACATCTTCCCTTACTGGGAGAAGGACTCCAGCATTCCCTTAAAGGTTGATGATCTTCATCCTGTTGTAGGAATGGGAGGTGGATAGGCTGGATTTGCTTAAAAAATCAGTTTTTTAAATTTGTTTACAGACTGTAGGCTCTAGGACCAAAGTGGTCCTGGTGAAGGAAGCCCTGTCCAAGCTCAGCAAACAGCAATACTCCATAGAGGAGCTGACCCGGAAGCCCCTGCCGGAGGGGGTGGACCCCCTACGCCTGGAGGACTACCTGTCTGATGAGGATTTTAAGGTGGAATACAGTTACAGCTTCTGTGACAAATACAATTCACAATGAATAACATTTATTTAAAGACCCACTCTGTGTTTGGTGTCTTTAACATGTTCTCATGGCATTTTTCTGACGATGGAAGACATGCAGAAAGAAAATTAAGCTTAAAATTGCATTTCTGAGTAGGTATTTAGTCAAGTCTTTGGGAATCAGAAGTAGACGAAAAAATTCCATTTGAAAAAGAGCGTATTTGTGTCGTAGAAAATACGTAGGGCGGTCCTTGATCCGAGCACTCGGCAACAGTCGAGGGAAGAGGGGCAATGTTGCTCTACGCCAACAGTCCCGCCCACAACTCAAATGTTGTTGCTCTGCTGAAACTATGACCTAGAAAACAACACAGGGTTTATAATTTATGCTAAAAGCAATTTAGTTATAATTAAAAGACCTTTGGGAACGCTTTCAAATTCAATCAAATAATGATTGGAATAGTTTTTTTTTAACAATTTCCCAAAATGTTTATATCCCTTAATGTAGTAATATTCTATCATCTTTGATCTAAAAACAAAGAAAAATGTGTCACAAAAGTTTTCTCCATCTTTTTGTAGACGCTTCTTGAGATGAGTCGAGTGGAGTTCAACGCTTTGCCAAACTGGAAACAGAAGAATCTGAAACAAAGGAAAGATTTGTTCTAAAAGCAAACAAAAATCCAACTAAAAGATGCATTGTAAACCTTGTTTTTATTTTCATATTTCTGTCATAGAAATCATCTCATTTTTGTAAAGACCCTTGCATTCCATTCATGTACAATTTTGTTTAAACGATTTAATATTTTAATCAGTTTTTATGTTACTCTGCCAATGAAACATTTTAGAGAACAATTAAATATTGCTGCCTTTACATTATATATATGTAATATACTGTTAATGTTTTATATTTACTCTGTCATGTTAATTTCTGTCAGTGTTTTTGATGAAAAGCTAAGTTTAAAAATTACTTCAATTTCAGATGTCGAAGTCGAGAAGAGTTTTAAATAAAGCAAAAATTTGTTTTTTTTAGTTTGTAGGCATTAAAAGAGGCGTACACAGGCAAGCACGGACATCTGAGTCTTCATTTATGGCTGCATAAGACTTTTTGTTTGTTTGTTTTTATTTTTTATTTCTTTTTTTGTTTTGTTTTTTTTGCAAGCCTCAAATGTACACAAAACTAGTATTGAGCTTTTTGGGGATCTTGGACACTTTCTGGTTTAGTGTCTCTGCTTGGGACCAAAGTGTTGTCGCTTTGTCTTGTTTTAAATGTTTTTGTTATCTCTTGTGTGGGAGTCCGAGTTAAAAAGTATTAGGTGTAAGTATGAGAGGGGATGAGTAACTAAACTTTTACTTGTTAACTGCTTTTTACTTCTGAAACTGCCTGTGTTGAGCAGAAGAATCTGCAGTATTGGAATTATTTGTTGTATTCAGAATTTTTTAAGTACTGAAAATTCCACCTGAATTTAAAAAAGAAAACATTGTAAACTGTTTTCATTTTATCTCTGAAGAAAGATGTAACCACACATCTTACACACTCTTCGGTTGATTTCAGAGTTCTAGATACTTTTTTGATTTTGATTGAAGTTTCTCACATAATTATTATTGGAAATTTGCTATTGCGAGGAAGTGCTTTCAGTTCATTTTATGGGATTACCTTGCATCAGTCTAAAGCTGAAGACCATGGATCAATAAGTCAGTTTGCTAGGGAAAATGTATTTTGAGATTTTTTTCACAAAATCTGGCCTCAGCTCCAAACATGTGGAACAAAATCTGGCAATAAAAATGTAAATGTGTTTTTACTGCCTTTTTGTCATGCTTGGACTTTGTGGACCCTTTGAGTGATGCATTATATGAACGCCATGTTTTGTATTACTAAGCAAACCAAAAAAAAAAAAAAGATATTATGGCTTTCCATTAATTTTTTTTATAAATGTTCTGTTAAAATATTTGACATAAAGATGTTTTTGGGTGGCCTGGATTCCAATAAAAGCTCATTGGGCAGATCAATCATACTAGTACCACAACTGTCCTTAAATGGTTTGCTGGTATAAAAACATATGGAGAACATTTATAAGATTTTATAATATCTTAAAAGTTTTTCTTTTTTTTTTTTTATCATTCATTCATTTTCTAAACCATTTTATCCCTTTCGGGGTCACGGGGCTGCCGGAGCCTAACCCGGCCACTTTTTATTTTTATTTTTTGTATTAAAGTCATTTAAGCCAATCACTTGCTTTATTAAGTGAAAAGCAGATAATTTTGTAACCCCTGAAATGGAAATAAATACTATGTAACACGTTGATCTCATTAAATAGATTTAAATAAAATACGACTAAAAGTGCAGTTAAAGTAAATCTCTAGGTTTGTTCTCCATCTTGAAACTTTCTCCCAGAATGCAATGCTTGAATTAATCCAGGTTGAAGTTAAGAGCCAGGTTCAGAGTAAATTTAGTTTTCTTGCATTCATCAGTTACTCTGGTCTGTGATAATCGAGATGGGGTTCTGTCCTGGCACTCTCTTGTCTTTTAGCTAAGCGCCTGCCTACATGCAGGTATTTAAGACAGTTATTTTAAATTCATCACATTCTTTATTAGTTTAATTGTTATCTGTATTTAACTATAAAATTGTGTATTTTAAATATAGCAGGAAACCAGAAACCAGTCATGACTGTGAATTTGTGAATATCCTTAGCAAGAAAACAGCTGTTGTTACAAATTCTACGAAGCGCTGGACATGACATAAAAAACAAAACAAAAAGCGGTTAAATTGTTCACTCAAGTTAATAATCTGTGGCCACAAATTAGTATGTCATGCACACAAATTAGTATTTTGTGGCCATTATTGAGCTTTTTGTTTGCATTTCGTAGGGATAAGTTTTTTATGGGCACAGAACAGCATTTTTGGGCACAAATTAGCTTATTTGCATTTAAATAGCTACTTAAAAATAAAACTATTTTGTGTGCACAGATTAGTATTTTTTTTATTTATTATTTTGCATTTTTATTATTTTTTGGGGGCACAAATTACTTAAGTTAAATTTTGTGCACACAGATTAGTTTTCGTGTGCACAAATGAGGGATTTTTAGTATCTTCAATTCCTACTACTAATTTATTCACAAAACACAAATTTGTGCCCAAAAATGCAAATAAAATGCTAATTCACAAATTAATAATTTGAGGCAGATTTCTTTTTTTTTTTTTTTTTAATGTCATGTCCAGGACTGTTAAATCCAGCAGAGGGTGTTGTCTGATAACATTAATTTCCTTTAAACTCTGCAGTCCTTTGGCCATAAATGATAGACGTGAGTGTTCACCCCACATGACCAAATGTCTGTCTTTAACCCCTTCCAGCCTGACTATTTCCAATTATATATAAAAAATGTTCACAAATATCTGTTTCATTGAAGGTGATTTTAAGCAAAGTGGAGTCCCGGATTAAATGGTACATTGTGAATCAGCGATACACGGCATGATCGGGTTAAATTGCCCTCACATATTTCAACATATTTGCTGCAGAAGCTCCTGGTTGTGCATGGTTGCAAACACACCAGAGCTTCCTCACATTCATTTCAAAATCAAGCGGTTCTGCTCTCTGTCATTGTCAGACATCCGGTAGGAAAGTTATTTCCATAACAGATGGCAAGAGGCCCTCGGCGCGCCCTCAAACAGCAACTGGCCATCCAGTTTGTTTATCATACTTCAACTCTGTCCTGCCAGCATTAGTCAACCGTCTCACTCTGCCTTCTGGCTCAGGTGCCACAGCAACCCACAGCACAGCCCACGTGTATGAAAACAATGAGGCTAATACAAAACAGATTAGCTTGAGGGACGGTTTTCTGGATTTGAGATGAATGAGCTGGTTATGCAGCTTCCACCAGGAGAACAGTCGACAGATTCGATCACGGTGATGACGAACAAGCCTGAAGAGTTCCTCAGCCTATTCAATACTTTATGAATAAATTTGAGCTACTGGGAACGATGCAGAGAAGATGCGAAGATTTGGTGTCAACCAAAAAAACTGGCTGTGTGCAGAACTGCATTTTAGTAGCTGCACACAGACACGCTCACAATATAGCCAGAATAAATGCAAACAATAAGTTTCTCCTTTTGATGAAAAAAAAAAAACACCGGAAAAAGTGAATGTTAATCAAAGAGACACAAAAATGCCCACACAGTTTCCATGACAGTCAGAGAGGACACTATGAACTGTCGCACTTTCATCTTTGTTAAGCTCAAAAATATGTTTTGACTTTTGTGAAAGCAATAGCTCAATAAGTTTAGATTTTCACCTCCAAAGCAAAGCAGAAAAATGAAGATGAGAACCAGCTGATCACCCTGAAGGTGCTTCCATCTTCTAAACACATTTTGTGCTGTGCAGGATCACAAGGGTGCTGTACACTCCGGACAGTTTGCCAGTCCATCACAGGGCCACACAGAGACAAAGACACTCACATTCACACCTTAGGGGGCAATTTAGAATCATCGATCCACCTAAAAAGTGGGTTTTTGGACTGTGAGAGGAAACCGGAGTGCAGCGAAAACCCATACATGCACCAGATGAACATCTAAACTCCACAGGAAGGTCCCAGTTGGGATTTGAACCAGGGCCTCTTCGCTGCACTGAGGGAGCCTAAAATAGGGGGGACGGTTGTCCTAACAGGAAGCTCATTAGAAAGTAGTAAAATGATCAGCCATGCTGCAAGTAATTTTTACTTTAAAAGAAATCTTACAATGAAACAAGCACAGGCATTCAGAAAAGGGACAAAATTAGCTGGGAAAAAAATGCTAACTGTTTTGCTATGTTCACACCAGGCATTTGATACACACTCAAGAACACAGTGAACATGGGCTCTTGAACGTGCTTTTAGCATAGTGTTCACATTGAACTGTCAATAGCCGATACTATCACATGTACTCATGTACCAGTGAGCATTTACTCACAGGTGGAAGAGCTTTAGTGTTGACGCAGTGCAAATCTTGCTCCAGGTGTTTTTTTTTTTTTTTCTCACAGCTTTATTCGTATGTTTGAAAGACTTGGTGTCATAAAATCCTGGACAGACATAAACCGCAATTATTCATTTCTCCAGAACATTTTTTCAAACGGTTGGTACTGCTGTAAAGAAAAAAAGGACGCCATCTATGCATCACTAAAGTCGAGTCTTGGATTCATCAAAGTTCAACTCGTTTAACTTTCAATGAGGGTTCGATGGATGTGCATTTTTTATGTAGAGCCCGAAAACTTCAGTAGCAACGCGTGAAGAGTTTTGGACATGGAAACATGGATAGGCTAAAGACCAGGGGTCCCCAACTGGAGCACCCTTTTATCCAGACCGCCAAGCATTTTAAATAAAAAGTATGAGATTACGGTCATGTTTACCCACAGTGATTTTTGAACAGGCACGCGAAGACAGCTACATGTCCTTCAACCGGCAAAGGCTCAGAGCGGTGGGCTGTTGATTACATAGTTGGGACGTAAAGTTATCGAGTAATTGAGTAAACAATGGCGCTGTCTGAAATGAGAAAAGTGGATTCTGAAAACCATGTCTTCCAAGATGCGTGCACTGAAGCTTAAGCTTTCATTTTACCAGCAGCGAGTTCTACAACGCCAGGGTGCATTATATTCATGGAGTCTGTTGCTCTTATTAAAAGTGCCAATTTCAGACGACACTACGAGACAAAACAGAAAACTTTTGACACAAATTACCCGCCAGGATCAGCGAGGAGAATACGAGCGCACATCACGTGTAATTACACAGACGCTACCAGCACAACAACAGGCAGACGAGTGCAATGGATTAAGGGCAAGCACAAAAAGCCATTTAGTGACTCCGAAATGATCAAAGAGTGTATGGAGACGATGGCAGAAACTATATTAGAGGGAAAAGAGGGACAGCAGCTTAAAGAAAACAACAAAGAAATAACAGCAACAAGAAGAGCCGAGCTGCTTCCCGGAGATGTGCAGTCTCAGCTCCATACCGCCATTCAAAGCGCCCTCTGCGTCTGCTGAGGAATCAACAGACGTAAGTGACAATGCACAACTTTTAGTATGAGTCAGATTCTATCACGAAGAGATTCAATCATTTGTAGAAGACATTTTAGGCATTGCAGTTTTGAAAACACATACAAGAGGAGAGGACATGTATTTAGCCATAAAAGAAATGCAGACACAGAGGGGAATAAATCTAAAAAAGTCATCTCCATCACTACTGATGGGGCAGCTTCCATGATGCAGGGTGCTCGACTGAAACAGGATTGTCACATCGCTGTATTATCCACGTGTCTGTCCTCTGCTCATCACTTTCAGAGCACAAAGGAAGTGCTATGAACACCATCACCAAACTAGTTAACATTCTCAGGGCTTTATCTTCCCACCAGCATCACCTGCTGAGGAAATTCTTAGCAGAAGTTGATGCACCTGCCAATTACCTATACGGCACTCTAATGTCAGATGGTTGAGCAAAGGAAAAGTGCTGGAATCTTTTTGGAAGATAAGAAAAGAAATTAAAGAATTCCTCTCACAAAAAAGCAGTCCAAAGGTTTAGATCTTTCTGGATTTTTCAGGGAAGGAAAGTAACTTGGATACTCTGGCCTTTCTGGTTGACATCACGGGACACTTAAATTACTTAAATAAGAAGCTTGAAGGAAAAGACTATCCTGTGTGTGACTTGGTGACTGCTGTTCAGTCTTTTTAGAAGAAACTGCTCATTCTGAAGATGGATCTGAAGGAGGACTGTGCATATATGTACTATACTTTACTGGAGTTTTATAAGCTGGTAAAGCAGGATGTTCATTCTAAAAATTAGATCTATGACCGAAATTGTGAGTAACTCAGCAGCACATACTCAGTGAAAAAACACAAAATATTCTTGTTTCCTGAAGGAAATCCATGGCCTTAAAAATTCATTATGTACTTGAAAGCGCAACACTGCAGGATTCCTGCAATAACCTTGCATTTTTTTATGCGATTTGTGTATTACAAAACAACAGTAAAAAAATTAAATTAAAACAAATCATTTTTTCAGTTACTAATAAGCAAGTAACAATGAAGAACAACCTTTTTTTTGGCTTGGTGCGATATAATAACACAATAAACTAAATCCACCTTAAATGAAACACAATTGTTTGACACTTTCAATGTAAACATACTGGTATGCAGTATAGGGACGATTCACTTTCCAGTCAATTTTTCCTCAGTATTAATCATTGACTGTATATTAGTCAGAGAACTGGACTAAGTGAGTGAGACGTCACCCATAAAAAATTACTTCTGGTTCCAACCAAACAAAGTCAATTCAGTTGCCATTTTTCTGCAATATGTCTGTTGTCATGTTGGAACCAGTTGTCCTCAGTAAGCCATGATTGGCCTGTGTCGGTCTTAGTCTACATTTCTATGGCAACCATTCTCCCATCAGTAGTGAGCATATTAGAAGGCCACGCCCCTTCCACTGAAAGTAGGCTCAGGAGAATCTAACGCTTCAAACGTTCAACATTGAGACCACATGCTTTTATTGAGAAATCCGATTGGTCAGTTTATAACTTGAATAACTTGTGCTTTTAAAAAATATCATGAAAAAAAAGAATTACCAAGAACATGTTAAAAAGATGTAGCAGGGCAAGAATGGATTTTCTGACAAATAAAAGGCCTGAGCAATAGCTGTTTATTTTTCAGTAAAAGTCTATGGGATTTAGGCTTTTTGGGACTAGAGAGTACTGGGATGGGGGAGGGGTCACTCAGTCCAGTTCTCTATATACAGTCAGTAGTATTACTCAAATCATACTTTATTCATAAAGTACTTTTCATTCATATATAACACAAAGTGCAAACATACTAAAAACATTTCTCAACTTAAAAACCAACATCAAAAACACATAAAAGGCTGTTATTTTCATGATTTAGCTTGTTTTCATCACATATTTAAAAAGTAGCAACTAACAAATGCTTCAAAACTAGAAAGTACAGATATGTGATCAAGATGAAGCGAGTCGCACCACCACAGAGGGGTCTGAAGATGTGTTGAAAGAGAGAAGTATTCCGTGTAAATCTGCTGTTTGTTACCCGCCGGCTATCTGAACTCATGTTCTTAAATCTGCTCTTGTTACTACATCGTTTCTTCAGCCTGCACACAGGTAAACCAGCAGGCGTTTGAATATCACCTTGTAAATATTTAAAGCAGCAGCCATGAGGCTCACCACTCCTCATACTGGTTCAATTATTCAGATCACACAGGGATGTACAGTAAGGTGGGGTTAAGTACTTTTTCTTTTCTTTTTTTTCTGCTGCAGTGCTTAGTAGTTCCTGGACAGATCTCCAGGCAGAGAATAACAAATGCTGCCCATCAATGTGAATATTCCCCTGGAACAGTGACATGACAATATGAGTTGTTTGCTCAAGAACGCATGGAATTCATACAAGCACCATCTGCTGCACTTGACCTGGAAGCACATTCAGTCTTCTGTTTGCCTGGAGTATAATTCTGTGCTGCACAGCAGCAGAGGGAGAAGGGGAGCTCTCTGAGCTGCTAATTACTGGCATCAAGCTGCATAAGTCAGTTGCTGCTTTAGATATTAATTTTTGTCCCTGGAAGAAAAAAGACTGTTTAGATGTTTGGATTATCATGTCAGTAAAAAAGAAAAAAACAACAAGGGAAGGTTGTAGCTCACTGGGCTAAATTGGCTGAAGTCCCATTTTAAACAGTAATTGAATCATTGGGAAACTCTAGATTGTGCCATCGTAAAAAAAAAAAAAAAATGTGTGTTGAATGTGATTCAATTGTGAGATAAATGATATACGATGAGGACATATTTGAATTTAAGATTTCCTAAATGTTGTATCCAATTGGAAACGCCAGCCAAGTTTGCACAAATGCTTCTAAGAGTGGAGAGAAGCCAAAAAGCCCACAAAGCACAGCTGTAAATCAGTCCTGGACCTTCCAGCTGTGAGGAGAACATACAAACCATCAAAATGTGGTAAGTTTTGATCCATTTTTGGTAAACTGATGTTAAAAAATAAAATAAAATAGTGGTAGAGCTGTGCTACATTTTTAGCCCTTTATAACCATTCATATCACATATTCTGAGTTCCCTATCGCATTAGCCTGATTCAAGCTTATAAACCCACTGTATAACTTGGTCCATGTTTTCTGCCCTGTAGTGCACTAGCCAACAACTGGAGGCAGTAGAAGTGCTTTTCCTGTTCATTTCAAAATGACTGCTTCCATGACATCACAAAAACACTTTAGGCAGGATAAAAGTTTTGCTAATTTTTAGAACTTTATAGTGAGAATAATTCATCTTTTGTTATTGATTTTTTAATGACCACTTGATGTATTCAAAGAAGACAAATTTTGCTTATAATTCTTTAGGATACTGTTACACCATGTTAAAAATATATGGATCAATTTGAGGCAGTAGGTAAAAAATCTGCTTTTTTCCTGAACACTTATGTCTGTATTTTTGCATCTTAAACTAATATAGTTGTGAGCAAAAACTTACCAAATCACCCAACTTTTCATAATTAATACTGTCTATTCTAAAGCTCATACAACAAATTGATTAAAACCTTTTTTGTGTATCAGATCAAAGGGTTTAAACAACATCTATATTCAGAAAATTGTGTATTTTTTGTCAATTATTTGATGGAGTGAAATTTACAGGGTTAAAACATAGTGTCCTCCATAGTCTTCTAAAAAATTCAATACTTTTTAAAATGTGTAACATCTATGCTCATCTTTACACACAGAGATATGTTCTTAAAATCTGTTTGCCCCTCAGTGTCTGTCACCTGAAGATCCAAAATGCTCAGGAAGCTGACACTTGACAAGGACAATGTAAGCTACATCGTCAGATGTTATTGATTATAACATGTTGTGTCCTGACAAATTATTTCTGAATTAAACAATCAAAATAAGTTGTACGTCTCCTTTATTTACTTAAAAAGCTTTTTTTTCTACCATTAAAAGTAGAAATGGAGTGGCTTCTATTCAGATCTGAGCTCCAGAGAAATAAGAAATATTTGAAGGTGTTCTGTGCTTTTGGTCATCACACAATTTTCCTCTTGGCTCTGTAGAGAAATGGCTGGGACGGACAGATGGCTCATCCAATTTTTCTCCAAATATATTCCGATACCGTTTGCCTCTGCAGAGCGTTTTCTGGGATGACCTTGAAGATGTTTTTCTTTCATTCCATCTGGATCATCACTCATTATTCATATAATCCCCCATAGCATAATCCTTTTATGTTAAAATTCTTTTTGTGTGTTTGTTTATGAGACATAAATGAATGTTGACTTTTTACCCTTAATTTGAGATTACATTTGAGATTTTACACTAGCACAAGAGAGCTGTCAAAGAGTGGTCAAAGTAACTTAATGGAGGTTCTAACAGACTGTTCCTGCTACTTCTGGACAGTTCCTAGTCGAGTCAACCACCATCCCTCTTCCCAAAGACCCACGCGAATCATCTTTTAATCTATTTTAAAAGCATTCCCAGTGGTCTTTTAATCATGATAAAGCCATTTTCAAAATCAAAACATCTGTGTAGCTTTCAAGCACATGGTTTCTGCAGTGTGGAAGTAGTTGATAAGAAATTTGGGTTTGGATTATTGGCATGGCAAAACCCCACCCCCCTTTCCCTCTCTTTTGCAAAGCGGAGCACAAAGAAGCCCTTATTTCAAACAGCATTTTTTTATCTGTTCCTGATAAAAACAATTTACATAAAGAAATACTCAGGAATGCAATTTTGAGCTTACTGTTCAGGGTTGGGGTCAGAAAATGCTACAGGAACACGTTAAAAACACTAAAAACACAATTTTAATTGGAGAGGGTGGGTCCAAGGACTAAAGCTCGGAGAGGGTTGTGGCCAACCAACTGATGTCTAAACCGTCCAAAAAATTAGACCCACTTCAGTTTGCCTACAGAGCCACACGAGCCACAAAGGATGCACGTCTCATGCTTCTAGACAGAGTCACTAAGCAACAGGATACCAAGCTCCCATACACAAGTGTTTTATTCATGGACTTTTTATCTGCTGTCAGTACTGCAAATAAAAATATATGGTCTCAGTGTCCTTCATCAATACAGGTTAACAAAATGTTGAATTTATGGATTAGGGAGTTTTTATGTGACAGGCCACAGCATGTGTTTTTAAAGTTGATCACATCCCCTCAGGGCTGTATGTTGTCATCTATTCTTTCCTCCATGTACATCATTATCAGCTAAACAGAAGGATTAACCTTCCTAGAGTATGTCGATGATAGGAGTCTTGCAGCACAACTCAAAAACATGCAGGACCTGGCATTGTACCAACAGGAGGTCCATACTGTGGTCTGTGGATTTTCTCAGTATCTCCAAAACAAAGGAGTTGTGTTGTGTAGTCAAAGGAAAGAAATATTCATCATCAATGGCCAGCAGGTGGAGCAGGTGGACTGTTTAAATACCAGGGGACAGTTGTAGAGAGCAGTTCATGCAGGCTCTGTTAAAAAAAAGCCTCCATCTTTTATGAAAAATGATGATTCTTTAATGTAAAGAAGGACATTTTAGTATATTGTTTACACTCTCCTGATTGAGTCCATCCTCACGCACAACATCTCCTCCTGGTTTAACTTTCTTCCCCTCAACCACCACACCATGCTACATCAGTCCGGCAAGATCCCCCAAACACCTCAGTACCCCTCAGTGATCTGTATGGGCAATCAGTGATTAGGAAAAGCAACCTCATCACCAAGTGCGTTACTCATCCTCTTCATCACGATTTGCTTCCATAAAGCAGAAGACACGTCCTACAAACAGAACTGTCCTTAGAAAGGAGTCCCAGCCAGACCCCATTTTCCTCCACCGGGCAGGGAGGTCACCTGCACGATATAGCTTTTCCTAATCACTGATTGCCCATACAGATCACTGAGGGGTACTGAGGTGTCTGGAGGATTTTGGTGGCCTGATGCAGCATGGTGTGGTGGAGCGCTTGGTTAGCAAAATGTTCATGCATCATTTTTTTGTGTGTGAATGGCTGGTTGTAGCAAACACAAATACAACATCTAAGGGTAAGTAAGGGTAAAGTAGGTAAGACCTGTTGTATAAACTTTTTGAGTTTTTGGGGCCACTCACATAAGTGCACGTCTCTTGTGGGCTCCTTGTGTGCAATCTGACTTTAAAATTAGGAAATTAGGCATCATCAGAGTGTATTTTGTATAGGCATCTCACAGGCGTCCCATGGGCGCTTTTGCACACCTTTTGCATGCAGCATTCGTGCAAGGTCAGTAAGGGGCATGATTTTGCACTTTACCAGCGACTGGAGTGTGGCAAAAGGGCACCATATGATTGTGTCACCCTTACATCATAAGTGCGTAAGCGTTATCTTTGCTTCATGATAGACCTGTCACACGAACGTATAAACATTAAGGGAGATGCAAGACACACTTGTGTTCTCTGTAAAATGCTATCACCCCTCTCTGCAACTCTCCATTGGCCCGGACAACAACAGGATCTGCAGCACCCTGACAGCTCAACCCCCCGTACAGGCATGTGACGGAGGCTTCAGGTGTAGAGCTGACCCACCGTTCTATGACCAGAATGAAAGCCACCCTGTTCTTCCTGGATCCGAGCTTCTACTGTCAGCCAAATTTTCCTCACCAGTGTCCTAGAGCAGACTTTCATATGGAGGCTGAATACTGTGTTCTCTCTATAGTTGTTGGACACCCTCCAAATCCCCTTCTTGAAAGCACAGGGACCACCGTCCCATTCTGCCCCATGATGTAACTAAGGCTTGTCTCCATAGACAGCCTCACTGCATCTTGGGACTTGAGGTACTCAGAGCAGATCTTGTCCACTTCTGACGTGTTGCTTTTTGGAGCTTTTTGGCATCCTTTGTGACTTCATTTTGGGTGATGGGCTGGCCCAGTTTTGCAGCCTCATACCTCCTGAAAGGAAAACACGCCAGCTGGATTCCTTCTGCCTTCAGCAATGTTCAAACTCAAAAGCTCACCACCCTAACTGTAAACAATGTTGGCAGGAAACGCTTTCCTCTCCCTGAGGCGTCAAATGGTTAGCCAGAATTCTTTAAGGCTGACTAATAGCCGTTTCAAATGGTCTCCTCAAACTCCGCCCTGACCCAAGTTTGTCTCCGAAAGAAGTGGAGAGTTTCTTGACGTAGTAGTGCCAGGTCTGTGAGGGCTATAATTCTTTCTCCTTATCGTAGGTAATGAAAACGTACAATTCTTTGTACAAATATTTCTTTAAAAATCATACAGTGTGATTTCCTTTTTTTTTACATTTTGTCTGTCACAGATCTTTTTAAGTGGGACATTTTGTAAATTCAGTGACTGAGAGATGCATAAGATCTAAATTGTTTAGAGAATTTAAGCTAAAATTAATTTTTTTTGTTAGAAATACAAAATGTTAAAACGATTTAAAAAAAAGGCCACAAAAGTCCCAAAACTGCAAAATAAAAAAATATAATAAATAAATAATATTCCTAAAGTTGATGTTATACCGGTATGCAAGAAGAAAAAACTATTATTTTGTGAAATGTGTTTGATCATTTATGATACCAAACAATAAATACAATATAAATGAATATCAACAATTAATTACATTAACTTAAAATAATTTAGAATCAATTCGCACAACATCAAACTTCCATCAAAAACAAGGTAACACACATTTTTCCAATCTAACCTTTTTACAGTATGTGCTTTTGCGTGACCATATAATCACATTAACACACATGCACTCACACACACACACACGTCTGAGTGACAGAAGCCCTGCAGCATCGACCATGATATCAGTCCTGTTTCCCACAGATGAGACAGGAACTGCAGATGACAGATTGATTGAAAGATCCTCCTCCGGCCCTCATCCATCATGCTGGCCTGTTTATCGTCTTCTGCTGCTCATTTTATTTTCTGAAGGGAGGGAGAGGGAGAATCCCTCCTGCCAGCCCTGACCGCCAAGACCCCCAGAGAGGCTTTGAATAAAACACAGTTATGACTGTATTACAACCTACATTTCCATTAAAACAAGCAAACCATGACTCATTCAGCTTGTATACAATCAATGCGGTTTTCTTGACCTTGTGTTTACTGAACATAAAGCTGGCAGAATTCTCTCAGATTATGAAGATGGCTGAATCTCAGCAAACATTTGGCTTTTTGTCAACTGAAAACCAAAAGTTCTGTGAAAGTTCTTTCAGTGTCTTAAATAAGCTAATGGGAAGCAGACATTTTATTCATTTAATTATACAGTGGAGACTGAAAGTTTGGGCGCCTCAGGCAAAAATTTTATATTATTGTGAATAAAGAACTCAAGGAAAGATTGGAAAATCCTTTACAGTTTATAGATGAGACATCCTTTTAATATGTAAAAAAAAAACTGGACTTATTTCCATCATTTACCCTTTCAAAATAACAGAAAACAAAACAATGGTGTGTGCAAAAGTTTGGGCACCCTGCAGAGTTAGAGCCTTGTACTGTGCACCTTTTGACAAGTATCACAGCTTGTAAATCCTTTTTGTAGCCAGCTAAGAGTCTCTCAATTCTTGTTTGAGGTATCTTCATCCATTCTTCTTTACAGAAGTCTTCCGGTTCTTTCAGATTTCTGGGATGTCTGTAACACACTGTTCTTTTCAGGTCTATCCATAGATTTTTAATGATGTTGAGGTCAGGTGACTGGGGAGGCCACTGCAAAACCTTCAGTTTCTGCCTCTTAATGTAAGACAGCGTGGATTTGGAGGTGTGTTTAGGATCATTATCCATTTGTAGAAGCCATCCTCTCTTCAACTTCAACTTTTTCACAGATGGCATCAAGTTAGTGTCCAAACTTTGCTGACATTTTTGTGGAATCCAATCTTCCTTCTCCTCCTAAAATTGTGTTAAACAGCATTTAGTTGTCAGCTTTGCTGTTCTAAACTCGTAAACAGGAAGTCACTTTACACAGTAGCAGACATATTGCCATTTTGTCTGAGGTCACGTGAAGAGTCTATTCAAAGGCAAATTAACTGCTGCTGCTCTGCAGAAACTATGTCATGGAAAACAACACTTTTTTTTTTATTTTGGCAAAAAACAGCGTATCGGTATTCACAATTAAAGGATACTGGGAACACTTTTAAATACCATCAAAAGATCATTGGAGTGGAGCTTTAAAGGTAAATAGATATTTTTTTAAAATCATTTTTATTAAACATAGCATGATTTTTTTTCCAAACTCTTGGGATGTTTTGCCATTCAGGTTTTCAGTTAAAGACTACAAAAACAGTGGGATCATTACGACAGTTTGAAACAGGGGAGTGAGATGCTGTGAGTATCGCGAGAATCGACGAGACGTGGGTGGTGAGTCAACTTGGCGGCGCGTAAGTGGTTGAACAAACATTTCCGTCTGCTTTTCTCTTTCCGCCATATAAGTAATAATTATAACAATATTCATTAATCCTCTAAAAAGATTATTAAGTCCTTGACAGCCTGGAGGACCTGGAGAGCTTCATAGACGAGTGTTATAATACCTTCGTCATGGGGAAGACAAACGCCACCACTCCTTCCTCCAAACGCGGCCGTCCTGAAGACTCTCCCGGGGCCGCTTCTTCTCCAGGCAGCGGCATCAGTGAAATCCTGGAGTCCATAGATAAAAAGCTCTCCAGCCTTGATTGCCGCCTGAACCTGCTGGAGATCCTCCATAAGGAGTTCCAAGGCCTGCGAGAGTCCCTGGAGTTCAGCCAGCAGCAGGTGCAGGAGCTCGCAGCGGAGAACCAGGCCCTCAGAAAGACCGTCCAGACTCTGAGCAGCGACACCGCTCGTCTCTCTGAGGAGAACCGCTCCATCAAGGAAACCCTCCTGGATCTTCAGGCGAGGAGCATGAGGGACAACCTGGTCATCTCTGGGATTCCAGAGGAGGCGGGAGAAGACCCGGAGGCCACGGTGAAGTCCTTCATGGAGGTGCAGCTGAAGCTCCCCAAGGAGGAGGTCCAGAAGATCTCCTTCCATAGAGTGCACCGACTCGGAGGAAGGAGGTCTGATAACCAGCGTCCGAGACCCATAGTGGCTAAGTTCGAGCATTACAAACAGAAGGAGCTGGTGAGGAGCCGCGGCCGGGAGCTGAAGGGAACACACTTCAGCGTCAACGACCAGTTCCCGGCGGAGATCCTCCGGCGCAGGAAGATCCTTTTCCCGCTGAGGAGGAAGCACCTCACCGCCGGGTCTCGAGCGGTTGTCTCAGTGGACAAACTCTTCATTGATGGACGGCTCTTTCGGGACCCCGAGATCACCCCGTGGCTGCGCTGAAGACCCTCAGATGCTGCGATCAGAACCTCCATAATGCGCTGATGAAACCGACTAAACTGATTTAAATAATTGGAAAATCAGTCCATCAATCATCCACACCTCCATCTCGTTAAATCAGTTATTTCTCTCCCCTCTCATGTTTATGTTGTTTTGTTGTGTTTGTTTTTTCTTGTTTTTCTTTTCCTCTTTTTATTCCCCCCCTCTTCCCCCCTCCTCCTCATATTTAAATCAACTAAAGGCAACACATCCCTGGTAAGTACCCATTTACTCATACACGAGACACGCGCGCGCACGTACACGCGATCCCGCACGCACTCGCCGACATACCGCAAACACCTCACATAGGCTCATATAGGACACATACAACAAGCCACTCACACAGCCAGGAAACATTCACGCGCACAAGCACACTGCGCTCCTCTGCGCATAGGTCAGCGGGCACGCGCACAGGACTCACAGACGCACGCGCATTACTTAGCATAACACTCTCAGTCAGTGTAGTCATGTCCAGTCTGGACATTTTTAGCTGGAATGTGCGTGGACTTGGCTCTGGGCCAAAGAGGCTGAAAGTTTTCAATCATCTGAATGATCTAAAAGCAGATCTAGTTTTACTGCAGGAGACCCACTTATCCAGATCAGCTGATCATCTCCTGTGCTGCTCACAATTCCCATTCCTCTACTCAGCTAGTTACAACTCCAAACAAAGAGGAGTTGCTATTTTGATGAATAAAAATATGACTTTTACTCATAAGAATACAATTGTTGATCCAGAAGGCAGATTTGTAATTATTAACATATCATTTCAGAATAAAGATTTCTGTATAGCCAGTATCTATGGTCCCAATGCTGATGAATCCTCCTTCTTTCACAGATTCTTCACCTCACTTTCGGTTCACGCTGACTCCACAATAATTATAGGAGGAGACCTCAACTTGGTCCTTGATCCTGAACTTGACAGACTCAGCACAGCAGGACACCAGCGCACATGGTGGTCTGCAAGTATTTTGAAGCAGTACATGGATGAGTTGGGTCTCTGCGACGCTTGGCGCTCATGTCATCCAAACACTAAAGGGTTAACTTTCTTTTCTCCAGTTCACCACTCACAGTCTCGGTTAGATTACTTATTAGTCAGTAATTCTCTTTTAAAAGATATCAAGGATTCCAACATTCATCCAATTATCATTAGTGATCATGCACCAGTTTCTGTAAATATTTCTAGAGATCTACCCACACCTTCTGGCTTAACCTGGAGGTTTAACACTTCACTGTTAAAAGATCAAGAGTTTATTCAATTCTTTAAAAAAGAGTGGGCAACCTTCCTAGAATTTAATGATACTCTGGATATTTCACCATGTGTTCTTTGGGAAACAGCAAAAGCAGTGATGAGAGGAAAAATTATTTCTTATTCAACAAATAAAAAACACAAAGAGAAAGCAGATTTATTAGAAATAGAAAATAAAATCAAAGATCTAGAGGCTGCTTATGCTGCTTCTGCACAAGAACACATTCTGGGAGATCTGAAAAACTTAAAGCTTCAGTTAAATGACATCAATAAGTAAACACAATTCCAAATACAAAAACTTCGACTCGAAAATTTTGATAACTCAAACAAATCGGGTAAATTTTTAGCTAATCAGCTTAAAATTAATAAAGAAAAATCAACAATTACCTCTATTATGGACCACACAGGAACTGTCACTCACGACCTGGTTAAAATCAATAAAACGTTTAAAGATTTTTATAAAAACCTATACACATCACAGGTCAATCCATCAGAACAAAGTATTAACTCATTTCTTTATAATGTAACTCTACCCAGATTAAATGAGGATCAAAGCTCAAACTTAGACTCTGCGCTCTCATTGGCTGAACTTCATGAAGCTCTGTTGCTGATGCCCAACAACAAAGCTCCAGGGCCTGATGGCTTTCCTGCTGAGTTTTATAAAGAATTCTGGGAACAGCTGGCACAAACTTTTTATAAAATGGTTACATTTATCAAGGAAAGCCAATCACTGCCACCTCACATGAATTCAGCTAACATAATCCTCCTTCTCAAACCAGAAAACGATCCCACAATTCCTTCAAGCTATCGCCCCATCTCTCTAATCAATGCAGATGTAAAAATTATTTGCAAAGCCCTCGCGCAGAGAATAGAAAAAGTCACTCCTCATATAATTCATCATGATCAAACTGGATTCATTAAAGGTAGACACTCAAGTGATAATGTCCGCAGACTTGTTAACATAATAGATTTTGCCACTATTAAAAACCAGGAAACAACCATACTCTCATTGGATGCTGAAAAAGCATTTGACAGAGTAAACTGGAAGTACCTCATTGCTGCCCTCCATAAGTTTGGGTTTGGGGAATCCTTCATTGATTGGATTAAAATATTATATCACAACCCAAATGCATCAGTCAGAACCAACAAACAGACTTCTGACAGGTTTTTTCTTGGTAGAGGGACCAGACAGGGTTGTCCACTGTCCCCCTCTCTTTTTGCTATATTTATTGAACCTTTGACTGCAACAATAAGACAGCACGAGAGCATTAAAGGAATTACAACAAAATACAGCAACCATAAAATTAGTCTTTATGCTGATGACATATTACTTTTTTCTAAACAATTCACATTCCATTAGTGAAACAACAACAATTATTAATGAATTTTCCTCTATCTCAGACTACTCAATTAACTGGAACAAATCCGTTTTATTGTCACTGAATGGTAATGCCGAGCAAACGACCTCAATCCCAGTCAAATCAGGCAATATCAAATATCTAGGTATTTATTTCTCCCCGAAACTATCAGAACTGGTGCAACTAAACTACACCCCATTACTGAAAAGTATACAGGACAATCTAACCCGCTGGGTCAACCTGCCTCTGTCACTCATGGGTAAGATAGCCACAGTGAAAATGAAAATTTTACCCAAAGTTAATTATCTCTTCTCAATGATCCCCACACAACCACCACTAAAATGGTTCAAAACATTAGACTCAGCCATATCCAGCTTCTTATGGAACAATAAACCTGCAAGAATTAGTCTAAAAACTTTAAAATCTAGAAAAAGCTGTGGAGGCTTAGAATTACCTAACTTCCACAACTATTTTCTTGCCAACAGACTGCAGTACCTCTTAAGATGGATAAAAAACAATCCAGAAACCAACCCATGGATGGATCTGGAACAGGCATTTTGTGGAAAGATTAACTTGTCAGATCTACCATTTATCAGCCCAAAAATAAAAAAAACTTGACTGCTACCAAAGTAGTAATATAAGTACTACTTTAACAGCCTGGTGGGAATTTCTTAAAATGTCAAACTCTTCACTACTACCATGCAAAATGACACCCATCTGGAACAATCCAGACATCCTGATAAATAAAAAAATGTTGCACTTCCCTGCTTGGCAAGCAGGGGGCGTAAGACTACTAGAGCACTTAATTACAGACGGAAGATTCATAACACACCAAGAGGGGGGGCTCTGTTGGTCGGGGATCTGGTCTGGCGCCTGGGTGGAGCAAGCGCGGGGGCTGCGTGGTCTCCCGGGCCTGGGCGTGGGGGGGTGGGTGGTGCATTGCTTGGGGTTCTGGCTTGGCTCGGGGGGTGGTCCTTTTGCGTGCGCTGGGGGGGGCTTGCGCGGGGCCCTGGTCCTGGGGGGGTCTGCCTGCGCTGGATGGGGGCCCGTCTGCACCCGGGGGCTGGGATCACTCCTTCTCTGGCCCTGGGATGGATGGGGCAACCCTCTTGGGGCCAGCATTTGCTCCAGGAAAAGCCTACCATGGCGGGGTCTGGGGGGAGCGGGCCAGGGGGAGGGATTTCCGTGGGTAAGAGGGGGGGTCCACCACCAGTATGGGACCCTTGAGGCTTCCTTGGGCCCGCTGGTACCTGACCAGGCAGCCACAGGGGCGGTGCTTGGGGGCTGGCCCCCTCTTGGCTCCTCTCTCTTTGTGTGGGGTGGGGGGTGTGGGGCCTGGGGGGTCGGCTTTCGGGCGGTGGGGCCTCTGCCCTGGGGAGACTTGGGCCCAATGCTGGGGGGGGGGGCGACAGTCGTTTCACCATCGGGGGTCAGTCTGGTAGCTGTCCCCGACCTCCCCTCCTTCCTCATACGAACACTTATTAGGTTGGAGGGGGGGGCGTGCTTGCGGAATACCTCGAGGGGCCGATCCACTTGGCAGTGGTCCCCCCTCCCATGGTCTCCGCACAGTTTCGCCCCCCTCTTGGTTTTAAATGCACCTTAGACACGTAGGACCCTTGGTGGGGGGGTGCTGGGACATCACTGCCAGCAAGCAAGAGATGTCCTCATAGTGCTCTACCCTCCAATTTTAATTGCACCGTAGACATTTAGGGTTCCTTGGTGAG
>BSAI01000012.1:16295221-16333753 GCA_036245035.1 Adrianichthys oophorus | reverse complement strand
TCAGATTGCAGGGCTTTAGAGGAATGCTAAGTATTGTGTGAATGGAGCAAAATACTGCTTTGGGGTTATCTCTTTGAGGAATTAAAATTATGTAACACAAAATGATACAAATGATACCTGTAAAGCTGCTTAATCTCTTATGTGGTTGCTGGAGCCTATCCCAGCCACTGCTAGGCGAAGGTGGGGTCTGCTAAAGATGATTTGCCAGTCTCTTGCAGGGCCATAAAACACATAAGGGACAATTCAGATTCTAAATTTAGATTCACAAATTAACCTATGTTTGTGGACTGTGGATCCCGGAGTACTCTTAGAAATTCACGCCTGTACAAGGAGAAGATGCAAACTCCACACAAGACACAGTCAGAATTTGAACCAAAGTCAACGAGGCGGGACTTTTAACCACTACACCACTGTGCAACCCTCCATTAAAGAAGAAAAATAGTAAATAAGAGACATCACTTTAAGCTTGGGTAATACATCAGGCATTAAGATACTGAGCTTTTAGACATGTTTCACAGTTAACCAAATGGTATTAATGTTGGGACCAATAAAACGTGTCTCAACGCACAGAATTTTTATATGCTTTGCATATATTTAAAATTTCTACTAATAACTCCTTGCATTAAAAACATGTATCTACAAGAACAAAATGTATTCATGTACTCAGAATTCTAACCAAAGGGTCAAAGGATTTCTAGGTAAATGAAAAAGCTTAAAGCTTTGATCATAGCAGACCACAGTTAGTCAGCTTTTTCTTTAACAACAGTCCACTTTGCATAAAAGGAAAAATGCCAGCTTCAGGTCAAAATATGTCAAAGAAGCATTAATATAAAAAAAAGCATGGTAATTGACCCTATTATTTTTATTTGATGTTGGAGCTCAGCCTTTTTGGGATGTTTTTGTACTCCCCATCTAATCTTGGCTAAGCCACCGTGTCCTCTAACTCAGATAAATGAGGCTCACGACTGTTTCAGAATGAGAGTCTTGATGTGGAAACTGAACTGGAATACATGCTGCAAAAAGGAGAGTCTTTCTGCTGACATCTTTTTATCTTTCCTTAGCTTCCAATCCACTATATACATTTTAAAATAATACATCCTCTTGTGTTTTTTTCTTTTAAAAGCCTCCTAATTTTTTTTCTAAAATGAGAAGTAGAAGCATCACTAAAACATTAATGACTCAAAAGTAACAATGTGAGCTAGCTGTACAGATAATGAGAAAAAATTACTTTAAAAGCCTTAAAGTTTGCTCTGCAAAGTCATGTAGGTCAGAAAAAGGTGAGGGTGCAGAATTACTGTATATTTGATTACATATTCTGCACATTTTTCATGTGTAACCTTTAAAATGATCAAACGCATTTCACAGGATAATAGTATTTTCTTCTTGGATGCGGCAACAGCTTTAGCAGAAAGCAACAGACAAGTCTTTAGAACAAGTAGGTCCAAGGTGTAAAATGCTCTGCAGGAAAAAAAGAAAATTGGTGAAGGAGATCAAAAATAAAGCAATTCTATTACTTTTATTTTATTTTACCTACAAATGAACTAGCAACTATTGGTAAATGTAGGCTAGCACACAGTAAGTTCACTTTCATATGGAGTAACGTGATGTCATGACACTGCTTTGTAATGAGATCACACCTATAACAATATTTGAGCCACTTTTCTGGTCTGCAAAAAGCAGCCATTATTTGCAACCACCCAAATAAATGTAAGAAATGATCTCACAAGCAAAACTACTCCAGAAGGAAATCCCTGTTGATTGTATATCACTAAAAGACATTACTGTGATGTTAATTGTATTTCGCTAATTATTGATTGTAAGTCATTCTAAGATATACAGCATATAATAAAATTGATTAAAATTGTCAAAGCTCGCAGTAAATGTGTGGTACAGAGCCCTGGGCATGACATCCAAATAATATTTATAAATTGGTCCTTCAAAAGAATAAATTGTGGGCCACAATTTTTTTTTTTGTTCACAATTTGGAATTTTGTGGGCACAATTTAGTTTTTCATGTGCAGAAATGAGCATGTATTTAGCATTATGTGAGCACACATTTGCATATTGTGGGCACAATACTTCTAATACTACTAATTACTAATACTACTAATTTGTGCATAAAAAGTACTAATTCGTGGCTAACAATCTTTAATTTGAAGAAACAATTTGTTTTTTGTTTCGAATGTCATGTCCAGGGCTCTATAGTATGGTCACTTTGCTTTGTATGCACCTTATTTCTATATCCCATGAAAGTTTGACAGAATTTTCTGCTTTTGTTTTCATTTAGATGACACATTGGTGCGCAACAAATGTCATCGTAACAAATGTCTGAATCTTTGCCATTCGTCCTGTAATAATTTGTCATTTCACTAGTTCACACAGATTATGAGGACAATGTGCTAGTTAGTTTTGGTCAAGTTATTTAGTCATTTTGAAGAGCAAGTTGTTACATTAAAAAGTAACATTAAAATTAGAGTTTGTGGGTCATTTTATTGTACGTGGACTCCAAACACATCCCTTTTTGTCATTGTCAGCCATTGAAATTGTTTTTACAGTGCACAGGGGGTTTGATAGTTTGGCTAATAAAACAGAATACTCCTACTTTGTTCTGAGCTATCATTACTACCTCAGAGATGTCTAAGTTATGGAAATATTAATAAACTGATAATAAAGGACAATTCTGCCAGGCAGGTTGAACTGATCTATTTGATGCTCACACCTTTGTTCACACATACCTACAATGAGTGGTAAAGACTGCTGGATGAGGGGTACAAACACTAGATGTAGGTCATGGAAATGTGCATAGATTTTCTTTGCTCTCCCATCTCCCACATCTAAAGGGAACCGGCAACGTTAAAATGTTGAAAACAGATCAGCAATAAAAAGAGGAATGATGTGAATACATTAATACATAAAAATTCAAAAGCAGAGCAGAGAAATGAAAAACTCATTAAGAATCAGTGGACCAAATGCTGTTTTTTATTTGATTTGAAATTCTAATACTTAATAAAATCCTAAATGCTAAAAATCAAAATTCCCTCCTAAATTAATTTAACTAACTAACTAACTTTTAAATCTCACCTTTGAGCAGATTCAGGGTTAACTCAAGACTCCTAGTTTAACCACATTTTCTACCAACCTATCTAACTTTTTAATGAAGAAGCTGTCATTTCTTTAACTTAAGAACTGGACATCTTTAGCAGTCAATATTTCACACCACTCACCCTTGAAGCATCTTTGGACTGAATCCACAAACACTGATTATTCTTACTGGTAAAATATAACATTCACCGCTTCACTGGTTAAGGCATCCACTGCTTTAGTTTTTCATTTTTTATTTTTTTCATTTCTCGCTCCATATTCTGTGCAAATATAAGTTATTAGTCATTGAGTTAAAAAGTCCTTAGGCAAATATTTTTTCCCCGAGAGATCCCACTTGGTTGAGAGTAGTTTAAAGAAGACATGAAGAGTAATTAAAGTCTGTTTAAGGATTTAATCAATGTAGTCCGTAGAGGCAGGATATAGTGAAGTGAAGATATAAGGACATATTTGCAGATATTTTTTTTTCTTTATCTCTGCATGACTTGTCTAAGAAAAAAATACCAGTGTTAATTTGTAAGAATTGTGAAATACCAATCTTTCTTTTAATTGTGCTTTAAGTCATGCAGGATCATGTGGGGTTGCTGGAGCCTATCCTAATCACAATAGGACAAAGGCTAGGCATATGCTGGACAGGTCACTATTGTCCAATTTAGGGATTTAAAAATGTAAATGACTTAAATTATAGACTTTATTTGTTTGCATTCATTCCAAAACATAATCTATTTTGTGATGTTCCACCCTTTTTTACACAGAAAAAGACCTTTCAACATCAACTGAAACTAATCAAGTGCAGCTCCTCTGAATATTGCTAAAAATAGATCAATACCAGAATCTCAGCAGCTCCTGCTCCTTTTAAAAAAAAAGTTACTGTTGTTGTCAAATCATGCACTGACATACATTTCCCAAATAAGCTTCATAAAAATAGAGTCAAGTTAGACAAAGGTAACACCCACAATATTAGTGTTTTATCATTTTGGAGGAAGTCTTACCCAAATAAGGAAGTACTCTGAATTTTCCTTGGTGGTATTTATCATTGAACAACAATCTTCAGTTTTTTCTCATCTCACTGTCTATATGTGCCTCCTGTGATTTTTGTTCAAACTCATTCTCCTACGCAGATGCTGTGAAATTGCTTTAGCTGTTATTTACCTTTGCCTGTGATGTTCCCTGCACACATCCATTCACAAACACGAAGAACAGGTATTTACAAAAATGATCTCCAAATGTTCGAAAGATATTAATCATCCACACACTCTGACCCGAGTTTTAGTGTTACTGCCTGTCTGTGGCAATAGAGCGAACAATGTCTCACCATCTGAACCAGTTTTGTGTGGTTTCAGCTTTTATCTTTACCTTAATTGCTGTCTCTCTGTTGACCTGTTTCTCATTTTTCTACCATTTTTTCCCCATTTGTGCCAATTCACCGTTTTTCAGAAACAGTTTTTCTTTCACTGCATCTCAACTCTTTTTAAAGAAAAAGAGAAAAGCAAAACAATTACAAGTTATTTCTAAGCTGGTCCCCTCCGTCTTTAACTGGGTTCTATTCACACTTTCAGTTCTTTGTCCTGACTGAAGAAGAACATAGTCTTGGGTTTCTTTGTCAATAAAGATGGTTGTTGTATGCGGTAGTACTTTAAAATAGATGTATCACTCAGTAACTGAAAAGCGTCTCCACTGCATCATTTTCTGTTGGTTCTAAAAGCACATCAAAGTTTACTGACGTGTCTGACCTTGTCATTGTGATTGTCCTGTCATTAAACCACCACAACAAGAACAGAACCACGACATGGTTGTTAACATGGTATGACTTGGACAATATATTTCTATGAGCTTGTTGTGGTTTGTGATAGTCTTTTCTACATGTCTTGGTGGTAGTTATATCATTTAAATTCTGCCAGCAAAAGTGGAAATAATGCAACTGATGGGTTCTTTTGATGCAAATCCCTAAAGCAAAGGAATGTTGCCATGTTTTTCTTCTTCTTCACCACCACAGACGAAGAGGAAAAGTGCAGAGGCCACCAAGTATTTCTTGGCTTTGATTTAATGGTTTTTCCGAGAATTGCACTGTCTGACCTTCAGGTGCATTTAATGGAACATCCAGTTCTTGGAGCTTTTTCTGAGTAAAAAATGACAAACTCCATATATTTCAAAAATGCTCTTTTAAGCCTCTGTTGTCTGATCTGCTGCACAATTTGCTTACCCCATATCCCCATTAATACCGTTTTATGTCTTTTCTCTAGCTATGGAAAAAGATCACAAATCAGTTGCAACCTCTGTCTCAGACCTGATGACAGAAATAGCATTATAAATGACAGTTAACTCTGTAATTTTGATGAATGAAGAGTGTCAGTGAAACAACAGACTCAGAGTTAACTGGCACATGTGACTTTAACCCACTAAAGGATAACAGATCCTTGCTGGGCCCTTGAGAAGAAACTGAACTGAAGCAGCTGACATAATCCATAATGTTTGTGTCAGAGTTTGCATATAACGAAGACAATGTTGGAGGTAATTCCTACCGTTCAACAACAAGATCTAATAAAAATAACATCTATAAAAGAAAAAAAAAATATATATATATACATATATATATATATATATATATATATATATATATATATATATATATAAATCTTTAAAGATTTTCAAAATGTAGCTCGAACCATGTGTTTTTCATCATCTGGAGACGACAGGCTTCAAATTCATGACATCAAAGAGCTATCTCCTTCACTCAGCTCCAAACCTTCTGTTTATTTTCTTCACGGAAAGCCAATTTCTTTCCTCAGGAGTGTCATCTCCTCCGTGCAACACAATGTGTTGCCTTTCATGTCTGTAGTGACGTTATCTGTGAGCTAGTTTGTGAGTTTAAGCAGGAAATATAAAGCTGGAAAAATACAGATTTGTAATTATTCTGCTTTTCAGGTTGATGGAGAATTTTTCTTCTTTTTTTAATCAAAAGCAGCAAATTTCAGGGGTTTCTTTGTCCTGTTGTGTCATATGTCAGTATGGCGCAATTGTTGATCATCACAAGACTTTATTAAATATTTTATTACTATCTAGACAAAATGCATTTCCTGTAATTGTGCTACTCCACGTCAACCCGTTTCAGCAGTAAAATAATTTGCTGTGACCCCTGCTGTCAAAGGGGGTTATCAAAAAATAAAGGGAAGTGTTTTACAGGCTTCCTGATGAATGCTGCATCTGCAGCATGCCTGCTTTTTTTTTTTTTTTTTTTTTTTACTTTGACCCTGATCCGTCTCAGCGTGACCTCGAGGTCGTCTCAGAGTGCCAATGCAGCGCTTTCATGCACAGGGAGCAAACCTAATCTACTGTGCAGGTTGCTTTGTGGATGAGAATGAGGGCTTTATATTCTAGGTTGGAACACAGTCCTTGTTTATCTCGTTTTTGTTTACAGTACCTGCAGGAACATTCATGCATCAAAGAGGGATAACTTCACTTTTTTTTAACAATCTTTTTTCACTTTTTTTATTATTTTAATTTATGCTCAGTAAACAGTTCTTGAATTCTTCTCATTCATAAAAAAACAAGAATGTATCTACACATACAAACATTTAGTTTGTAAATGTTTAAAATATTTTTAATTATCATTTATTAAGTCTAAAAAATCATCTGCTGCGGTGACCTTGTCAATGCTTAGGATTCTTTTGAAGAAAATCTTCAGCTTTTTGTAAAACTCTTCCATCATCCCCTCTTCTGCCCATATTTTCATAGGAGGACCACTTAGACCATCAAGTGTTGCGTGCGGAGCTGATGTGATGGACCACTCCAGGAGCGACGTGTTCTGTTGCCGGGCAACATCAACACAGTGGCTCAATTTCATGATTTCATTTCCTACATAACACTCCATGAAATTGTAAATGGGCAAAGACATTGTCCTTTTCCCCTTGAAGCAGACCAAGAAGAATCAAATGGACCATGTTAATCTTGTTTTTAGCGGAACAATCTTTTTTTTTTCTTTGTTCTTATGCTTGACGTCCAGCAAAATTGAAGGGGAAACAATGTTTTCTGCTGATATACTTCCAACTTTTCCTCTTTTTTACTGGTTCAGTAAACTTGGTCCTAAATTTTCCCGCGGCTGTAAAAAAACGAGTGAACTTGCTTTGTATTTCCAACTTCAGTCCGTCTAGGGAATTGGATTTTTAATCTGCCTCCAGGAGTCAATGAAATTTGTGGAAAAGTGGGAACTTAACCTCTGTGACCAAACTTAAGATCCCTGCAACACTATAAAGAAAACATTATGCTTCTGACTTTTATTCCTCCGTATTATAGCTTGTTGTGACTCAGAAAAGCCTACAAATTTAAAGTTTTAAAGACCCACTCTGATCTTTAGATTGTTTTTAAGACATATTTTCTGCAGGAGTTCATCAGAAATTCACCTCTCAGTTGTGGCCGGGATTGTTAGCACAGAAGTAAGTCTCCACTGATAGCTTTTTCAAATGGCATTTATTCCTCTGCTACTGATTCATCCCGATTTGAAGAAGGAAATACTCAGAATTGCATATGTTTTATCTTAAATTATTTGATGTATGTCCTCCATCATGAGAAAAATGCCACTGAAGAGACACCAAAAATACTATTTTCATTGGAGTGGCTCTTTAAGAAAGTAAGAAGACCCTTTTTTAAAGAACAATTGTCTTATTTTCTGTCTTGCTAAAAAAAATTTTCTTACAGTTCTTACAATAAGAACTCTTGGTTAAACACATTTTCTTACCCCATTGGCAAATTTTCTTGTTGCTTATTTAAAGATAGTCAGCCAATGGGGTAACAATTATTGTACTTATTGCTATAGGGGCTGTTTTTGCAGTGTAACTCATTAGAAATTCACCACTGAGTTATGGGCGGGACCATTGGCGTGAAGCAACCTCGCCCCTTCTTCTCCCAGTTGCTGTGAACTCACTGTTTACATGATCTCCACTAGCTTACAACCCCTCACACCCCCAGCTTAACATTTGGGGTGCAACAAAAATGGCGAAAAATATCGGAGCTATCCAGCTGTACAGTTGTAAGCCAGGTGTTGACATCTGTACATCTCTTCTTAGAATTGCAACCTGCCACTGACCCACCCTATGTATTTTCCACATAACAAGCTCTTTTTCAAACAGCATTTTCTCATCTGCTTCTGATTTACAACAATTTGAATAAAGAAAAACTCAGAAATGCCTTTTTTTTTTTTTTTGCCTTAATTTTGTTTATACATGTCCTCCATCTTCAGAAAAATCCTACAAGAAGGTGTTAAAAAACACCAAAAACAAAATTTTCATCAGAGTGGGTCTTCAATGAAGGAAATCATTTCCCGTGACTAAAAAGTAGATTTACATAATTCCTTCCCAATGGTCAGTTGTGTGTATTTTTATCTTTTCCTTCTCTGTTGAGGTTTTTCAACAGAGATTTGCCAGAATTTATCATCAGGGTAGCCAAAGGTGACACGCTTTAGAGAAATATCAGTGAAAACAAGAGCTACATGAATGTCGAAATATAAAACAAAAGTTCCACCATTTTTTATGCACTTCAAATGAAAGTATGACCCTAAAAATCATCACTAAATAGGACGTTTGACAAATATGTCATTTCTCCCGGTCTTTGTAAACACACAAACCCATGAAAGGTCACTTGCTCATGCATATGGTGCATTTACGCTGGATTTTACAGCTCTCATGGACACCTCATCCCCCGTGGTTAACCACTGATCCTGCCTCTCTCCCCCGCTGGGCTAGAACACATAAAACATAAACATGCTGAAATGCACAAACCACGCTTCAGCGAACATCCTGTGTTCCTGCTTCCATCCACTGCAGGGATCCATGCACAGACACGCACCAAATTAATCCAGCATTCTGCATTGACACTCAGACACTACAACTTGCAAATGTACCAATGAATTTGTTATATTTTTTTACTGTACTCGAGGCAGCAGCATGTACTGTATGCTGTTTAAAAATCCATGCACGCTTTAGGCTCTTGGGACTTTATGCAGGTATACTACAGAAACAGTGTAGGTTCAGAGAAACTGCAGTGGTTGGAGTTTTAAAGAGATGCATCACTGACTGTGCTGTAAAATATCTGCACCACGAAGATGGATTTGAGGACTAAAGATCCTTCGTGTTCAAAAAATCCCTGCCTGAATTCTACCTAAACTGACGCAGGGATGAGTGTGACAGCAAAGAGTTGTGAAACACAAACTTTAGAGGGAAGTAGATAAAAAGTAGATTTGTTTTATTGGTGTTTTGGTTAATCAGATTGGGGGGGAAAACAGCATTTGGCATCTCTTCACAATCCTTAACCATAAATCTGCCATGGTGTTTTTGTGGCTCCTCCCATTGAACTCAGCTGTCAGCACTCATCTCATCTACTCCTTGTTACTATATAATACGGACCTCTTCCAGTATTCATCACCAGTTCTCTACCTTCTCTGGTGCAGTACCGTGGCTTCGGTCCTTACCAAGGCTTTATATTTACGTGTGCTGTTTGAAAACTAAAATCGTGTCTCACTTATGGTGTTTTAAACTTACATTGAAACTTTTCCTTAAAGTTCTTGGTAAGTTTAGACTCAGCTTTGTGTTGATTGTAAGTACATCTGCAATCTGCTTCATCACTTGTCTTCATACCTGAACTAAAATATTCTGTAATGTTGGTGGGCGAAAACGGTCTACAAAGCATGCATTGATTTTTGTTTTTTAGCTGTTCTGAGGAAAGATTTTTGGTCTATTTTTCTCCCTTTTTCCCCAACATGTTTAAATTGCTCCATGTAGTCTCTTGAAGCCGCTGGTGATCAAACCATTCCCTCGACTTGATGATGAAGAAACAAAACCTTCTGGCTGCTGCATGATTGGCTGTTTGATTGCGAAAGAAAAAGCTCTGCAACTATATCTGGCTTACCGTAAAATTGTGTATAGTCAATAGTGGTTGCCATAGAGATGACACCTGTTGACCAACCTGACACATTTTATTGTCAAGCTGACATACAGACAGAACAATAATTTGCAAGTTAAAAAAAGACTTTCTGTCAGTCATATTTACAGATAAGGGTTCATTAATTTATTGCATGTTGTTTGCATTATGAATATTTTACTGTATACTTATATGTCGCTGATGCAGACAAGAGAGCTGCTGCACATCAGTGCTTCTGTTGTAACACTGTTTCATTTTTTACCACCTTTGACATCATCTCTACATTTGTTAAAATAAACATTTTCATTTCCACCAGCACCTCAGATAATCCTTCACCACAGACCCATTTAATAAAAATATACAGCGCCTGTTAATTTACATTTGAGCATACATTTGTCTAAATATGAAGTTGAATTCGTGTCAGTTTTCAAATTTGCACTTTTTAGACAACATGGCTTATCAATGCGCAGGTCTCTGAAGTGCTGTGAGGCTATCAACCCCATGATAAGTTCTGTGTAGCATCAATGCCATCTCCTCACTTTGACCCATGGTGGGTGGGATCGCCAGATTGACGTCCGGAGATCGCAGCCCATGTAAATTTCTAACACGTGGAAGGTGTGAGTGGGATGGCAGCACGAGGGCAAAGGGGGTTGGCAGTCTGAAATTGGCCAATCATCAGAGGATTTGGGAGACCTTGAAGACCCTCCTATTGCTCAAATATCACTGCCACCCGCCTGTCACTGGAATTCCACCGCGTGACCACCAAATGTGCCTGGGCAGCCACTGACTGACTCTAAGAATCATCTAAGAAACTTTTTCGTAAAACCTGCGCAGCCACTGCGCATCATGTAAAAATCCAACGGCCACCTCTTGATTACAAATACCGCCGTGCGGCCACGTGCCAAATTTGCTGAAAAACTTTGCATTTAGGTTGCTCCACGGTGAAATTTTGGGACATGTGATCATAGTCTAGACTTCTTGATTTAGAAGGTCAAAAGACATTTGTTAGTGGCTGATTTGAATATGAAATTTTAGCTCCAAAGCTGAACTTTAAATGTTTTTACTCTGTTTGAGGTAAAGTTTGAAGATTGTGTTTCCAGCTACAGTTAATTACCATATAAATTATGGATTCTTAGGCAACAGAGGTTCTCAATGTCAATTTTTATTCATAACTGTTAATTTTATTCATGGACGTTATTCTTTTTCTTTCTAGACGCAGTAAAAGGTGATATTTCTACTCTTCCAGGAAAAATATTCTATAAGTAAAAAAAAGTCACAGCAAATCTGGAGCTTGTGCTTTTGTTGAGGCTCGGACTGCTTTGAAAAGTCTTTCGTCCATCTGTTTCTTGCTGCTTAGTTCAGGCCTGGTTTGCAGGAGATGATAAAATGGCGTATACTTATAATACTAGATAACGGTGAAAATCTCAACATTTTGAAAGAAAAAAGTCAAACATTTATCATTCACTTATATGATTTCACTTTTTTCTCTTTTATGCATTAAATATTCTAGAAAAGTTGCTGAATTTCAGATGAATGCACAGGATTTTTTTTTTCTTGTTTTTGTGTTTTCGTAAACAGTATCACATCGAGAGGAGCCAGTTGAGGTGGATCGGGCATCTGGTTCGGACACCTCCTGGATGCCTCTCTGGGGAGGTGTTCCAGGCATGTCCCACTGGGCGGAGGCCCCCGGGAAGATCCAGGACCTTGTCTCCCTGACCTTGCCTAGACTCTGACCCTGATTTAGCTTTGTGGACTTTCAGCTGAGCTTTGTTGCTGTCTGTCTGTCTGAGTCAATAAAACCTGCTGCTCATGGAACCAGCCGTCTGCCTGTTTATGACAAAAGTAAGAAGATATTTAGATATACATGGATAGAAAAAAAAAATCACAAATGCAATAATCCAATAAAAAAGGTAGTGCCAGGAGCACTCAAGATAAAATTATAGAAAGCATTTTTTAAAAAGTATGCAAAAAATTAATGAAATAAGGGTAAAAGTAATTAAAATGACAAAATAAAAAAGCACAGAACACAGGGAAACTACTTACATACATGCTTTTCCCCAAAAAATATCCTACTGAAGTGCTACAACAGTCCAAATCCTTCGTTCTGGATCATTGTAAGATAAAGTTGATCATTGATGAATAATTAATGAGTTTTCCAAGAATGAGAATTTCCTCTTGCCAAAGCAAGGAAATGGCTGATGACCCAGATTGGCCGACATATACAATACAGGAGCATTAATAAATTGAGGGGCTTAAGATTTCATCTAAAAATATTGCTTTTGTCCTATTTGCAATGCTTAAAGAAGCTTGAACTGATGATTTATTAGTCTTTGTCAATACTAATATTGACTCAAAAGTTGGGGGGCATGTGTAGCATTTGTCCCTGATGTAAAATTACAAGTCAAAAAAACTTGTTTCCTGGGAGACATTACTAAAAAAAATAAGATTTTTTTCAAAATAAAAGACTGAGCAAGATATTTAGGATTTATTTTCTTAAAACAAGTTATTGGTTAGTTACTTTTGTTGTAGGTGCAAAAAAGAGATTTAAACAAGAAGCTAGACAAAAATACTTGGTTATATTTTTTTGTTTTTGCTGTGAGCGGTTTTGTTTGCAAATATTTCATATTCCTAAGTTTTCACAGAAAAAAACTCTACAATGTATAAAAAATGTATGTGGATTTCCATATTTACTAAAAAAAATGTCAGTAGCATACTAAGGTAGCACTGTTTAGGAAGTGTTTCTGGCAGAAGTATAACGAGATGAGGATGCAGCCTGCTGCTGAGGTGGTAACGACCTGGAAGAAATGAAGCGATGCTTGACATTGTACAGTATCTGACATGCGTGGGTCACATGCTACAGAGCGAAGGGGAAGAAAGCCGGCATGAGCGCTGACATGAACAGAATGCCCGAGCCGTATGTTGGCGGTGGAGCAGCTGATTAACATCTTGAATGTGTTAAACAGACGAGTTTTTGTTTTTTTAAAACTTTGACTCACCGTGAGAGTTCTCACAGCACATGTCTCAGCCTGTTGGAGGATGTGCTGGGACACAAATGTTTGTGTGTGTGTGTCATGTGTCTACCAGAAGGCGCCCTTGACAGTGAGCGGCTCTGTGTGGGGGTGAGAGGCGACATTGAAATGATGTCACGAGTCCTCTTCCTGTCTCTTTTTAATTAAATAAACTCCCTCTGCTTGTCTCTCTAATTCCATCAGATCCGGATCCCGTGGCGTTCATTGCAGGGACAGGTGGAGCGCTCGTGTCTGTGTGTTTGTGTGAGAATGGGGCACATGGGGTTAAACGCAAGGATGAGACGACCATTGCAGGGAATTCACAGCCTTCCTCGTTTGACAAATGACTCTGTCAGCTTCTGGAAGGGCAGCAGCCCTCCATCGACCCTCAAGGTGCCCTTCTTCCACACGTTGTGCTGCGGCTGTGAGGTTCTAAACCACAAGTGCTATAATCTTCATGGGCAGATCTGCTGCCAGGGCCTCAGGGGAGCCCACTTAACACATTTGTGTTTTGCAGTGTGCACCCTCCTTAAAAAGGGTCAAATGAAAAAAAAGTGTTTTTTTTCTACCCTATTAACTTTTTATTAAGATTTTTTTTTTTACATAAAATCAGTTCTATTTCAACATTTGAACATATTTAAACTATTTCAACTTTTAAGTTAAAAGCAGTTTTTAAAAGCAAATATAATAAAATCCTTTAAAATTGACGGTATAACATGAATTGTAAATATACTAATCATAAACAGCCTGAAAACCCCATCAAAATGGCTCCCTTTTTTGTCCAGTGTACTTTACTTTTTAATCAAATCAAACTTTATTTGTATTACATAATAAAGCACTTTTCATACTTTGATCCCACAATGTTTTTTAAAGAATAGATCCATCTTTCGAAGTCAGAGATGCACTCGAAGTGTTTTTAACATGTCCTCCTGGCATTTTTTCACATGATGGAGGACATGTATAAAGAAAATTGAGCTTAAAGTTGCATTTCTGAGCATTTGTTTCTTCAAATCGTTCCGAATCAGGAGCAGGAAAAAATGATGTTTGAAAAAGATCGTATTTGAGATGTAGAAAATACACAGGGCGGGCCGTAAGCTCCCTGCTCCGCTTTGTTCTGATGCATCCACTTGCAGATGAGTAGATCCATGTACGCCTTTATTTTCCTCAACCGAGCTGGCAGCTGGCTCAAAACTGTACGGCTGGATAGCTCCAAAATTGCTCGCTATTGTTTTTGCACCGCAGAAAATGTTAGGTTGGGGATGTGAGGGGCTGTAAGCTAGCTGGAGACTGTATACACCAGAGTTCAGTTATAGGTGATGGGAAAAGGGGGGCAGGGTTGCTCCCTGCCAACTCAGAGGTGAATTTCTAATGAATTACTGCTGCTCTATAGAAACTATGTCCGAGAAAACAACACAGGTTTTTGGCTAAAAACGGCTGCAGAAAAAGGAAGAAACAAGCAATGAAAGCGAGCAACAAATTAAAAGAACTGGTTTGCACATGGATTATTAAGCAAAGACGGAGAGGTGCGTGTGTCTCCAGGAAAATGATTGGTATGAAAGGGAAGAGGATTTTTCATGTGGAGATTGATAATGCTTCAAAAAGAAAATAAATGTTTAGAGCCAGTGCTAAACAGAACAGAATACAATGTTCTCATTTCAATAAGTCTTGAAATGTTTATCTGGTGTTTTCTGCATTTTGTTACTGAATTTTACCACAAAATGAACCCATTAACCATCACCATTCTGTCTATCAAACGGAAGGCCGGCTGCCGGAAAAAACATCTGGGCTACTGAAGGCAGATAGATACATGATATGTGCATCCATATTTGCAAAACTTTGTTTGGCATTTACTCATATAGTGCTTTTCTACCTTCATGGAAGGCCCAAAGCGCTTTACAGTCACAGACCCATTCACCCAATCATACACACATTCATACACTGATGGTGTAAGTAAGTAAGTAAACGCCATTTGTTTGTTTTGGTGGGAGAAACACAGACACGCTTCCTGGAAAAGCTCTAATTTGACATTAAGATATGGCCGGCACCCATTAGGAGTGAAAGGCGGGGCCTCAGAGATCGAGTCGTCTTACTTCCAGGTAGAAAAAAAGTTCACAAAAATAACTCACATTTCATAAATTATTTGTTCTTTTGTGCGCCAAATGATAAAATATGATTTATCTATATGGATATAGCTTACTCTGAAAGACTTAAGAAAAGAAAGAAAAAAGTAATAAAAGAGAGACAATGCCTTCAAGCCCCAAATCCCGACACCCAACATAATTAAAAAAAACAAAACTGAAATGAAATTTAAATATGTTTCAAAATGGTAAAATAAATAGAAATAGAAACCTGGCTTAATGCTTAAAAAATAATATGAATAAAAAGCTGATGTTCAGTTCTAAAATCACCTATGCTCTCCAAATGTCTTTGCATCCTCTCAGAAACAAGGTCTTTGTTGTCATGGATTCATCAGCTGTTTAAAAGGAATATTTAATTAATTTTAACATTTTACAGCAACAGTCATGTCTGGACACAGAGAAGGAAGCAATCCAATCAATCTAGTTTAATGGAATCATAATCCATTTGTTTTCTTCTTATTTTCAGTCCCATTTAGATCAAATTTTTATAATCGAATTCCATGAACAAAAAAAACAAAAAAAACAAACAAAAAAAAACGATGAAACCAGGACTTGTGTTATCACCAAGTCTTTTCAAAACTTTTCGACAATGTCAAATGAATATAGATGCAATTTTGTAAAGATGTTTTAGTTCCAAAAAGAGTCTCATTCCAAAGTGGGAGAGAAATTTTCTAAACCAGTGATTTCATATGAATAGGTTTGCATTATTAAACTCATTAAAACACTTTAAGGCTCCTTGGCCACAAATGCTTATGGGATTTTTTTCACACATATTGAAATGACAGTTAATTATCTGTTTGGAAACTGTGAGGCACAGCGAGAGGGTTTACATTCCACCCACTAGTTGTGGTATTTTACTTTTGCCCTAGAGAATTCCCAAACATGGGGAAGAAAATGACCGTGATACAAGGCTTGACGGGGTCTAAGAAGACCTTGAAACAAAGCTGTACCATCATCTTTATCAAAGAGGAGCAGAAGCTCTGGTGAAAGGCGAAGCCAACCAAAGCCTCTTACAGTCAGCAGAGGACGTCCCAGTCCCCAGAGGCGGTGCCATCCACAACAATGAGCTGGCAGCTGGTGACAGTGAAGAAGCTGAGAAGTACTGAACCAGGATTGGTGGAAAACTCCTTTTTTTATTTTACCTTTTTCATACTCAGAAAAATTAACATAGGTTCCCCATTTAGATTTCCGAGAATCAGGAAAAGTATTATTGACCATCTGTGAGGCCTGATTTTAATTCAGTTTTTAGTGGCTCCTAAAGATGTTTTGTTTTTGTTGTTTTGTAGATATGAAAAGAAATGCAGCAATCGAAAAATGTAAACAGAAAAATAAAATGGAATTATTGCATGGAAACATGCGAAATAATAAAAGTTACTTTGGGTGTCCAGTAAACTATTGTTATTATTGCAAAAGTGGGGAAAATCCTGAGAGAAAGCATAAAAATGGCTTGAAGTAAAATGTTCTAATTTCCATGCTCTCTCGCTCTCTCGTTCATTTGTTTGCTCATTTATGAGGCTACTGAGACATTTTGGATAGTTTTTTTGTATTTAATTATTTCTGTTTCTGCTGTAAAAAATAAATACATAAAATGGAATTCTAAGCTAGCAATGCTTTAGCCAACCAACAGCACTGATGATCTACAGGATCTCCTGTTGTGAAGAGCATGTGTCAACGGAAAGCTGGAAAAAGACCAAAAAAATAAACAAGATACCATTCCCCCCACTCACTCTCTCTCTTGTGTTTATCTGTGGAAATGAAAATTTTGACAGATGGTTTGACTAGGACAGCTTCATGCTCACATGAGCTTCTCCCACTTTACAGCCCAGCTCTAGCATGATGGAGGAGGGAGATTCTGACACAAATCCATCATCCAACAAGCATTCCAGCTGAAGCAGCTTGACATCTTTCAACAGAAAGTGCAATGTGAGTGTAAGCATGCTTATCGATAACCTTAGGAAAGTCTGTGTTCTAACTACAACCTGCTTTAAAAAAAAACATTTACCGGTATGCTTCTATCCCACCAATAATAGATAGTTCCAGGGTCACTACCATTTTTAAAAGGCAGTTTAGGCTTTGTGTTGGCGTAAGTGTGACTCCCTGTCCAGCAGAGGGACGGAGGGTCTGTGTTTGATGGACTTTTGGTCAAAGTGATCTAATGGAATTGAGCTTAGCAGTTATGAAAGCAGCTCTGAAATGGAAGCATGTAGGCGCCAAGAGCCTGGTTAAACACTCTTATCTAATTGCGTGACGACAAGCAGGCGGAGATAAGAGAAATTAGCTGCAGGCTTGTCCGCATGCGTGAGTTTCTGGTGTTTGGTACATCATCTGCCCTCCGGAAGCCCACTTGTGTGTTTTGTGGTATTCAGTGCCTTCTTGTGCTTTTGTTTGCATATACTTCGAGACTTTGATTGATAGTTTCTCAAATACACATAATACTAGAGTGTGATTGCTTCAGCGTTTGTGGAAGAGCCCCTGCTTGTGCAGCTAGGACTCATGAATGCAGTTTTGGTGAGTCATGCAGGAAAGTTTTACATGGACGATGTTGTGGAAAGCCAACACAACAGCCCACTAATACACATAACCAAGTCTCTGACTCAACTTTGAGGCACTAACACACTAAAATTGCAGTATTCTCACTGAAAAGATGAATTTTTTTCATTGTACATTGCTTGCTTGTGGCAATGCTAGAAAGAGCTGTGCATTTAGAGAGAGAAGTATGAAAATATTTCACCAGTACTATTTTTCTTTTGATAGTATTGAAACGCTTCCGCCTTTGGGCTCTAATCTCAGCAATTAGTGATGTGTCTCATCAGCTGTTGCTGCTGGCAACTTAAGCAGTTGTCAAAAATGTCTTTAAAAAGGAAATGGATGTCTCTCCATTTCCTTGCTTCGGTTGCAGTGCTTTGCTTTGTGTTAAATTTTGAAATCCCATAGATTTGCATGTCTTCTCTTAATAGATCGGTGGAGAACTTCTCAAATCTGTTTCAGAATTCAGTTGTTTCCGTGATAGAGGAGGTGGGAGAAAACTTTGTGAGGGATTAGGGAATGTCAAAAAAAGAACTGGTTTGCTTATAAAGACTCACTTTGATTGAATTTAGGTGCTTTTAACATGTTCTTGTGGAAATTTTTCTGTAAAATTAAGCTAAAAATTGCATTTCGAAGTATTTTGACAAGGAGAGATCTTGAAAGTGGGATTGAAATGTTGAATTGTGAAAGATTTAACTGTGAAGCACGAACAGTCAGAATACTTTGGCAATTGGGCTCTGAGACATTTTGTATGCCAGTGATGAACTTGGACCCTTGTGAAGAGAGTCACAGAGCCCAGACGCTGATGGTGGTTATGATGGACCGTGCAGAACTGAAGAGCCATGAGGAGAACAGGAGAAAGAGGGCCGGCGCATTGACGTGCTGAATTGAAGGGCCAAGAGGAGAAATAGGTAAAGCTGGGCTGACACATAGTCTGGAATGCGGATAAACAAACTTAATTGAATTTAAAGGCAGTGATTTGATTGTGATTGGCTGTGAAGAACGTAAGCACTTCAGCTATTGACTCAGATTGGAGACCAACTGATGACGTAAGAAGTGATGAATAAACATCCATCATGCCTGTGATTTTATTCAAATCACTGTAAATCAAGAGCAGACCAAAAAAAATGCAGTTTGAAATAGTTCGTATTTGTGACGTAGAAGTTGGGTCTCAAGTTCCCTGCGCTGTTTCATTCTGATGCATCCACATAGACAAGAGTCATGTACATCTTTGTTTTCTTCGTCCAAGCTGGCATCTTTCTCAAAACTGAACAGCTGAATAGCTCTATCATTGCTCGCCATTTTTATTACACGATAATGTTAGGTTGGGGGTGTGAAGGGCTGTAAGCTAGGAGGAGACTGTGTAAAAAGACGGATGGCAGGGAAGTGGGGGCGGGGTTGCTCTGCGCCACTGTTCCCATCTTTAAAATAGCTCAAAGGTAATCAAGTGGGTCTTTAAACATGTTTGACATATTTAATTAATACATTTGTTTTTAATGCTAGACTGCTGTACCTGACTTCCTAAAGAGCATCTTTTCCTTGACTCGAGTGGCTGAATTTTTCATTTTATTTTACTTATTTTTCTTCTTTTATAAAGAAGAAAAAAGTATAATTTTCCTTAAATTGAAAAGGCAGTCTCTCATTCATTATGGAAAAACTATGTAAATCCTAACACTATTTAAATAGGTCTTTGCTGTGATCTGTATATGGTACACGGTGTGCCATGTATGTATACTTTACACAGCTTTGTGCTTGTGTGTGCTCATGCATTTGTGGGGCCTAATTTGTGGGGCAGATTTCCTAAGAAAAGCTGGGCAAAATGTGCAGTTTTTGTGTTTGTAACTGCAAACATGTGCACCAAGAAAGATTGGATCTGCTTTTTAAGCAGACATGATTTTCAATGCTCATGGTGTGTTATGCCATCGCTAAAGCCTCTGATTATTCATCTTGCTAAACACACAAGCCTTGATTCCCTTGTTTAATTATCAGTGAAGGATTCATCTGAAAGGCTGCACGGTGGCGCAGTGGTTAGCGCTCCTGCCTCACAGCAAGAAGGTTTCTGGTTCAAGTCCTGGCTGGGGGACCTTTCTGTGTGGAGTTTGCATGTTCTCTCCCCGTGTATGCGTGGGTTTTCTCCGGGGACTCCGGCTTCCTCCCACCGTCCAAAAACATGCTTCATAGGTTAATTGGTTGCTCTAAATTGTCCCTAGGTGTGAATGTGAATATGAGTGTGGCCCCTGCGACAGACTGGCGACCAGTCCAGGGGTGTCCCCTGCTTTTGCCCATTAGTAGCCGGCTTAGGCTCCGGCAACCCCGTGACCCCGAAAGGGATAAAGCGGTTCGGAAAATGAATGAATGAATGGATTCATCTGGAAAGAGCCCTCCGGTGAGGGAAAAAAGATTTTAAACTTTTCAGTGAACAACACTGCAGCACATTATTAAGTTTTATTTTTTGTTCTCTGCCTTACAAAGAACCTATACAAATCTTAAAAAATGATATTTTTTTGTGTTCAAACTACATAACAATATAATGAAATCATTGCAACAGATTTTGCTCATCAGTTATTCAATATTGACCAAACAATAAACCCCATAAAATAAAAATTAGTAGATATTATTACTCAAATTAAGACAGACATGTCTAGCAGTAAATTGGAGAGCTCTACAGCTCTGTGCAATTTATAACACTGTGCAATCCTATTGCATGTGTTGCACTATTTTTGCATCATATTTGTGTAAATGCACCAAGAACTAATACAAATCTCTTACTAGGGTTTTTTGCCAAACCTTAGCACAGTCTATATTTCTTCTAAAAAAGCATTTTTTTTAGATACAGTTTTTTAAAGACCCACTGGAATGAAAATTGTAATTTTGCTGTCGTGTCTTCTTGTGGTATTTTTCCTCAAGAAGGTCGACATATATGAATAAAATTAAGCTTAAAATAGAATTTCTGAGGAGCAGATGAAAAAAATGCTCTTGGAAAAAAGCTTGACGTAGAATCTATTATCAGTGGGCCACAAGATCCCTGAGAGAGTGTAAACAATGGATGATGGGTAGTAGGGGCAGGTTTACTCTGCGCCAACAGTCCCGCCCACAACTCTGAGGCAACTTTCTAATGAACTACTGCTGCTCTGCAGAAACTTTGTCCTATAAAACAATTATTATTATTAGTATTATTTGCCTAAAAACAGCATAATTATAATTACAAGACCAAAAGATGATCTGAGTGGGTCTTTTAGGATGTATAAGAACAAACAGGACTTGGTGCCTATTTTTTTTTTCTTACTGCCTTCCCAATACTTTGTGTTTTAAACTTTTCTTAAAGTTTATAGAATATGACTGGTTCTTATAAATGGATGATTGTCAGTTTTTGGTTTCAGGGTGAGAAAAGTTTTATAAACCAGAGTGAGAAGGTTCCTATTTGGATTTTGGCCTTTTCTAGGTTGCCAAATCTATGTTTTCTTGCAGCATCTCATGAATAAGCACAATTTTTTTATCCTTTACATTATCTTTTCCACCATGACTCCAAAAATGATGGAATATAAATGACCAAGTTGAGTGAAGCAGTTGTTTTTCTCACACTCGTTCTGCTCCTGTAAGCAGAGTAATCATCACCTCACAGAAGCTGATCGTCTTAACGGCCTCTTAAATATTTAATGCTGCAGCCTCAGGTCAGGTTTGTCAAAGAAAATTTCTCTTTAAATGTGGCTGTAGGAACTGTGACATCATTGAGCCTAATCTCACTGCCAGCGTTTAAGCAATCAATCAGCTCTTTCCGTTCCTCTCATTATCACCAAAAGGCTTGGTCACCTCTCTGGAGCTGCAGCCCTGACTGCAGTGACATATCCACCCCATGCTTTCGCTTACCAGCTTGCAGAAAATCCAACTATAGCTTCTCAAATAGATTTTCTCAATGAAATGAAGCAAACCCATCGTCAGCTGAAATTCTGCTGTACCCAGTGATTTGCTCGAGCAACTCTTTGTTATTTCCTATCAAGGCAGAGTGATGCTGCTGACAGAGAGCGCTCAGCTATAGATGTGTGCTTTGTCAGGACCAAAGGCGCCACGGAACATGGTTGGCCTTAATGGTTTGTAAATTTTTAAGCATCCTAAAGAAGTTGGAGGTCAAATGAATGTATTAATATCGCTGAACCTAATGCAAATTCAGCTGTTTTAGACATTAAACTGGAGAAAAGAAGGGAAAAAAGTCAGTGAGAACATAGAATGTGTATTAATTTCTCAACTAGATGTTGTTTAATACTTGGTCTAATGAAATTCCAGAACTACTAGAATGACCATGGCAGTCATTTTGACTGGGACATTATTTGAATATAATTTAAACTATTTTGAACATCTCCGATGTTAAAGGGTTCAAAAACGAAAGGAACGAAGAAAGGAGCTGATGTACTGTACACTGTACTCTGATGTACTGTACACTGTACTCTGATGTACTGTAACTCTGTGATACTTTATGCGTACACCGTGAGTAAGCTGATTCTTATCAGCTTTCCACACATTATAAATGTAAAGTGTTGTTTAACGGAGCAAAGCCATTTTTTTCAGCTGGTTTACTTTAATTGCACAAACACTTCACTACTGTAAAGTGTTGCACATCGTCCACTGACATAAAGTGTTAAAGGGTGAGAATACAAATGCAGGAATCAAGGCACTGCACTGATAGCACAAATACAGCTGCACATAAAAGGTTTAAATACTGTATGTAAAAGGCCGCCATTTGTGACAGGAAAGAATTAATGCCAGGCTTTTTCTTTTTTTTTGTTAGCACATTTCATTTGTCTCTCCACTGCCTTTGAAAGTTACTTTTCAAAAGAATGAAGAAAAGTGTGTGGTCAACAAAGTTTCACTCAAGATATTAGCATTCTGCAATATTTGTTTAATTTGTGAGAAATGAATAATAAAAAGGAACAAATAGTCTCTGTTCCTGCCTGGGGGTAAGAATCAAGACCTTTCTTACTTTTAGCTAAGGCACATCTTTTTCATTGAAAAAAAGTCGAGATCTACTGTGTGACCACCTCCAGAAAGTCAATTGAGACACAAACTTACTAGAGGAAAAATTCAAGAGTATTTCCCCTGACAATAATGGCCCTGCAGTTTGAAGCAGGCAGTTTTTATGAAATGAGGCTGCAGTGGTAAACCTGAGGACATCTGAGGAGGTGATTGGTTATGAGGAAAATGTGTAATTGATTCATAAAAGAAAATTGAAAGGTTAAATGAGGGTTACCTGTACTGGTAAAAAAAAAAAAAAAAAGAACTGGATTTGACATGATGCTCACACAATTTGATTATTTGTTTGGCTGCTTAGTTTTGGTCAACAGTTTCAACAGCTTACCTGATGTCTCATGAAGACCACGTGAGCAAAAGCCCCGAATAAAAATAAAGGTTTTAGTTCACTTAGTAGTGAACCGTAGTGTGGTTCACTACAGTGTGAATTCAAACAGACTGCAAACTCAAAAGCAAAAACTAAACCACATTTATGGTGGTCCAGAAGAGACAATGTGAAATAAATATATTCACCATTTAAATCGTTAAATAAAAGTGTTATTATTTATTTATAGTTGACATTAAGGTGCTTACACACCAAATGCAATTTGCGCGGCGGAGGCGGCCTGTTTCAATGTAAAGTCAGTGGTTTAGAGGTTCTGCGGTATGAATTGAGCGGCCGGCTCAAAGGATGGAGACAAAAAAAAAATCGTAATGCCAGAGGTTACATCAGCTCCAGATAGAGTAAAAGAAGCTGAGCTTCCATCTGCAAAAGCCAATAGAAGTCCTGTCTATTGGGGCTCCACTAATGGCTCAATGCATGATCTAAATCTAACTTTAGTTCAGAAATTTTCATCTAAAACACTGAACACTCCACTCACAGGAAATACGTAGAATTATTTTGGACACAGAAAAATGTATTTTATCTTATAATATTGCATACCATGCTCTTAATTGATTCTAGCATGCTTTACTTTGTTCATATTTATGTTCAGGACTAAAAAATGAATTTTGTACAAGAAATATCTCCTACATCCTATTCAAGCATGTTTAGTGCACTTGAGTTTAGTTTCCTTTTCAAATAAAAAACATTCAGAATAGCTACAATATTCCAGCACTTTTGGTATTTACTCTGCTGATTAAATAAAAAAATAATTCTATCAATCAAGTGATCAAATCGACAGATTTGCCTAAGTGATAGAGCACTCGGTTTCAAAGAACCACTGATCTTGACAGAACATACAATCAGATTAAGTCTTTTCCAAGCAGTGTTTGTTTTCTGTAATAAAAAATGAATGGAAGGTGCCTTCACAAACCGTACCACAGGAAGCAAACAGAGAACGCTAAGGAAGATTAAGTCCTGTAACTTCATTGAAAACACATTCTCTAATCTCAGAGAAATTTTGAAGCTTTATGTTACATTTTATTTCTTGTGTCTCTCAGACTCTGGACTTTTACCACTCAGACTCAGGTTGGATACAATGAGGTTTGCTCAGTTGACAAATTGATGCATTCAGTGGGGCAACAAAGTATCTGTTATCCACAGATATTGTAAGTTTTCCTACTTAAAAATATGGTATATGTCTGTAATGTTCATAATAGAAACACTTCAAATATGAGAGACAGAATTTAAAAAAAAAGATTTCAGGAAATCTAATTTTTTTACTGTTAGATAATCGATTTGAATAATGGTACAGAATATAAGTATTTAGCTTCAACAAACAAACATAGAGTCTGTTCCTCACAGACATGTTACTTTTCCTAGAAGAGGTTCTGTCCTCCACTCGTTACCTGTATTAATGGTAAATGTTGGAACTGGTTATGTGTATAAAAGGCATCTGTCCACATCCTTAAACAGTCAGACTGCAACCACTTCACTAGGATAAAAACCAAAGCTCTGTCAAAGGACACCAGGGACAAGATTGTAGACCTAAGCAAGACTGGGATAAACCAATCTTCACCAAGTATTTCATCTTGGTGAAATGTTAAATATTTCGAAGCTTTCCTTTTTTAACACACTATAGGGGCTAATCTTTGCATTTTTTCAAATTCCAATTGATATTTTTCCTTGACAGATATAGTACAGCTGTGACATATTTCTGCATGTGTCTAACAAACCGGCGCTGTTATCATGTTGCTAATAACACACTTGCCAGTCAGTCATAGGTGATGACAAAATGAGAAGATGCGATTTGGCAAACATCCTCTGTCTCAGCTGTCACAGATTTGATTCATTTTTAGTGGAGCTCTGATGGTGCCTGACATGACCAACCAACTGTGTTAGTGAAGGAGAAATACCAGTAACAGCCCTGACCAACACCAAACACCAGACCTACCGTTTCGTGCCTGATTTTTTGAATAAAAACAATAAGATGTATATTTTCGTTTACTGTTGATTACATCAAATTGAAATGGCAAACATCTTAGTAATCATTTAGTTTTATTTGACTTCCTACAAAAAATTAAAATTGAGATGCTTTCTTCCTTAAAATCTCAGCAGCCACATCGCTCTAAAAAATATAAACATAGACTCAGTAGAAAGAGAATGGGAAAATAATTAAAATAGCTAGTAATCTCATATTAAGCAACACAAGAATCCTTAGCTTGTTGTAACTAATAGTGAGTTTATGGCCTTTAAATTAAAGTTCACTAAAAGAAAAAAAACTGTCAGAATACACATCACTAACAAATCACTAAAGATTTGTTAGTGTCTTTTTTATCATCTCCTTATCACATCAAATCCTCTTCTTCATGACAACATCAAAGTTGCATCCTTCAAGCAACTTTTTAGGCAATTTTTCTCTCCCCAAAGGCAAGATTTAATTAATTTCCATCTTCCGAAATATTTTCATAATGTCTAAATGCATTGAGCTATTATTAATTTTTGTCTGTTGTATTTTGCACCTATTGTTAATGACATGTGTAAAAATGATATATAATGAAAAAACATTAAAGACGGGACAGAATTATTTTGAAATTATTTTAAAACAAATTTGCTTCTTTTGTATAACAGCAGATGCTTGCATATTAACGACAATAAAAATATTGAGAGGCTTACCTGTTAATTTGTTTGCCTTTGTTAGGGCTTGTTAAAACAAGCTGCAGCTAACAGATAATTCACAGTGTGTCAGATGCTCCATAATTGTTGTCACAGGTGCCGCTGCAGAAGTGGTTGATTACACACTAACTTCATTTCTAACAAGGCATTAGTGCATTGAGGATTGGCTAAGTTCTTATGAACAATAATCATATAAACAAATAAAACAAAACAGATCCTTTTTTTTTTTTACTCATTCAATCTAAGCATATATGTCAAGACTTTCCTCTTGCTAAATACTTCCTCCAGCTCCTCCAAGGGAATCCAGAGGCATTCCCAGGGTATTCTTGATGATTTGGCTCATGGTGTTCCCACTGGATGAGCAGGGAGGGGATTCTTCTTCTTTTTCTTTCGCTACTGTAAACTAGTGCATGTCCACCACCTACAGTTGGAGAGGCTTGGTGTGAAATGTCCAAGTGGTACAAATCTTGCTCCAGGCTTTGGCTTTCACATCTCTATTCCAATTAATGAAGGACTTGGTGACAAATAATTCCGGCCAGGCACAAACTGCAATAATTAGTTTTTCCTCCATTAAACAACATTATCAAACGTTTGGCACCTGTATGACTTATAGGTAACATCATCCATACATCACTACCAGATTCCTGATTGATCAAAGTTCAACATGGTGTGCAATGTATGCAGGCAATGTAGTCTGCTGTTGAGACACTTTCCAATTACCTATCCAAGAGTCACATTACCGATCCAAGAGACCCCAAGAAGGTTGGGTACTTGAAACTGCTTTTTCAAGCATCCCATTGGCTAAAACCACCCAGTCAGGGACCTATACCCTGTTGAAGGTGCAAGAACACAACCCTCTCATCCAACGGCAAGAAGTTGGTGGCTGAACTCACAAGTAAGGCCGATCCAGCTAGTCCAGCTAGTTGAGGGATTGAGTTTTAAAGTGAATTCACACCGGACGTGGCCGTGTGTCAAATTAGATTTTGGCAGAGCGGGACTCACCTTTAGGCACATGACGTTTTCATTGACTAGATAATGGCTGCTTGATGCAAGGATTTTCGTCCTCAACTTCCATATATTTTCTTAACCCACTGGGGCCGCAGGCTTGCCAGAGACTGTCCGGTTACTGTTGGGTGAAGGCGGGATGTACTCTGGACAGGTCACCAGCCCGTCAAAGAGCCCATTGAGCTAAAGCAATTGAGCCCGCTGCGCTAGTCAGCTCAGCCGCACAGGGTCTGGGAGAGCAAACAAGCGCCGTCGCACAGGGGGGAAGAGCTAGCGAGCTCCACTGACAGCGGAGCTTCGGTAGCTGCGAGCTATCCTCGCCATTCTAGCCCACATGCAGCTGGCTGACTGGCAGGCAGATGGAGAGCCGCCGCAGGTGCCATCGTAGCGGGGGCGATCCCCCCAAATCCATGGGCTTTTTTTTTCTTATTTTCATTGAGACAACAATAAAAAGATGCCCCAGTTTTTTTTTATTTCCCCCCTCTTGGGTTAATAGTCAAACTGGGCCACACACAGACGGAAGAACCATTTAAAATGGCAATCAGGCGCAGCTCCGCTGCTGGAGTGCAGCACACAGCATCGGAAGAGACTATGAAGAACAGGTTGAACTCAGACACTGTGATGTGCCTCCGTAGAGCTCTCCCAAACATATAAACATAAGCTACTCGCTCAACATCATCCATGTTTTCCATGATGTTATCAACAAATGAAGTTTGTCAGCGGTTACTCCCCAGCCGGGGCGTCGAGGCATCAAGGAGTTGAGCAGTAAATTTGATGCATGTCAATACAGCATGTGAATACAGTATTAGAGCTCTGGTCATGCTTGGACTAGACTACATCTAGTCGGTACTTCTCAAACTTCCATTTAAGCTCAGGCTCCTTCCTTCCCAGAGAGGTGACGCTCAATGCACTGAGGCATCTATATATAATATCAATATAGAATTCTGTCTCTAAATGCATTCACTTGAAAATAATTTTTCAAAACTTTAATTTCTACTAATTCAGCAGCTGAGTGGTTGAGTTAGCTGCATATAGGACTGGTGCATGAGAAACTAGGGTTTGTTTCCCAGGGAGCACGATGAGCTGAATCCAGTGTGGATCCTTAGGCAAGACCTTTCACGCTACTGCCTGATGCTGAGGTCACAAATAAAAACTGCCATCACGCGATGGGGAGGCATTGGCAAAATCTTTAAAATGTCAAGCTGTTGACAGTTTTTGAAGATCGTTGTTGTGGTCATGAATGTAGACGGCAGCAGCCAGGTGCCCATCAGGCTTCCGTCAGTCAGGCAGGGATGATGCCATTCTGAAATAGGGCATAATTGGTGGCGACAGAGTGGTGGCAGCCTCTGATTGGAGGGCGTGTAAATGTCTCCGGACGGTGGCTGTCCATATCAAGTGCCACAGACCGCCAGCAGATCTGTAGCCCAGAAAAAAAAATATAAAAAGTGGGCCATTTTGCACCACTGGTCATTTACAACTCAGATTATGAGCACTGTCTTAGCAACACTGCAGGTCTCACCCAATAACTTCTTCTTCTTTGCCATGTTTGTGCTTGTTCCTCTTCTTCTATGATTAGTGAAGCAAGCACAACGTTCTGTCTTCTTCGTATTCTTTCTCAGCATCAACCGCAATTCGTCAATATCCAGGTCTCAGAGTATGTGTGGTGCTATCAACGTCATGATGAGTTTTGTGTGGTATCAACGCCATCTCCCCATTTGGACTCACGGTGACCAGGAACGCCAGATTGACGTCTGGTCATCGCCGGGCTCCCTGCCCATGTTAACAGCCCTTATCGAGTGCCTGCGCTACTACCATACAATTTCTAATGATCGCACAGTGGCAGTGGATGGCAGCACAGTGGCAGGGAGGTGGCAGTCTGAAATCTGCCGATCATCAGACGATTTTGAGAACATTGGAGACCCTCCCATCAGTCAATTAATCACGCAACTGCCTTCCTCCCACCTGCCTGTTACTGGACTGCCACCGCGCAACCTCCAAATATGCCCGGGTAGCCACTGATTGATGTCAAAAAAACATCTGGTCACTGTCAAATTTTTACTTTTTCTTGAAATGTCCGTAGCTATAACCTCGCGTTGCGAAAAAATGCAACTTAAACCAGCCTTCTGGTGAATTTGCTGAAAAACTTTGCGTTTAGGTCAGTCCACGGTGGAATTTTGGCATATGTGATCATAGTCTAACTTTGTGGCCAAAAGGGGGCCAGGGTCAAAGTCTCCTTGTGCCAGTCCCCAACCTGGATGAAATACAGGGTTGTTTCAGGAATGGCATCCGGCATAAAACTCTCTGCCAAACCAAATGTGGGAATCAATGAAAGGTAATTCGCTGTGGCGTCCCCTGAGAGAATATGCTGAAAGGTGAACAACTACAACTTCTTCTAATTTAAAGCTTAATAAAAATGTTCAGGTAACAGATTAACCAATAAGGCTATTGTAGAGCTTCACTATATATTAAACAAGAAACAGAAGATTTCATATTTTTCTTATATTTATTGAACTGTGTCATAACAGTTGTGCGTGTTCTTGGTTCGGGGATGTTAATTACACAAACCTGCCTTTTCAAAAATGTTAATGGCGCCAGATGGCAAAAAATGTCTCTCTGGAAAAAAAAATTAACCTGAGGACATCACTGATGCCATATTGTCTTGTTATAAACTCAACAGAGTGTACAGAAGGCTGTTATGCCTTTTCTCAAGGGCATTTTAACCGTTCTCCCCTTCTGCAGATAATTACCTCTCTGGCGGAGCTGCGGTACCACTGACTGTAGACATCTGAAAGGAAAAACTTTCATTTGGTTCATCTATTAGTGTATCAAGATTTACTTGAGGGTTGCCAAGCCTCCCTCAAGACACACTTTTAATGCTCTTTTAAATTTTATTCACTTTCTTTCAATAGACTTGGCTCAACTTCTGCAGGGGATATGGGATGAAAGAAAGGCCAAAAGCTGTATCTGTCCATTGATTACTCTTTGCTTTGGAGCTGCAAACTATGAAGTACATTGTAACTGTAAATATTGGGATGCAACATTTCTTCAAGTGTGTAATTTTTTCTAAATGAAAAAATAACTAACTACAAAAATTCTGCTCATAACCACAGATGGCCATCTCTCACACTAGCTGGAGACAAATCCCATAAGAAAAAAAAACCTTAGCACTAACTGCTTTAGCAACTGCTGGTCACAGATGGTCAGTTCAAAAAGTGTTTATTGGAGGATCGTGAACGTGACAGATCATTTTCTCATTTTGTTTGGTTTCAGGATGAAGTTTCTTACCTATATTTACAAAGTAGGAGTGGTTCTAACACACAAGGCTGCAGATAGTTTTCCTGCTGTGAGTGGATGAAGCAGGGAGGGAATGAGCAGTACATTAATTGCTGTTGTCTGAGTGATTCCCTTAGGGACGTGCTGGGAACATAATGCGGAGCTAATTGATTGGAACTGCTCCCAATTGATTGGGAGACTGGAGCCGCTGTAATAAACTATATACGCCATTGCTACTGCTTCCTGGAAAGGTTCAAACAAAAGCCCTGGCCAATACAACGTTCCTGAAATTGTCGATTTTCTTTCTTTTTTTTTTTTTTTTTGGTGTTGCCAAAGGAATAATCTGCTTGCCAAGTTATATGGAGGGGAGAGGTCAGTGACTGAAGGGGCAGATGACTCACTTTGCTGGCGTTCCAGTTTGTCCCCAAACCATGCAGTGATTAACCTCACCCACAGGCCGTAAATCAGCCTGGCAGCCATTGCATTAAAAAAAGAAGGATTCTGCACAACTCATGCCCTGGCCAGTGCTACACCAGATATCTCAGAGGACAGATTGGCATTGTGACCGGTCTAGGACGTTCGTCCTTACTGTGAATGTAGTTGCCAGATTGAAGAGACTGTTTACTCAGCTGTTTGTCTGCGTTTTTCTTTTTTTTTCTCATACATGGAAAATGTGCAAGACACCAATTTATTCTCGAATTCTGCGGCAGCCATGGCCGATCTGTTCTTTGCTTGCCCATCAATCACTCATGGTCATGACAAGCTCTGAGTCCTAAAATATTAAATAGTAATTTAGAAGCTTTGCCTCTAGTTTTCATTACTTCAGTGTGTCACATGATAGCTGTCTATTTGATGCTGGTTTAAAAAATAGATCCATTAACCGATTAAGTTTGACCACTTGCTCCACACAGTTATTAATCATTAAACCTTTATGGAGTTATTCCCATGACTTAAAGTACAATGGAGCTGAGGTAGAGCGGTCAACCTCTGATTAGAGGATCGCAGGTTTAGTCCCTGTTTAAAACTACGTTCACACTGCCCTCAGCAACGTGTGTTCAAGCGCCCGTTTCCAATGAAGCCTCTATGCAACAGGCGTAAATGGGCGTTTCAGGCTTCCACATTCACTTTCGTGTTCACTCATTACTACTTACGTTTCTACAACTGTTTTTGGGCTCAACGTAAAAAATGTGCATCCATTACAATCGGGGACTCGTATTTGGTAGAGACAAATAGATGGCGTCCCCTATAAATCACAGAGGTGCCAACTGTCTGAATTATTAATTGCAGTTTGTGCCCGGTCAGTATTATATGACAACATATCTTTCACATATCAGAATAGAGATGTAAATGAAAAAGCCTAGAGCAAGATTTGCACTGCTTTAACAATTCACACTAAGCCTCCTCCACCAATAGGTGGTAGGCGTGTGCTGGTATCAGGTCGCGACAGTTCAGTGTGAACACCACATTCATTCTACTTGCGCACGTCACATGCGCGTTGTAAATGTAGCATTACCTGCTCATGTGTCAACCTCACATTACATCCTGGTGGTTGAGGTTGGCGCCAGTGGAAGGCAGAGGAGCTACCATCAGTGTATAAAAGTGTGTAGATGGGTGAAAGGGACTTTAAAGAGCTTTGATCCTTAACCCTTTAACACCAGGACTGAACTACCATAACTCTTCGACCATTCATGCAATTAACGTAAGTCTAAGGGTTAAAGCAAGTAAAAAAAAAAGCTAAACAGTGTACCCTTGCTATATCACGGATCACTTTTTGTGCTCTCACTTTTCTTTTGCTGATTGCTGTAATTTTTCAACAGCGTTTGGTCTTACAGCTCCTGATTGGCTGTTGACCATGTCAATCAATCTCATCCGTGTCTCGTTGATAAAATGTGTTCAGTTTGCCAAACTTACATAAGTCTCCGATCGCAAGCAGATTGTTGTTTTCAGCCTAAAACACTGGACTTCTCTTTGGCAAAGGTTTCGCAAAGGTTCAAACTTTAAGAGTCTATGCATGCAATGGCAAAGAAACAGTATACTTGAATAAGAACATGTGCTTTAAACCTAAGTTCTGATAGCAGATTTGTCGATCATCCTTTCACTCACTCATCTGAGCAGTGCTTGTGGCTTGCCGTAGTAACTTGAATGTCACACTTGCATTGTTTTTCCAACGGCATTTTTCTGATTCCCCCTTGATTTGAATAATGAAATACTCAGAAATGCAATGTTCAGTTACATTTTCTTTGTCCTCCATCAGAAAATGCCGCACAAACATGTTAAAAACATTTCAAAAAAGATTTTTTTCATCAGAGTGTGTCTTTAAAATCAAAACAAATGTGAAAGCATTTAAATTTTGAAGTTATGGCCAACTTTCCCAGGTGAAATGGACTCTAAAACGTCATCTAAATCAGAATCCTGGCATCTGAATGGTGTTTTAAAAAATGGAGAAGCAGCTGGGTTCATGTAAATGAAACATTTCATTTGAAGAGGGACTAGTCCAATAGTGTAAGCTTTAAAAAAAATTTTATTACCACATTTTGTAAAAAATAGTATCAGATATAATTTTGTTTTCTAAAAAGTTTTTTATAAAGAGGTCAATTCAAATATTGTGGCAAAAATGCTTTTATTTTGTTGACTGCAAAGATATTTAGAGGATCCATAATGTCCAGAATGGCAGTAGTGTGGAGGTAAATGTCATTAGAAACTAATCAATTTTTTTTTTTTTTTTTTTTTTTGCCTATCTATATCAATTTTTTATGAAAAGATGCTATTTCTTCAGTCAAACAGAAGCGGGCCACTCAGGGGCAAAACATACATGCTGTCTTTATTATTTATTTTTTTTCTCTGTGCACTGGCTTGAATGCACTTACTTGTGGCCTGTGCACTTCAACGACTCATGTCCTCCTATCTCCTTGGAGTTGCTTCCTGGCATCTGGATATAATAAAAAATTGAAATATTTATCAAATTCAGTCTGCTAGAACCATCCACAACTCAATAAGCTGCCTTAGTGCTGCGCTAAATTGGTCTGTATGCTCTGCTAATCAGATTTGTTTGCGATGAAAGTAATTTGTTGTTGATAGGCTACACATGAACAAAGCTCAGTAAAAGCCCACAGTGACAAGAAGATTAACACCAAGTGAAGGAAATAATTTAGAAAAAGATTTTTTATTTTCTTGCAATATTTTTAGTGAAAGTTTTTAATTTTCATGTATGTGATTTCCAGTTTGCTGGAATCACTCCTAAAACAAAGCTCTCCAAATTTTAAGAGCTGGTGGAAATCAGAACAAAAACCACTGAGAGGATCGTTGTGTCCCAGAAAATATGGAGATTCTCCTCAAGTATGTAAATCTTTTAGGGCACCACCACGCTTCCCTTTTTTTCGATCTCCTCTTTGAAAATAATAAATTTATCTCGTGTGGTATTTACCAAACGTGTTACTTGTGTAATTCAGAGGGGAAGGTAAATTAACATGATGGAAACTGAACACTGTTGGAGAGGTGCAAGGCATTTTAGAGGATCAAAGGTTCTTGTGTTACTTAGCAAGGGTACTGGAGCTGTCTTTGTCTCCACATATCAAAGGTAAAACAACAAAAAAGCTGGAGAATAGTTCTGTCACTTACTATAGATCTCAGCTGCATTAAGGGTGGTAGGACCAAAGAGTTGATGAAAACACTGAACTAATCTTAGGGGCAAAGCAAAAGCACGACATGCACTTTGTAATGAACAAACTCAAAGTGGTCAAAAGGAGAAATCTTTTTAGAAAAGGACAAAAAAACTGTTTTCTGCTGTAGTTTGCAGTAATACGACTCAATTTAAGACTCACTCTGATGAAAATTGTGGTCTTTGTTGTTTTTAACATGTCCTTGTATCATTTTTCATGAAAGAGATAAAGAAAATTAAGATTTAAAATTGCATTTCTGTTTCTTTATTCAAATGATTGCAAATCAGCAGCAGACGCAAAAATGCTGTTTGATGCAGTGATATGTAGTGCTGCAGTCAGCTCTCTGCTATGCTCCATTCTGATACAGACAAATGGATCCATGTACATCTTTGTTTTCCTCGTCTCAGCTGGCATCTGGCCAAAAACAGTTTTGTTGGACTGGAGTGAGGGGCTGTAAGTCAACGGGAGAGAGTAAAAACAAAGGGATGATAGGAAATAAGAGCAGGCTCACTCCATGCCAATACTATCGTCCACAACTCAGAGGATAACTTCTGATGAACTACTGCTGCTTTGCCAAAACTATGTTCTACAAAACGACAGGTTTTTAGATGTTCTCTAAAAATCCTGATTAAAAGACTACTGGAAATACTTTTACAATAGGTCACAAGATGATTGGAGCGAGACTTTAAGAGTTAACCTTAAGTATTCAGGTCATCTTTGTTTGTCTGCAATTTTTCAAATGAAGTCATACATTAGAGAGGAAGTGTGTGTCCCCTTCTCCCAACAAGTGCTTCTCACTTATTAAAAGATCAATCAAATATTTATGAGACAAGCGTGTTGCTCACAAGAGAGTCGAACACGCCGACATGCAGCTTAGCCATAAATGATTCTGTCGGCTTCGCTAACTCTTCGCTAGAAGTCTTTAACAATTCACGAGTCCCTCCATCTCAAGAATAGAAAAAAACATGCAAAGACAATTACTTCTTCAAAGCAGCACTGACATCTGAAGTAGGCTAAAAAAAAATGTCCTAATACGCATGTGGATGAATTGGAATTTAAGGGTCTGAAAGCTTTACGCAAGAAAACCTAATCAGGCTTTCAAGATGTACATAGAATCAGATTTTGTCACATTATAAAAGGAGCAATAAAAAAAAATCCAGTCAGGGTTGTAGACATAATACATTACAGTTTATATACAGCAAAATAAAGTATTCACTTCTGTCAGACATTACAAAGCATAGAAGGTAAAAAAGTACTTCAAGTTTTTGAAACTTTCCTTTTTTTTCTTCTTTTCCTTCTAGTCTGAGCACTATTATGCTGTTAATCTCAAACTACTTTATTCTTTTGAAAAGCCACAACACAACTGTTTCTTCCTGTGCGCTTTATTTTGACAATCCAATTGATTTAATAGTTTCTTTTAAGCAAACTGCAAACAAAAGTGCTGCAATAATATCTCTATAGCGTTTATAATTTTCTATTGATTATTTTCTGGTTTTATTTATGAATATGAATTAAAAAATGAATGAATGAGAAGCAGATCATGTTGTTTAGCTAAATGAAAGGATGTTGTGGAAAAGACAGAGTCAAAAAGGAGTGTTTGGCTCTCTATGGCTGTTAAAATTCATGAAGATCAAAAAGTCTGAAGATTAAAAGCAAAAACATTTATGTTTATTAAGTAGACCAACAAAGCAGCAAACAGTTACGAAACACTTTAAATAAAAATGTGAAAGACACCATTTTAGTGAAATAAAACTGTAAACCTGAACTCTAAACAAACTGGATCAGATGGACATTTAAAATGTGTGCACCAGTTATAGCATAGAGTAGAGTAGAATGGAATGATGCTAAATCATGAAAATACACTGCATGGAGGGTCTCTTACCCTGTTCTTTGAGAGACTGCCCTACTTGCGTACCAGCTAGCCCTGCATTGGTCACTGCTGACTACCTGGATTAGGTGAGTCCACTTTTCAATTGACTGGGCACATCTGATCCAGGTAATCAGCATCAAGTAAGAAAAAGTTGGTTGTAAAAAGCAGAGCAGTAGCTCTCAAGCGGTGTTCACACAGCCCTCGGCAACACACATTCAAATGGCCACTTCCAGTTAAAAGTAAAAACGTGTTTTGGGCTTCTGCATTTAAAATGTTTGCATTCACGTGTAGCTACGCACATTTTATGATCATTTTTGGGCTTGACGTACAAAACGTTGAAGCCGAAGAAGAAGAAAACCCCTTCCTGTTTGTCCAGTGTGCACACCATAGGCTAAATGCACGTTCAAGAACGCGCGATTGGTTTATAAACTAATAAACCGAAATAGTGTATATTGTGTTTGGAGCAACAAATTGTAAAATTCTAATCTTTTTAACTGGTTTGATAAGTTGTAATAAAATTACCTGTTTCTAACCATCTCCTTTCATTATGTTCTTTGATTTATAATAAATCTGATGCTGTGGAAACTTCATTATTTACAATTGGGTTCATATCTTGCGATTGCAGTGCTGGAGATGTAAAGAAAGTGTGGAAAAACAAGTTCAAAACATAATTATTTCTTTAAATCTTAATGTTTTTCTGTCTTTCAAGTAAAAACAAGACTCAACAACAAAAAGCTTTTGACGTGATGTGTAGCGACTCCTGGAAAAGGTGAGGCAATTGAGATTCAGCAGAAAAAAGCTCAGCAAAATTTTACCGTGTTGCCACGAGCGAGCCTGTGGGCACGAAACACAGATGACGCCTGGAATAAATTGTGCTGGATGATCCAACGATCAGAAAATCAGTTTGATTCTCTCGTCATTGTTTGGACGTTTTCTTTTGAATAAAACATCATTTGGATCTATAAAAGGTGCTGGCAAGTGTCTGCTTCTGAGGCAGTTTTTATCACAAAGGGTTTTTCCTGTCTTTTTTTTTTCAGATTGTCTGGCCACAGTCTAATAAAGGTGGAAAGCTCCCACTGCAACTGTTCAAAGGTTTTATGGGCTCTTCATCCTTGAGAGAAAATGCTTCACACTTCTTTAATGGTACAAGTATCCAGATAGATTAATGAATGGCTTCTCCATCCTGGTTAATGTCTACACATGTCAGGAGGTTAAAACGTAACCCGGCTTAATCCTTAGATCTGAGATGAGCATATAATTCATTGCGGCTCACAACATTAATGGCATCGCATGGAAGTGACCATTTTTTTTTTTCTCATTGACTATGCATGAGCATCTGGTCAATGTGGATGTGTTATCTGATCACTGTGCACCCCTTGAGAGACTCCTGATGTGTTTCCTTGTGCACAAGATAAACACGCAGACATGCAGCATGCACAGTCATGCTTTCCACCCACATCTGCCTGTGTGGGGGCATACTAATGCAAGGTTAGCCTGAAATGACATGACCTGCAGGTGGTTATGGAGATCACATATATTTGTAGGAATGATAAGCGTTCGATGTAGGAATGTTGCTGAGAATTATGACAACCTTGTTTTTATCTCCTTGTTTGATGATAAAAGGCTTTTGAAGACGTGTGACCTTAAGGAAATCAGTAGGGTAGACCAAACCAAAACAAAATAAGGGATTTCCAAGCTTTATAAAGAACACTTGTGGCGACGATGCAAATATAGAGCATTTTAAAGACCTACTTGGATAAAAATTGTGTTTTGGGTGTTTTGGCATGTTCTTGTGACATTTTTCTGACAATGGAAGACATTAATGGGGGATACGGGTGCAAAAGAAAGGGGAGCAAAAAAAGAAAAACAAGTGGGATAAGGAAGTTGGAGAATGATTAAAGAAGTAGGAGGGGATAGAAACACAAAGCAACAAGTTGCTTTAGGTTTGTCACTATTACTGTCAGGTGTAGATGTTCGAAAAAAGGGCAAACCTGTCCACAAACTCACTGAAATGTTGCAAATATACCTGCAGAAACTACGGTATGTCCTAAAAATGCAGGGTTTTTGTTTTTTTCCCTAAAGAGGTCATAATTAACCATTGGGAACACTTTAAAAAGAGATCAAAAGATGATTGGAATAGGACTTTGTGTTTTCCAACAGAAGTTCCCCTGATCCTGCGTTTTGTTGCCCTTCCAAATGTTTTCACTCTAACTTGGGGCGCTTTCACACTGAGCTGTTTGGTTCATACCATTATCCTCAGGTGGTCAACTTACTTTGGCAGGTGCAAAAACTCAACTAAAAAGGTCTGGCACATGCCAAACTCCTGTCAGAATTACCAGTTCTGCAGCATTTATTGAAAATTAGTTTTCCAACTTCCTTTTTCCAGTTCACAGTACAGGCTTTTATTTTATTTTTTTGTTATTTTTTGTATTTTTTAGAGTATGATGAGAAAAGCAATCATATTTCTGCACATACAGAAATATGTGCAACTTGTGTGAAGTGATTATTCAGAAAATTACTTTCATTCATTCATTCATTTTCCAATCCGCTTAATCCCTTTCGGGGTCACGGGGTTGCCGGAGCCTAACCCGGCGACTCATGGGCGAAGGCAGGGTACACCCCTGGACTGGTCGCCAGTCTGTCGCAGGGGAGAAAATTACTTAATCCACAATAACATTTATGATAACTTAAATTTTGGGGGTAGCTTTTTTCTTTCTCATAGTGTGCTACAAGCATGAAACATAAGATATGTTTTTTTATATAAGGGCTCATGGTCATAAATTTTTTTTGTTTTTTATTGATTTTGATTGATTTTTTTATTGATTTTGATTTTACTTTTAAAAAAGTAAACTCTACATGAAGTACCCTTTTATTCTTGTAAATGATAAATCTTTGAAATCACGCCTAAAGTAAGTTCTTCGTTTAAGCCAACTGTTTTGTTTTGTTTTGTTTTGTTTTGTTTTGTTTTGTTTTGTTTTGTTTT
>BSAI01000012.1:16254414-16295211 GCA_036245035.1 Adrianichthys oophorus | reverse complement strand
TTGTTTTGTTTTGTTTTGTTTTGTTTTGTTTTGTTTTGTTTTGTTTTAGATGTTGAAAGGTTGGCAGATATGATCACATTTCTCTCAAAAGACCCCATTAAAAATAATCTGATTTGAAAAACACTAATCAGTAATTTAGAAAATAGCATTCAATTTTAAAGTTTGGGGAAAAAAATCCATGATTTTGCAAGGTAGAATTCAGCAATTCGTTTTTCTTATAAAGACCCAATCCATTATTGAAGAAAACAAACACAAAAAGCCCCACAAAAATAGCCATTTGAATGGATCTAATTTTATTACAATTGTTGTGATAAATAAATGTCTAAGAATTTAAGCTTTTTATAACCCAACTCAGTTAAGATGATTCCAAAAAAGGCAATTTGTCTCAACTGTATTTTAATGAGAGACCAATAGATTACATTGAAGAGTTTCAAGAGAAGCAGAACAAATAATTGGCACAAAGTGGTGGAAATCTCAATAAATTAAAAGCAAAATAAGTAAAATTGGAGTTAAAAATGTTCTATTATGGCTTTAAATCTCTGCCATCCATTTGTGTATTTGTGTTTTGAAGAACTTCCTCACACTCGCGCCATTACTCTACTGCACTGTCATCCACCGCCAGGGGCTGTTCTCATAGTTCGTCTTCAATAAACAATCGATTTACATCTCCTATGGATGGAATGTTCATTTGTAAAATGATATTCTATTAGAGCAGCAGGGCAGTTAATGTAGCAGAGAAAAAGTATGCAGTTCTGTGAAAAATCTCCTGACGGGCTTCCCTGGAGGCAAAACTTCCGCACTGTACTTTAGTAGGAAACTTTTTTTAGCACTGCTGGTGTTGACTTCCAGCTCCTCTGTGAATCTCATTCAAAATAATCTGTCACTTAAAACTGTTAAGATGGATTTATTCAAATTCTCAATGTATTTCCTGCAGAGGAAGTGCCACAAAAAGATCAGTCAATGAATATTTTCCATAATTACTGTGTGATAAATGTTCCCCAGGGTTCCTCCCCACATCATTTACCGGGGTCGACCTTATCTTAATGTGAACGGAGGTCATTTCTTTCTGTCGACAAATTAAGAACGTAAATGTTTCTGCTTTCCTCTGCAGTATGACTAATAAGTCCTGGACGTCCTCAGATGTGGTATGGCAGGAAATCCTTTTCATCTCAGTGGCCACATCTCAGCTGGGAGGAGCACGTTGGTAAACACTGTGACTTATGTCGACTCAACGCCAACATGATTAGCTGAATCCGCAGCTGTAGAAGAAGGTCATGAGCTTTGATTTCAAGTAGAATACGTGAAACCGGTTAACCTTGCAGTGGAGTTTCTTTTACTCATATGCTCTTGAAAAGTCCTCCAAAGCCTGAAAAATTCCAACATGAAGACATAGCTTTAAAATTTGACGAGGGTTTGGTTTGTCATTCCAACAGGGGACATATGGGGGACTGAAACAGACTGAACAGGTTGAAATGTTGAACACAGTTGGCAAATCAAAATTACAATCTCACAAACAGAATGGTACAAAAAAAAAAGTTTTTTTACTTAGAAGTAGTAACATTGCCTACTAGCTTTTATTTTATAGACCCTCTCCGATAAAAAAGACATTTTTGTTTTTTTTTTAACATGTTCTTATGGCATTTTTCTGATGATGAAAGTCATATGTAAAGAAAGTTAAGCTAAAATTGCATTTCTGAGAATTTCGCTGATTGTGTAAGACCTTCACCACTGTAAGGTGTTGCATATCAGCCCAAGGCTGCTTTTTTTGCCTCAGAATCTGCTGGACTTACATAAACAGTTAACAAATTATGGTAGTCGAAAGAATATCAACACTGGAGCTATTGCTCAGCTGTAATATTTCTTGGTGAAGCAGTTGCGTAACCTTGATTGCTGCAAACTTTGGTTTAAAAAGCAGGAAATATTTGTCTAAATGAAAAAACAGGAGTGCTGTCGCTTCAAATTAGAAAATTTGTCCCAGTTAACCCCTTAACAATGGAGCTGTCGCCGGCGAAACCTAAATAGCACACGCTCTTTGACATATCGTAACTCTTCAACCCTTTACATTATAAACAAGAATCAGCTGATTCTGATGAAAGGTGGCTTTGCGTCATTGCACAACACATTACAAATGTAAAATGTCACATAACAAAACAAAGCCGCTTTTCTCCACAATAGAATCCACTGGAATAATGTCAATTGTATAAACAGTTGAAGAGTTATTGTGGTCAAAAGAATGTCACTTTACACTGAAGGTAAAGGTCCTGTGTCAAAGGATTAAAGACCTGAAAAGTTGAAAATATGTGTCAAAAAAGCTTTCAAACTGTAAATAGTTCCTGAAATGTACTGTACTTTGGTGTTTGCTTGAGTCTAAAACTGGTCTGGCCTTCTGATCCTGGTTATTTTTCTTTATCAACAGATGAACAATTACAGCTAAGGGTGTAGCAAATGGTCAATAGAACTCATTTGTAACTCCCACGTCGGAGCCTGTTCAAATAAAAAATAACAACAATAATAAGGTACAGCAGTTTCTACCCATAACAAAGCATTTCATGTGACTGTGAGCTGAAAAGAAAGAAAAGGTTCAGGAGTAGAAGTGTTTGGATTCAGTGGGGGACACGGATGGTGATCTCTTAAAGGTGACTCACAGTATGAGCGGATGCATGGCTTATCAGTGTTGTCCAATCTGTGGCAACAAATAACTTTGAGCTTGAAAGTAAATGTAAAATACAGAGTAAGGAATGGGTAAAACAGGAAATCACAGTAGTCTTTAGTGGTAAGCAATGCCCGTCAATCTTGATTTTTGTCTTTGTCCTGAAGGTAGGGGTCAGCGGTTCATTTTGCGAAGTTTAGCGGGCAGGTTGTCCTCCGCCCAACTCCCCGCCAGTGAGATCTGGACTGATGCTTGGGCTGGAGCAGCACAGGTGTTGCTGCCTGCTGTATGTCTGTGTTTCTCCAGATCTCCCTCTTCCACATCTCCGTCCATGGACAACAGCTGCACCAGCTCCTCCGGCTGCACCTGACCAACACCTGGAATGGAGCTGGAGCCCACCCTTTGAATGCTAAGTGGTAGATCTCCCGTGCTGGAGGCTTTACCTCCAGGCAAGGCCGGCCCCATCTTCAGCCCCTTCCATAACTTGTCTTCTCTGGCAGAACTCATGCGCTGGAGTTTCATAGGCAGCCTGGAGGCCTTCTCTTCTGAGTGGTCTGCGTTGTCGGCTGACAGAAGCCTTTCCCGTCGGCCTGAACGACCTCCATTACCCAATAGAGGTGAAGCGGGAGTTGGTACAACGGCTAGCGGATTGGGTGACGATAACGATAACCTCTCCTCCTGCTCTTTGACGCTGTAGGGAGGCGTGGGGACCTCGAAAGTGTTGTGGAATTGAGAGTAGTCAACTCTGAAAAAACCCTCTTCCAGTGACATGACAGGGAGGAACCGATGGCCCCACAACACTTCATCCTCGGTGTAAGAAGTCCTTGCTTGGCACGTCATACCTGCACAAAATAGAGGTGACAAAATTGTATTTTCAGATAAAAATTTAAAAAGACAACACAGAAAAGAGAATAAATGAACAAATTTATGAAAAAAGACCTTGAAATAAACCATTTTTTATTGCAGAGAAAGGCTGTGTCACTACATGATTAAGATTAATAAGACAAACTTTTATTTAATGGAGTTGATTTAGAATTATTGTAAGAAAACAGTCTTGTAGACTCTCACCGGTGGTCTCCACGATGCCCTCCAGTATCACAACAATCTCAAACTGCTCGCTAGTGAGGGATCGCTGTGAGAGATCAAAGAAGGGGCTGTTGTTGTTGATCTCATGACAGATGGTTAGAGGAGAAACAAGGAAAAGCTGGTCCGCCCCAGTGCCGAAACCCACATCCAGCTCACACTGATCCAACGGCAGAAACTCTCCTTCAGGGGTCTGACGAGACTGGAACACAAAGAGTCAGGATATCAGCTTTCCTTCAATTGAAAGAAATCCTGTAGGTTAGATATTAAAGGCTTAGTCGAAAGATGCAGCTGCTCCTTTCTACGACCCTCTATGGGCTCACACAACCCAAAAAACCCACAGCAACTGTGTGATGGAATGTGACTAAGTCCTAACTTGTTTGTAAAGTTAAGATCATGGTTTGGGTTTGGCTGTAAAAAAAATCAACAAAATGTCCAAAGTCGTACATGTTTTTAAAAGTTTTAATAATTTAAACTTGTGTATGGCCTACTTGTTGTGCTTTGAGTGTTTGGTCTGATTTTGCCTATTTTTGTGGCTATAATGCAAACAACTACTGTGATGGTCAAAAGGCTCAAGTAAGGTAAAACGTGAGGAGGAACATCATAAAATGTGTTATGCATACTAAAACAAGATCCTCAAAAAAATTGAGCTGCAATGAAGTTCATCATGTTAATAACACAATACACCCACGTTACACAACTGGTGTGCAGCCAGTCATAGTTAGGAGCATTTCCAAGGCAACCAAGAGGAAGTTTTCTATCACATCGATGGTAACTGTCTCCTGGTGTCAACTTTATTCCTTTTGTGCATGAAAATGAGACATCTCTCTTTCTCTATGCTAAGAATGAAAAGAAGAGAGGCATTTAAGTGTTCCTAAATGAGACCTTTAAATAGAGAATGGACAATTTATGAAAACACACAAAGAGGTTAGGCTTCCACAAATAGGGACAAAAGCCATTCTTAAACAGGGCGACGATTTAGCTGTGACAAAAACTCAACTCAAACTGTAAAAATTATGGACTGTTGACGGTGGCATTGGGACAAAAGCAAAGACAAATAGTTGTTTTACTGTTTTAATAAAAGAGACAATTGTACTCTACTCTTAAAGAAAAAAAACATGATCCCATCTACTATTTTTACACAAAATTATTGTAATAAAAGGAAAATACTTCTTTCATATTCTCTTGACACAGTGCTAAAATGAGAGACAGCTCTTTAATTCTGTGAGAGAAAAGCTAAATAACCTTAAAATACTTGAAAATGGGCTCATTGAGAATTTTTAAAGCTACAATAAAAAGTTATTCAGAAGACATATAGATTTAAACAGAAAACATCAAGATGAGCAACGAAATTGAAGCATTGTCTTCTGATTGAGCTTAATAAAGGATATTTCCCTGATTGCTTAGTTAACCACACTCATTTTGCTGACTCTTCTTGTCAGGAACCATTTGGTCCACAGATGGTAAACAGGCTGTCATTTATATTCACAGTGATACCGAGGACAGAAGGGTGTGACATTTCACGGGAAGACGTCTGTGCCCACAAATCCCTGGCTCGCCTTTGTGAAGTGTCACCTATCGTGCTGATTTAGCGTTAGGTGCACCCATATACAGACCTATGTCACATGTCTACTAAAGTCAAATCAGAAAATCGTGAAAAAATTCATAAATAACAAGAGCCAGTATTTTCCACAAAAACAACAGTAGATGAAAAACAAAAAAAAACATTTAAAGGAATGACATGAAATTCAAATGTGGTCTTTTGGCCTTTATTGTCTATTGTGTAAGACAGTAAAATGGCAGATTTTCTGCTACAGAATATCATGTTGCAGCGTCTTGAGGAGGCAAATAACGCACAAACACTGGGATAATTGCATCAGGGATAACATTTTAAAAAATTAAGTGAAGACCAATGAATAAAACTTTGGTTCTATTTTTGATGCAGGTTTGAAAAAACTATAACTGTAGACTGGTAACTTCACCAAGTTACCACTGGGTGGCTTCTCATATAAAGGAGTCAGTCACTTGAATTAAAAAGTGCCCTAATTTTGCAACAAAAAAATATATAAGTTTATACTTTTACATGTAAATATAAGTTTATCTCTATGGTTACATTACATGTCTAAGGCAAATTATACAAGCCTTTTTCAATGAATTTCTATATTTTTTTATTAAATTAAGATTACAATTGTGCTCATAAAAGGATAAAATGGCATTTTGATTAAAATAGTTCATGATCAGTAAAATACAATCAAATGGCTGATTAGTGGCTTTAAATTAGTCAAATGCAAAAATAATCCTTAGATACTGTATAAGACTGTGAGAAATACTCAAAACTCCTCCTTTTAGCTGCATCTGCATTCACTTCATGCTTTTCCATGCTGTCCATCACCCTTGACAAAAGAACTACAACAGCAGCTTTATAAAAATGCACAAAGAAAAACACCAAGCTATTATATGTGCTAGCATAAGATTTCCTGATCATAAATTAATATGCAGCTTTCTGGTACTATTTGCATATCTATTGTCTTAATTACATGGCATTCATATAACTTCTTTTATTTGCTTTGTGTCTTTTTATTGATTCTTGGAATAGTCCATTTGTGTTTTAGCTCACACTAAACTGCTCCAAAGGTTTACTTGCACACAAACGGCTCTAAATTTTTAGGCAAATCTAAGTTCTCCAGTTTGTTTTATGAGTCTAAATTCAGGCTTTCCAATTTGTTGAAATGAAGCAAGCTAGAACAAGAGCAAGGACACAAACAGCCTTGGTGTAAGTCAGTCATTAAGTCTCTCTAGGAATTACATTTCTGAAACACATCTGAGTAAATTTAACCAATTGACTTCCAATTTTTTTGCCACAGAAGTTTCAGAAATGTTCTTAAGTAAAAATTGGCATATTAGGATTCAAATAATTTGAATTTACAAACTAAAACGGCTGTGTTGCGGGAAAGTTAGAAAAACTGTAAAAGGAAGTCGGTTTTTTCTTTCAAAGTTGTAAAATATAATATATAAAATGTGTGAATTCCCTTCAGCAACTATTAAAAGACTTGAATAATTTTAAAAATGTGCTGCCCAATAAGCAAAAGATCATCCTTACAGCTCAAGTCCAGTTCAAGGGGAATAGGGTGATCAGCAAAGTCCTGTTATTAAACATTGTGCAAGAGTGGAAAGATGCTGCACAATTGTCACAGGTAAAAAATATTCTGGACAAGCCCCCAATGAAACGAAAAATAAAAGTTTAATGCAACACAACTAAAAGTGTTTATCAAATTAAATATTTCCAAGGTAAAGTGATGTTAAGATAGAAATAATTAGTTTATAAGCTATTTTAGCACTACAGTCATATAACTAAGTTTCTAAGAAAAAAAGAGACAATTAATGGTTTTAACAAAATGAAAAGCTTGTATGCTCCCCTTATTACTGCCGCTAAACAGCCAGAGCCACGGGGGGGAAATTAATGGCCTTTGGAAGAGGTCCTGATATGGATGGAGTGCTTAATTTACAGAGCCACCTGAGAATAACGGTGAGTGAAAGCAGGCCTTTTCCCCGGTGACTCACTTCCTCCTGTGTGTAACTGTATGTGTGCGTACATGCAAAACTGATGCAGAACACCCAGGCAGTGAAAAGAAGCAGTTTCTGGCACATTTCCTCTTCATCGCTGTCATGGAAATTATTTCATGTTTGAGCTCGATATTAAAGCCGATTGATTCTGTTTTTGTCCCCTCTTCCTTCCTTCCTTTCTCTACGCTGTTGGCTCACCTTGTCCTTCAGAGTTTGGCAGTGGCAGATGTTGCGAGTCACGCTGACATGTCTGTCTGTCTGTCCGTCTGCTTTTAGCTCTTATCAGCCATCTCCTGCTGAGCACCAAACTACTGAGACAAGCTCCTTTTATCCCTGACAAACGCCGCTCAGCTGTCTTTCTTTGTATTTTAGTTCCCTCCCATTAGCCACATTTTTGCTGTTTAATGCTTTGTGCTTCTTGGTCCAAGTCATTATTTTTCTTGTTCAGATTAATGTGCTACAATCTGCCCTTAGTATGAAAAATCAACATATAAATCATAACGCACCAGAGCTGTGAGTTGCCCTCTCCATTGTATGGGTTTATTAATGAGTACTGCATTAATATTAATGTATATTCAAAGACTTTTATCTTTTAAATTCTCATGCATTATGGATGTTGAAGAAATAGGTTTATATTAATAGAAATAGGTTTTCAGCTGATAACTACCTTTGTTGTGTGTTGGCATACAATTACAGACTAATTGCACTGAAAGTAGTATTCACCTAAATGCAACTCATACTCTCTTTTCTCTTTATTTTTGAAACGTGTTAATTTGCATTATCAAGTGCCTCGAACCATTTAAGAGTATTTCCCAGCTTATGTGAGATAAATAATTGGCCGTTACAACATCTTAATAGCGTATTTGGGTCATAACTTCTGTTTTGTTGTGTCCTAAAGTGATCAAAGCTTTTGAAAACTGTAGGTGTTTCTGCAGAAACTCAGGGACACTGCTAAATTAAAGTAGGCATCCTGCAGTCTGTGGGTTTTCTGCAGACGTTACATGGGATGTAGGCGTCGATTGGAGTTAGGTTAATTTTCTGTAGCCTGTGATTCCCCTACAGGTACACATTGTCCACAGTTGGGGGTCAATTTTCCCACTTCCCCAGGGGTTGTTGTTTTCCCCTTTCTTTGTGCAAGACTCCTGAAGTTCTTTGAATTTCCCCTGTGGCGGAAAGGTGCTATGTAACTGAAATTACCTTGTCGTTTTGCCTAATGGATCCTGAGGTAAGGGTCTGTGCTAGTTTCCTAGCAAAATGTATTTATACTTTGCCTGAACCCAAATTCTTCCCCTACCCCTACATTTAGCCTTTCAAACGGAGAGTTATGGAAAAATAGTGTCTTCATATTCAGATGTTACAAACCCTCGATGACGTTATCGATAAACGCTGGTCATCTACATTTGCGTGTAGCTGCCAGTGCTTGGAAAATACATAACAACATTGGTTTTATAACTTTTAAGAGTCACGCTAAAACAAAAAATTCATTATTTACATTTAATTGTAAACTTCTGTGCTACAGAGCACACCTATGTGAAGAAATGAGTTTCTCCTCTACTGCACAGCATGATGCAGATCATCCTCCCTGCGAAGGGATAGTCAGTTCCTACCCCTTCCCCTTAAAGAACAAGTTTGGACACCATTACAGCTACAAATGCCCCTGCAATTGGAGGGGTATGGAGAAGCCGTAGAGGAAAAATTCAGATTCTGCTTTATAGAACTGAGATCCTGCAGCTTAAAGCTATATTCACACCATCCTAAGCAACACGCGTTCAAGTGGCCACATCCAATGAAAAGTGTATGTAAACGAGTTCAAAAGGCTTCTGCGTTCAGAACTTGCAAGCTACACAAGTTTTTACAACTGTTTTTGGGCCCTATGTTCAAAGCGTAAGCGCATTGCAAGTTAAACCAGGTTGAACTTTGGCTTTTAGAGGGTCAGATTTGGTAGTGACACGTGGATGACGCCCCCTAATTCACAGAAGTACCAACCATTTAAAACTTGATCATGGAGGATACATTCATTCATTCATTTTCCAAGCCGCTTTATCCCTTTCGGGGTCACGGGGTTGCCGGAGCCTAACCCGGCTACTCATGGGCGAAGGCAGGGTACACCCCTGGACTGGTCACCAGTCTGTCGCAGAGGCCACAATCACACACCCATGCACACTCACATTCACACCTAGGGACAATTTAGAGTAACCAATTAACCTGTGAAGCATGTTTTTGGACGGTGGGAGGAAGCCGGAGTACCCGGAGAAAACCCACACATGCACGGGGAGAACATGCAAACTCCACACAGAAAGGTCCCCCAGCCAGGACTTGAACCGGGAACCTTCTTGCTGTGAGGCAGGAGCGCATGGAGGATACATTTATTATAAATCAATAATAATTAAATTTGTGCCCAGCTGGAATTATATTACAGCAAGTCTTTCATGTATCAGAATAGAGCTGTGAAAGAAAAAGCCTGGAGTAAGATTTACAAGATTTGCACCACTTTAACATTTCGCACTCCTCCAACTATAGAAGAGTGCGAAATGGTGGTGGACATGTGCTAGTAAACAGTAGAAAAAGAAAAATAAGCCCCCTCCCACTTGTCCAGTGTAAACGCCATAGGCTAAACACGCATTTAGCGGATTCCTGAACGCACGTCAAATGACTGGTGTGTACGTGGCTTTAAGGCCAGTTAATACTTCACAGCGATCAGCCATTGCATCAATTATATCTACGATCGGGCGGTCTAGTTCATACTAATGTTGGCTGATTTTGATTGTGACTATCCGTGATAACTGTAATGAACTTCTAAGTGGCGCTTATACTTTTCAAGCAAAGCGATTGTCTCCAATGTTTAATTTGAACATGAATGACCTTCTGCTTATACAATTACTGTTTCTGCGAACACGCTGAGACACAGGAGAGCAGTGTGTTTGTCCACTAAGAAGAAGCAGGCCAAACAAAGACAAAAAACAAAACAAAAAGGCGGATTGCATTCTCTAGTCTAGTGTAAAATATGAGGTCATCTGGATGTAAAACCAACACTGAAGTTGCAAAATTATTTTTTAACTCAGGAACACCTTTAGAAATGTTGTTTACCAGCATGAGCGCATCAAAAATTGAAGAACTGCTTTACGAGACTGTTAGATACTGCCCAGTGGCTAAAATAATTCATTTATTTAAAAAACTGTTTAATGAATATTTAGGAAATGCAAAGGGCTCTTTATAAGATATGTAAAAAAAACAATTCCATTCTATTTGGACAACTAATAAGCCAATTTTGTTTAAAAATTATTAATTGCTTAACATTTTGGTAACAAACATTTGATTATTTTAACTAAACTAAAAATAGTTTTAGTGCAATTAATGTTTAGAATTAGCTGATTAGAAAAAAAACAGAAAATTTCCATTGGTTAATTTTTTGGATATAGTGTAAGTACTCGTGAATTTTCTTAACAAAACTGAATTTTTAATTAACTAATCAGTGATGAAAGAAAAAAAGAGTAAAACTTTACTTACCCAAAAGATGCTTTTCCACCAGTTACAATATTTTAAATATTTGCATTTAATCACATCATAATTTTTCAATTCTAGTTTTCCCCTTTAACTATTTTTTTTAAAGCACAACACTGAAACAGAAAACCAAATCATTTTAAATTTGATTTGAAATAGATTCATGTATTTTCAAAATAAAACGTAATCCACACACCTGACCATCTCTCACTGGTGTACTATGGAACACCAGCATATGGAGGAAAAAACGAAAAACCGTCACTATGAATTGTGAAAATTTGGCAGCGAACTCTAAGGGCTCAGGAAGGAGTTTTAACACTGATGGACAACTGCCCAGATTTTAACATTTCTTTTACCTCTTTGACAACCACAAGGTTATCCAGTGCAGATATTGTGTCAACAGTGAGTTTTTTGTGTTAGACCTTTTTTTCTCTTCTAGATTCCAATGTATCTAGGTCCCATAAAAATTTACAGCTCACGCCTGCTCCTTACTGCTCCGGTAAGTGATTGCTGCTGCCAAGTCACAAAGACTTTACACCGCTCTACCGTAAGGATTTACTGTTACATGCCTCATTTCTCCAGTCGACTCTTTGTGCAGGCCATCCAGCAGTGACCGTTAATGTCAAGGTACCTGAACACAAGTCACAGCGTTATCTCCAGAGGGGTTTGTGTCAGACTGTCAGGTGGGATGGGGTCAATACACTCTCTATGCATACAGACATCTAAAAATATTGACACTAAACGCATCTTTATACTTTTTTTTTTTTTAATTATGGGGCATATGTGTTAAGGAAAGTGGAAAAATGTCAAGTTTTTACTAAAAATTTCAAAAAGTTCAAAGAGGCTGATAGGAAAACTAATTACTTTATTTATGTGCGCAATTGTGGTTTGTGTGTCTATGTGTAATTGGTGTGTACTATTTAAAAGTTTGTATGCGTAGAAGCCATTTTGAATTCATAGTTAGATTTAAGGTGCTGTAATTTCAAGTTGTGCGTGTGGAAATTGTATTTTGTATTTTTAAGTTGTACGTGTGAATACACAATTGCAAGTACACACAGTTACGAACAAAATGTATTGCATGAGTAACAAGTACTACCCATGCACAAATCCAAAGTTACACAAAAACAGGCAGACACAAGTTTCAAATCAAGAATTACGCACACACAAATTCAGTAAATTTGTTTTTCCACAATAAATGAGGATTGCCAGAGAGATTTTAAAGACCCACTTTGATGAAAACTGCGTTTTTAGTGTATTTAACATGATCTTGTGACATTTTTCTGACGATGGAAAAAAAAATCAGCTCAAATTTGCATTTCTGAGTATTTATTTATTCAAATCATTGTTTTCAGGAGCAGACAAAAAAAATCAGTTTGAAAAAGATAATATTTGTGACATAGAAAGGGCGGGCCACAAGCTCCCTGCTCTGCTCCATTGCAATGCATCCACTTGCAGACAAATAGATCCATGTATGCCTTTGTGTTCCTGGCATCTGGCTCAAAACTGTACAGCTGGATAGCTGCAATGCTGCTTGCCCTTTTTGTTGCATCGGTAATGTTAGATTATAATGAAATAAAAATAATAAAATAGCTCAAAAGATGATCGGAATGGGTCTGTAACACAGAAAGAAGAACCCTAACTGTCGCAGCGGTCATCTTGAATGTTAAATCCGTATGGAAGTGGAAGAAGTGCTATAAAAAGAGATCATTCTATGACTTTCTATCATTTCAAACGAAACAACATTCATTAGCGGGAACTATTAGAGTGCTGAAGTGTGTGACTAACTGCTGTCCTCTGTGGCCAGAAATATGCTGATGGTACCACCATTTTTTCATGATTAGCCCCGTGATGGCTTTTTGATTAAGCGCAATTGAGATGCCATATCTTTTTTTTTTCTTTTTGCCTTTCTAGACTCTTAATTAAAGAAGATAACAGAAAGAAATAAAAGGCATTCAGCTGAAACAGCAGACTTAACAAGTTCATTACTTTTAGCCTTTAATGGGGTGACTTGGATCTTTCCAGTGGGATGATATTTTCAACAATTTTGTTTGGTAAAATGATGAAGCAGCCTTAAAGGGAAAACATTTAATTAAATATGTGTTTTTAGACGACAAACATGCGGATAACTGTGCAATACAGCAGTGATGCTCATTGGGTATCAATAACGGCATGAACATGAGTGCGTAAGGGCAATAACAAAGCTTTTGCAGTGTGTTCCACTGAGGCTTTTATATTAAACTGACAATTCTGCTTGCTGTGAGCAACCCATCTCTTCAAGGCGGAGGCTTAAGATGGGAAAAATGCTCTTCTGCACTGAGATCTTGGTCTGTGAAGTTGCTTGATGTGTGCTTTCTTCCCCTCCTTTATAGCAACCAGCTGCTGCCTCAACTCTGCTTTCATCATCCAGCTTTTTGACACCCCTTAATAAAAGTCTTTATTACTGTCAGCAGCTCGCCGCTTGCAATTTTTAGAGCATTTTAGGGAAAGGGGGTCTTTGAAAGTTTTTGTCACTGGAGCTCAGAAAGTACAGAACATTATTTTTTATTAATTTTGTAATAAAGCATTGTTTTGTGTTTATGATAGAGTCAATCATTTTAGATGTGGACACTTGCAACAAGGGTTTGGGGTGCCATTTACAAAGTTACACAGTCAGGTTATGTAGACTATTTAGGATGAAAATAAAAAAAGTTTCAATTTCCAAATGTATACTTTCACCTTTAAATTAATGTGTTTATAAATATTATATTTATTAACTAAAAATGTATTTAGCAAGGTAAATATTATATTTGAAGTTATTTTTTTTAAAATAATTATATGTTGGATTTACAAACTAAATATTAAATTTTATTAAATTAAACGTTTAGTTTGCAAATTAACTAGTTAGATCTGAAGAAAATGTTTATTTTCTAAACTAAATATTTATGCATCCTAACTAAGTATTTGTTTGTAAACAAATACTGAAGTCCAAATAAAATATTTTGTTTGGAGCTAAGTATTTAGCTTCGAAATTTAGCACAACTTGTGATAGGCGGAAGTAGACTTCCAAAATAAAAGCTGTATTTTGCTCTGGCTATGTTAAAAATTTGACTGTGTAACTTTACAAACGGCACTCCATACATGTGGTAAAACTAGATTTACAATCATCCAGCTTAAGGAATGCTCAGAAGCAAACCAAATACATGATGAATTTAGCTTTAATGAAGTACAACTTCAGGGACTCAGCCATTTAAATCTATCTAATGGTAGAATGATAGACCCTCAGGGATTGCAGTCAATTTAAGAGATTAATAGAAATTCAATGCATGTCTTGTGATGCTGCAGGGGAACATATTGGACACTTTCAGAACAGATTATCCAAACTGCTGCGCAATTAGGCTCAGCTTTGATCCAACACCTCCTGAGCGGGCTGCGCAAGAGGAACCCTGGTTCAGGAGACTGCTTCCATCCACTTTTCAACCTACCTTAATGAGTTTGCACCTGATCTGCGCGGAGACCATATGGCTGTTCCGCAGGTTCCCAACTCGGAACATGAGGCACAACTTCCCGTCCCGCTGCGAGATGACTGCGTCCTGGCTGAACATGAGCGTCTCTGCGCGCTTCTTGGGCTGCGACATCTTGATGAACATGCAGCCGATGAGGAAGGCGTCCACGATGGAGCCCAACAACGACTGGAAGAGGAAGAGGATGATCCCCTCGGGGCACTTCTCTGTGATGTAGCGGTAGCCGTAGCCGATGGTCGCCTCGGTCTCGATGAAAAACAGGAAAGCTGAGGGAAAGTTGTAAACGTTGGCGACGCACGGGGTGTAGGACGAGTCGTGGCCGGCGTGGCTCAGATCCCCTCGGATGTAAGCGATCACCCACCACATTGAAGCCATGACCAGCCACGCAACTGTGTAAGTGAGGATGAAGATGAGCAGGTTCCATCGCCACTTCAGATCCACCAGCGTGGTGAAGAGATCAGAGATGTACCTGCTGGTCTCTCCTCCCAGGTTCCCGTGCTGTACATTGCAGCGGCCGTTCTTCTCCACAAAGCGCTGTCTCTTCTTCTTCACCGGCGCAGAAAAAGTCACAGTGCGGTTGGTGTTCACCATCTGATAGTCCTCCCCAAATTTCCTTCGTATGGCGGACATTTCTAAGCGCTCGGTACTTATCCACAATAATCAGGTTTTTTTGAAGTTCGATTCCCCCCCTCCTGCCCTAAAGCCTTCTTACAACAACATTCAGCGCACTGCACTCGCACCTTGTGATACGGACGCGCGCCCCTCTCCTGTAAAGAGAGATTCTGCGCAATGCACGATCCCTTTTTACGCAGAGGGCTCTTCGCCGCGCGCAAACTTTTCCTTGAGATCTCATCCAAAGATTGTGCACAGTGGAGGTAAAAGTGCGTTCACGTGCAGAACAGTGCGCGCTTCCTCCCACGGGATCCACGTTGGGATGGGAGGTAACTGCAGCTCCGCTGCGTGGAAGAGCTCATTCATTAGGCAATCCAAACGCACAGCGTGCGCACTTTTTTCAAAACAGTAGCTGAAGTTAACATGGAAAGGTCAATTTACCATTAAACCTAAGTAATGCATTTTATATTGTTGTTTGCAAACTATTAATAAGCTCATTTCGAGAGGTATTGTGCCAAATAGTAAGCACAACCCACTGCTAGACTTCCTGAAGCTGTTTGGTTCCCCCTAGTGTTCCCCTGGTGCTACAACCTGATGCAAAGTCACTGTGCAACATTGATACGCTTTATACACCAGTCCCAACGTTTTCACAACTGCTCTCACCAAAACAAAACCTTTTCCCTCAGATTACAAAAAAAAAAAAAAAAAACAAAACTCATTTTTACAAGCAATAAAAAAGAGATGACAGGAAAATTAAAGTGGCAGTGCTGTTTATGCAGGACATACTTTAAAAAGGACAATAAAGCACCTTTTTGGTTGATTTTGAAATTTACCTTTGCAAAGCTATAATTTTTGTTTATCAAATAAGATACATTTATAATCTTTAGGCTGGTGGGTGAGAATTGAGAACAAAATATATTTTTTAATTCAAATGTGATCACAGCAGGGGACAATAAGCAATATTTTTAACAGCCAGTTTAGATAAAAATCGAATAGAGTCAAGTTATATTTTGTCAATTCAATCCATCTTCTTAATCCGCTGTGTCCCTTTGGGGTCACGGGGTTGCTCGAGCCTGTCTCAGGTACTGGCTATACCCAGCCAGGGTGTACCCTGGACAGGTTGCCAGTCTGTCACAAGGTTCAATGTGTGCATGGAGTTTGATTCACACCTTGTAGACACTTATAAATGAAGAATTACACAATAATACACTCTCACATGCACACTTTTAAAGAATAACCAATTAACCCATGAACCATGTTTTCTGGCCTGTGGGAAAAAGCCGGAGTGCCTGCACTCGGAGTTTTGTGAACTGGGCAGTATTTTACTGCAATGTCAGCAGTAAATTACTGTACAAAGGCTTTATGGTATTTTACTGTTAACATCAATGAACTGTGGGGATTTACTGTAAAAAGCAAAAGTATTGTGGGGATTTCCTTATTACTGCTGCAATTTCCCAGTTACTGTGAATCCAAATACTGTAAGAAAAAAATTGGCCAATCCCAAACAAGTATTATTTTGTCTACCTACTTGGACTAAGTTTAACCCTTCTATCTCTAAAGAGCACAAAGACAGTAAGCGAGTTCTAAATGTTGTTTACATGTGCCGTCATTCAAAGTAAAAAATCAAGCTGACAGCAAAAATGTATCCCCTGATACCACATACTTGATTTTTTTTTTTCTTTTACATCAATGTGTTTTGGATCTAATATAATTCTTTGTGGAAAGGTTATTTTATGGTTGTTTTCTGTTTTTGTTTTTTTTCATTAAAAGTATCTATTTATTCATTTATTTTATTTAGCCTTTATGTATCCAGACAGGACAGATTAAGAACATTCATTCATTTTCCAATCCGCTTTATCCCTTTCGGGGTCACGGGATTGCCGGAGCCTAACCCGGCTACTCATGGGCGAAGGCAGGGTACACCCCTGGACTGGTCGCCAGTCTGTCGCAGGGGCAGATTAAGAACAACATTTTCCTTTTTACACCTGTGGCCTAGTAATTCATTGTATTAAAATTTCAACAAATTTTTTGTGGACATCCATCTTCCTACTGAATATTAGGCTCACTTGCACAAAAATGTATCCTGTATTGTATTTCCAGGCCACCAGAGTAATATTTTTCTTTCATAGATAAACACCACATTTCTTGTTGAGAAATAATGATTTAAAGAGTAAATTTCATTGGAACTCAAAAAGGTTAAAAACTTTTCATTGTTTGTGGTAAAACTTGTCATTTTTAAATGTAAATGATGCCTTCACTTAGCAAAATGTTAGTGAAGTCCATACTAAAAGTGAGGCAGGATACTTGAAGTTTTGACTTTTTATGTACTATCTAAATATTCTGAAACATTCAGTCAGTATACTTCCAACACTACACGTACATGGTCTATAGCAGGCATGTGCAACCTGAGGTTCCTGTGGTTACCCCTCCACTGTGACTCTCTGGCTAAAGAAAAAAATAGAATAGTAACTTTTAAAAGTGAGTGTTATTTATTTAGAATTAATCTTAATTAAATGTATGGATGAGATGGTCCTATAACAGTAAATTAAACTGTGCAAAGCTTCTTTTTACACCACTGCTGAAAAACCATTACATGGACAGATTTTAAATACTGAGTAAAACTTTAGTCACATGTTTGATCTTCTTAAATTTGGTTACAAATGCAAATACAACTAAAGCACTTGTCCTTGTTAATAACACTTGTTAACAGTAGTAGGAAGTTCGGAAAAGGATGACAGCACATTAACATGGACTTGAGTTATAACAAGAGAAAATACTATTTACTTGTGTTGTATTATATATGTGTCATGACTGTGTAAAAACAAACAAAAATATTTCACTTTAGAAAAAATATATAATAGTTTTTTAATATTTCTGTTTTTGTTCTGCAACTGATTGATGATCTGTCCAGGGTATAGTCTCCCTTCAACAGTACTTGGGATAGGCTCCAGCAACCCCATGATCCCAAAAGGGATTCAGCAGGTTTGGAAAATATATGGATGGATTTCTGTTTATTCACGCGAAGAAAAAAAATGTAAAAAGCAATAATTCACTTATATTTAGCACAAACGTAACAGTAATATAAATGCTAAGCAAGGGTGTACATTTCTGAATGGTGAAGTAAAACTGTCGCTCCTTCTGGGTTTTGGCCAAAGAGAAATCAGCTCAAATGGCCACAAATCAGAATTCCCCCCGTACCCCTATAGCTTCTCCCTACTCCTACATTTAGCCCTTCAAGATACATGGAAAAATAGTGTCTTCAAATTCAGATGTTACTAACCCTTGATGACGACATCAATAGTTGCCATTTATGTTAGCTGCCAGCGTTTGGAAAAAACATAACAAAATCAGTTTTATAACTTTAAAAAGTCATGCTAAAACTAAAAAGGTAATTTTTGTTTAAGCAAGTGATTGTGTCAGAGCACACCTGCATGAAGAAATGTATTTCTCCTCCATGGCACAGCACGACACAGATCACCCTACCGGCGGAGGGAAACACAGCCCCAAGTCTCTATGCCTTCCCCTTAAAAACACAATTTCGGACACCAACACAGCTTCAAATGCCCCTACAACTGTAGGGGTCGGGGAAGAATTCGGATTTGGCCTTAGTGTTAACAGTTGTAGACCCCGGGTATAGTGTGCTTGCTACTTATACTTCAAGAATACTTTAAAAAAAACCTTCTAGTATACTGCTTTTTGACAAGTTTTTTTGTTTGTTTGTTTTTACATGATAGATGGGTGGACGCACAGACAGATATACTTTGTTCAACAAACAGAAAATTGTGTTTCAACATGGCAGAACACAGTAAAGATAAACAAGGAAAACAAGGAAATTACAGTTGTTGAAATAGAATACAAAAAATATCAAATAGGCATAAATCACAGACTGCATCATTTACATACAATTTTAATCAAGTGGAGTAAAAGCATTGGGGATAACTATTTTTTGTATCCATTTCCTTGCCAGCAAAGTTCTATTTTGTTTTTAATTTCCCAATACTTTCTTGATTACTCAATTTTTCTGAAGTTAGATTTCTCATAAAATTTTGCCTTGTTCTTCTTCTCACATTGGTAATTGTGCATATATGATTTATTTCTTCTTCGACATTTTCTTGTAAGTTTTTTATTTTGTTAATTTCATTAAAAAAAAAAACAGATGAAGTGCTCATGTATAATTTTCAGTGAATAAAGCCAGCAATCTGCTTAGTTTTAACTTTGTTGTAGAGGATTTCTTTGTGTAAGAAAGTATTGTTGTTCAGTTTTGACATAAAAAATAAATCCATTCCAATTTTTTAAAAATGTGTTTATGCATTTTTTTTATTTTATTTAATTTTTTTATTATAAGGAAACCAACTTGGCTGAAGGGCTGGGTGTCTCCTTGGAAGTAAAATAAAGTAGCAGAATTTTGAAGCAATTAAAAGCAATAAAATAAAAGTCAACTTTAAGTATAGTTTTATGAAAACATAGTTTTACTATTGTAATAGAGTTTGTGAGGAGTCAGCAGTTTGAGGACCCCTACAGCCTCTTCAAGCCTATTAGCCTGTCTCCTCTCACGACCCGTCCGCTACACCCATAATTCCCCGCGCCGGGACAAGATGGAAGAAAGCAGCGACCGAAGGAGAACAATGTTTTGGCAATAAAACCCCCAGGCGGCAAAAACAGAGAGAATACGGACATGTTTCGAACCAGCTGCGGTCATGCGTAGGTGAGTGGGGACCTAAGTAGTGTTTTATTCGGAGCTAACGGTCTGCTTTTATCGAGGTTTTGGTGAACGATTGTGATTGTGTGCGCAGTCGGGGATGCACGGAGAGTCAGCATCATTGTTTCTGTTGCATGGGCCGTAATGCGGGTTTTCACACGGGGCAGCTAGCTGCTAACCTGCTAGCTCGTGGCTGCTTGATTTTTAAACACAACGCTTTTTTTTTTTTTAACCAAAGATGTTGAGTAGATACGCACACAATAGTCACTGGGGAATACTTTTAGTGAATTAGACGTTCCAATGTGGTAATTGGAGCTAAAGTTAGCTATCAATAAATAGAGCGCCAGCGCAGCCAGACAGATTTGATTTCACGGGCGTCATCAAAGCTGGGGAATTGGCGAATGAGCAAAACGTCTGACTTCAAAGCATACGCGCTTCTTGGTCTCATTTAAACCACATTTTTTGTGTTATTTATCGGCTATATCTAGTTAATAATTGCTTTTAAACATGTAGTTTTAAACCACACGTGTATTAAAATAGTTAAAATAGGCGTCAATAGCTTTAAATCACGGGTTCGTTTTTTAGCTTCAACTAGCTTAATTGCTATTCCAGGTAACACGCTAAAACGTTGGTTAAAAAATAATTTCTGAAGAAATGAATGGTCACGTTTGGATTAATATAAGACTGCTTGTAGGTTTTTATTGTTATGTGGCTTTTTGGAGGGCCAATTTGTGGTCCTAAATGCATCTGAACCGATTGTTTTGATTAAATACGCCAAGATGCTTTGATTGTCTCATTTCAGCTAGCTAACTATGCTAACTAGCTGGCTAACTATTATGCATCACAAAAGCTCATCCGCTATCTGGCGAATGCGTTAGCCAAATGGTCAGCAGGTCTAGACTAAACAATAAATTCCCACTTCGTTCGCCCTTCCGTGCGTGTTTAGTCACACGTCCCACTTAGCCACTGGACTGCGTCTGCTTTAAACGACAGAAATGACTCATTGGGTTTGACCTAAATATCGCTTGTTTTAAGCAAGTGTGCTGAACCAATTAACTCGCGAATGTTGTAATAGGGACTCACAAGTATTATTGTTTTTACGTTATTTTCAAAGAAAATAGCCAGTTACTCAACAAATGAAAGCAGTAGGGGTGTCTCTCCTGACACGCAAAGTCCACTCAACAGACACAAATATTGAGGTACGATCTTATGGAGGAAATGGGTAGATTAATATAAGAGTAACAATATTTTTAGGTAATATAAACCCTTATTTTAAATAGTGTTATTTGTTTTCACCTACATTTTCAGAATGGTACCTTATTTGTTAGAAAAATAAAAATCAAACCCAACATTTTTATGCTTGGTTTGATATTTTTATTGTATCAAACTGTTTTTAATGTATATTATTATTATTGTTATTTTTGTGAGGAAATTGTTGGGTTGTTTTTTGTGTACCTTTAACCCAACCTATAGGTTTTTTTTTTTTTTAAGGATTGCAGTTACTTAAATTAGGTGCCATTGTTGCGAAATCCACTTAAAAAGGTTACTTTCAAAGGCCCACTTCAATTTAAAAATGAAAAAAAAAAGTGTTTTTGGTGTTTTTAGCATGTTCTTGTCACGTTTTTCTTACGGAGGACATATGTAAGGGTTTTAAGCTTCAAATAGCATTTTGGAGTACTTTTTATTCAAACCGTTGTGGATTTGAAATAGATGAAGAATGCATTTGGAAAAAGCCAGATTGTAACTTTGATGCAGTTCCTATAGTCTGCGGACCACATGCTCCCCGCTCCGCTCCCTTTAGATGCATTCACTTTTACACAAATAGATCCATGTATGTCTTTGTTTTCCTCGTGCGTACTGACATATGGCTCAAAACTTGTATGGCTGGATAGCTACAATATTGCTTGCCATTTTTGATGTACCAGTAATGTTAGGTTGGGGTTGTGAGGGAGTGTAAGCTAGCGGGAGAATGTGAAAACAAAGGAGTCATGAGAATTGAAGGCAGGCTTAAAGTGCATTCACACCGAACGCAATTTGCGTGTCCCACCCCTTCTTCGCCGTGCTGAGAATTCGCCTCTCTCCGCATGGCCAAAAATGTGTTCCCTAAGCTCGCCACCTCGACCGCATGTGGGAGGAGCTACCAGCTAATGTTTTTAGCCTGATTGCTACATGGAACGGCGTCTGTTTTTCTCATTTACAATGCACGGGAGACATGGATGATGTTTATAGATCAGGTTTATTTGTTTAAAAAAACACCACGGAAACATTGATGAGCACGTCTACTTGTTTGGGTTCATGAAAACACTTAGTGTCTCTCGGTAGCACCAGTTAGCTTCTTTCCTGCTGCTATGTCTGATTGATGGCCGCTTATGCAGTTTCCATCTCTCCCGAGTTCAATGCTTACTGTGGCACATTAACCCGAGAGGGCAAGAATAAAATGAGGGGACCTTTTTTAAAGTTATTTTTTCAATGAAAATACGAAAACCATCAAAGTTCAGGCAGACTGCTTTCCCATCTAGCAGAGGCCCTCTGTCTGGCCTCAAGCTCCTGTCCCAGAATCCGGCATAGCGAGTGTGTCCACTACAGCTCCATAGGTCCTGCGACAGACTCTAGAGTGTACCCGCCTTCGTCCAACAGTAACCGGGACGGGCTCTGGAAACTCCACTGCACAGAAAGGGAAACAGCAGGTTAAGAAAACGAATAGAAGTACTGGAAAGCTATAGATTGATCCACCATATTGGATGTTTTCTCCTCACTGTCGCTTAAAACATCACATGTCCAAAGTTGAGTCCCTGATTGGTTGCGGAAATGCAGCTACCTCACCAGATTTCAGATTTTTTTTTTTTTTAACTCTGGTCAGCCGCGGCGGGTGCTTATTTCTTTCTGTGCTGCTCAATTCGTGGTGTTTCCAGACTTTCACGCCATGCCGGCCGCTCCATTTGGACCGCACAAACCTCAATTCGTGTCTAAACCGTTGACTTTACGTTGAAATTGGCCGCCTCCGCCTTGTGAATCGCGTTTGGTGCGTAAGCACCTTTAGTTCTTGTTAACATTCTCACCCACAACTTAGAGGAGAAATTCTAAAAAACTTATGCCACTCTGCAGAAATTATGTCCTAGAAAACGCTTTTTTTTTTGTTCATTTAAAATGGCGTTATTGTGATTAAGATCACTGGGAAAACTTTGAAAATAGATGAAAAGATGATTGAAGTGGGACTTTACCTTAGATTTATTGAGAAGTAAATAGAACAGATATTTTCTACTTAAATATATGCATTGTAGTTTCAGATACATATATATATATATATATATATATTTCCATTGTTTGAATCATGACTAAAACAGTGTTGTGCTTAATAAAGTGCTGTAACTGCCATCTTTTTGTGTTTTTTTTGTGCATTTAGTTTTTTTTCCCCACAAGACTTAATACTTCCTTTTTTCTGTTCTTTCTTTTCCAGGATAGTCTGCTCCTGCATTCCTTACTAGAAAAATTGCCCTCCTTCCTACTCTGCAAAGAAAAAAAAGAAACACCATGAGTATTATCCAAGACAAGTTAGGCAATGAATTTTTGCGAAATGGAGGCATGGACCCTAATTTCGCACCAGGTATGCTTATGTTCAGCCACTTGCCACCAGTCACCAGTTTTACACGACTGGCCTCTCAGTCTGTCATGGGTGAGCTTCCCCAGGAGATGATTCTGAAAAAAGAGCGGGACTCTCCTCCAGATCACCAGGGAACAAATGCTGCAAACACAGGGGGTTTTCTCCACAGCATGGGTATCAAACAAGAACGACTAAGTGAGCTGGATTACAGAATGCCCCTCTACGGTGGAGGTGGCGTAGTGGGGGTTAACTGTGCTGGAGGAGGCGCGGGGAAGAGTGGTACCGACTTGCCAGAGGTGTCTTTTGTTAACCACCACCAGAATCACCAGAACATGCTTCTCCATGATCTCAGCCTCAGTAACGTCCGTTCTTTGGGAGAAGCGGTGAGAGGCTGTTTCAATTTGATTTTCTAAAATTTGTATGCATTTTTTTTAAGCAAATGTCATCTAAACCTTGCGTTTCCCTTCAGATGCCTGGAAGACCAGGTAAAGAGCCAAAAGAGTCCTCAGGTAGAAGGGGGCGGAGAGGCAATGGAGATGGGCAAGGAGGCAAAGTTCGAAGGAAACGTAATGATGCTTCAAAGGTTAAGCCTTTTTGTTTTTATTGTTACTTTTATTTAATCAAAAAGTGACATATAGGTGTAAATAATTTTTTAAAAAGTTGTCCCTTTAGTTAGTAAATAATACAACATAACTTTATTAATTTTCCTTGCAGGCCATGATGTTGGATGCAGATGGAGCTTGCCTTTCCCCGAACTCAAAACCACATATCTGTGAGCACTGTAATGCTGCCTTTCGCAGCTCCTACCACTTACGCAGACATGTGCTCATACACACAGGTGAGAGACTTTCACTGTCTTATTTTTTCCCATTTTTTTATAAACAAACTGTCAAATTTAGGGTTAAATCTGTTTTTTCTTTTATTAAGACTTGACAGTTTTCAAATTGAGTTTAAATGCAGACCAAGTGATGAGGGAATAGGATCTCAGTTACCTTAGATTAGCTGTAATTGTTGGGTAACCTGTTGGGAAAATTCAAACATCTATATAATTGGTTCTTTTTTTATGGAAATGATCATTAGGGAACAAATCTTTAGAGATTTGCTTAAAAACGTAGATTACCGTATTTTCCGCTAAATAAGTCACTCCGGAGTATCGGAGTATACATCACAGCTGAAAAAAAGCATAATAAATAAAAGAGAAAAAAATCATATTAATGGCACTGGAGTTTTAGTTGCACTTTTAGGAGAAAAGAGTAACACTTCTGAACAACTCCACCAAACCCAGCATAATGCTGCGTTTACACCAAGGGTGATTCCTGCATTGATCAAATTTGCTGCTCGATGCTAGTCCAAAAACGTGTTCATAAGCTAGAAGCTATTGTAGTTGTTTTTAGCCTCATCGCTATATGGAAGCATTGACTGTATATCTCATTTACAATGCATGGAAGACAGATGATGATTGAGAGATCAGGTGTATTTATTTTTAAGAGCTCTACAAAAGCATCAGTCCTCATGTTTCCATATCTGGGTTCATGAAATCATTCAGATATTCTCCCAGTACACAGAGGTTTACCAACTACTGCAGGATCTGCTTGTGAATGACGGCCGCTTTCAGCGATACTGCAGTGTCTTTGTGACTCAGTTTGATGAATTTCTGTCCCGTAATAGTCAGAAGAGGGAAAAAAGAAGAATATTGAGCAACCTTTTTTATTTTTAGTTTGATGCAAATATGATAAATATCAATAAGTTTGGAAGGGAACTAATTGGATTCCCCTCCATGCTTGTTTTGGACTCCAGACTGGGCAGCGCATTGCTGCATTGCTGTCAGTAGCAAATACTAATAAACACACCAAAAGTGCCTTTTAGGGTTTGTTGCAGTTGATTTTTTTTTTTTTTTTTTGTTCTTTTCATCACATTTAAGTTGCATCTCCAGCCGAACTATACAAAAAAAACAGATATTATACAATGAAAATATGGTAATTGAAATCAAAGCAATTCTCACTTCAAAGAGAATATCCTTTTTGCTTCGTTTGAATCACTAGGTATGTTGTTTTTAAAATTGTTTTATTCTTGAAATATAACAAATTTAACTGAGTCAAGTTGAAAATAATATCAAATTGTATTGTAAATTTGAACCAAAATGAATTTGCGTCAGTAGTTTGGCACTGAAAAACAAACTTCCAGTGTATCAAAACTACGTTTTTGAAAAGTACTTTGATTCCCATCATAGGCTTTAATAAAAGCAAAAAAGTCACTCAAACCTGCAATGACTCTAAGATTACTCGTGCATTTTTTGATGGCTTAGTCATTTTGTTTGCTGCGAATCGCTCACTTAGCCGTTGAAATTAGTCATTTGAAATGACTCATCCCTATTTTTGTTAGCTTTTTTGTTTTTGTCTTTGTTGTAGACCTAAGAAATGATACACTTAATCCTTTTCATACTTTTGAATTCCTAAAGTGAGCAGTCACTCATCAATATTTCTGTAATGACTGCACAAATAGATAAGATCAAAGGTTAAATTCTAAACTGCAAAATCCATAGAATATCAGATTTTGAATAAGTGATAAAAAAACGGATTATTTAAGAAAATAAAATCATTTAGGAAGTCAGTATTTGCATTTAGTTTAGCTTTTTACAAATGTACTAAGTGAAGTTTGAACATTTTTTCCACTTGTGTGTGTTTTTAAAGTATCATCTGGTGGAATGATTGCAACTTGGGATAGCACAGTGTTCCCTCAGGGCTGTTATCAGCACACTGATCCTGAACTGTCCGATGGGGTTTACTAATGTGTTGTGTGGGTGGTTGTACTTTTGATTGTACAGGTGAGAGGCCTTTTCGGTGCAGTCAGTGTAACATGAGCTTCATTCAGAAATACCTGCTCCAGCGGCATGAGAAGATCCACAGTGGTAAGTTATCAAGCCATTTTGTTTGTAGTGTTCTTTGATTTTTTTTTTCTTTTTAACAAGAGAATTGTATTATCAAATGCACCTTTAAAATAAGACAAAGTCTGATGTTGTGTATCTCCTTTACAGGGGAGAAACCTTTCAGCTGTGACCAATGTAACATGCGCTTTATCCAGAAGTACCACATGGAGCGACACAAAAGGACACACAGTGGTGAGAAGCCTTATCGCTGTGATACTTGCCAACAAGTAAGTTCTTCCTCAGATTGTCTTTTCTATATTTCAAATTTTAGTTATATTTATTTAAAAATAAATGTTATCCAAAACATTGTTCTTATTAAAGTCCCACTCCAATCATCTTTTGATCTGTTTTTAAAGTGTCCCCAGTGGTCTTTTATTTCTAATTATGCAATTTTTAGCCAAAGTCAATAAACCTGTGTCGTTTTCTAGGACAGTTTCTAAAGAGCAGCAGTAGTTCATTAGAAATCAAAGCTTTTTCAAACTGCATTTTTTGTTTGCCCTTCATACACGATTTGCATTAAGATTTGCATAAAGAAATACTCAGAAATGTAATTTTTAGCTTAATTTTATTTATATATGTTCTCCATCATGAGATAAATGCCCCAAGAACATGTTAAAAACAGCACAAACACAGTTTTCACTGGAGTGGATCTTTAAGATGTACCATATTTTATTGCTATTCCATTCTTAAAACATGAAACGATTGTAAGTCCACATATTGTTCACTGTTAGGAATATTACTTCATATTTTTATAGTTTTTTTTCTTATTGTTTGCAATCTATGATACAATACTTATAAACCAGCAAAGTTGATGTTTCTGAGTTTCTGTTTGTCCCTTTCAGTTTTTTTCAAGAACAGACCGGTTACTGAAGCACAAACGGACTTGTGGAGAAGCCATAAAGAAGGGTCTAGACCCAAACATGCTGGAGCTCAGTGAAGCGGAGCTTGGCCAAGGCAGCTATTCAGTCACTCAGGGAAACACCAGCAGCTCTGGACGCAAGAGAGGGAAGTCTAAAAACAGCGAGGGCGGTGAGCGCAAGAGGAAGAAGAATGCCTCGGCAGCAGCAGCGTCTTGTTCTGAGGGGATGGCCCGTGAGCTGGGCCTGCATGACTTCAACATGGAGCACCCCTCTGGCTCTGATTCTGCAATGCAGGGGCGTACCCCCAAATTGGTATTTAAGAAATCTGCCCGGAAAGGACTTGACAAAGGCCTCCTGTCCCTGGACGATGGTGCTGATGAACAAAAGCTGTTAGACCAGAAGTCCGTCTCCATGGATCACGTGGAAGCTTCTGGCCTTGACAGCATGGGTCTTCTCCAGGGACCTGGGGCCAACAAACCTGGGCCCACCACCAGCAGCAACTACGATGATGCAATGCAGTTTGTCAAAAAGCGACGCTACCTCCATGCAGTTAATAATGACTATGGAGCTGGATCCCTGCACATGGCATCCCAGGGTAACAGTGTGATCCAGGGTTCCCTTGGGCCGGAGCCCACACTGGCCATGCTGGACTCGCCGCTGGATCTTAAGCATGACAAGTCAGGCATTCCAGACGAGGTACTGCAAAGCCTGCTAGATCATTATAGCCATAAACCAGAGGGAACACACCACCATGATGTGACTTTTGATTTGTCCGACCACCCACACCATGTCGATCTCCAGCCAGCTGCGCCCGTTACCCCAGAACTGGAGGATGACTCGGGCAATGGTAGCGACAAATCTGCAGTGATGAACGAGTACTCTAAATTCCTCCTGCAGGCCTTGGAGCGCACCAGCCATAGTGGACCTTTTCCCAGCCTTGGACCCACGGGGCCTTTCCCACTGCTGTCCAGCAGCTCCAGTCCCACTGGGCCCTTGTTCTCTGACAAACATGTGTACACCACATCTCCACTGGATTGTGGCTATCCGCCTGCTGTTTCTTCTCCCCTACCAATTGCTGCCTCTTCATCAGCCTCCTCCTCATCTTCCTCCAAGTCCCATTATGGCATGCTTGTTGGATCCCCCCCGCAAACAGGCTACCATCTAAGCTTGGACTCTACAAGTCACCAGCAGCTGACTCCATCTCAGGAGCTGACTGAGCAACTGGAGAAGCAGCATTCCCCTGGCACCTTCAGTATACCCACGCAGGAGCTAACGGCTACGACCGAGGGCTCCAAGGTGCCGCAGCCTAAGAATGGAGGGAGCACCGCACCCAGCAATGGCTCCACCTATCCAGATCTGTCTCCGCTGAACCCCCCTAAAGAATCCACCTACCAGATCGAAAACTTTGCGCAAGCCTTTGGGTCTCAGTTCAAGTCGGGGCGGCGGACCCCTCTGAGCTACGGTAGCGATCCGGGGGCGGAGGTCGATCACAGAATACGGACTCCAGTGTCAGAATTCTCAGGGTATACCAGTTTGTTAGCTGATGTAAGCGAGCCAGTGAGTACAGGATCAAAAACCCCGACAAGCCAAAGTTTTAGATGAGGGTTTAAGCCAGGGAGGGGGCTGTTGTTGCTGTCCACGTGGTTCTGACCCCCACTCAAGTTTTGTTCTTGTAGCTACATTTTGTTTTACAAACACTGCCATTAAATGTTAATACAAAAATGACCAGGGAGGGTCTTTTATGGCCTCAAATGCAATTTTTTAAAAATACTCATTTCTTTTTTTTTTTTAACTATGTAGTCGCCTACGTTTTGTTTCAAAGTAGTGCTTTTGATATGAAAACGTACCGTAGATTTACATGTAATTTAAAACGTTTAGATGGTAGCTATTAACTAACTTGTTTTCCCCCTTCTCTTACTGTTCCCCATGTTTTTATCAATCATCTTACCATTTAAAAAAAATGTTGATTTCAGTAACATTGTGGCAGGGAAAGGCCCAGAATTCAAATGGCAAAAAAGTATATATTGTCTGTTACAAGAAACGTATAAACTCAGGAAAAATAGGCAAAATGGTGTAATAAAACTTTGTATTATGAGATGCAATTAGCACAGTTTTTCCAGGTGTATTTTGAGACTACAAAGCTTTGCTTTTTCTTTTTTTTTTTTTTTTACATGTCAGGACAACAAATTTACAAAATGTTTGGTTTCTAGAAGTTTGCGTAGTTTTGTTGAGATTAAGGTACTGTGTCAGCGTGAAGACACGTCTTCTGAGAGCCACAAGTTAGTTGAAACTGTAGCAAAGTTTAGGCAAAACATGTTCATGCAGCATGAGGGGACGACGTTTTAACCTTTGACTCCTGAACACAGAAGAGGAGTAGCTTTTAGTCAAAGATTTCAGAAGTTGTGCATCACTGTTACAGTTGTCAGCCTCAGATGAGTGCTGTTGTGTGATCTTTCATGATGCTGTTACTAATGTAATTTTTTTTTTTTTTCGGACACCACTTTTTCTACTCTGCTGTTTCTTTGTGTCAATGGAATCAAACAAGCACTTTTTAAATAAGTCATTGGAAGCATCAATAACCCATTCAACTTTGGTTTGTGAAATTATGCTGTTTTTTTTTTTGTTTTTTTAAAAGGAGAAAAACTGTGAACTGTGGGTGGGCTGGGTAATTCAACGGGCTTTGATAGTGGTCAACCAGCTGTGACCATGGGCATTTTTTAAGGGCGAAACAAAGGGCAGGTGGGTTTGTTTTTTCCTTCTTTTTTTGTTTTGTTTTGGGTGATGTAAAAATATGATTTGCCATAATTTTGTTATACAATATTTTAAGAGTACCTCTTTGTATTTAAGTGTTTTTGAGAGATGGGCTGACATGCTGGAACCCTTTTATGGGTATGTCATATGCATACCGAAACCCTGTTATTTATTTTACACTAGCCTCATCAGAACTTCGTAGCGAGTAATTTTAGGCGAGTAATCCCTGATTTACGTCCAGCTCTGCGGAATTTTGTTTCCAGACACCTCGAAAAGTCAGTTCGACCATATCCAACTCCCTTTCCCCCAAAATGCAGCCCTGCACTCGCAAGAATAAACAATGGCCTTCTTTGTCTTCCGTGGCTTAAGCCATTCTGTCCTGGCAGCCAGGGTTGATATTTAATTTAGTTGATTTCCTGTGAGCCGTTGCCCCCTTTTCCCTCCCCCTTCCTCTTCCTATGCGAGCCCAACAGCCAAGAGACTTTGAAGCTGCTCATATCACATAAAACAAAGGCTGACTGACCAGCCACTTCACTCCAAACAAGCTATGCTTTAAAAACAAAAAAAAAGTAAATGAGCAAAGTGGGTTTGATGGAGGGGGGACAAAAAAAAAAATTGACCTAAATATACCTCATATCATTAAAGCGTAAGAAAGCAGGGACACGCGTTTCATGTATGTAGTGAAAATATTTGTAGTATAGGGTCGACATATTGTATAATCATTTAACACTGCCAGTGTTTACAATTATAGAGCAAATGACTCATCAAAAATGCAAATGTATTTTTTTTCTGTAAACTCATCCACACCGAGCAGTGTTGCATTATAGATGCCTCATAGAACATTCATTCTCATGTTATATCCCTTATTTTTGTTACTTGCCATATTGTGTTTTGATATGATCTCTAGAAGGATATTGTTTACAAAATGTACAAAAAAAAAACACTAAAAATCAGTTCTGTTTTTTTCTCCAGTATGCATGAAAGACTTTTTGTACATTTTTTTTCTTCAGTCACATCAATACCAAATTTTGTAGCAAGAGCCTCCCCATTCCTTTGTCTCATTTGTTCTAGACCCCATGTGATATGATTTCCCGGCTGTACCTGTTATTGAGATGAATGGATTAGAAAAGTCAATAAAAACGTTTTGTTACAAAATATGCATCGGTTTCGGTTTATTTTTTACTTTGGTTATTTTTGTGTAAGGTGTTTTTTATTGAAAATATTTAATATTTTTTGTTCTAAAGATTTCATCCAAGCAGACAGTGCATATTCTGCACATTTTCCTGTATACTATTCCAGCCACTTGGTTGTGGCTCCATGTATGCTTTCTTGGCCAGCATCTTACACCCTGCAGTTATGTGCTGGATTGTTTCAGGCACCTCTTTGCACAGCCTACACCTTGGGTTTTGTCTGGTTTGGTAGATCTGAGCCTCTAATGCTCTGATGCTCTCAGGGCTTGTTCCTGAGCTGCCAAGATGAGCGCTTCTGTGCTGTCCTCTAGGCCAGCCCTTTCTAGCCATTGGTAGGACTTCTTGATGTCAGCCGCTTCAGTTATGGTTTGGTGGTACATCTCATACAGGGGCTTGTCCTCCCATGAGGATCTGTCCTCCTGCACAGCATCCTCTGCTGTCCATCGCCTGAGACATTCACTGAGCACACTGTCAGTTGAGGCCTTGAGCTTGTTGGATGTTTGGATGTCTTGTCTTGGATGTTTCATAAAGGATAGTAGCTTCCACGCTCACTAGTCCTTCCTTGCAGCTAGCATACAGTCTCAGGGTGCTGGATTTTGGATGTAACCGCCATGTATGGTGAGGAGCTTTTGTGTCTTATTAACATTCGTGGTCTGTATCTCTTACTTTGGCCATGTTATTCCTGCAGGGTGTGTGTGTGTGTATATATATATATATATATTATTATATATGCATACCAAATAAAATAAAAAGTGACTTGGGTTTCTTTAAAAAGCCTCTGTGCCTCAGTTACAACTATGTCCCTAATGAGTTATGTTTTTTTTTTTTTGCCAATTCTGTTACATTTGAAATAAATGCATTACTATATTCTTACTTAATATAATATAATATAATATATATATATATATATATAAAACTAAATATATTACTACTTTTATTTTAGTTTTTACTTATCGCTTAATAACTTTTTATTAAATTTAGTTAAAAAATGCTTTAAATTCTGTTTTTCCTGTAGGCTCCGACAGTATTTCATTTTGTGTTTTATTAAAACCCTTCCTTTAACTAACTAGCTCTTTGTGTTTTCTTGACACAGATTCATGTTTACATCATAGAGAGTGTTTTATGATTCTTTAATCATAAACAAAGTTTTAAAAAAAGTGACTGCACGCTGTCTTACAAAGAGGGTTCGCTTTCCAGTCAACCTCTTTCTTTTTATTTGATTAAAAATTATACTTATTTAAAAATTTTCACGTAACAAAAAAAAACATGAAAATTCGAGATTTTTTAAATTTTCAACGTAAAATGCTTTCATATGTCAGATAATTCACACAAAATTATATTACAGTTTTTCTCCGTTGGTTTGGCTCATTTCTTGAAACAGAAATGACATTCTCAAAATTACATGGATGAATCTCCAAACTAACTTGTACTTGTTCACAACAGTGTCATTTTCCATTGCTTTGATCCAATTTGGATTGACTTAATACATGTCTCAAGTGTGTCAGTGAACTTTCCAAGTGGTTTTGTTCAACTAGCATAGAGTTAGGACAGTGAACCCATGATTAGCACATTTTACAATTGCTCAAATCTTGTAGATCTAACCTGATCGGCCAATTCTCAGTCTAATGGCGATTCTTTTCAAAACATGTCAGCAAGATTTCAGTGTGGTAGCCGTCATATGCACAATCATTAGTTCAGTTTTCAAAAATTGTCAAAAAAATGCTATGAACCACATACATGAATTTCTTGGAACAGTTAAATTTAAGACAAATATTAATGCTCTGATAAAATGAAAACTTCACTTATTATTTAAGAGTTTTCCGCATGTCATATAGCCAATCAGCCAGTTAGTTCTATTACCTGACAGGTGCTGCTTATGATTGTGAATGCTGGCAAATATGTAAAAATAGGTCCAGTCCAGTACCATTTGTGGTATGAACATGGAGATACCTCATCAACACAATGAGCAAGGTCAACTTCCTGCTGGAAGAGGGGGAAGAGAAGCAGCTGGAGGAAGAAGAAAAACAGGAGCAGGAAGACTTGGTGATGGTGGTGGAAGAAGAAATTTCTGCTGCAAGCGATGTTGCATGTGAGGATATCACAGGGTATCAGTGCAGGGGATGACTAAGACGTTCACATCATTACTTCCCTCGCTGCACTACAAAGTGAAATATCTGCTGCAATGTGGATGAAAATCTCTGGCCAAACAGAGAGGGGAGTGCGGATGGCTAGGAGCATGAAGACCATGGCTATGAGAGGGGGACACCAACACTGACCAGTTAAGTTTACTGTAAAACGTGATTGACAGACAGCACTGTCGGCTGATAGGATTTGTCTTTTGATTGTGTTTTTACATTGAACTTGTACAGAGCAGTGTATGCAGTGTACATGCATATTATGTCCAAATTTGGAAGCTGCTCCTACTGTGAAATCCTTTTTATTTATTTATTTTTACTCGTATACATAATTGTATTCTGGCTCGACCTCTTCAATAGAGACAAAGCAGCTAAGCATTCTGACCTGCAGTGTTCACACACTGCCAAAGGGTCAATGCTTTTTGAGGGCGCTGACTGTTCACGTGAGAAATAAACTGGGTTTTGTCCAAAGGTTAAGCTGTTTTGGGACATATGCTAGCATCTGCAGGTGATCCATGGTGTTGTGCTGAAGCATCCGAGTTAACTTGAAAAAAGAATTAAGTGGAAGAGAATGAGCCAAAGTAACGGAGGAGGGTCAATTCTGCAATTCTTATGGTATTGATTCTTTACCAGAGAAAAGAATCTGCTTCTGAAGCACGTCTGATGAGTTTTGAGAAAGTAGTCAGCTTTTTCAAGCAAGCTGCAATGTTGTGCAGAAGTTTATGTGTGTTAGGCAAAATGACCTTTTAGTTTTGAGACTGTCATTTCAGTTTCAAGAAACGGACCAAACCAACAGAGAAACTGTAAGAACAAAAATGGAATGAAGATTAAAAAATCACTTGGATTTTTATTGGTGTAGACAATGTTATTTAAATAAACAGAACCTTTGACTGCATTTTCCCTACCTTTGTTGTTTCTCTGTCAATAAAACTATTGTTTATGAAGTTCTAACTTTCTATGTTGGCTCAGCCAACAAACACAAGAATAACACATTTTGTTTGTTATTGTTGTTTTTGAATTCTCCTACTTTTTTTTGTTTTTTTTTTTCATCACAAGAGGAAACCCTTGTTTATTTGAATTTGGATGTTCCCCCTTGCTTGACATTGATCTGTTTTGCCTTTAATAGTTTTAAATTTTGACATAAATTTCAAGTTTGTGTACAATAACTTAATTTATTTAATTTGGGTCAATTCCATCTTTTTAGTGTATTACGTTTATGTGACTTTTCTGTTCTTATTTTGTCATTCTAGCTTTTTGCAATTTAGTTTTATGTCTTGATAAAGCCTTTTGATATTACAGTATAGTAAACAGAAAATATCTTTTACATATTTCTGCAGTTCATTTTAATACCAGTAGATGGTGCTGTTTTGCCACTGAGTAACCTCAGACTTGTGATTTTTTTAACCTGAGATCAAATACGTCCAAGTGGACACTATGGCGTATTTTTTCCCTGTGAAACATGCTTCAGCATGAGGTGCTTCTGTAAAATGAGTTAAGATGTCAAAATGTTATATAAAGTCAACAATTTTTCTGTTGTATCACTAACTTTTTGCTTCAAATGGAAGCGTTTATTGAAGTTTCTCATGGAAAGAGCTTGTGTCAGTCACAAATTCACTCATTTGCCACCTTAACTGTAGTTCTGCATTATTTTTATCTTAATGTAATGACAAAATGAAGTTATTTTTTGTTTTTCAGTTGTAAGGTTTGGGCTGCAGGCGAGCATGTGAAACATTTCAAGTTACCTCCATCTTTATTCCTGTCTAATGATGAAAAACTCTTACATATGGACTTTTCCAACCAGCAATGCTGGGTTCGTGTTTTAAATCTTTACAAGCTGTTGGCCTCCTGTGTCAACATCAGGAGATCCGTTCATCTGCCATAAATGAGTCAGGGAGTGCCAACATGCAGATGGTTGATAATCCGAACATGAAAAGGGGAAATTAAAAATCATATGTTTCAGTGGAGGATTTAATGGCTTGATGGAATGAAATTTTGCCGGACGTGAAGAAATAGGCATTCGTGAAATCCCAACGATCTCTTCCAGCAAGTGTTTCGGTTTTCCTGAAGGAGTTCTGGGTTTGGGGTACAAAGGTTTAAGAGCAGAGCTCTCACCTGCAGTTAATCTCTTATCAATCTTCCCTCTCCCCCCTAACAGGGTGTTCTCTGCATAGTTGCAGTTGTCATGAGGCCGCCTCACTGCCAGGAACAGCGCATTAGGTGACGCTGAAGATGGCTATAACTGGAAGTGACTTTGGACCTGGTTGTCAATGGAGATGGTTATTGCTCTATGATTGCACCTCTGTTGACAATCATGTTCATAAAAAGTGCTAGTCATCCACCCAGTCATCTTGAACTTTAGTGTTGCTTTTATTACAAATTAACTCTGAGGCTGTTTTACTAACACGTTTCTTGTGACAAAACACTGGCAATCAAAGTAAATGTAGATGAAAAGTAGATTTTTTTTCAAAAATGTCAGTTTTAAGCTTTGATCCTGGAAGTATTTTAAACAAAAGAACATTTTTTTGTTTTTTTTTAGATTATTTAAAGTTTAAATCTGTTAGAAATAAATTGTCTTTTTTTTTTCCTTACATTTTGTATAAAGCAGTTTTTCACATCAAAATGACCAGAGTTTTTTAGTTACATACACTAGCTTATGCCACAATACAATATGGAAAGAAAATAGTCTCACAATTTGTGTGTTTGTGTAACACCTGATTTGTAAAAAGGGATGTGTTTTAAAAATGAATCAAAAATCATTTAGATTTGTTTTTAAATCTTGATTATTGGGGCATATATGTTTAAAAAAAGTAGAAAAAATGTCAGATTTTTGCTAGATATTATTTACAATCTAAGTTCAAAGTGGCTGATAAGAAAACTCTGATGACCCAGCATTCTAGCAGCATTTAAAAGCATCATGTACGCAAAAAACTGGAGAAATGGTTTATAATTAAAGTTCATGAGAACCAAAAAGTTAGCAAAAAGTTCACTCAACAGCCACGTTTAAAGGTATTCCTGTCCAACTGCTTGTTAACACACATTTCTAGTCAGCCAATTACATGACAGCAACTCAATGGATTAGGCATGTAGACATGGTCTAGACCAGGGGTCTCCAATCCTGTTCTTGTGAGCTACTACCCTGCTTGTTTTGCAGCTAACCGTGCTTCATTAGTTACTGGTCACCTGGATCAAGTGTGAAGCAGGGTTGTCTGCACAACAAGCAGGGCAGTAACTGACGAGGAACAGGGTCGAAGGGTCTAGACGATCTGCTGCAGTTCAAACCGAGCATCAGAACGGGGAAGAAAGGTGATTCAAGTGACTTTGATGGTTATTGGTTTCAGACGGGTTGGTCTGAGTCTTCCAGAAAATGCTGATCTTCTGGGATTTTCACCCACAACCATCCCTAGGGTTTACAGAAAATGGTCAGAAAAAGAGAAAATATCCAGTAAGTGGCAGTTCTGTGGGTGGAAAGGCCTTGTTGATCAGATGGATCTGATTGGTCAGAGGAGAATGACCAGACTGGTTCCGGCAACAGTAACTCAAATAACCACTGGTTACAACTGAGGTCTGCAGAAGAGCATCTCTGAAAGCACAACCCATCTAACCTTGAATCCGATGGGCTACAGCAGCAGAAGACCACACCGGGTACCACTCCTGTCAGATAAGAACAGGAAACTGAGGCTACAGTTCACAAAGGCTCAATAGAAGATTGGAAAAATGTGATGAGTCTCCATTTCTGCTGCGCCAGGCTGATGGCAGGGTCAGAATTTGGCATCAACAACATGAAAGCATGGATCCTTGTATCAATGCTTTAGGCTGGTGGTGCTGGTGTTGATGTGGTGATATTTTCTTGGCACACTTTATACAAGCTCAGCATGGTTACAAAGCCACACTGCCTGAGTATTGTTGCTGACCGTCTCCATCCTTTATGACCACAGTGTACCATCTTCTGATGGCTACTTCCAGCAGGATAAGACACCATGTCATAAAGCTGGAATCATCTCAGACTGGTTTCTTGATGTGAAAATGAGTTTACTGAACTCAAATGACCTCCAAAGTCACCAGATCTCAACCCAATAGATCAGCTTTGGGATGTGGTGGAACGGCAAATCATGAATGTGCAGCCAACAAATCTGCAGCAACTGTGTAACGCTATCACGTCAATATGGATCAAACTCTTTGAGGAATGCTTCCAGAACCTTGTTGAATCTATGCCACCAAGGACTAAGGCAGTTCTGAAGGCAAAGGGAAGTCCAACCCGGTACTAGCACGGTGTACCTAATAAAATGGCCAGGAAGTGAAGTCTGTTTAAGTGTATGCCAATAGTAAAAGTGAGATCGGTATATTTAAAGCTTACTTTTAATATTCTGTTTATATATTGTCAACTTAAAATGTTCCAAGTTAGTCTGAGGAAGTATTCAGTTAGTATACTTCCTACACTATGGTCTTTAGAATACTTGCAATACTCAAGTATACTTGATGAAATAAAGTCTTTGCTGGGGGGTAGTTCAAGATTCTGCACAGAAATCTAACATGTCATTGTCCTGCTGGACTTTTTATGAACCAATCCCTGGTTTCTCCACTGACGGTCTTTATCTTTTTCGGCTAAAGGCTTTCTTTACTGTTAGATCTGGTATTGCATTCTCATTCATTCATCATTCATTTTCCAATCCGCTTTATCCCTTTCGGGGTCACGGGGTTGCCGGAGCCGAACCCGGCTACTCATGGGCGAAGGCAGGGTACACCCCTGGACTGGTCGCCAGTCTGTCGCAGGGGCCACAATCACACACCCATGCACACTCACATTCACACCTAGGGACAGTTTAGAGTAACCAATTAACCTATGAAGCATGTTTTTGGACAGTGGGAGGAAGCCGGAGTCCCCGGAGAAAACCCACACATGCACGGGGAGAACATGCAAACTCCACACAGAAAGGTCCCCCAGCCAGGACTTGAACCGGGAACCTTCTTGCTGTGAGGCAGGAGCGCTAACCACTGCGCCAAAGTGCAGCCCGGTATTGCATTCTCCTCCTCTATAAATCTTTTATCATTAACTAGAGACGTGGCAGTCCTTTAGTTTCCCCAAGTGAGAGATTTTTTTTTTCTTTTGGAGTCACAAAGGCTGCTTTAACGGAATAGAATACCGACAGGAGGTATTTCAAACTAACTTTTGACAATGTTCCTTAAATTACCAGAGATATTTGATAACCATGAAGTCAGACATGAAACAGAGGATGAGATGACATTTTTTTTATTGGATCAACTGTTTTGTTGACATGTTCATCTCCTCCACCCAGTGGACTTTGCTGCTGCACCAACACTTTTTGCTTATGTAACTTGTGTAACCTGGTTTTGTGGCTTTATATGTCAATATGGGCAATTTCTCCAACCACTTTTTTTATCTTTTGATTTTTTGATAAAGTACTTTCTCAAATTAAGTGCTTTTTTCCTTGTACTTTTTTGTTTTTGCGATATGAGTGTTTGAATCTTCACAATGTTATATTGCATGTTTTAAAATCAAAGGTCACTGTCTCCAAGCCTGTTATATTGCTGCAAGTTTCCAATGACACAAAACTCAGGCCCGTTCAAAAGAAATGCAGTCAGATTTACAGATAAACTCTCAGGTAACAATAATCAAGTTTATTTTGGGACATTTTGTCTTTTTATGGGGACAGTTGAGACGTTTTAGAAGATAAATCAGAGTTTAATGAAGACAGATGGAACTATAAATTTAAATAATTGGGGAAGAAGCTTTTTCTCCTTATTATGACCTTTACGCTTAAAAGTCATACAAGAACGAAAGCAACAATAAAAAAAAAAGCAGTGTGATGCCACGGCAACAAAGCACACCCTCTGTATACATTTTCCCAATAAAGTCATATTTTTTATTGACAGTGCATCTTTAAAATGACTAAATGTGAGGGTTCTGTTCTGCTCAAAAACTGGCAGAACAATCTGACTTTATAAAGATTTTTCCTCTCTTAGTATGCTTTCTTTCTATTAAATACATATTCTTTTACTATTACATTACATTTAAAAGACATGAATCTGCAGGTTTAATCTACTGATCAAATTTGGATAAGAAATACATTACATGATTGAATAATTTCTTAATCTTTTTTTAGATTTGTTTTCCTCTGTTTTGAAAAAAGCATAGAGAATAATCAAAATAAAACGCCCTTGTAAAAGTTCTAAATTGTTTAATATTGGCAGTAAAAGTTGGATAGTCTATCTGTAAAATTGAATTGAGCTTTTTGTGACGTTTTTTTTAGGCTTCAGGTTTGATAATCACAAGAGCAGATACCGTTGTATGTCATTGGTTTTGAAATTTCACATTTAAGGAAGAAGTTTCATAGGTTTATTGGAGACTTAGTGCAGTTATCTTTCTGTGCATGTGGCCCCGGGGTAAATAGTCTTGTGACCTGAGCGGGGTGTACGAATCCAGCTGGAATCGACTACAGCAACCCTCATAACCTTAAGTAGGACAAAGCAGTTAGAGATGACCGCTTGAATAAACATTGACTGTTCTTTTCCAAGCTGCAAAAAAAAAAATTCACTCCAGGAGGAGTGGCTAATGATTAAAACAATTAAGGCCGCTTGAGTTCCTCCTCACTAACAGGTGCCGTTAGATACTAAAGCCTCCTCCTCGCCACTTTTCCACTTTCCCACCAAGGAATTCCATCCATCTGGTTTCATTCTCTTTCATTCTCTTGCATTTCTATTTTCAGTTTTTTTAGGATGGCAAGGCTGTTTTCAGTTCTTGGTATCCTTTGGATGGCCGTTGCTCTATCTGGTAAGATTTTGTCACATTCCAGATAAATCTCAGTTTTCGTCAACATTTTGAAGAGGAAATTTTATAGAGCAGTTTCATTTGTTTGTGTTGGAGTTCAGGATAAAGAAAACCAATAAGAACAACTTTCTTTTGTCAGCAAAACTCTTTGGGGATTTTAAAATATGCATGGAGATCAATTGTCGTATTAACTCAGAAGCAGATTTTTAAGTTGCTTTTTTTCTGACCACACATTAGACAACTGTTCTTAAGTTTTTCATGAAGCTTATTTTCATTTATTTATACATTTAAATTCTAAATGAAAGCAGGTAGTTTGGTTTTTAAGTTTTTGAACTTCTTTAGAGGTCATCCAGGCCTCCATTATCATTTAGGCCTTCATACGTGTGTATTTATTGTTTAATTTTTTGTTGTTGTTGATGAGCATAAATGTCTGATGATATTTTAGTTGAATCTTTTTTGCCACATCAGGTGTTTAAAATGTTAAAACCTACATTTTTTTTCCAAATAGTTTCTTTCTTAGATAAAGCTTTTTATATATTTTCGTTCATTTAACGTATCATCCTTTAGTTGTGATTCTATATGGGCTGTGGTAAAGCAATCAGTCAGAAAGATTTATTGTCCTAAACTCAAAGTACATGTGTTTAATTGCCCTTTTCTGATACAGATATTTTTTTACTAAATCTGAAAACAACCATTTTTAAAAAATATTTTGAGTTAATACAAAACAATTTAAGAGGCTGCAGGGTAAATAGATTTTTCTTTGGAAAAATGAATGTTTAAACAGTTTTGCTGTGGTAAAATAGCTTTAGAAAAGAAACAGATTTAGTCCGGTTTAACACCTACATGCAATTAAAATGAAAGATCAATTGAATTAGACAAAATAGGCTCAGCAAAAAAGCAATGAATGCATGTAAATGAAGTTGGTTGGTCAAGAAATC
>BSAI01000012.1:16224921-16254404 GCA_036245035.1 Adrianichthys oophorus | reverse complement strand
ACCACCATTGCACAGACCCATTCCAAACAATCAGAATATCATGGAAATGAGCATATGTTTCCAATTTTCTATTCAGAAAATGTAACTTTCATAGAATATACACTGCTCAAAAGAATAAAGGTAACACTACATAAGCACATCCTATATCTGAACGAATGAAATATTCTTTTTAAATGCTGTTTTCTTTGCATAGTTACATGTGCTGACAACACAACCACACAAATTGTATTAATGGGAATTAAATACACTGGCCTCTGGAGGTCTGGATGTGGAATCATACTCTAAATTAAAGTATAACAACAGACTATATATATGATCCAACTTGATATAATGTCTTTAAAACAAGTCAAAATGAGGTTCAGTAGTGAATGTGGCCTCCATGTGCCCGTGTGACTTCCCTGCAAGGCCTGGGTATGCTTCTGACGAAGCAGTGGATGGTCTCCTGGGGGATCTCTTCCCACACCTGGACCAAAGCATCAGACAGTCTGTGGTGCCACCTGGCAGTGGTGGATGTACCGAGACATGAATTCCCAGATATGTTCAATTGCATTCAGGTCTGAGGAACGGGCGGGCCAGTCCATTACATCGATACCTTTGTCTAGCAGAAACGGCTGACACACTCCAGCCACGTGAGGTCTAGCATTGTCTTGCCAATAGGAGGAACCCAGGGCCAATCACAACAGCATACGATCACACAACGGGTTTGGGAATCTCATCTCACTAGTTAATGGTTTCCAGGCTACCTCTGGTGAGCACATGGAGATCTGTGCAGCCCTCCAAAGAAATACCACCCCAAACCGTTACTGACCCACTGCCAAACCGGTCATGTTGGACGATGTTGCAGGCAGCAAAACATTCTCCACAGCACGTCCAGACTCTGTTACATGGGCACAGTGTGAACCTGCTTTCATCTGTGAAGAGCACAGGGCGTCAGATGTGAACTTGCCAATCTTGGTGTTCTCTAGAAAATGCCAAACATCTTGCATGATGTTGGAAGCACAACTCCCACCTGTAGACGTGGGGCCCTCATCCCACACTCATGGAGTCTGTTTCTAAGAGTTTGAGCAGACACATGCACATTTGTGGGTTGTTGGAGGTGATTTTGCAGAGTTCTGGCAGTGCTCTTACTGCTTCTCCTTGCACAAAGGGGGAGGCAGTGGTCCTGATTCAGAGTTATGCCCTTCTATGACCATCTCCACATCTCTTGATGTACTGGGCTGTCTCCTGGAATTGTCTCCACATTACGCTGACAGACACAGCAAACCGTCTTGCCACAGCTCACAATGATGTGCCGTTCTGGATGAGTTGCACTGCCTGGGCCACTTGCGTGGATTGTAGACGCTGTGTCATGGTACAGCTGGAGTCACAATACTGTTGGTATTCAACAGTCTCCAAAACATCAGTCAAAAAACATAAAAATTGAAACGTTGTCTGTGGTCACTACTTGCAGAACCTCTGCTTTATTGGAGATTGGAGATTTCCACCTGTTGTTTTTTCCACTTGCACAAAAACTTGAAATCGAATGTCAGTCAGTCAGTGTTGCTTCCTGATTAGACAGTTTGATGACACAGAAGTGTGATTGACTTGGTGTAACATTGTTGTTAGTCCAACAATTGTTGTTTTTTTGCACAGTGTAGATACTGGGGACACTGGTTTATTTATTTCAGGTATTTCTTTATTTATTTTGCAGCTCATTAAATCCATGTAAACAGGATTTTTTTTAAATTGAATGTGGAATCCTTGAAATTATCGTTTTGACTATCTGCTGATGGTCCTCTCTTTTGCTGGTTCATCTTTTCCGACCACATTTTGCCCTTCCATTAGACTTTTAGTTTAATCTGTTTGGACACAGCGCTCAGAGTATTCACATTTTTAAAAAAAAATTTATGAGCTAGAACCCAAATTTATGTAAAAAAAATACTTGAAAGCAGTTAAACAGTGGTCCCTGAAGCTATATTCTATGAAAGTGTAATTTTTTGAATGGAATTATGAAAAAACTTTCACTTTTCCATGATATTCAGATTTTTGGAAAAAGGTCTGTAAATTAATGGCTTTTATAAGTGTTTTACTTTATCTGAAATAAGTTTTGGTATATTTTCAGTTTTCCTAATCATTGTTTCTTTGCATCTCAGACTGGCAGCTGATCCTGGTAATTGTGGGCTCGGTGCTCGGAGTTCTGGCGCTCAGCTTCCTCATCTCTCTCATTGTTGTGTCTATGAAGTGAGTTTACCTGCCCATTCACCAACTTTCACCTGTGTCATGGCTTCTGTCTGTCTCACCTCACTTGATACTTCGAGTCACAAAAACACAATCACATGTGCTTCGTAGATCCCCAAAGAAAAAATTCAAGAAGAGTAAAGAACCAGATGACGTGAAACCGTATGTCAGCCATTTTTCAACCAAGGCGCCACTTGGTGGAAACAGCATAAAGAATGATTACACATCTCAGACAAGTGCGCCAGTTGGAATACCTCGGATCCCACGAGCCACAACCACCCTGGACAACAGGAGCAACATCGAGATGGTTCCAAGCAACAGCCGGCAAAACCTGATCTCTTCAAACAAAAACTCAGTGAGTTTTCATCTGTGCGAGTTCACATGTCAGTTTGCACCACTCAGACTTCACCTACAAACATGCCTTTTTTAAAATCTTTTTACAGTGGCTAAGCGACGACCAGGACAGCTCATACTCATACTCACGACCCACCAACTCCTACGCTCAGGCTCGACCTCAGAGCAACCCCTACAACCAGAACCGAGCTCAGTACAACCCGTACGCTCAGAGCCAAGGCCACTCCAACCCATACTTCTCAAATGACAGCTTTAATTAGAGTAGAATTACAGGGGTAAAAATGAGCACTATTGCATCATGTTTGATTATCACATTGACTCCAAAGCCTTTAGTTCACCAGCTATGAGCTGTCATAAATCAGTTCTCTGATATTTCATGTTTGAGATAAAAAGTCAGACTGTAGCTTTATGTCTGATTTGACCCCCAAGCTCAGTTTTTATCTTGTAAATATTCTAGATTTGTGATGAAAATTTGCTTATTAATTATTTAAATTCTGTTTAACGGGTATAGACTTTAAAAAATATCTCAAACCTCAAATCAAGGTGTCTTTCTATGTCGAAATTTATATTTTGTAAAATGCTTGTCGTACTAAAATTTGGTTGATGTTCTGTTTATTGAAGCTAAAAAGTGTTTGATTTTTATTAATCTCCTCAAGGATTATAAGGATTTTGTCATTGAAAACAATATTTTGTTTATTTTCTTTAGTTTTTTCTTTGGCATCTTTGTCCAAATCAGAAAAATAAGTAATTAAATATCTTTGTTTGTTTACTGTAATAATTCTTTCTGGCAATTACTCACATACAGTAATAAATCTTGTTCATTTTGATTTTCAGTTAATGCCACATTCGTTAAAAAAAATTACTCATTGTGTGTGATTTTCCACATTCCTACAGTCGTTTTCCATGTGTGGATCTGCAATGTGTCTCCAAACCAAAAGGAGGCTCTAGAGCAGCAGCATCCTGATTTTAGAGAATGCTCTCTATCTTCTTCTCCAGGCTAGAGATGGCACGCTAGCTTGCTGCATGCGCAACATTGGGCGCCATATTAGAATGGTATAGATGACGCTTTACTGCTGTGCTGCAATTGTATTGAGTGAACATCACCTGGACCTCACTGCTCCGGGTCTGTGGATGAAGTGCTCACTGTGCCCCCTGGACTGGCATGACTGTCGACCGAGCTGCACTGTTTACAATATGGCGGAAATATGTAAGAAAAAGAAAAGGGAGATATCTGAAAGTAAAACATTTATTTTTTAGTTTGGAAAAAAAACCACGAGGGTTGTAGGTTTAAAGCAAAAGCAGAACAAAAAATAAAGATTTGACCAGATTGCTTAATTAGTTAGCCAAGAAATTTCGTGTTTCTGTATGCTAATGTAGCCTTGGCCACTGACCTCTAATTAGACACTGCTTGTCAAACTTGTCTTTGCAGTATCAGAGGATTTATATATTTTTTATACTTGTTCCCCTCTTTTTAACTTAAACAATTAGAGCTTATGTAACCTTATAGTTATGGAGAAAAAATACTCACTGGATTTGTGTGCGCCTAATTACTGATTTGTAACTTGTAACTTGATTTGCATGTTTGCGTGTAACTTTGATTTGTGGATATAGTTTAAGCTGCAAAAAAAAAGCTGCTTAAAGTTGTGCATGTGTGATGAAATGGATCTGCAGTTATGCTGTGGCCAACATGAGTCGCGGTGGTCTAAGGGTTGGTGGTACTTGGTGGTAGATTACTTTTCACAAGACATAGACATTGTATAGTTGTCCACCATAACCAACCAGCAAGTAATTTCTGAAGAGCGTTTTTGTCAGGTGGGGGATCCCGTTGGAGTTGGTGAATGATGACGATACTCAGTTGACCTCAGTAGAGTTTAGACAGTTCAGTGAAGCATACAACTTTAAACACACTGCATCCAGTCCTCACTATCCACAAGCTAATGGTGCAGCAGAAAGGAGTGTTGCAATAGTTAAACACATTCTCAGTCAACTAGATCCTTACTTAGCTCTTTTGAGCTATCGGCCCACACCTCATACAGTTATGGGTTTGAGTCCAGCGCCAAATCAGGACCACAGTTTGGATCCTGCCGACTCAGCTGTGTCCCATTTCAGTCGATCATGGTGCAGTCAAAGCCAAAGATCACCAAACTAAAGACTCGTACCGTTTTTCTACAACTGGCGCCCCTCAGCAGAACCTTTACCCGTTCTTCAGCCTGGCCAGGGGGTTAATGTCAAGCTGAAGGGAGAAAAAGGTTGTACTACATCTGCAAAAGTCATCAACAGAGCTCTAGAGCCTAGATCCTACTATTTGCAGACAGAGCACAGAACAGCCACGTCGTAACAGAAGACACATCCAGGAAGTGCCTGACCCAGCGACCCAGGTTACACCTGAAGACACTCGTGACTTTAATACTACTCCCGTTAGTAACGTGGGCTCCTCTCCCATCTCACTGAGAGCCTTAGTCACTTCAGTCATGGCTTCACTCTGCAATCCGAGTGTTTTTCCCTATAAGATCATTGTAGGAAGAGAAGTTAAACTTCCGTTCTGATTTCAGGACTAAGTGCAAGTAGAAGGAATTATTATTATTAGTGTTATTATTGAAGTTATTATTTTGTTGTTGTTTAATTAAATGTCAAAATGCTACAGAAAAAAAAAAGAAATTTTGTGTTTGGTAATACATAGTTTAGTAACCCGTTATGTTTGATTCTGTTCTAACCAATTTGTTACTGAATGTGGAGCTAACATATATAAAAGTACATAATTAGCGAAGAGATACTAAAAGGGGGAAAGGTATAAAATGTATCTGCAGTCATGCTGTGGCCAACAGGAGTCGCTATGGTCCAAGTAATGTGTGTTATATAGAGCCATACCAGCAAGGACAAGTAGACTCAGGGACAGTTTATTTCCAAAAGCTGTAACTGTACTGAATACCAGTTTCAAACTACAGACCATCTCATCAATCAATCTTTATTTGTATAGAGCTTTTTATATGAACCATAACACAAAGTGCTTACTTGGCCATTCCACTGCTACTCTTGCACACTTGTCCCACTTTGCACATCCTCTTATCCATTGCAGTTTGTCTAATTTATCTGAAGTTAAGTGTTCTTACTTGAAACCTAAAGCGTTTTTTTGTTTTGTTTGTTTGTTTTTACTATCTATTTATCTGCATTGACTGTCCACATTGCAGAGAACTGTACCTGAAATCTCATAGTACCAAGTATAATGACAATAAAGGTGTTCTATTCTATTCTATTCTATAGTGGATGTTTAGAGAGGCGAGAAAGAAAATCCAGAGGAATAAAGTTTGCTGAATACTATTGCCTGTACTGTTAAAGTCAGTAATAAAGTGTTAATTTACAACGCATGACTCAGAGAGTTTCATGGCATAGTGTCAATTGTATTTTGTATTTTTCTGTATTTTGTAATTCTTATACTTGTGAATACACAATTGCAAGTACACAAAGTAATGCACAAAACCTTTTGAATGAGTTACAAGTCAAAAATCAAGCACACACAATTCCAAAGTTACATACAAACATGCAGACAAAAGTTACAAATCAGGAATTACGCACACACAAATCCCGTGAGTCTATTTTCTCTCCATAGATGACACTTTCCATTGATTTCTTTTCACTTTTCAAAAATTATCTCACAAAAAAACTCATAAGCACTTGAGCAAAAACTTAATGACACAATATTTTTTTATTTTTTAGGCATCTCTTTAAAATGAGGCATGGCCCCATTCAATACACTAGACTTTATAAGAAAGGACACATCTGTCCTTACTGAGAAAAACCACTAGAGGGAGTTACAGTTTTACAGAAAAGCTGTACAGGTAAATGACACTGGTACTCCATGACAAACGTGTTTTTAGGATTAAATATTTAAAAGTGTGTTTTGGTAAGAATAGCCAGTATTGAACATTTTGAGTCTTCTTTAAAGTTTTCTAATCCTCTTGTCTTCTTAAACATCGAGAAATGTCAGAGTCATTTAAATCTTTACCCTTAACAAATACCCAAACAATGCACCTACAAGTACCACAAAAAGTCAGGCAGGTTTTATCCTAAAATGTTGTTTATACTTTTCCAGGCATGCCTTAATTTTTTTCTAAGTTTGACTCTCGGCTACGTATATAAAAGCAGAATGTTCCAAAATCTCAAAAAAGAAATACATATATATGTGTAGAAAACAAGTAAATACAACTCACTGCTGTGTTGGTGACTTATAGACCAACTTATTGTTCCAGTCAATGAGTAAATGGACTTCGTTACTTTACTTTAAGTTTTTTTTAATACTTTGTACTGAGTATCAAAAATATAAGCAACTTTTACTCTCTACTTGACAAAATTTTTGATTGAATATTTGGTTTTTTTACTCCACTACATTTGAATGGATATTTACCGTTAGTCACTCGAGTAAATGTAATGAGGAATGGTAGGTGTCCATTCAAATGTAGTGAGTGGAGTAAAAAAATATATATATATTCAATCAAAAATATAGTCAAGTAGAGAGTAAATGTAAATTTACTCAGGTAATTTGCACCACTGGTCCCAGCAGTGTCAAAAACTGTTGTTTTTTGGCATAAAAAAATACCAAAAACATAAAGAGATTTTTTTCTTCCAAAATTAGTTGGTTTAAGAGCTTTGACAGATTCCTATTACGTTCTTTCAAAATAAAAGACACTCAGTGTTACATAGAACCATCTCAACCCTATCCTAATGCAGCACATGTAGCTGAAGATAGTGTACTGTCAGCAGTGCTTAAAAAAAAGTTTATTTTACCATTTGTGATAGATCTCAACCACAACTTTGTAAATCTAGCCAAAATTAAATCAGAGCTAAGTAAGTGACTTACAGTAAAGTTCAAACCACTAAAAATCCTGTCATTTGTTCAAAAATTGATAATTAGCTTATAACCATTTCTGGATGTGCTTTCTAGCCTTCAATTGATTTTCTTTGGTATGCACCACATAAAAAACAGTCAAAATGTTTTTTTTTGGCTTGTGATATGAACTGCTCTTCAACTGTTTGTGAATGAGTTGAATAAATTTGAGGTAGTTTTTTTTTTTTTTTTTTTTTTTACGTTACTACTTAGTGGCTGTTTCCTTAGTTAAAATTAAAACAGTTGTATGTTTCTTTAACCAAAAAAACTACAATGGAGTTTTAAAAGAGCCACATATGACAAAGGAGTTTCAGGTTGCAGACCCCTGGTCTATAGGTTCTATTCTATAGAACCAGCTGCAGGTATTGTGTGTGGCATGCCAGCAAAAAAAAAAAAAAAAAAAACTCTTTTGTGAATTGAACTGAATAGAATTGATAAACTTACTATGTTTTTATTGGTAAAACACTTGTGAACAGAAATTGCTAAGCAAAATGATTAATAAAGTTAAATTCTGAATCAAATTTTAATCCAAATTGTAGATTAAAATGTTCCTAGTGAAAATGGACTTTACACACAGCAGGAAATAGTGCTGACCTATTCCTACTAGAAGGTTCCTGGTGTAAATCCATAAATGTAGCCTCTCCTCATTTTTATGCTCCTCAGTTCAATCAATGAAGCAGAAACTGAATTTACTACAAAGTATTTTTCATGACAAGCTCATATGAAATATAAAAAAATCAGACGTTTTTTAGATATTACTAAATCTCATCAAGTATTGCACCGCTGTCTGCTTTCCTGTACTGAAAATATGCTGTTGTTTTGTCATTGTGCTGACTCACTCACCTGTACATATTATACAAAGGCATTAGCTGCTAATAAAGTTAAAATTTAATTTGTGTGGGGCGATTGTTGGCTCTTTCTTGTTTCTGCTGCAAAGCTATAAACCAAAAGTGCTGTGACAGTGCACAGTAAAAAAAAAAAAAGGCAATAAAGTGTTCAACAGGAGCTGCATATCATCAGTTTCTCGGATCGTAAATATGATAAGTGTGAAAAAGTGCGGCGTACTGCCTGTTAAAGTTGATGGCACTTTTTATAGTTCATGTTGGGAGAAGTGGACATCTTAGCATGCCTTTAGATAACTTGTTTGTTTTTGTAATCTTGGCTAGCTTAGTGTTTCAATTTTCCTGTTTTAGCTCATATCAGACCTTCAGAGTTTCTAAACAATACCTCTGGGTGGGTTCATTACTTCTGTAGTATGAAAATAATTGAATTGCTTGAATTGATTTTTTTGTGCTTTCATTCTTCACAGTTATTTTTTAGTCCCCCACCCCCAAAAATTTAGTTCATGTTTATAAATTTCACCGGAGAATAAAGATGCTTTTGCAAAGTACAGTTTGCATAAACATCATGAAAGGAATACAGTAGAACTTAGAGCTAGATTAGAAGCAGTTGATAGTCATCTATTGGAAAAAAATAATTTTATTCAAAATACCCTTCCTGACACAACCCTGTATTTTTTACCGGACTGAGTACCAGCACAGGGAGACCCAGACTTCGGCCTCTTTGTGGCTACATGCAGTAGCGTGAAGGGGTCTTGCTCAAGGACCCACACTGGATGAAGCTTATCACACCCCATGGGAATCAAACCCTGATTTCTCTTGCACCAGCCCTACATAATGCCAAGTGAGCCCTCCAGCTGCTAGGGGTAAAGTTAAAAACTATAAATTATTATTTCTTCAAAGCCTGCTTTAACCCTTTAACAACCCAACCAAGACAAAATTAATTAATTAACTTTTTTTTTGGGTCAAATTTTCCACTGGCGTAGTCAATGCACATGATTAGTGTTTTAATAATGTTTTCTAAATATGCTCTACCAACTGGTTGAGCAGGCAGTAAAAAATATACATTAAACTTATTGGTGGTTGTATTATGGTTGGGGCTCATATCTTTATATTCAAAAAATGTCAAGTTTTTTGCTTTTTTGAGCTAAATTAAGTTCTGAAACTTACTTATACAATATCTCCCCACGCAGGTAGAGGGATCCCTTTGTCCTCTGGCAAGTCCATGAGCGGGGGATCATTTTCCATCTGAGCCTGGAGGGTGTCTGTGTCCTTGTGGTGCGGGTTCTGGCCCTTACCCTCGGGTGCCGAGCCCCTTCTGGGTCACAACATTAGGAGAGCCTGGTCAGGCAATGTACACCTTCGGGGACCCCCACTTCTCTTGGTCATCCCTTTTCTAGATGGGGGTAGCTGACCCCCATCGTGCTCTCTTCTGGATCTCCGCAGCTGCCTGGAGCTTTGGAGCGGGTCTCCCGTGGGGGGCCCGGGCTCATACCCGGGGCTGGGGTGGGGGGATGCCCAGAACTCCTGGGTGGTGGTGGGCGGCTTGTCTGGGGTGGTGGGGCTCTCGGGGGTGGGGCCCCGCGCTGGGCCACCTGGCGCGGTGGGAGGGCTGCTCTCCTGACTGGGCTGGGCCTTGCGCTCTGCGCTTCCGTACCTCACTGCGCACGGGTGTTGGGGGCCCGTGTGGCTGTCCTGCGGGCCCTGGTCTAGGTGCTTGGCTGGGCTGCCTGGCGGGTGGATCTCCTCCACTGACCCCACAGTATGGGTGCGGGGGCGGGCCCTGGTCGGCGCTGCCGCCTCGACGGGTGTCTTGGTGTGGGGATGGCTGGGGGTTCTCCCTCCTTTTTTGTGCATTCCATCATCCACTTCAGCTTAACATAACATTCACCTGAGCACAGGCGTCAGCTCACCTTTGCACCTTCAAATAGTGTGCGTGACAGAATGTAATGCTTTACATGTGTTGGTTGGTATGCACAAGTGTGCGTGTGAACTGGATGTGGACAAGTTTGTGAACACTCTCGGAGCCGGCAGGTATGTGGCAGCTGAGTGTGTGGACAGGCCCCGCCCATTTTAGACCAACACTCACTATTGCAATGGGTATAAACTCCAGCATTTTGTTGCCTGTAGATTAACAACTCTACCTTCCCTTCACAGTAGTCCTTCTCTAACTTCTATAATCCACCATCTCTCTTCCCCACCCCCCACCCCCCAACTCTCTCCTTTTTCCCCTTTCCTTTTCCGTCCGGTCCAACAAAAAAGACACAAAAAAAAAATCAATATTAATAAAGTTTGGTTTAAATTACAAAAGGGGCTTATACCAACATACATTTTGTGTTCGCTATGATTTATAACCCCCGATTGTAAGAGTAAAATCTGTCTAATACAAGAGGCTCTCAGCTCATATCTGTTTGCCCAGCTGTTGGACAGGACAAGTTAAAAAAAATAAAAATAAAAAATACAATATCTATGAGAGGGCTGCACGGTGGCGCAGTGGTTAGCGCTCCTGCCTCACAGCAAGAAGGTTCCCGGTTCAAGTCCTGGCTGGGGGACCTTTCTGTGTGGAGTTTGCATGTTCTCCCCGTGCATGCGTGGGTTTTCTCCGGGTACTCCGGCTTCCTTCCACTGTCCAAAAACATGCTTCACAGGTTAATTGGTTACTCTAAATTGTCCCTAGGTGTGAGTGTGCATGGGTGTGTGATTGTGGCCACTGCGACAGACTGGCGACCAGTCCAGGGGTGTACCCTGCCTTCGCCCATGAGTAGCCGGGTTAGGCTCCGGCAACCCCGTGACCCCGAAAGGGATAAAGCGGATTGGAAAATTAATTAATGAATGAATGAACAATATCTATCTGTCTGTCTGTCTGTCGATCTATGACAAAAATTATTTTAGAAAAAAATTTAAATGCGTACACTTTATATTTAAATGTTAAGTTTCTCTGCTTTTTGAAATGCTGTAGATTGATAAACTTACATTTTTATTTAGTCAGATATACAATTAAAGCATGTGTGCTGGAAAGCATACTGTTTTTGAGGCTGCAATATTCACTTCAGGCTCTTCCGGCTAAACTTTTACACAAAAATGAGTAGTCACCTTTTTTGCTGATGTGGAGAGCCATTCTAAAGGTAAAAGTTAATGTTAGGTTAACTTTATGTCAAAGAGTCAGCCATAAAAATGCTGCATTGCCTTTTGTCACATTGCTAAGCCCCTGGTTGGTCAGGGTTTCACTCATCAGTCCCAAAGACATCTCCCTCAAAATCACTTGGGCTCAGAGAGTCATGGGTGCAGATTGGGCCTGAGTTTATGCAGTGTCTCTGATGTAAAACAAAGAGACTCTCAGAAGTAAAGAGAAGTGTTAAAAATGGTTCTTAAAGGTGTTCATCTTCTGCCCCTTCTGCTCCTCTGCCAAGGAATCCAACTTGCCCAAGGTAAGTCCATTCTTCTTCTTTTGTTTGTAGAAACTTAAAGGTCTGAAGCACCTGGGAAATAGCCAGGTTTAAATACCTTTTTAGGATAATTCTGCTGCTATTTCTACCAAAATAAAACCAATAAAGCAAGAATAGAAATACTTTGAACAGACAAATTTAAAAAGTGGGAATGCACAAAACATATTTTACCATTTGTAAATCACATTTTTTATTTTCAAAAATATATATGGGCGTTAAGAAACAGGCTGTTTTTAAGAAACAATAAAAGATGTTTTGTTTATTAATATTATAGCCTTGATTTTGTATGTAACTTTTTTTAAGGGTCTTTCTTTATCTTTGCTAGCATAAATTTTTTAATTTTAGCAAATATGGTCAGTACCCTTTTGAGGGATAAATAAAGTTTTATTCTATTCCATTCTACTCTAAAAGGCATATTTTAACTATGGAGATCCCACTGAGTCAAATTTGATCACATTCTTTTTTTCTTTTGTGATATTTTTGTTTTGTTTTGTTTTGTTTTATTTTATTTCATTTTATTTTACATTTTTTTATTTTACATTATTTTATTTTACTTTGTTTTATTTTATTTTATTTTAGTAGCTGTTGTCTATTGCTGCTACCTAAAATCAACAACAAAAAAAGCAGTTAAAATAACTTTAAAAGCCCAGAAGAGGATTTTTCTTGGGTTCCCCTTTTACTTTAGTTGTTTAAAATAAAGAAAGCTAAACATCACAGATGTGGAGTTTGTTGATCACAAAATAAATAAATAAAAATAATAACCCTGCTTGAGCCTTTCTTCCATTATTTCTAATAAAATCATAATTGCGTTAAAATGACAGTTTTACAGCCTCCTAATGGTCTTGAGGTTGTCTTTTCATCCACAGTGAAGAATTAACTTTGGTTTAAAAGCCAGATCACATGATTTTGGGCTCCGATGCTGCACAAGGAAAGAAGATGAGTGGCCATAAAGCTCATAAAAAGTCACTCATTTGTTAGAGAAACTGAAAAATGGGTTTTAATTTTTGTTGAAACATTGACATTAAAAATGTGGTCACGTTTTGTTGTACATAATTTACAAATGGACATTTAAGATTTTTTCAAGAATAATTTTTCATTCCTCTAATTAACTGTTTCATTGTAAAATCAAATAATAAAGATGAATGTACATTTTAAAAGGTTTTTGATGTTTTGGGACATCCTTACACTTTCTGCTAGATTTAATGTTCTGTTTGTTTTATTCAAAAAGTGAAAAATTGAAGCTTCCTTGGTGGAAACTTGCATTATCTCTACTACAGATTTGACTATAGATCTTTTAGGAAATTTGCAAAAAACCGTCATCCAACTGCATTTTATACCAATACTGAAGTGAAAATAATCTTAAATTGGACCAAAAACAATAATTACCATCACGTATCCACCATCTATAAAAGAAACTTCATTCTAGAAACAATTCAGTCCAAGAGAAAAAAGGTATTTTCAATTAGCCTCATTCTGATTGGAACTTTTAGTTATTAAAGTTGTTAAAGTGAGAACTGCAAATTGGTACAACCAGAGGACTTCATGCCCATCAATTTATAATTACACTCAACCTAACATTTTTATTTGTTTCTTTAGGTAGTTGTGGCAGTAATGAGTTTCAGTGCACCAATGGCCAATGCATCAAATTCGACTGGAGATGTGACGGAACAAAAGACTGCACCGATGATTCAGATGAGCTAAACTGTCGTGAGTAAACATTACAGCTGGAAAAAAGAAAAACTGGCAAACATCTAATATTTTACTTTTATTACTATTCGTTTAATAGTTGTATAATTGCAGAAAATGCAGTGAGTCAACAATAAAGTCACTTAAAGAACTAAAAAGGATCATTCTAAGACTATAACTAATTATGTGCATGTAAAAATCTTTTTACAGCACTGCCAGAATGCACGTCGCAAGAATTTAAGTGTGTGACAAGTGGGGAATGCATCCCTCTAGGATTTGTCTGTGACGGAGAGGACGACTGCGCTGATGGCTCAGATGAACAAAGAGCTTGTGGTAAAGAACACAGACAATGATTGTGAAAATCTAAATAACTTAAGATCTACTTTTCATACTTACTGTGTACCTGTAATTATCAAGCACTGATTTAAAGTTAATTGTAAATATTCGTGCTAAATAGACCTGAAGCTTTCTATCAAAACCACAAAAGTTGCTATAAACTATAAAAACTAAAACATCACCTGTTAAGTGGTAATCTTTATTTTTAATGTTAAAAATGGTTAAAACCTGAAATATGACCAAAAGAAAATGAAAAATTATTCAGTGATTTTAAAAGGAAAATATTGTTGGTTTTTTTCTGTCATGTATGTTTTTTTGGGAGACTTTTTGTACTAAATCCTTTTTAATATTTTTTTTTTAATATATTTTTAGCTATTGGAAGTCTTCCTAATAAGAATATTTTTCCTCCGAGACAGAAATAGTCTTTTACTTTCTTAAGATTCAGTTTTTGCTGTGTCATTAACTGTCATTGCCCATCATAGATGTTTTCTTTTCTGGGTTTTCTTCAATACGTATACAGTTTTTGCCCATTTAACATTGGTGTAGTGCCTTCTATAGCTCTTCCAAAACCCAATTTAAAGGAATTAACTTGTTTCAGGTGGACAGACCTGCAGCACTGACCAGTTCACCTGTCAGGAGGGTCAGTGCATCCCCAGGAAATACAGATGTGACCATGTGAAGGACTGTGTGGACAACTCTGATGAGAACAACTGCAGTAAGGCACTTTTTGACCAATCCAAATATTTTGAATCTACTATGATGTTGTCATTTCCTTGCTTTATTTTACTCTCTCACAGACTATCCACACTGCACCGAGAAGACGTGTGCGAATGGGGCCTGTTACAACAACTCTCAGCGATGCAATGGACTTCAGGACTGCAGAGATGGTTCTGATGAGTTCAACTGCAGTAAGTACACAGAGATGAATTGCTATTAAGGCAGACATGACTTCCCTTTACTATTTCTTTAAGTAAACAATTCAAAATTAAATTACACCTTCATCACAACTTTTTAAACTGGAAATTTAAAAACATGAATATATGGGTAAATTTAAGAAATGTGTCTGTCTTATCAAAATGTCTGTTAAAAAATCAGATTGTCTGCCGTCCGGCTAACTGGTATTTTAATTTTTTCTTCCTTTGTCATTATGGTGCTGAGAAAAAAAAGCTTATTTATCTATCTTATACACATAACATCCTATAGACAGGTTTTACTTCTGGTTGTCATACTATGTTTGTTTGAAAGCTGCAAAAATATCACTTATGTTTTTGCTTTTAAGTAAATCTAAAATAAAAGATATTTTGGAGCAAAAGTTGTTTGAGGCATATTTGCCTCACCGGGCATCAAGGGGATTCCATAAGAAATGTTGATGGTGGGTCAAGAAAAAAATCACTTTTCTTTCTTTAAGATAAAATCTGAACTTCTATGTCAAAAATCTAAGATTTAAGTAAAAAAAAGAAAATAAAAATCACATCTATGACTTTAGACATTTTCTATTTCTTGTAACTGCATAATGAAAGCAATAACGTGAAGGAACAGGAACCAGAACTATTCTGCTAAAGGCAAAACCAAATCTCAAAAGTGACGAAAGATTCTGAAATCTAGTTGCACCACATCACAACTGCACAGTTGTGTACTGTGCATTTTGCTGTTGTTTTGATGTAAAACGTTTCTCCTCCCAACAAACTACCTCAACACATGAGTTTGGGATTTTTTTCTCCTTATGTTCACTGTTGTTTTACAGAAACTAAAACCACAAAAACATTTCTCCATTTTGACAGTATTCTGCTATTGTAACTAATTGTTGATGTGTTGTTAGTTAATAATGCCTCTGATTTTTCCTTTTTCCAGCAAGTCATCACTGTCCTCTCCATCAATTTGAGTGTGCGAACGGCTTTTGTGTTCCTCTGGCGTTTGTGTGCGATCACTGGGATGACTGTGGGGATAACAGTGATGAGCAGGACTGTGGTGAGGATGAAACAGCCACGAGCAGTTACTCTTTCTAAGGCGGAACGATTCATTTTTCATCCGTAAATCTGTAGCCAGTCCTCTAACACTTTCTTCTTTCAGTGTACTCAACCTGCCGTGGCAGTGACTTCACTTGCTCCAGCGGCAGATGTATTCCTCAAGATTGGGTGTGTGACAAGTTCAATGACTGTGGGGATTTCAGTGATGAGAGGGGATGCGGTAAGAAAACTTAATTGTAGAATGGACTTGAGTTTGATGTCTGTTTTGATGAAAGAGGTTTCCTTCAGTTAAAGGTCATTGTTAAAGACCCAATCCATTGAAATTTGTGTTTTTAACATGTTCTTGCAGCATTTTTCTCATGAAAAAATGACATATATAAATACTATTAGGATTAATGGTGGAAATAGTGTGTTTCTGAGTATTTCTTTATTCAAATCTTGGTAAATCAGGAGCAGACAAAAAAGGAAGTTGAAAAAAGCTTGTAGATATGACTCAGCTTCTACAGTCTCCAAGCCACTAGCTCCTTGCTTTACAGCATTCCGATGCATCCCTTTGTAGACAAACAGATCCATGTACGTCTTTGCTTTCCTCGTTTGAGCTGGCTCAAAAGTTGTATGGCTGGATATCTCCAATATTGCTCGCCATTTTTGTTGCACTGCTAATGTTAGTTTGGGGTTGTGAGAGGCTTTAAGCTAGTGGTAGCAGATGCCTAAAAATTAATGTAAATTCTTGTTTTGTTTTTTTTTTATTTTGATATGTATGTCTGTTTTTTGTGTGTAGATAGCGACTCTAGGGATTGTTACCCTGGTGAGTGGGGATGCCCGGGCTCTATCATGTGCATACCCTTAAATAAAGTGTGTGATGGCAAACCTGACTGTCCTGGAGGCACTGATGAAACCAACTCCACAGCAGGACAAACCTGCAGTAAGTCTGTCTCACATACACGTTTTCCTCATGGTAAAAGTAGGAAAGTACCATCTAGTACATTCTAAACATTTTTTTTTGCATTCTCAGCACTTTCAGATGGCTGTAAAGTTAGTCACAAAGTTAAAACAGTGTGCATTGCACTCATAAGCATTTCTAAGAGGTTAGTTTTAGAGTCTGCACTATAATTGTAATTGTTTTGTCCTTGTCATCACCACACTGACAATGTTCATCATTAACTTTTTTTGTTTTTTGTAATGCAGGGACTTATGGCCACACTTCTGGTCACGATGATATTCTTTTGATGTCTCTTAATGATTCTGTGAAAACTCTTTAATGTGGTCATTTTTCCACTTGGTGCTGATGTGTGTTTTTCTTTTCTATTTCCCTATTTTTACACAGGTTTGGAACGTTGCTCAACCTTGAGCTGTGAGTTCCTTTGCCACCCTTCTCCTCAGGGAGGCACGTGCTACTGCCCCGATGGATTTATAGTGGCAAATGACAGTCGCTCTTGCACCGGTGAGGATTTGTTTCAGCTTTTCAAATGAAAGATTCCTTTTTTAATTTCAGTCCCTGATCTGTTGTTGACAATGTTTGGTCTGTTGCCCAGACTACAATGACTGTCAGATCTGGGGAATCTGTGACCAGCTGTGTGAGGATCGTCCTGGGACACACCACTGCAGCTGCGCAAATGGATTTGTCTTGGAGCAAGGTCATACCTGTAAAGCTAACATTTCAGGTACACAGCCGCTGAAAAGTCAAAGCCTTTTTATCACAATGTATTTCTAACAAATTTCTGATGGATGTGCTGCTTTTGTTTCTCAGCTGGATTGCCAAAGCTCATTTTCACTAATGGTGGAGATGTGATGATGGCCGACATACATGGACGCTTTGCAAGTACTCTGGTGCCAGCACAAGGCAGAGGCTATGCTGTTGGGGTGGCTGTCAACTGGGGCAGCAGCTTAGTCTTCTGGAGCGATACATACACCAAAAAGGTCCGTTTGATTTACTGTTTCATGAGTTTTCTCGCCTGGATGCCTCCTTGGGGAGTTGTTCAGGGCGTGTCCCACTGGGTGGAGACCCCAGGGAGGACCCAAGACAGGCTGGAGAGACTATGTCTGTCCTGGAACGCCTCACGGTCCCCCAAGAGGAGCTGGAGGAAGTGAAGGGAGAGGAAAGTCTGGGCGTCTTTGCTTAGACTGCTGCTCCTGCAACCTGGTTCGGGATGAGGGGAAGAATGGATGGATGAATGAATGGATGGATGGATGGATGACTTTTCTCAAGATAAAATTGTTTATCACCTTTACAGTGCAGTGAAACTATAACACTCCTTGATTCCCTTGTCAGGTTTATTCCGCCAACTTTGATGGGAACAATATTAAAGAGGTCCTGACTGTTGCAGTTCACAATGTCCAGAATCTGGCAGTCGATTGGGTCAGCCTGAAACTCTATGTCTTGGAGGTTTTGGTGGAGCGCATTGATGTGTGCGATTTTGATGGAAGAAATCGAGTGACGCTGGTGGCAGAAAATCTGCAGAGGCCTCATGGCCTGGTGCTGGATCCAACAGTTGGGTGGGTTCACATGCTTCATTTAAACAAAGCGCAAGAATGCATTTTACAATAAATAAAATAGTAACTTCAGATGCTTGTTAGAAACAAGTACTATTTGTTTTTTTTGCAGATACATGTTCTTTACAGACATGGGGAGCGGGGACAAGCAGTCCAAGCTTGAGCGTGCTTTCATGGATGGCAGCAATCGTGTAGAACTGGTCAAAAGCAGACTTGGCACCCCAACAGGGATTACTCTTGATATCATCACCAAGCGAGTCTACTGGTCTGACAGCCACTTTGACACAGTGGAGACTGTCACTTACCATGGATTAGACAGGTATTGCTCACTTTAAAAAGGTTTTAGCTCAAAGGTCATTGAATTTGTAAGACTAGGAATAAACAGTCTGGATTAATTTTCAGGAGAATAGTGCTTAATGGAGGAACCCAGTCTCCACATCCTTTTGGGATAGCTGTGTTTGAAAATCATGTTTTCTTCACTGACTGGACCAAGATGGGTGTGATCAGAACCAATCGCTTCAATGGCAGCAACCCAACCCTTCTGTATCGTACTACAAAGGTGCCAGGTCATGTTGCAATCGCACACCCCGTACTGCAGCCTTTTGGTGAGCAGACATGTATATTTTACCCTGCAAAAATTCAAACTTCATGTCTCAAAGTTCTGCTCCAGCTGGTCTAAAATTGGTACTTTTGTCTCCAATTTTGGGAGCAGTTTTAATGATAAAATAACCAACTTTATCCTTATGGTGAAGAGTGAATACTGAGGTGAAAGTGCTATAGTAAAGTGACTCTACTTCTTTTTCAGCCATGAATCCCTGTGGCAGAAACAACGGTGGCTGTCAGCATATTTGTGTGTTGAGTCATCGCACAGACAATGATGGTTTGGGTTTTCGCTGCAAGTGTCGCTATGGCTACGACTTGCATACTGATCAACGGACCTGTTTTAGTGAGTTTTCCTTTTCTAGAAGACAAAGTACCCTTAGCATTAGTTTGTGAATGTCTTTACTTTTTTTCACATTTAAGCCAGATTATACTACCTCAAGAAGTTTTGTTTCACCAGGAGATTAATGCACAGAAACTTGTGTTTTAGACATTGGCAGCATGTAAGCTTTTGGGTAACCACAATTTCTATTAACAGAGGTGAAGGACTACTTGTTGGTGGCCACTTCTCTGGCGGTGCGGGGAATCCCTCTGAACTTATCCCTTCAGGAAGACATAACACTTCCCCTCACAGGACTAGGAACATCTCTTTCTGGCTCTGCGGTGGAGTACGATGGGAATGAGGGGGCCATCTTTTACAACGACAGGTCAAGAGGCCTAGTCTATAAGTCTAACCTGAATGGAACAGGTGATTTTTAAATTTCTGTTGTGTTGCATAGAATTCCTTATATAAATATTCTCTGCAATTAAGTTTTGCTCCTTCAGTTCAGCAGATTTTGACAGGCTACAGAGTGGGTATAATTGATGGTATGGCTTATGACTGGACCGCGAAGGTTTTGTTTTGGACTACAACCACTTACAGAGCAGTGGTGGCCTTCAAAGTTACAGACAAATCCAGACGAGACATTGTTACTGGCCTCAGAAATCCAAAGGGAATTGCAGTTCATCCTAGTGCAGGGTGGGTACACCAATTTCCATAATCAAATTTTCCATTCATATTTTATACCACTGGGGGTTTACAGTTGGGGGATAGTCTATTCCACAAGTACATTTTGATACTTTTATTACAAAATTAAAACAAATAACATATATTAACTTAATGTGGTAGTAGCAGTAGTTTTCTGAAGCATTCATAACTACAACCTGCACAATAGAAAGCAAAACAATATGACATTCCTCTTTTTTTCTGTTTTTTTTAATCTGTTCAATCATAAACTGACCTACAGGTTTTTGTTCTGGTCTGACTGGTACCGCCCTGCAGTCATAATGAGAGCCTTCACAGATGGAAGCAATGCAATTCCTCTTGTCAACACAACTCTGGGATGGCCTTATGGACTCGCTCTTGACTACGTGTAATTACAGAGATTACAAATAAGACGTATTAAAGCATGTTTTTTAATGAAGTAAAAGCTTTAGGACTTGCTTTTCTTTGATAAGTCACTTGTGATGGCTGTTTTAACAGGATGGACAGGCTGTACTGGGTGGATTCTCTCCTGGATCAGATTGGTTCCATTAGCATTGTTGGAGTTGGCAGGCAAACATTTACTAACATCGGCCAGATCACTCAACCCTACTCGCTGACAGTTTATTCAGGTAAACTTCTGGACCTTTCTGAGCTTAAAAACCTATTCCAACGAAAAGTGTGTTTTTGGTGTTTTCAACACATTTTTGTAACATTTTCTAGTGATGTAGGACATATATTTGCATTTGGAAACAGTTTATTTCAAGCAATCAAAGCAAGAAGTAGTGCATAAACAGTACAATCAACAAAGGTTTAAATAAATACAAAGACTTATCAAACACAGGATAGTTGTAGATTGCTTGAAAGGGAGTGGAAGGAAGCAAACTTGTATGACTGCATAGCTCAGATATTGTTCACGCTTTCTTTTGCAATGCTAATGTTATCTGGGGGTTGTGGAGGTCTGTAAGCTAGGAGGAGAGTGTTAACAAAGGATTGCTGGGATATCAAGGAAGGGTTACTTCTGCGCCAACAGTCCCACTCACAAACCAGAAGCAAAGTCCCAAGTACGAATTCATGGCCAAGTCATATCAGGCTCTAAAAATGGGACCGAATGCCTCCCTGCTTGACACTCAGCATTAAGGGGTTGGATGGGGGGGGTTAAACCACTAAATGGTTCCCGTTTTCACAGACCTATGTGCATGACAACTAATGGGACTTTAAGTTTTAAATTGTCTTTACTTTCTGTATTTGCATTTGCATACAATACTATAATTGTGGCTTATTTTGATCAGAGTAGAGCATACACGTTGATCGTGATAATGAAATTGTCAAAATCAATAAACTGTAATAATAATAAACTGTAATTAATCTCTTTAAAGATTGCTAATAAAACTTTTTCTCTTCAATTAGACTACCTATATGTGTCTGATACAAGGACAAGAGCTATATTTGAGATGAGAAAAAGAGATGCAGGAGGAAGCTTTATGATCAGACAAGGAATCACTGGCATTCTGAACATAAAGGCTTACTCAACTGAACTCCACAGCAGTAAGTTCACAGCATTATGTCAGATGATGCATAGCAAGAAATCCCATTCTAGGGATTTTCTGACATCTTTGACCTCCCCCTTTAGCCTTCACCAGTCGGTGTAACATGGTGCCCAACGGTCTCTGCAGTCACTTCTGCTTCCCAACCCCTTCCTTTACTCGTGTTTGTGGATGTCCGTATGGAATGAAGCTTCAAGCCAACCAGAGGGACTGCATCAAAGATGATTCGGTACCTCCACCCGACAACAACTGCGGAAACTTCTCCTTTGAATGTGATGAAGGGCGCTGCAGGCCCAACTCTTACCGCTGTGACGGGATTGTTGATTGCGTGGATAAAACCGACGAAGCTAACTGCACTGATACAGGTAAAACGCTTTGTGGAGCAACACCATTTATGAGCAAATAGTTTTAACAAAACAGTCTCATTCTTGTGTTTTTACCAGGTGCAAGCTGCTCTCCACTTGCCTTTACTTGCAACAACAAGCACTGCATATACTCCAGCTGGCGCTGTGATGGCATGGATGACTGCGGAGATGGCTCTGATGAAGTTAACTGTCCCACTCATATTCCATCCACCTGTTCATCTGAATACTTTACCTGTGACAACAACAGGTGTATCTCTAAAGCATGGGTGTGTGATGGTGACAATGACTGTGGCGATGGCTCAGATGAACGCAACTGCAGTAAGTTTTTAGCTTTCTTGGTAAGGAAATAATGTAAAACTAGATGTTACCTTTAGGAACTGAAAAGACAGAAAAGCTGTCTCTGATTACCAGATTCCAGTATTACCACCTGCCACCCGGGCTTCTTCTTGTGTCCTGACCATCGCTGTATCAGCAGCTACTTAGTATGTGATGGAGACCAAGACTGCTTGGATGGCTCAGATGAAAAAAACTGTGGTAGGAATCTGATACATGCTGAAACTAGAACAATACAAAAAAATGTCTTTTCTTACATTGTGTTTCTTTCTTTACTCTTTAAGAGTTTTCCTGCCCATCTTATCAGTTTGCTTGTGCCAGTGGAGACCAGTGTGTCAGTTCAAGCTATCGTTGCGATGGAGTGTTTGACTGCAGAGATCATTCGGATGAACGGAACTGTCGTAAGTGGTCATAAAAACAGATTACACATCCAAAGAACTTGCATTGTCTTGATCATTAGCCATTTGCAAATAATTCTGGGGTCTTGCAGCCACTAGAGGTCCAGGGCTTTGCCATGATGATGAGTTCCAGTGTCAGACGGATGGCTTCTGCATACCAGCTGATTGGGAATGTGACGGTCACCCAGATTGTGAGGATGGATCGGATGAGCACAACACTTGTCCGGCTGTCACCTGCTTATCCAGCCATTTCCAGTGTGCCAACAAGATTTGCATTCCAATGAGCTGGTTGTGTGATGGAGAGAATGACTGCAGGGATTTGAGTGATGAGCAGAACTGCCCAACTCCTCCTTTTACCTGCCCCTCTGGCCAATGGCTTTGCCCCACAGATCAAATTTGCATTGACTTGGAAAAGGTGTGCAATGGACAGAGAGACTGTCCCAATGGTGCAGATGAGTCTCCAATATGCAGTAAGTATCCTTATCTAGAAAGCTGTGTCTCAGCTATGAGAGTTTATCAAAAAAGAAAGGTCCATGACACTCAAGCTTACTGTCATCTACTTTCATGAAGACCAAGAAGACTGCACACTGAACAATGGAGGCTGTAGTGATGGTTGTATCCAGGGTCCGTTTGGTGCTCAGTGCACTTGTCCACCGGGATTCCAGCTCCTCAATGACTCCAAAACTTGCGATGACATCAATGAATGCCTGATTCCTGGCTTCTGCAGTCAACAGTGCTACAACGAGAGAGGCACTTTCAGGTGCCACTGTTCAGACGGCTACCTCTTGGAGCCTGATGGACGAACCTGTAAAGCCATAGGTAAGTGGCAAAAAACAGAACTGAACAGTGCAAAGCAGTTTTAAAGGCATACTAGGCTTGAAAGGTAGTAGAAAGATACCTGTTGTTCAGTTTTTAGCTGTGAATCAGTCATGTAACTCTATGAATTATGTATTCACTGCACAAAACAATGTTCACACAGCTCATATGTTGAATAACTTTATGTGTGCATTTGCTATGTGGATTACTTGAGAGACATTTCTCCTCTCAGACCGACAGGCAGCTGTTCTTTTAGTTGCAAAGCGCAGCCAGATTATTGCAAACAAGCTCAACCTGGATCCACCAGAGAGTCGACCAGTTGTGACAGGTTCAAGCATTGTGACTGTCGACTTTGACCGCATCACTTCCAAAATATACTGGGCTGATGCCTCTCAGAAAAAGATATGGAGTGCCTACCAGAATGGAACAGACAAAAAGGAAGTAAGTGAAACAAAAGTGGAGACAGTAAAAGTACAAGCAGCACATTTTAACCAGGAAAGCAAGACTTTTTTTTGGCAGCAGCTCAAAAATGTAAAAGCTGACAAAAGCAATATTTTCCAGTGTTGACTTATCTTATCCGTGTTTAAGGTGTTCTCTGGTCTGATGGTGCCTGAGAGTATTGCTGTAGACTGGGTGGGACGAAATCTTTACTGGACTGACTCTGACTTGGAGTGCGTTGAAGTGGCCACTCTGGATGGTCGCTTTCGAAAGGTTCTCTTAAACACCAATGTTACCAGCCCCCGTGGACTTGTTCTAGATCCTCGAAACCAGTAAGAGGTTGCTTAACAATGAGACTTTGGGACTATGATTGGATTAATTTAATCAGCTCTTATGACACTCGGCTTTCAGTACAAATCTGATGTTCTGGGCTGACTGGGGTCAGAACCCAAGGATTGAAAGCGCTAGCATGGATGGTGCCATGAGGGCAGTCGTAGTCAGCACTAAACTCTACTGGCCCAATGGCTTAGCCCTGGACTACACCACCCGCAGAGTCTACTTTGCTGATGCTTACCTTAAATACATCGACTACTGCGACTACGATGGCAGCAATCGTCATCAGGTCATGGCAAGTGATATGGTAGGTTTGTGTGGTTATTAGGAAATGCAACAAATCAATACAGTTTTTTAGGTAGTATAAATTTTAGTAATTTGAATTTGTTTTAAAAGCCTGCATGTCTGCCTCTCAACAGGTTCTGCAGCACCCACATGGCATGACTATCTTTGAGGACAACGTCTACTGGTCAGAGCGCTACAACAGCAAAGTGATGAGTACAAACAAGTTCCATGGAGGGAACATCACCGTTCTGATGAGCGGTGTCTACCAGCCCATGGGCATGGTGATGGATCATCCCATCAAACAGCCAGCAGGTAGGTCAGAAAAAGAACATCGACCCATTTCTTACAAACTTACTTCTTCTTAAAGTCAGTCAAAAAAATTATCTGTTATATGTAATCTTGATTAATCTAATTTTGGTGTTTCGGAGTGTAACATTTTAATTTTACACTTCTGCATTTAGCCATCAATCCATGCAGTGAGCACCTGTGCTCTCACTTGTGTTTGCTGTCAGCCCTGAGACCCAGGTACTACACCTGCCACTGTCCCTCTGGTTGGAAGCTGAATGATGACAAACGTACCTGTGTCAAAGGTAGGCTTTCTGGGCTCTTGTACATGTTCTTAACCAAGCAAATGTTATATTTAAACACACGTAATTCACTGCGTATAGCTGATACATGCTTGTTTCTGCTAAACCTATACCTGGACTTTTAGAAACATTTGTTGTAATTTTTGTTCAATATCTGTTCAAGATGATGCTCCCTTCTTGATGGTGGTCAGTGATTCTGTGATTCTTGGCATTCCTTTGGACCCGGCCGACACATCAAACAATGCCATGGCTCCAGTCTTTGGCGTAAGCCAGGGGAAAGACCTTGACTTTGACGATCAGGAGGAATTTGTCTATTGGGTACAAAGCACTGTAAGTGGACTTCTTAACCTGACAATTTGAGGACATTTGTCAGGATACATGTTCAGTGTCTTTAATAATAATCTTGCATAAAATGCTTGTTTTATAAAAATCATGGCTTCTGATTAAAATTTGCTTACAGAGATCAATTTGGCGTGTAAAAACTGATGGGACTAACAGATCTGAGTTTGCTCCTGCCGCTCTCATGGGTTCGCCTTCTGGTCTGGCTTTTGATTGGATAAGCCGGCTAATGTTTTACACCAATCCAACTAGTAAATCTATTGAAGTAAGTAAAAATGTATTAATATTATATATATATATATATATATATATATATATATATATATATATATATGGCTGTGTTATCAATAAATTAAAGGGACAAGTGTTACTAAATTATTGGAAAAAAACAAACTTTTGGGGGGAAAAGGAGATCAAAGAAGATAAGTCATGTTCAGTGAAGTACGTTAGATCCAATATTGGAATTTTCATGTTTATCTAATGCAGTATGTTGTGTAAATATGTATTGTTACTTGAATGCATTTAAATGTAAAGCTTTAGCAATTTGTGCCAATATTTTAAGCAACTATAGATCTTTTTTTCTATCAATTTCCAAACAGCTTTTTGTCATGTCCATTTTACATTTTGTATTTTTTACAGCACTAAAATTATTAAAAGTTTAATGTTAAATGTGGGTATTACAAGGAAAAAAATAACTTAAATATTGGTCAAAATGAAACAAGAGAGTTTCCCTCTGTAAAGCTCTTTTTTCTCAATGTTTTGTCTGTCTACATTTTTAACAGTTTGGATATTTTTTCTTATAAGTACTGAAATACCCCTGCGACAGACTGGCGACCTGTCAAGGGGTGTCCCCTGCCTTCGCCCATGAGTGGCCGGGTTAGGCTCCGGCAGCCCCGTGACCCTGAAAGAGACAAAACGAATATGGAAAATGAATCAATGAATGAAAGTACTGAAATAACTAATTGAACTCTATCAGGTTTATCGTGTGGACGGAGATGAGAAATACAGAAAGACACTCATTGCATCAAATGGCAAACCAGAAGGACCAGGAGAACCCATTGGAATTGCCCTGGATCCAGCACGAGGGTAAAAACTGACATTCCATTCTTATATTTAGATTAAAATTTCTGTACAAAATAAAAAAACAATAAATAAAAATATAATAAAAAAAGACACCTGGATTGGTTTAACTATTTTTGAAATCACCTCTTTTGTTTTTCTTACAGAAAGTTGTTTTGGACAGACAAAGGATCGGACACTGGGGTTCCTCCAAAGGTTGCCAGTGCTGACATGGACGGAAGTAATCTCAGAAACCTTTACACGGGCAGCTTGGAAAATATTGGGTTTATTGCTGCTGACATCTCAGCCATGAAGCTGTACTGGGGTGTGGCAGGCTCAGGAAAGGTTTGTAAAAAAAATAGCAGTAAAATAAAAGGATTTTTTTTTAAAACAAAGTCGCTTCATCTTTTAAGAAGAAAACAATCTTCTCCTTAAAAAATTATTCACATGTTTTTGTTTCAACGAGGACAATTTAATCACGCAATCTTGCATGCTCTAAATAAACAGGTTTTCCTACAATAGTAATAATACCTTTCCATCCAGATTGAGAGTGGCACCATGGATGGAGTAACACGGGTGATGGTGGTCAGTGGTTTGTCTCATCCTTGGGGCCTGTCAGTTTACCAGAATCACCTTTACTACACGGACGTGGACTACGAAGTCATTGAGAGGGTGGACAAGGAGAACGGTGCCAACATGGTGGTGATGAGGAGTGGCATGTCTGGCCTGCATGCTCTCAAAGTGCATGCAAGAGATGGTACTTTAATTCATAGACGTTTTATGTCTGTTTATCACTTTTTAGTCTGTTTTTTGTGTTGCCATGGTAAACTGCTGTCACTAAACTAGCTCAGTGTAGAAAAGAATGGCAGTACTTAAGCACAGACACCTCCCAGAACTGGTACATTTAGAATATGGAGGAAAAAACTATACTCTGTCTATTTTAAAATCACTGCTTCAGTTGTGTGATTGTTTTTGTTAAGCGAAGGAATTTAACAATTCTCTTTAATGACATTTTCTGGTCTACCTCTGACTCTGCAGGAACATCGAACGCCTGCAGCTCCAACAATGGAGGCTGCCCACACCTGTGTCTTCCAAAACCAGACAATAAGAAAACCTGCGCATGCACCACAGGATTCATCGCTTCCCATGACGGCACCCGCTGTGAACAGTATGAATCCTTTGCCATCATTTCCAGCTCAGAGTTTATACGTGGCTTCCACATCAACAGCTCTGACCACTCTGAGGCAATGGTGCCCATTAAAGGGAGTAAGTTAGGACTTTTTTTTGTTTAGTTGTAAGATGTCTAAAACTACCTTCACACTACCATTGGCAATGCCTGTTCAAGAAACCACTTTCAATCAAAAGTCTTTGTAAACATGCATAAATGTGTGTTAAGGCGTCTGCGTTCAAAACTCTCACCTTCACGCGTTGCTAAGTATGTTTCTACCACAATTTTTGGGCTCTACGTACAAGTTAAACCAGGTTGAACTTTGATAAATCAGGGACTCAGATGTGGTAGTACTGTATGGATGGCATCCCTTTCAATTCACAGAAGTACCAACCATTAGTAAATTGATCATGGAGGAGAAACGAATAATTGGGGTTAGTACCTGGCCGAAAATGTACAACACCAAGTCTTTCCTACATCAGAATAGATGTGAAAGAAAAACCCTGGAGCAAGATTTGGCAGATTTGGACCGCTTCAACATTTCGCACTAAGCCTCTATAGATGGCCGACGTTGTAGATGGCATTAGTATCGGATACCGACAGTCCAATGTGAACTCCATATGCTAAACACATGTTCAAGAACGTGTGTCACATGCCTGGTGTGAATGTAGCATTTGACTTTTCACATTATAAACAATTTTGTAGTTTACTTATTGATTCAACTAACCATAAGTATGTTTTTAGCTTCATATGCCCATATAGAAAAGGTGGACCTGCATATCAAATCTGGATTTGTTTACTGGAGTACCAACGGAACTTCATCCATTTACAAGGCCATTTACCAGGCTAAAACAAATGGAGCAGGTAACACCAAAATAATTGATTCCGGTATTGGAACCAGAGGCATCCAGGGTCTGGCTGTAGACTGGATTGCAGGTATGAATTCACTCTGTTTAGAAAAAGTGTTACAAAAATATTTGTAAGGATATTAGTTCTTGTTATTCCAAATCTTCCTGTCCACTTGCTCAGGTAACTTGTACTTCACCAATTCATTTGAAAGCGAGACACTGCTTGAGGTTCTTGCCATCAACACCACTTTCCGAAAGATTCTCCTTAAGAGCTCTGAAGACCAGCCCAGAGACGTGGCTGTTAGCCCCAAACATCGCTTCCTCTTTTGGACTGATGGTGGACAAACGCCCAAGATTGAGCGGGCCTTTTTGGACGGCACAAACCGCACAGTGTTGGCATCTGAAAGCTTAGCATCACCGCGTGGCCTAACTGTTGATTACACTGCTAACTTCCTCTACTGGACAGACGATGTTCTTGATATGATCTCCCGCATGGCCATAGATGGAACACAGAGGAGGATTATCAGATATGGGAGTCGCTACCCAGCTCCAACAGGGATGTCAATTTTTGGGAACAACATGTTGTGGGTTGATAAAAATCTGAGAAAACTATTTCAAGCCAGTAAGAGCCCAGACAACACCGACAACCCAGAGGTAAGAAAACTACTTTTGTTTGACACAAAATTTTCTCAAAACAAAGCTTCTTTATAGTTTTTTAATATAACGCAGATTTAACTTCCAATGCTTAGAATAAAACCATAACGAGTGAACAAAAATATTTTATTTTAAGATTCATTGATTCCACAAAATTCTCTGTTGTAAGCACACACTCACCCAATCATCAAAGTAAAGTTTTTAAGAGACCTCAAAAAATGCTGTTTCTACTCTAAGTTTAAACAAATATTATTTATGTAGGTCATCAGAGACGGTCTGGATGACCTGAAGGATGTCACCATCTTTGACCCTCATGTTCAGCCTACATCTGCCAACCTGGTGGGCTTCAACCCTTGCCAAGACAACAATGGCCGCTGCCAGCAGTTCTGCTTTGCAATTCCAGATCAGGCCAAACCCAAGTGTGACTGTGCTCATGGGTCTCTCCTCAGCAATGGAGTTTCATGTGGTTATG